>CM061139.1:98154179-99354179 GCA_030789695.1 Scilla litardierei | reverse complement strand
GCAAATATTGCCATGCCAATGCTGGCTTGGTAGCTGTTGTTGTAGGCAAACTCCACTAAATGCAAGTGATCCTCCCACAAACCCTTAAGATCCAACATGCAAGCTTGGATCATGTCCTCCAATATCTGGATAGTACGCTCCGACTATCCATTAGTTTGCGGGTGATACGTAGTACTGAAGCTCAGACTGATACCCAGATTCATCTGCAGACTCTTCCAGAATTGAGACGTGAATCTCGTGTCTCGGTCGGAGACGATACTCACGGGAACTCCATGTAATTGCACAATCTCATGCACGATCATCGTTCACATCATGACATATACTAAAAGGAAGTTATAAAGGTATAAGAAAGATAATTAACTCCATATACTTCTTCACAAGTATCTCGATAGATTGTCCTACTCGGAAGGGTATGAAATGCACAGACTTGGTTAATCGGTCAACGATAACCCAAATCGCGTTATTTTGCTTGGTGCTCTGAGGTAGTCCAGTCACGAAGTCCTTGGTGATGTGCTGCCACTTCCACTCCAGAATCGATCGAGGTTGTAGCAATCCAGCAATGCCATGATGTTCAGCCTTCACTTGCTAACACACAAGGCACTTGGCGACACTTCGAGCTATGCTCCTCTTCATATTATGCCACCAAAAATTCAGACGAAGGTCCTGTTACATCTTGGTACCGCCAGGATGAATGGAATAGGGAGAGCTATGAGCTTCATTCATCATCTCCTCTCTGATACCACCTAAAGGTACACAGATCCTACTATTGTATCTTAAGGAACCATCCTCATGAATCAGAAAATCCGTCCGAAGTCCAGCTTCAACTTGCTCTCTGATCTTCTACAATTTTACATCTACTGATTGCGCAGCTTTGATCCGATCCACAATCGTCGACTAAATCTGCATATTCATCAATGATGATGTGACTCTAGGTAAAACAACTTCTATACCCATCTCCTGTAGATCTTGTTGTCGCCTCCATTGAACTGTAAGAGCCATAACTGCTGGAAGTCTACTTAAAACGTCGGGTACGGCATTTACCTTCCCTGGGTGATACTGGAGGTCGATGTCGTAATCGGCCATCAGCTCTAACCATCTGTGTTGACTCATATTCAACTCCTTCTGGGTGAAAATGTATTTCAAACTTTTGTGATCGGTGAAGATTTTCACTTTCTCACTCAGTAAGAAATGTCTTCAAATCTTCAGAGCAAAGATGATAGGGGCTAGCTCCAAGTCGTGAGTCGGATAATTCTTCTTGTGAATCTTCAACTGTCGAGAAGCATATACAACTACATGACCATGCTATTGCAGGACACATCCAAGGCTTTTGCTTGATGCATCACAAAAGATCTCAAATCCTCCAGTCCGATCTAGTATAGCCAGAACTGATGCAGGTGTCAGCCTTGCTTTCAATATTCCAAATGCCTGCGCACAAGAGTCTGGCCATATAAACTTGACATCCGTCCTCGTCAATCGAGTCATGGGCTTAGCTATCCGTGATGAATCGACAGTAGTAATCTGCCAATCCTAGGAAACTCCTGATGTCTGATGACGACCGAGGTGTAGGCCAATTACTGACTGATGCAAACTTCTCGGGGTCGACAGAGATACCGTCGCCCGATACCACGTATCCAAGAAATATAATTCGGTCCAGCCAGAATTTACACTTGTTGTACTTGGCATACAACTGATCACGACGAAGCGTCTCCAAAACAATCTACATATGCTCGTCATTCTCCTCCTCGCTCTTCGAATAGACCAATATATCGTCAATGAATATCACTACGAATTTATCCAGAAACTCGTAGAATATGAGATTCATGAGATTCATGAGATTCATGAGATTCATGAATATTGCAGGGGCGTTGGTCACACCGAATGGCATGACAACGAACTCGTAGTGTCCATACTTGGTCCGGAAAGCCGTCTTGTAGATGTCTTCATCCTTGACCTTCACCTGATGGTATCCACTCCTAAGATCCAACTTCGAGAAAACTCGTGATCCACAAAGTTGATCTAAGATGTCATCAATGTGAGGTAACTGGTACTTATTCTTTACAGTGACTTTGTTCAGCTCCTGATAGTCCACATACATCCTTCTCGATCCGTCATTATTCTTGACCAACAGAACCGGTGCACCCCAGAGAGACACGCTGGGATGGATGAATCCTTTCTGCAGTAGATCACCCAATTTCTTTCGTAGCTCTTCAAGTTCTACAGGAGCCATACGATAAGGCACCTTCGAGATCGGTGTAGTATTCAGCATAAGATCGATGCTTACTTCCAAAGCTCGGTCAGGTAGTAATCCGAAAATATCCAACAGGAATACATCTTCAAAATCTTGAACCACTGCAGGCTTCTTGGGTCCGACTTGCATAGATGCAACGATCACTTCATTTGGCTGGGCCCGAAATTTGATAAGTCCGAGTGAATGACTTCCACTGATGAATTCGAACACCGGATGATCTGGAATCTCAAATACTACTTTCTTCTTGTGACAATCGATAATAGCATAGAATGTTCCTAACCCATCCATGCCGAGAATAGCATCAAAGTTGGGCGTGTCCAGGACCATGAAATCTACATGGAGCTCATGTTTGCAAATCACCAGAGGACATGATTTGCATCCCAAGGAAACACTCACTATTCCACTCCCGGTAGTGATATACCAACTTTTGGAAAGTGGGTAGGTGGGAATCTGATCACTCCTTATTTTACACCTTTTTCCCGCATTTTTGCATGCCATTTAGATCGCTCAAATCAAGTTTTTCACGATATATCGACGATATTGCGATGCTTTTCACGATTTGTTGTTTTTGTCGCATTTCAGGTGATTTGGCGCGATTTGGAGTGATCTCGAGATGCGCTTACTCTAGACGGTCACCGACGACCTCCCCGAGAGATATTTTGCTGTTAGAGAGGAGCGGAAGAAGAACGGACGTCGCAGGAGCGACGAGGAGGCCAAAATAAGCAATCTGGGCATTTTTTGTGTCTCACTCAGCCGAGTGGAGGAGCCACTCAGCCGACCAGCGAGACACCGCTCGGCCGACCAGATCAGACACGATTTACCTGTGCACTCGGCCGAGCGACGGAGACCACATCGGCCGAGTGAAGACATCACGTCCGCCCGAGTGGCGCCCAGATGAAGCCCTTCAAAAATCTCCAAGTTTCTGTTTTTCGGCTGCCTGAGCTTCAGAAGACCCACTCGGCCGAGTGGAGAATCCCGTCCGCCCGAGTACAATGAAGCCATCGGCCGAGTGACGACAACTCACTCGGCCGAGCCGCCCCCGAAGTAGAGACCCCTGAAGGCCCTAACTTACTGGAAAATTACAGGGTTTTTCACTCGGCCGAGCGACTTTTGTCACTCGGCCGAGTGCGACGCGCTGCCTGTAGCGAAAATTGCGGAAAACAGGCTGCGCATGGGTATTTTTGTCACAGTTTTTGGACGATTTTGGGGGCTATTTAACCCCTGTTTTTACCCTAGTTTTCAGAGCCTCTCCTTAGATTTTTTGCAGCTTTTTAGATTAGCTTTTTAGTTTTATTCTTGAGATTGGAGAGGAGGCAAAGTTTGATTTTTGTTGGATTAATTGAAGAACTCCATTGGTTTGTCTTTCTCTTCCCCAAAAATTCTATTTTTATTGCATATCTCAATATTGTGATGAATTCTATTGCTTATTTCATTGATTATTTTTGTGATCTTGCTATGAATTGTGAGTAGTCGCCACGTCTTGGGGCGTGGGGATGAACCCTACAAACCCAACTTCATATTTGTGATGAATTAGTAGAAATTTTACTAGAATCGATATCTAGGGATTAGGTTGGGATCAATTTACTACGGTTAGCTAGGAGTTCATACCGATCGGGATTTGCAAGAGATTGGATCCCGATTCGATAGGAAACCCTAGAAATCCGAATTGGGTTGGAATCGAATTTCCGTAGTATCGGTTTGCAAGAGATTGGACCGATACTAGGGTTTCCGGTTGCAATTCCGTGCCAATACCCGTTTGCAAGAGATTGGACGGGTAGGAACTATCCCAATCTAGATCGCGAGCCGAGTTTGCAAGAGATTGGGCTCGGTGCGCGATTGGACGATGATGTTGATCCTAATGCTAGCTTTCCTAGGCTAGGGTTTGCAAGAGATTGGACCCAAACCTAGGATAGCTATAGACCGGCAACAGCGCGAGAGCGTGAGCTTGGTTCCACATTCAGTTGCAACTAGTCCATCCAAAATCTCAATCTAGCGATTTTGAAACCGACGAACCACATTTATGAGATACGGTGAGTAGCGGGGATTCCCCATTCCCTAGACGTTCTTTATTTGATTGATATTTCCGCACTTTGTCTGACGATTGTGACAGGATCGCCAAAGGCAAATCTTTCTTCTTGGATAGCCAGGGTGATTGGAACAAGCACGGTCATTCGTCCTCCCTGTGTTCGATATCCCGCTCGCTGCTACACCGTGCACTTGCGGTAAAACTACAACCGTTCTTTAGGGTTACGTCACGGAGCGATCAAGTTTTTGGCGCCGTTGCCGGGGAAGTTGCGTTTAGACGGTGTTCGTCATACACCACCCGGTTACTTCTTCTTTCTCTCTTTCTTTACTTTCTTCTGTTCGCACATTCTCCTTGTATTTTGCATAAGGCCTTTGCAGGAAGAATGGAGAATGCAATGTCAACGATAGAACTCAGTCAGGAAGACTATGACTCCTTCACAGACCTCCTTAAGGAGCTTGTCGATGAGGTCCACGCTACCAGAGCTTTTGCCATCGATGTCAAGGACCCCGACGAACAACTGTTTGCTAGTTTCGTGATGGACCAGATCTCCCCGGAGGGGACTATCGGGGGCAATGTCAGAGTTGACGTGATCGACGACAAATTATATTTCGAAAACGGTGGAACAAGTGTCAAGGATCGCCATACTCCGGGAGGATCTTCAGAGCAAACCAGCTTTCAGGGAGTTACACCCCATGACACTTACTCTTGCTTCTATGAATCGTCTGATGTGTTTCATGATTCCAGGGACGAACCGGAGCCGAGTGAAAGCTCTAACGAAGCTGGCGCAGAATCAGAGAGCGCTTATTTCGATGCATCATCCTCACTAAGTAGTGAGTTTGACTCTTCACAAGAGAGCGCGCCACCTGAGCACGAGCTAGACCCAGATGGCAAGGAAGGAGCGAAACTCATGCGAGCCGATGAAGTAGAAGGAGAGGCGCCTCTTCAGGTAGAACTTAAACAATTACCTCCGAATCTAAGGTACGCCTTTTTGGGTAACAAATTAACTTTCCCGGTGATAGTAAACTCCCACCTCGCGCCAGACCAACTTGAAAAACTCCTAGACGTTCTTAGGAGCCATAAAGATGTCCTGGGATACACTATCTCCGATCTAAAAGGGATAAGCCCTAGGCTTTGCACGCATAGGATCCATTTGGAGGATACCGACGCCACCTCCATAGAGCCTCAAAGGCGGTTAAACCCGAACATGAAGGAGGTGGTTAAAAAGGAAATCCTAAAATTGCTAGAAGCCGATATAATCTATCCTATCTCAGACAGTAGATGGGTTAGCCCAGTTCACGTCGTCCCCAAGAAAGGGGGGATGACTGTCATAAAAAATGAGAAAGGTGAGCCCATATCTACGCGCACCGTCACGGGATGGCGAATGTGCATTGACTATAGGAAACTCAATAAAGCCACCCGAAAGGACCATTACCCATTGCCTTTCATTGATCAAATGCTTGAACGCCTCGCAAAACATAAATACTTTTGCTATCTAGACGGGTATTCGGGATTCTTCCAAATCCCTTTGCACGAAGATGACCAAGAGAAGACAACTTTCACCTGCCCCTATGGCACCTATGCCTACCGTAGGATGCCGTTTGGCCTTTGTAATGCTCCCGCCACCTTTCAGAGGTGTATGACATCCATATTTTCTGATTACATTGAAAATATTATGGAAGTCTTTATGGATGATTTCTCGGTTTATGGAAGTGAGTTTGACTCTTGTTTGGAAAATCTTACTAAAGTTCTAAAAAGGTGCCAACAAAACAATCTCACTCTCAATTGGGAGAAGTGTCACTTCATGGTCACGGAAGGTATAGTTCTCGGACACCTAGTCTCTTCGAGAGGGATTGAGGTAGATAAAGCAAAGATTGAGGTAATCGAGAAACTCCCTCCTCCTATTAATGTCAAAGGCATTAGAGGCTTTCTTGGTCACGCGGGGTTTTACCGCCGCTTCATCAAGGATTTCGCCTCGATTGCCCGACCACTTACCTCTTTGCTCGCTAAAGATATTCCTTTTATTTTTTCAGGAGAATGCTTACAAGCCTTCAACGCCTTGAAAGAAGCACTAGTCTCCGCGCCCATCATACAACCGCCGGATTGGAGCCTTCCTTTTGAGCTAATGTGCGATGCTAGCGACCAAGCCATTGGAGCGGTATTGGGACAAAGAAAAGATAAGAAGCTTCATGCGATATACTATGCGAGCAAGACATTGGATGACGCGCAGAAAAACTACACAACTACCGAAAAGGAGCTTCTAGCGGTCGTCTATTCCATAGAGAAATTTCGCTCCTACCTCCTCGGTTCCAAGGTGATTGTCCACACCGACCATGCGGCATTGAAGTATCTTTTAAACAAGAAGGAGGCCAAACCTCGGTTGATTAGGTGGATACTCTTGTTGCAAGAATTCAACTTAGAGATCAGAGATAAGAAGGGTACGGACAATGTCGTGGCGGATCATTTATCTAGGCTCATACGCGACAAGGAGGACGAGAGTTTGCCTATCGACGACACATTCGTGGATGAGAGGCTATATGCCTTAAGGACCGGTGAAGTACCTTGGTACGCGGACTTCGTCAACTACTTGGCTTGTGGAATCAAACCGCATGGGATGTCTACGCAACAAAAGAGGAGATTTCTGCATGAGGTCCGTAGCTATTTTTGGGAAGACCCCTACCTTTTCAAGATATGCAAAGATAGTGTCATTCGTAGGTGTGTTTCTAAAGAGGAAGCGACATCCATCATTTTGCATTGCCACGGTCTACCATGCGGAGGACATCATGCCGCCTCTAAAACAACCGCTAAGATCTTGCAGAGCGGATTCTTCTGGCCAACAATGTTTAGGGACACCCACGCTTTTGTGAAGGGGTGCGATAGATGCCAACGGACCGGGAATATCTCCAAGCGCAATGAGATGCCGATGAGACCCATCCAAGAAATCGAGCTTTTTGATTGTTGGGGAGTAGACTTCATGGGGCCATTTTCGTCGAGCAATGGTAACAAATACATCCTATTGGCCGTCGACTATGTCTCCAAATGGGTGGAAGCAATTGCCACCCCTACTAATGATGCAAGGGGTCGTCTCCAAGTTCTTTAAGCAAAATATCTTCCCACGCTTCGGAGTGCCTCGTACCTTGATAAGTGACGGGGGAAGCCACTTCATAGAGAACAAGTTTGAAGCTATGCTAAAGAAGTACGGGGTAAATCATAGAGTTGGCATGGCATATCACCCCCAGACGAGCGGCCAAGTGGAAGTCTCAAATAGAGAAATTAAGCAAATTCTCGAAAAGACGGTGGATCGATCTAGAAAGGATTGGTCAATGAAGCTAAACGATGCTCTATGGGTATATCGCACGGCCTTTCGCACTCCCATAGGCACCACACCGTTCCGGCTCGTTTATGGGAAAGCTTGCCACTTACCCGTAGAGTTGGAGCACCGCGCGTATTGGGACATCAAAACCTTTAATTATGATTACAAGAGTGCGGCGGTGAGGCGACTCTTGGACATCAACGAGCTTGATGAGATAAGAAGAGACGCCTACGAAAGCTCAAGAATTTACAAAGAAAGGACCAAGATTCTCCACGATGCCCGCATAACCGTCACGGACTTCAAAGTAGGAGACAAGGTCTTGCTCTATAATTCCCGGCTCCGACTATTTCCCGGTAAGTTGAGGTCACGTTGGTCCGGACCTTTCACCATCAAACATATACAACCGGGAGGAGCTTTCGAGTTGGAGAGCAAGGACGGTTCCACGTTCAAAGTAAATGGTCAGAGGCTCAAACACTATTCCGAGGGAGTCCCGACGGGCGAAACCAATAGAATATATTTGCTTAAGGGACGGCCAGATGATCTTTCATACCTCCTTGATGAGGTGATTGAGGAGGCGATCCCCCACTCGATTGGCGCTCTTTTTGACGAAGATTTAGAGGAAGGCCCGGATTTAGGCCAAAATGAGAAGAAAGATGATTCCCCCGACCCCTCCGCTGAAGATGATGAAGGCGACGCTGATGTCGCAAGGATTCGAGAGCTCTGTAAGCTCTCGAAATTAAAGTCTCCAAAGAAAACTCCGCCGGTACGGAAATCGGCATCACCGGTGAAGCCGTTGACCGGAACAAATGCTAGCTTGGGGGAGCCTCCCCCCAACGCTATTCGAGATGGGAGACCACCGAGGGAGAACACGCCGCCACGTCCGAATCCAAGCGCGCTCCCTGGAAAGTTTGATGGGTGCATCTCATATGCACCAAACATCCCACATTGATTGAAAATTATAGGGGGTCGAGCTCACGACCTTAAACGAGCGCTTGTCGGGAGGCAACCCGACGGTTTTTGCTTTATTTTCACTTTTTCTTTATTTTCGTTTTAGAAATTTTTAGTGTTTTGAGTCGTTCGCCCAAAAATTTTGTGATAACGGGTCCTATTTTTCGTGACAGGAGAGGAGATAGGTAGATCCATCATGAGGAGGATGAACACGACGCCGAGGAGCGCCCCAAGAAGGCGCTCGACGCTTAGGAGGAAGATGGAATCGACTGGAGGAAGAAAGACGGAGTTTAGAGCCCAAACGAAGACAAACAGCAGAACACAAGGCTCACTCGGCCGAGTATACTAGTCACTCGGCCGAGTACACAAGTTCGTCCGGCCGAGCCGCTCACGAACGAGGGAAGTCTGCTGTACCCAACTCTCTGTTTGTTTTCCTGATTTCAATATAACTGCTACTCGGCCGAGTATATATTCCCACTCGGCCGAGTAAAACGGATACACTCCTAGGGCGAGTCTTGCCGAGTAGCTTGAGCCACTCGGCCGAATGGACTTACTCCACTCGGCCGAGTCTGGCAAAGCCACTCGGCCGAAGCGTAAGCGAGGAGAAATTTTCATTGATCTCGCTCGGCCGAGTGGCCTAGTCACTCGGCCGAGTCGTAACTTTTATTATATAAGGGGCGAGGGGGGGCACATTTTTCGAAACGCAAAAACCCCCCAAACAGCTCGACCCTTCAGCTCTCCTCGCCCGATACCCCTCGCTCGCACCCCCACTCGCCCGACCAGCCCACTCGCGCCGCCGCCCGGCCCGCCACCGCCGGCCGAGCACCTCCGGCTCCTCGCCCGAGTCGCCGCCGGCGGCCGCCGCCCCTACCACCTCCGGTATCGCCTTCATTGCCTTTTTCTCCTCTTTTTGAGTATTTTTTGAGGATCCATGTGTTAAACGACCCCCAAACCCAAATCAATTCCTATATCTATCTATGATACCCCTAATGCTCCATACGTTTTGATTATTACCCGCTGATATCTCCATTTCACGCGCAGGTTGTTTTTGGGAGCTTAGGGGAGCACAGGGGAGCTTCTCGGGACTGATTTGAGCTTCGTGGAGGCGCTGACTTCGCACGCTTCCATTACTGAGCACTCGCGGCATGTCTGGGTATACTCCTTCCACTCTTTTACACACACCGCACTTTTTACACTTTTCGGAGCGCGCTCGGGGCCGATATGCCGCCCCGGACACGGCCGCGGTCGAAGAGAGCTTCCGCCAAGCGGAAGCGGTCGGATGATGCCGGCCCCTCCCACGAGTTAGAGGACTCTCCTCCACCGTCTCCCACACACCCCGCACACCCCGCACAGCCTGCAGCGCCTGCACAGCCCGCACAGCCTATCCCTGCCGCTCCGCAGCCACCACCTCCGGCTCCACTGGTCGGGCCGCTCGGGATTACGTTCCGAGACGACGCACACCGCGCCGTCTTCGACCGTATCTCCCAGCGCTCGATCGTACCCTCCAGGTTTGCACACCTCGCTGACCTAGGACGCCTGGGGGTACTAGAGGGGATGCTCATGTTGTACGACAACGTGGGCTGGCGAGATTTCTTCCAGGTGTCGGCGGACACGTTCACCCGCCCGACACTTGAGGTTCTGAGTTCGATCGCCCGGACCGACGAGGGATGCTCATTTCGGTTCATGGATTGAGAGTGCCAGGTCACTCTCGATATGATGAGAGCATTTTTCTCGTGGCCCGCTGTCCCCGGAGCCGATCGCGGTTACGGCCCCATCCATATCCCCCACCTTCCTTCGATGCCGGTGCCTTCTGGGCCCGGATTACGGGTCTTCACGCTGCCTTTGACCCTAGTAGGGCCAAGGCCTCGGCCATTGTCCATCCCTGCCTCCGCATTGCTCAGCGCCTTATGGCGACGACCTTTTTGGCCAGATATGAGCCGGGCACGATGTCTACGCCAGAGCTCTACATGCTCTATGTGATGACACGTCCCAGAGCTCTATCTAGGGATGGCGATGAGCTTGTCCCCGCCGTCGTGATCGATATCGCGGCTTGGTTTTTGGACCGCATCATCGTATCGGTGGGCGCTCGCCACCGATATGCTGCGGCGGCCTGATCACCTTGCTTGCTCTTATGACCGGCGAGGATTTCCCCGACGACCTGCGACGAGTCCCGGGCCCCACTTCTCTGTCGATAGATGTTATGGCCCGGATGAAGATGCTTCGTCCGCACGGTGAGCGTCACTGGGTCTGGTTGCACGGCCCTTACGGGGCCGATTACATGATTCTTCCGAGCCCAGCTCGGACTCAGATTGCACCAGCCCAGGCAGACTGGCTCCCTGCGATGGATGTTCTCATCCTCACTGCTTACGTGCTCGAGGCCGAGGAGGCCGAGCAGGCCCACGCTGCCCCTGTAGACCCTGTCGCCCCTGCCGAGCCTGCCGCCGACCCTGTTGACCCCGTGGCCCCTCAGCCTATACCTGACGTTTCCACTGCTCCTGACACCTCTGTCGGTGTCGAGAGCACCTCAGCTGAGCCCACTTCCACCACCTCCACCACTTCCGAGGCTGTCACCACCACTCCCACCACCACCACTGGCCCTCTGTCCGTCGTGCCTCTTTGCTCCGCACTCCCCGAGCGCCCACCGACCTTTGTTGAGAGTGGCGAGCCCTCGTTTGCCGCGGTCGTGGAGACCATGGCTAGCATGATCTCCGCTGGGGTTGCACCTTTCGGTCCACACACTTCCACCCCAGCGGTAGTCACCTCTGTCTCCACCCCTGCTGTATTTTCCGAGAGCGTCTTGGCGTCTGTCCACACTTCTGTGCCACTGACCTCTCTGGCCGCCTCACTGCCACTTTTGCACTCTTCTTTCGCTGCTGCTGCCTCCACTTCTCACCAACCGGTGCCCCGGCCTCACACTGAGGCCAGGCCCACATTTGCGAGTGCAGCACCTTTCGTACCCTTCCCCGCTGAGCCCGTCACATACGCGACCCGAGTACGCCAGCCCCGCCCTGCACAGCCCCGCCCGGTGCGTCCCTCTGCACCACCTCCCCCTGACACTGTACTTCAGAGGCGACCTTAGGACCCTGTCCTCCACCGTCTCTGCGATGGCTGGCTGCTTCGAGCTGCTACCGCAGATTCACTACTGTCTCACCCAGGTTCTGGATCGTCTCCCGCGCGTACCCCCACCCACCCAGCAGGTTCCCGCCCACACTTCCACACACACTCGACCTGCTACCACTTCCACACCCACACCCGCTCAGTGGCCTGTCCAGCCACCACCACCACCTCCGCCTCAGGACGGAGACGGTGCAGCACCACCTTCCTAGGCACCCTTGATGCCATCGATTCCTTTTGCCGTTGTGCTGCCCGTTTCTGCTGGGTCCTGATGCCTTTTTGTCCACACCCCCCTCACTTATTTTGGGATTCTCTTTTTGATCATATCTTTATATATCTTTTTTGGGAGAGAGGGAGAGTTTTTGGTGCCACTTATATATCTGTATCACTCCTATCTGCGCATGCATCATGTCCGCATCATATTTTCATTTCTTTATTTTTCTTTTTATTTTCATTTTTCATGCATGCATCCTCACTTGCCCCTCACATTTCTTTTCTCTCGGTGTGCCACACTTTGCACATTGAGGACACTGTGCCATTTAGCTTGGGGGAGTGAGTTCTCACGTTCTTTTTCGATTTGCCACCTTTATTTTTAGTTTTTCACATCATTCTTCGCTTTTGCACTTATTTTTATCATTTTTCTTTTATTTTTCCATGCATCACGTTTTTCTTATTTTTCTGTGTGCCGCATTATAAATAGTTCCTTTTTTTCCCTTTATTTTTATTTCTTTTTCATCTCATGCTAGAGATGACTTTTCTGTGATGATGATGACGTTGGATTTAGCTTACTCTAGATGCATGCTATATTTGTCATGTCTTAGACTTTCTTTCTGATATCATATGCTATGACTTGCCTTGCATCTAGAGATAGTAACCCACACTTTTGCCACATGAAAATGGATGAAGTTCTATTATTAGCTGAGTCTGAATATTCATATGTATGCTATCACAGAAAACACACCAAGATTCACGCATTGAATGCTTATATCTGGAGTACTGATTTCTTTTTCCTATATCACTTCTATATGCATGAATTGTACACTTCACTTCAGGATGATTGAATGATGTTAGCTATGATAAATCTGGATTAGTTAGCTTTTTTTGTGATCAAAACTGAGTAGATTAGATTACCCTGCTGAAGTTATCGTGCATGTCTTATAGAGTGAACCGAGAGTTATATCTATTTCTTTCTCCACAAATCTTGAACATCATTTCTCTACTTTTACAATCATTGGTGAATCTCCCCTTAGCGATTCTATTTTATAGCATTTCCCCCGCTACTAATTCCTAGCTCCAAATCTCTTATTCTCTAAAAAAATAATAATAATAATAAAAGAGAGAAGAACATTCTTGTATATCATTATCTCTCTTTGAGTTGGGATCGTTGTGTATATATGCTATATGAAAAAAAAAAGAAAAAAAAGAGAGAAAAGAGGAAAAATCCTCAATAAAAGATCACATCTCACTTTCTTTCTTTCTTCCTTCTTCTTATTACCTTTGGAGCTATACAAAAATGGGGATGTGAATATTTTTTTTATGTCACCACGCTTATAGATAAGCTTGGGGGAGGGGATCCATTGATGTGTGAGAGAGTGACTACTTGACGTTGCACGACGACCTAGGCTAAGTAATATTCTATACTCGGTGAGATTATTTCTAGCTTTACGAAATCCAGAAATCTAAGCCTAGCGTTCATTTCATGAAATCCATACTTTTCTATTCTCTCTATTCTATTGTGTGATACTCTTATACTCCTGATAGAAAGCATTCAATTGAAAAGTGTGTGATCTGTGATTTGTATACCGCTTTAAATGATTCAGACGATGTTAATTTTAGAATTATTCCGTTTTTCATGATTATATCGTTGTTCGTGGGTTTTCCATTTCTATTTGCACTATTATACAATGATATCAAAATAAAATTCTTTGACATGTATTTTTCATTCGGTGCATGCTATATGAGTAAGAGGAACCCATGTCCTGAGAAAATAATCTAGCAACCTACCTCTTCGCTTCTTTCTTTCTACTTTATTTTCATTTCGTTTTCCACTCTTCTCCGTTTTTCATTTTTCATTTTTTCGCCATTTTCGTTTTCCAAATTCCACCGGGTTCGCCTTTTACTTATCTTCCTCGAGGACGAGTAAGAGGCAAGCTTGGGGGATTTTGATCACTCCTTATTTTACACCTTTTTCCCGCATTTTTGCATGCCATTTAGATCGCCCAAATCATGTTTTTCACGATATATCGACGATATTGCGATGCTTTTCACGATTTGTTGTTTTTGTCGCATTTCAGGTGATTTGGCGCGATTTGGAGTGATCTCGAGATGCGCTTACTCTAGACGGTCACCGACGACCTCCCCGATAGATATTTTGCTGTTGGAGAGGAGCGGAAGAAGAACGGACGTCGCAGGAGCGACGAGGAGGCCAAAATAAGCAATCTGGGCATTTTTTGTGTCTCACTCGGCCGAGTGGAGGAGCCACTCGGCCGACCAGCGAGACACCGCTCGGCCGACCAGATCAGACACGATTTACCTGTGCACTCGGCCGAGCGACGGAGACCACATCGGCCGAGTGAAGACATCACGTCCACCCGAGTGGCGCCCAGACGAAGCCCTTCAAAAATCTCCAAGTTTCTGTTTTTCGGCTGCCTGAGCTTCAGAAGACCCACTCGGCCGAGTGGAGAATCCCATCCGCCCGAGTACAATGAAGCCATCGGCCGAGTGACTTCAACTCACTCGGCCGAGCCGCCCCCGAAGTAGAGACCCCTGAAGGCCCTAACTTACTGGAAAATTACAGGGTTTCTCACTCGGCCGAGCGACTTTTGTCACTCGGCCGAGTGCGACGCGCTGCCTGTAGCGAAAATTGCGGAAAACAGGCTGCGCATGGGTATTTTTGTCACAGTTTTTGGACGATTTTGGGGGCTATTTAACCCCTATTTTTACCCTAGTTTTCAGAGCCTCTCCTTAGATTTTTTGCAGCCTTTTAGATTAGCTTTTTAGTTTTATTCTTGAGATTGGAGAGGAGGCAAAGTTTGATTTTTGTTGGATTAATTGAAGAACTCCATTGGTTTGTCTTTCTCTTCCCCAAAAATTCTATTTTTATTGCATATCTCAATATTGTGATGAATTCTATTGCTTATTTCATTGATTATTTTTGTGATCTTGCTATGAATTGTGAGTAGTCGCCACGTCTTAGGGCGTGGGGATGAACCCTACAAACCCAACTTCATATTTGTGATGAATTAGTAGAAATTTTGCTAGAATCGATATCTAGGGATTAGGTTGGGATCAATTTACTACAGTTAGCTAGGAGTTCATACCGATCGGGATTTGCAAGAGATTGGATCCCGATTCGATAGGAAACCCTAGAAATCTGAATTGGGTTGGAATCGAATTTCCGTAGTATCGGTTTGCAAGAGATTGGACCGATACTAGGGTTTCCGGTTGCAATTCCGTGCCAATACCCGTTTGCAAGAGATTGGACGGGTAGGAACTATCCCAATCTAGATCGCGAGCCGAGTTTGCAAGAGATTAGGCTCGGTGCGCGATTGGACGATGATGTTGATCCTAATGCTAGCTTTCCTAGGCTAGGGTTTGCAAGAGATTGGACCCAAACCTAGGATAGCTATAGACCGGCAACAGCGCGAGAGCGTGAGCTTGGTTCCACATTCAGTTGCAACTAGTCCATCCAAAATCTCAATCTAGCGATTTTGAAACCGACGAACCACATTTATGAGATACGGTGAGTAGCGGGGATTCCCCATTCCCTAGACGTTCTTTATTTGATTGATATTTCCGCACTTTGTCTGACGATTGTGACAAGATCGCCAAAGGCAAATCTTTCTTCTTGGATAGCCAGGGTGATTGGAACAAGCACGGTCATTCGTCCTCCCTGTGTTCGATATCCCGCTCGCTGCTACACCGTGCACTTGCGGTAAAACTACAACCGTTCTTTAGGGTTACGTCCCGGAGCGATCAGAATCGAGTGTTTGACCATGAATCTCCAGGATAAGATACACAATGAAGCTCTGGAATCAAATAAGGTCAGAGCAGGGTGGGAAGATATTAAGATAACACCTAAGATGATAATAACTAATCTTAGCAAGGGTGTCTAATTAACAAGTATGAATATAAAAGCAATATGAAATACTAGTTCTAGATGTTACCTGTAATCACTTCATCCTTAGCCTTAGCTTCAGCAGCTGCCATAATGAATGCCTGGCGCTTCGGCTTATTGGCCTGCTGATAGACTCGGTTTTGTAGAATCTGGGGCGGTCCACGCTGAGCAGGTCCAGGGGCACCTTACTGAACAGATCCAGGCACTCCTTGCTAGACAGGTCCAGGTACTCTAGCAGGTGCTTGATGATCCTTGCCGTGGGGGTAGTCTCTCGCAGCATGATCAGATGCTCTGCAGATCAGACATCGGTTCATCGTCCTCCTACAATCCTTCTTCTGATGTCAGGTCTTGCCATAAAAGAAACAGGTCAGCTGAGCTCGGTCTACATGAGTAGCTGGCCTCTTGAACTGTATGGTTTAGGGAGGCCGAAAATTTCCTCTTGGCACCATCCTAGGTAGCTACATGGGACACTTGCTTCCTCTAGCTTGAAATCCCACTGGGAGTCAGGCCACAACTTCTTGCCTCTGTGCAGTATCCAAAACATACTGGAGGGTTGTTAGTTTCACCGAGGTCATTGAGGCTTGAATTTTGGGATTCAGGCCTTGGCGAAACTGAAATGCACAGTCTTCAGGGTCCTCGACCATATAGGGTGCGAAGCGGCTGAGCATTGCAAACTTAGCCTCATACTCGTCAACAGTTATATCTCCTTGGACCAGATTGGCAAAGCGCTGTTGAAGTTCTTTTTTGGCTGTTTTGGGAAAATACTTGGTGTCGAACCTTTTCCAAAACATGCCCCAAGAGATGGGTCTGACCAAACGCCTTTCTTCCCATTGCCACCAGCTCCTAGCATTGTCAGTCAGTTGGAGCTTTGCGACATCGACCCATCCTGTCTGAGGGATATGAGCAGCATTCAGCTTGTCCTCAGTCCCTTGGGCCCATTCTTCTGCATCTAGATGCCCTTCTTTTCCAGAGAAGCTTTTGGGTTGCAGCTCATGGAACTGCCTAACTCCTGGTTCAGCTCGAGGGGGTCGTGGTGCAATCTGAGCAGGGTGTTGTCCCTACTGAATCAGCTGATGTTGGATCTCCAACATCCCCTTATGACTCCAAGGAGTTCATTAATGTCTGCACCTCCATTTGCTGCAGTTCCATTCCCATTCCCATTCCTAGTGTTATGTCATCCTGCCATGCTGAGACAAGAAACTCGGTTAAATTTTGTTTACAAGATAAATCTAGACGTTTTTGGCTAATGATAGTATTTCTATTGTCCTGAAGTTTCGCTTAATGCAAGACCTGCATGGGCCACCACAAAAACCTGTCACGCCCCGATGCCCATTATACTTGGAGAGAGGACGCGAGCGGGTCCGCATGGGCTGAAGCGATGAAGCTTCAAAACCCAATAAGCGTTTGTGAATAAAACTATACGCAGGAACTTTCATGCATTTCAGAACAACAGAAATAACTAAGAATTTAAAGCCAACATCCAGATAGAGTGCACAAAAGTAATAAGGGCCCCAAGCATGGCCTACAACAACATTGTACTACAAAGGTAGGTACACACCCTACAGAAATGTAGTAAATGAAATCCTAAGCAACAGTAAGAAAAGCTCAACAACAGCTAGTCCTCCGTGGGGAGAACTTCTGGATCAGCGTACTCCTGGTCCAGTGGGTCAGTTCCCTCAATCAGATCGTCCTCAATATAACATGTCTCGTGTCCTAACATACATTCCAAACAACATAGAATGTATATCAGCAATGTCCTTGGCAAGCAATAATATGATTAGGACCCTTAGCAAGGTTTTCGAAATAGTTTACATGGCAGTTAAGAATTTATAAATAAACGAACAATTGCAATTTCTAAGCAGTTCAAACAGAGATTACATTAGCATGGCAGTTCTATTTCTAAGCAGTAAGAACAGATTTCTATATTAGCATGGCAGTTCTACTATAAGTGAAAACATGAAAGTTCTATTTAAGTGAAAGCAGAAACAATTCTACATGTCGTACATTTTCAGTATAACATTTTCAAGATGTTCAAGAGTGTATTCAATTTAGTGCACTACGATTCATGTTGTTAGGCAGTAAGCAAGTAAGTCTATCTTCAAGTGCCCCCGAAGGTGACACATTTACTTCCGACTAGTGCCCGCGAACCCAATCCCACCCACGTGTACTTTCTGGACCACGAGCCAGAATCAGCCAAACCGGCCATCAAAAGTTGTAATACTGGAACACGAGCCAGACTAGACAAACTGGCCCGTATAAATAGCCAAATCTTGGCATGCAATATCTATGATTAGCCAAACCGGCCAGCATGTTCATGTTCTATGAGTAGCAATTGTTTAAAGAGGTTCATACATGTCCATAAGTGCAATTCATGTTGTCACAATACATGGAATTAAATTGCAAGAGTACGAAACATGGTATAAAGCAATATTTAAATGTCGCAATGTTTAAAAGCATGTAGAAGAATTTCACACTTGTCTGTTTGGTGATTATTGTGTCGTTGAGTTTGTAGGGAAAACGCGGGTGTATCTGCGTCATTAGAGTCACATTATCAGGCTAAAAGTCTTTATGCTAGTTAAATAATAATATCACTACCATACATACCTATATATTAAACTGTTCTAGTATGCACTTAAGTGTTCAACTTCCTATTAATATAATAACATACTATTACTATAATAACATACTGTTATATAAAATATACTAATAATATAGTATGATAACTTAACTTAAATAACCCTCATAACCCAAACAACCCCCAAATTGTTATGAATGAGGGAGGCCGTTGGCCTCCCCTCATCTTTATCCCCACCATTACTCCCCATCATCTCCACTAATGGGGACCTTTGGTTATCCTATGGCCTTTGGGCTTTCATTGATTTAACAAATAGAGAACCATGGCTTTGTGCCATGGTTACTCATTCTTTTCATTATCCAACATGTTATCAGCACGTGTCTTCTACAAATTTTGAGCCACTAAAATTATTCCAAATCCCATCTAAATCAAACTCCTACGCGAAGGAATCTAATTGTTGTTGCGGCGATCCGTTGCGGTTTTTCGTTGCGACGTTTCCTAGGCGTTCGGGAGCGGGATTTCTATCTACGGATTTTTCTTATTACGATCATCCCAAGATCTTTGATCTAGAGGTAACTTTTTCGATCCCGTAGATACTTACACAATATTGTTAGCAATAATTTTACATAAGCAATTTGGATGGTTTTTCCTTTGAAAAGCAGAAATTCATTAATATTTGAATTGGTTATATTGTTTAAATATTGACGATTTGAATCCATAGATGGGTAAAGTGCCAGACTGCCAAAAAAAGCAATCGTTTAATTGCCCAGGGCATAAAAATTATATTATCTATTTTTTAAGTATGTTGGTATTTTTTTGGTAAACTGTCTGTATGTGCATGTTGTTCTCATGCCGGTTGTTTTCAGTAAAATTTGTGCGAGGCCCATACTACGATTTGAACATAAGGTGCCAAAAGGAATTGTCTTTGAGTGTGGGGTCCACACATGAAAAGAAGAAAGAATTATGTCGGTGTGGTGAACCAGTTTTTTTGGGCCCCACGTAAGTTTTTATTATTAGACAGGTCTAGCTACACTTTTGGTGTCTGGTTACACTGTTTGAGTCTAGCTACAAACACCATTTGCCATCATAAGAGTGGATAAATGGGCTCAATCCGCTATAATGGCCTGCAGATAACCCAGTGGGAACTATATCGTTGAAATCGCTGAATGACACCAAAAATCATGGTGTACAACGGGGGGTCTGCCGTCTGAAAAAATAAATTGAGAGACACTATCTAAAAAATAAAGGGTTTTGAGGGCTTTTCACATTCTTTAACTAATACCCTAAAATTTGTTTTTAGGGCTTATGTTATATTAAATTTTGAATGTTACAGCCCATGGCCTGCAGACCAAATCTTAATAATAATTTGGTTGGGCTGTTTATTGGGCCTGACGCCCAGTTCATAACAATGAAAATTAAAATGAGTTTTATTTTTCTTATGGGCCTGCAGCCCCAATCAGAATAATAATTTATTTTTCCTTCTTATTTGGGCCAGAAGCCCAGTTAATCAAATTGCAAATTAATATGATTATTATTTTTGCTATCGGGCCTACTGCCCGCCTCTAGCCCACAGGAATTGCAGATTATGATAGCTTGTCTGCTGCTTTTCAATTATTAAATCCCTTAAGCATTGGATAAATACATTTATTTAAGTTAAATTGGTTAAACGGATCTTGAGACCGATCTGTCTTTAGTTAACTAACCTAAAGATGAATGACGTTTCCCCGTGGTCCAATTAATCCTTTTTAACTTAAATAAATTTTTTTAATCCAATATTTGGGCTTGATGATTTTTGTAATGTCTATGATATTGCGCTATTATTTGCATGTTGCATATATATAACTACGTGGATGTTTATATAAGTTAAAATGTGTTTTTGGGATCGGCCAGTTTGATACCTTTAATTTCCTTGCACTTTTTTCTTTTGAGAGAATTTGTAAGTGAGGATTGTATGTATAAATGCCAAAGACCGGTGTACCAACATATGAAGACAGAGGTGAAATTTGCAAAAGATAGGGACCCCTGCTGGGTTTCCAACTTGTATTTTTCTTTTCTTTATGTACTGTAAATTGGACTTTGGACTTTGTACGTTTTTGGGTCTCTGGCCGATCCTCACATTTTACTTATTTTATTATTTATGCATGAATTTACATTTTAATTAATTCATGCTTATTTTAAATTGCATAAATAAATGGCAAAATTGGCAATCGTCGATTTCGAGGTTCTTGATGCTGCAGGAAAGAATTACCTGAGTTGGCGAGTGGACCTGAAGTTCCACTTGCGTTCTATGGCCCTCCTTGGCTTAATTTTGGCTCCTTCATCGGCCCCAGCTGCGGCCGATGCTTCTACTAGTAAGGCCCCAGAAGTGGCCCAATCATCTAGCAGCACTCCTACCGCTGTCTCTGATGTGGATAAGGTGAAAGCCATTATCTATATTAGGAGACATATAGATCGGACCTTAAAGGCCGAATACCTAACGGTAGATGACCCAATTGAGTTGTGAACAGCTCTGGAGGCACGGTATAAACATCAAATTGATGTAATATTACCACGTGCCAGTTATGAGTGGGAAAAACTCAGACTTCGGGACTATAAGTCCGTTGCTGAGTATAACTCTGCACTTCATTATATCACCTCGCGCCTGAAGTTGTGCGGTGAAGAAGTGACTGAGCATCGCATGTTGGAAAAGACGTTCACCTCCTTTCACGAGAAAGATGCAATCCTCATGGAGCAGTATCATGAACGAAACTTCACGAAGTTTTCTGATTTGATCTCTAGCCTTCTTAGGACAGAGCAGAATAGAGATTTACTGCTTGCCACTCATAATTTGTGCCATGCTGGTACTGTCCCTATCCCTGAAGCCCATAATGTTTCTCCCCAGAAATGGAAAAACAAGAAGAAGGCTAGAAAGAACAAAGCGAAAGCTGTAATGAAACCAGCAAGAGGAGAACCTCCCTAGATCAACAACAACAACAACAAAGGAGGAGAAACCTCTCTTGGAAGCATAAGAACGCTGATCCAGTGTCAATTCCAAAGAAGACCTGGAAGGATAAATGCCATAGATGTGGCATGACTGGACAATGGTCCAGAAACTATTGCACTCCTCGCCACCTCCAGGACCTGTATCAGGCGAGCCTGAAGCCTCCCCTTGAAACAAACATGGCAGATATTCAAACTCTGACCGAGTTCTCTGCACAAGACTTCGAGAATGATGATCTGCTCGATTGAGCCCTATCTTTGTATCTATGCATTTAAATTTATATAGCTTCATCTGTTTGCTTTGTATGAACCTTAGTTTGAATTACTCAAATAAATTTTCGCTTTGCATTAATAAGATGAAATGTGAAATATTGTGAACAGTGCCTCATTGCACTGGTGTAGCATTAATATTGCTCCCACATACAACTAGACTATAAGATGCAAACTTCTCCCCTTAAACATATAGGAATTTCCCAAGTTTCAAGGATATTTTGTTTATATGAACATAACTTGAAAACTATGGATAATGAATATCTTTATGTAACTTGTCAAAGGATGGCCAGAAGACCATCTACACACGATTCGTTGGAACCTCGTCGGGTCCCTATCACTACAGATATTCATCATATAGAAAGCCAACTTGACTGAGCATCAAAAGTGCCTTTAATTGCCAGAGTTTTTAACTCTGGCACAATAGACTTGGTCGTCCTGGTTCAGCGATGATGGACGCATCATCAAATGAATCCATTGGAGAACCTGAAGATTCTTCAAAAGGTTGAGTTTCCTTGTCCCCTTTGTTATAAGGGAAAACTTATAGAGAGACCTTCCCTCCTGAAAGTGGGATTAGAAGTCTCCTGGCTTCATTGAGAGAATTCATGTTGACCTTTGCGGGCATATTCACCCTGCATGTGGCACATTTCAGTACTTCAATGTACTGATAGATGCATCTAATAGATGGTCTTATGTATGTCTTTTTGTTCACCCGTAACCTAGCTTTCTCAAAAACTGATAATATGGGTGAATTCACTGCACAGGTCTTTCAAGACTACTGCCAAGCAACTGGCATTTAAATTGAACATCCTGTAATACTCAAAATGGGTTATCAAGAGTCTCTGATAAAGAGACTCCAATGTCCATTGTTACATCCCATTTGCATGTGGATTTTTAGGGATACGCCATACTGCAATTCGCATCGCTTATCACTATACGGCCCTCTTGTAGCCATATCTTATTGCTGATGCCACTTGCTTATGGTTCACCATCGAACATATCTCATTTGAAAGTGTTTGGGACACAATAATAGTAGGCACACAGTTTAAAGAAGCCCGAAGCTTCCGAGACCATATCATGGTACACAAAGGTCCTAATCTCGTTATGATCCGCATACTTTTTCTGTGTGAAGATGAGATCCAGAAGATCCTTCACATTCAGACTAAAGTACATCAATTGCCGGATAAATTTACCGACAACCAGAAGATTGTTCGTTTACACGTCCATGCTGTCAACACGCCAGCTAGGATTGACATCCCCAAAGATGGATGCAATCCACCGGCAGCAGAATTAGATGTACCTCAATTGAAAAGAGGACGCCCGCCAGGTTCAAAATATAAAGTTCCTCGAAAGAGGAAGATTCCTGGATATATTAAATTGATCCCTCCACAGGATGCTATGCTCAGACCAGCAACCTCTCCCCTCCTAATTTTCCTTGCAGAGGAAATAACAGGAGAAAAATCATTATATTACGTACGTACTGGAGAGGTACTAACCAGATATAACACAGTCGTCGTCGACGGTTTTGCTTTCGCTATTGCCGTTCACGTCGCTGAATATGACGATGACGTCAACCCACTTTTCTATAGCGTAAATGCATAGATTGGCCAAAGTGGGACAAGGCAATAAGAGTAGAGCTGGACTCACTCCTTAAAAGCAAAGTCTTTGGACCTGTAGTCCATACACCTGAATGTGTAAAACCTGTGGAATATAAGATGGATTTCATAAGAAATTGAAATTAAGGAAATGTGATCATTTTCCTACTAAGCCTAAACGTCTCTTAAAAAGCCAATAAATGCAGCTCATGAACGTTGTGACCGCATATCTATACGGCAAAATAGATATATAGATCTATATAAAACTTCCAGAAGGGTATACTCTACCCCGAGAGATGAAAGAGAGACGTAGAAACGTCTTCTCCATAAAGGCTTCAAAGATCATTAGATGATCTTAAGCAATATTCTGCCCGTGTATCTTTTTCGAAAGATCATTGACCGGATTTGTGATAGTCGCCATATATGTGGTCGACTTAAATCTAATAGGATCTCCTACAGAGATCGTTGATATATCTGATAGCCTTAAGCATACCTTGGAAATGAAATACCTACGCATAACAAGGTAGTGTCTTGGCTTACAGATTAAACACCTTCATGGTGGATCCCTTTAATATTCTTCATACACATGGAGTTTATGAAGAATGATATCCATTTGCAATCTATTAAAAATGGATGCATACTTATGACGCCTTCCAGTCGCTGGAAGAGGGGGAGGACATCCTAGGTCCTAAAGAACCTAGCTCTAGTGTACTAGTTACACTCCTTTATCTGTCCAACTAGACGTGTCTCTAATAGAATGTCTGTAGTAAAGTTGTTAGCCAGTACAGTGTTGCCCTGGAGAGCACCCCTGGACCAAGGATAAGCTGCTTCTACGAAACTTCTAAGGGTCAAGGATCAGCATCCAAGGAATAAATATCGCATATGCAGGTTTACAGACCATCGCGATGGCTAAGCACAAATGGCCGGCCACCTCCTAAACATCTACGCATCATCTTCAAAAAGTCTACATCTTCTGATAGGCTCATCATCCAAAAAGCATATCTAAAATACGCTCATCTTTGTCCAGCAGTACCTTGCAGACACAGTGAAGACTGAGTGAAGGAATACATACGTAGAGCCATCTACCAAACTTCGTAGAGCGTATCACTCCTGAGCGCCACTGTTTCCAGTAGCCGCTAGATATGAGTGAAACTTGTATAGATGAGTGATGATTGTATTCAGAACATGATGGATGTATAGACGAATAGGAAATGATTGTATAGATACATAGGAGATCTGTAAGCCTGAAGCTTGTACAGGTCAGGGGGAGTTGATAGTAGAGTTGTACTCTTTTTTCCTTAGCTACGGGTTTTCCCATTGGGTTTTCCAAAGCCAAAGGTTTTAATGAGGCAACCTCATTTAACTGTGGACCCTGAAGTGTCCACCTCTAATGAAAGCTGAAAGACCTACAAGCATAAGGCTTGCATGAATCAAGGGGAGTAACCTGTGGGTTGCACTCTTTTTCCTTAAGCTGTTGGTTTTTCCCACTGGGGTTTTCACAACTAAGGCTTTAACGAGGCAAACACGATTATTCCAGATTCAGAAGTATCCACCCCCTTAGCATTTACACTAAGACCAAAGTAATGAGTGGATAAGGGGGAGTGTTATGAATGAGGGAGGCCAAAGTAATGAGTGGATAAGGGGGAGTGTTATGAATGAGGGAGGCCTTTGGCCTCCCCTCATCTTTATCCCCACCATTACTCCCCATCATCCCCACTAATGGGGACCTTTGGTTATCCTATGGCCTTTGGGCTTCCATTGATTTAATAAATAGAGAACCATGGCGTTGTGCCATGGTTACTCATTCTTCTCATTATCCAACACAAATAACTTAAATTAACATTAATAGCTTAAAATAACTTATCATCATTTTAATAACTTTAAAAAAAACTTGATAACTTAAAAATAACTTACTAACCTAAATAACTTTAAAACTTAAAATAGCTTAATATAGTTTTAATAACTTTAAACTAACTTACTAACATTAATAACTTCAATAACCCATACCCAACAAGCCACTAGCTTAATAAACCAAAAACCCAATAACCAATTAATTTAGTAACCTAATAATCCACTTAAAACCAATACCCAATAAGCTATTACTAACCCAATAATCAATTAAACCCATTTGAAACCCGTTAATAGTTCAATTAAACCCATACCTAATAAGTTCACTAACTTAATTAAAACCAAGTAAAACCCATACCCAATAAGTAACTTAAGCCCAAAACCCAATAAGTTTAATCAAACTCAACTAAACCCCAAAAGTCCATACCCAATAAGCTACTCCCCCTTTTCATATGTGGCTCTCTTCTTCCCCTTCTTTCTATTCTTCCTCTTCTTTCTATTCTTTCTTTTCTTTTCTCTTTGATGCAGATGGGGATTCAAGGGGGTGGCGGCTTGGAGGAGCTGGGTGACGCGGCCTGGAGGAGCGGCTGGCAGGGCAGCGCGCGGCCAGGGACATCGTCGGCAGCAGGTGCACAAGCGACTGCTGCAGGCGCGGGCAAGCGGCGGCACGCAGTCGCACGCGGCGGCACGCAGGGGCAGTGGCACGCGTGCGGTAGGGCACGGCGATGCGGCCTAGGTAGGGGGGTTCGACTGCTGGAAGAGGAGGGTGAGGGCCGAGGGAGAGGGTTGAAATTGATGCTGTAGATCTGAATTTCAGATCTAATTTCGATTCTGATCTCCCCTCCTCTCAATTTCTGATTTTTTTTGTTTTGATTTGATTTTGGTGTGGATTGGGGTGATGATTTGATGGTGACTGAATGTTGAATTTGTGGTTTGATTTTTGGTTGAGATTTGATTTGGGTTGTTGATTTTGATATGGGAAAATCAGTGGGGAGAATGGATGGATCGTTGTTGTTGCTTCCATTGTTGTTTCTTCTCCTTGATTTAAGAACAGTGAAGAAGGGTGTTGCATGCTGATGGGAGTAAGTTGGCTGTGGGGAGGAGTAAAGACGTATATTGGATCTCACCGATATATTTTGGTAGGATGTAATGGTGTAGGGTTAGGGGTTAAGAGTAATTATTTAGGGTTTTAAAAAGTAACTAATTACGATATGGTAAGAATTTGAAAAGCAGAGGCACACTCGTGTCGATGCGTAGAAGAAAGGAACGTACGGACGAAAAGCACACGGACGACCGCATAAAAATACAGGCACGCACGAACTCAAATACGCCTAAGAATACAGGCCGTTACACCACCACCTATCTCCAGTGGATGGTCAGCTCAGCTAGCTAGCAGCCAATAACCAGTTGTCAATGGTATACTGCGTTCATCGGTGATGCCTTTTCATCGCTAGCGATAAACCTGACATGCCTCATTGTCATATAGGTTTTTGATTAGGTTTAGAAGATGGTTTATTTGGTCTTTTATTAGAACCAAGATTTTGTAACATTTTACAAATGCTTTCCTCCCACATCGTAACTCTATGTGAGGAGTTCCTTTCATTGTCAAATCGATTCAACTCCTTTTGATTATTTGACCAATGTATACTGTTGGAAGCAACGATCTAGGATCTTGGTTTAATGATGACAAACGTGTCGTTATATCTGACGTGTGTGCTTAGTGTGTTTTAGGATTGACGAAACGTTATATTTGGAGGAGTTGCTATTCATATAGCTATTTGGGTGAGAGAGAGAGAGCTTTGGCTAAAGCAAGTTGGACCTGGTCCTATATGGGATGAGATGGATATGGTCAAATCAATTAGCAAGATTTGCAATGATCATTTTATTCTATATCCAATTTGAATTGCTATCAAATCCCATTGTATATCTTTGCAAATCTTCCTATCCAATTCAAAATTCATATTCAAACTACCAAATCCAAATCAAATCTCCTATTCATGTCCATATTCAAAAGAAACCCTTGTCCTATATATACCCATCTTCTTCTAGGGTTGAAAGCGGTGAGGTATACACAAATATTGAAGAGGGCTACACAATAAAAAGTTGCGGCAATCAAAAATCGAAAGGGGGCCGAAACAAAAAATCAAGAGGGGCCAAATATCTTGAGGGTTTTACAAAGAAGCAGGAGAGAGTAGTTCTAAAAATCCCAACCCTATGTATCATCACAAGCCATCAATTAAAAAGACCTCTCCTCTCAATAAATCAAAAAACCCCTCCAAGTCAAAGAGTATCACGCAAAAAGAATCCAGCCCACATCTTTAAGCCAGCAATCGTCGGAGAAGTTGAAGACCTCGTCACCGGGGTTTCCTAGGGTCGCCTGGGCGCTCTGGCCGCCGTCGTCAAGGTGCCATAGTTTGCGACTTCGAGGAGCAGTCGCCGGAGCCCGCAGTCGAAGCTTTACATCGCCTGGAGCGTCACAATTGCTGCAGTACAACTCGAAGCTGCCGTATCGCCGCAGCCACCATCTTCAGGCGATCGGGAGTCGGAGAAGATACCAGTGCCACTGCTACTCGCCGACGAGCCCTCATCGTTGAGTCAGAGACGTTGTACGAGATGCCACCGGAGATCGCTCGTGTCGAAGCCACCTTCGCTCGAAAAGATCATAGTTGAGATCATCGTCACCGTCGAGTTCGAAGCGTGCTCTCACCGTCGTTGAAGAGCGTTAAGAGAAGACGAACGCCGGAGATACAGTGCTGCATGCCCTAACGACACCGAAGCTGTCGGAGATCACCTCCGCGAATCCGCCGCCACCGTCGTTAAGTTGATTATCGAGGCCGCTTGCTCAAAGTCGTCGCCGATGCACCCGAGTTCGAGTTCTTTTTGCCGTCGATCTTTCGCCAAACTCGAAGAAGAATCGGAGATGAAGAGTTCGAAGAGGATGTCACCGCTGCATCCCTCTAGTCGTCGGAGAAGCTCCACGCGCTGACGTTCTCATATCACCGCTGCAGCCACCTACCGGAGTTGGAGACTCAGAGAAACCGTCGCAAGTCGCCGCCGGTGTACGCCGTTGCCGTCCGAAGAAGACCCTTGCATGCGCTGAGAACGGAGAGAAGCGATCACGTGATCAACACTCAAAACCAACGGCTGCGATTAAGGAACGATCGTGAATTATTGTGCTGACGTGGCGTGAATTGTTAAGGGAACTGCTGAGTGCACAGACCGCTTATTAAATGGATTTGAACTATTTTGCTCTGTGCACCGACAGCTTGATTTGAAGGGACTTGCTGAGCTCACAGACCGGGATTTATTGAGTTTTGAACTGCAACTTCTTTACACACAGACCAGTGTGTTATTTGACATCCAGGGGTCGGATTGAGACACAGTTTGTGTCAGATTGGATCTGACGACGTGCTGATTGATAGAGACGCCTACACGGACACGAACTGAGCATTTCTAAACCCTTAAACTCTTTTATTCGTGTCTTAGTGTAACGTTCTCTGTAGGGAAAACTTTACCATTCATTTTGTGACTATTTTGGGACTTGTCTGGTTGGGGCTAGACAAGTGGGACCCAGCTAGTTTGGGACTAGCTGGTAGAAAGCATTACTAGGATTGATAGTGAGAGAAAACACAGTGAGTGGGGTACTGAGAGCCTGGCGAGTGTAGAGACGTAGAGGGTGCTCTGAGCGTGCTCTAACTTGTGGTTTTGTACCTATTGCGCTATTCAATACTAGTATCTGCTTTGGGGGCTGGAGTAGGTCGAATGGTCGACCGAATCAGGGTAAATCTGCTGTGTACTCTGTGGCTGCTTTTTATTTACCATGTTGCTGCTATAACTGCGCGTGCTTATTCATGGGTTGCACGAATTATTTTTATTAGCCTATTCATCCCCCCCCCCTCTAGGCTAGGAATGTATATTACAAATGCATTTATTTTTCTTTTTCATTTATCGCGATGAGTTGATCACCTATGTGAGATCTAAAAACTCGACTCTTGTTTCGACAATGATTGAACGTACTTTACGATCAAGTCCCAGGTACTCTACGATCACCCATTTCAGAATTGTAATTATCTAGTTGGTATAAGACTTGGTTCTCATCCAACACATTGGGCTTATTAGTGACATGTACCCTACAGTTCACACTCTTCATCATGATTATGTATCTAAGATATCTAGGTTGTGGATATCTATCAAACCTTATTAATATCTTATTGTCATTAGTTGATGATGCAACACCATAGTTACCATGGATCAAACAAATTTACTTTAAATAAGTTTATCCATTCTATATTAGTAAAGGATTTACGATACTTCTATATCAACTACATGTGATACTAACTCTCATACCAGAGAAGACAAATTTCATCTTGACTGTCACATCCCTTCGCATGCTTTGGACTACAGATAGCAAATAAGTAGCAATGACTGATGTACCATTGGTCAGATAAAGTTAAAGTATAGGCCTCTAACGTGCAATGTTCTTTAGCACTTCTCAGGTCTAAATACAAACTTACACCTGTTGACACTTAAGAGCTTCTATTTACAGTAAGAATATATTGTTATGTAGAAGCTTCTCGACGAGTTCTTATGTAAACTTGTTCTCTAACATGTACATGTGCACTATCTTATAATATCTCCACATCGAATGGTCATGAGACTAGCCATTACTATCTTAATGTTAAAGATCAGTATACATTGGTCTATATTAAATATTAATGCAATGTCATAATATTCCATCTATACATAATTGGCATGATTGGCCTCGTTATTATCTTAAGATGATCCTAATCTCTTTACACAACTCAAGAACTTTACCAATATAATTATATATTTTTAACGAACCTATATACATATACATATAAGAAAATCACAATGATAAATACTACCAAATATCGTACTATTATTTCACATAAGATGTGTCAATTACAAGAATTGTCTGAACGGTATTCATTCCCTAACATCTCCTATTTACACTTACAACTAATTATTACATTATCTCGTACAGATCTTATACAGTAATCATTCTAAATGGTTTTGTGAAAGTATCTTTGCGAGTGGATCTGCTACGTTATTATTTGTATTAACACTTTAATGCTCTATATCATGGAGTCATTGAATTTCATGTATGCCATGAAATATTCTGAAAACGTGTCTGGATTTTTTTGAGCCTTTAATTCCATGGCTAAGATGATAGTTGCATCTTAATCATAATACAAAGGTATTGGGTCAACGATCGATAGAGCTAATCCTAGCTTAGCAATGAATTTTTTAATCTAAACCACGCCATTACTACAGCATTTACCGTGATACACTTTGCTTCCATCATAAAGTCAACAATAGTATCCTTTTTGTAATTCTTCCAACTTACACCCCCTCCATTGATGGTGAATACATATCCTAAAACTGATTTGCTATTGTCCATGTCATTTTGAAAACTGAAATTAGTAAATCCCTTTACTGAGAGGTTACTATTATCACCCTAAATTAAGAACATATCTTTAGTCTTTCTTAAGTACTTAAGTATGCTTTTACAACATTTCAGTGCTCCTTTCCAAAATTAAATTGATATATATTAACAACAGTAATGGTGTATGCAACAACTTTTCTAGTACAAAACATGAAATACATTATCGATCCTATAGCTAAAGTGTAAGAGATCTTGCTTATGCGTACTTTCTCCTTTTCAGTCTTAGAAGATATACCTTTAGAGATAATTATTCCATGACAAATAGGTACATCACCTCACTTGGAGTTTTTCATGTTAAATCTCTTTAACATATTGTCTCTGTATAAACAGGTACAATCTTAGCATTCTATTTGATCAATCTCTATAGATCATTATACCTAGTATTTAGGATGATTCTCTCAAATTCTTCATGGAGAAAGTCTGTAATAAACACATATCAATTAATTGCAACATCACTATGTTGTTAATTCTGGGATATATATATGCACTCAAGATAATAACTACAATTAATGCATCTTGTTCAAAATAATATATGCTATTTGGTACTCTTTATCTCTAGATTTTTGATATAAAATATGTGTATGTATATATTATTATAAAATTACATAGATATTGTTCTTGAATTGTGTAAGGAGATTAGGATACTAATGATATTATGCTAATGAGACCTAATTGATCCATTTAAGCATAATCCAGAATGTTCTCGATCATAGGAACATCAAGATGTGACATGTGACATTGATAATCTGAAATGCACTGATCTTTACCATTGAAATGGTAATAATTAGTCTAATTATCATTTGAAGTGGAGGAGATGATATCGTAAAAAGGATCAATTGATGAGTCGTATGAGGTTGGAAACTCTCAAGTACGGTTCTAAGAGAAGGAACTTTTCCAACCGCGGAGAACACGCCATTCTACATGGTGATTTTAAGACATCGTGAGATAATGCGTATATGCTTGTTGGAGAATAAATTTATAGAACAACTTGTTAAGAAGCTTCTATATAGTAATGTTCTTACTCTCAATAGAAGTTCTCAAGCGGAGACTGTTGCAATGTTAGTTTTAGACCAAAGGTGCGAAAATGAACATTACATATATGATGATTAAACTTTGGCTTTTACTAATTAACAATGATGCGATCGTTGTTAGGTACTCAATGGGTGTAGTCCAAAGTGTGCAGAGGAAGGTGTTGGTCAAGATAGAATTCGTCACCTCTACTATGAAAGGTTAGTGTCACAAGAAGGTGGTATGAATCCATAGTAAATCCTTAACCAATGTAGAATGGACAAACTTATTATAGTAATATATTTGGTCCATGGCAACTATTAGATTGCATACTCGACTTATGATATTAATATGTTATTAGGATCTGACAGATTTTTATACCTCATACATCTTGGCGCTATAGTTCTAACAAAGAGACTGACTGTATAGTAGCTGTCACTGACATGCCCAGATTTTTGTTGGAGAAGAGTCCAGTCTCACACCAACTAGATAATTATGATTCTGAAATAGGTGGTCTTCATACACAGCAAGTGCCATGTTGACAGGAGAATGCACACCCCCAAAAAGGTATGCACACACTCACCCCCAAGTGCAATGGTGTCAGAGCAGTATATTCTCGATGAGTTCGGGGTCGAATCCACGGAGAGGTGGTGAATCTGAGTACTGGCAAATCCTAAGTTAGTTTATTAGACTACGGTTTAATTAGTGGAGATGGATTACGAAGGCATTTTAATGGTGATGGAAGTGAAATGCGAGGGTGTCACTTTAGCAAAACACCACCTATCTACTCCACAAAAGATGACTACCACTAAAATGATGAATCACTAGGATGTCGGTCTTCCCATTGCCGCTTTGGGCGTGAAAAACGATGTAGCAGTGCTAATCTCTTGGATCACCAAGCTACATAGTGATGGTGACACTCTCGTGGATCACCATGATGTCACTCGCGTGGATCATCTCACTACAAAATTTTAGATCCGGTGCCAATATCTTGGATCACCGTCTATAGCACAAATATAGCCCTAAGTAATAAGATCAACCTAATCAAAGCAATAATTCTACTCAAGCAAAGCATATATGATAATAAAATTAACACAAAGCAAAAGCCATCATCATAGAGATCATCAAAAGCAACAATAAACACTTATCTTAAGGTGTGTTTCGCTTATACGTCTCTTAAATCTTGCATATTTTGATATATGTCCCTTAAAAATTCGTATTTGCTCTCAAATCCCCTAAATCTCAAACTTTAACCCTTAATAGTCACTCTCACTAACTTTCTGTTAAAAACTAATGAAAATGGGAATATTCCGTTAGGGTTAGGGCTTACGAGCATTTCGATGGGGGGTCAAGGTTTTTTGGGGGGCGGCACCTCCTCCCTGGTTTTTTGAAGGGGGAAACGCTACCTCCTCCACTGGTTTTCTTGGGGGGAGGCGGCGCCTCCTCCCCCTCCTCCTCGTCTGAGGAGGAGGCATCTCCTCCTCCCCGACGTTTTCGGGGTGGTGGGGTGGGGGGTTAATGGTTAATTAGGGGGTTAATGGTTAATTGCTATAATTTCTTAATTAATTAACTGTAAGCATTAATTAATTGTTAATTAATGTAATTAAGGTTAACTTTTTAACAGAATACTGGATAGAGTGACTATTAAGATTAATGTTTAATATTTAAGGGACTTGAGAGCAAATACGAATTTTTAAGGGACATATATCAAAATATGGAAGATTTAAGGGATGAATATGCAAAAAACCATATCTTAATAGAAGATACAAGTTCCATGGAGGGGGCGACGGCCTAGTCTCTAAAATCCTCCAAGAAATATCGTTTTTGAACCAATTGGGGAACCCCCCAAAAAGACGGCTACCAAAGTGTATATATAGTCTTCACAAACCCTAGCAATTAATCCCTCAAAACCCCCTAAAACCCCATCAAAATCAGGTCCCAGTTCTGCCCATGCGTTTTAGTTGCGGCCCCGGGCCAAATCAACACGAGTGCAGATTCCAGCACTGATATGTCATATTGCATAAATTCCATAGGACTCATCCGACCTCTATTTTACACGTTCTTGATGGTGTTGGAACCATCAAGAAGTCTACTATCAACAAAAAATATGAGAAAACAATTCTTTGTTAGCTTGAACGATAGAATAACTTCAAAGAGTAGGAGGCTATTATGAATTCTGTAGTTTCTATTGCGCTCGAGCAAGCGGCCTTAGTCGCTCGGTCGAGCGTGTCCTAGCGCTCAACGAAGTGCCTCTTTGATGCTTCATCTGGGCAAATTTGGCTTGGAAAGTGACTTGGCCGAGCAGGATGGCTGCTCGGTCGAGCGCCCATTCGCTCGGTCGAGCGGTCATGGTGCTCGGCCGAGATAAGTGACCATAGAATTACAGAGAGGTGAGTGCTTGTCGAGGGGGGCCAAGCGGGTGAGATGCTCGAATGAGTGACATCGTACCAATCAGCTCCATCTTTTCATTCACTTTCTTACTCTCTTCGTGATACCAGCTCGACCGAATGGGTCATGCTGCTCGGTCGAGCGGTCTGGAGTTTAGCATACTCCAGATCAAATATTTTGTGGATGCATCTATCAGTACCATTATGTACCGAAAAAGGACCACTAGGGGTGGATTTGTCCACATATATCTTCTTGTATTCTTTCGAGGGAGCATTGAGATTATAAGTCAACTTTTAGTAGAGATGGCCTTGATTAGTTTTCCCTTATAGCAAGGGATGCAAGGAAATTCTCCCTTCTGAAGAATCTTTTGGTTCTTCATGTTATGTCCAAATGATTTGGATAAGATGTAGTGCATCATAACATATCCAGGGTGGCCAAATCAATCATGCCAAAGTAGAAATTTGACTTATATCGGGCACTTCAGGTGCTCTGTTAGATTTGCTTCCTCTCTCCGAATCTTTGTATGATAGAGGCCTGATGAAAGGCTCTAAAACGCTCAAGTATGTTTTTATTTACTTTTTCTTAAGACGTCACATACATATATTCTTTTTTGTTCACATTTGCAATTTCTGATTGGAATCCGTTTAAATGGATGTCCTTGAAACTTAATAAGTATCTTTTTGAATTCGAAGAGAATAATGCATCGTTTATTTTTAATTTTTGTATCATTTGGAAGCAACAATGTTGCATTTTTAGAACCTTCAATTATGGTTGATGGCCCTGATATTATATTTATTGGGCTTTTATATGCTATGAAATATCATTGTATTGAAGGATCGTATGTGTTTATGTACTGTCTACTAAGCAGTCATGAGAGAAGTTCATCTATTAAAAGATGAATCATATAAGCACATTTAATTTCAGAAAACCGTTTTCAAATTTATTCATACTTCATGTAAACATTCGGATAGCTCTCATAACATTGGTTTTCAATAAAGATAAAAATGTCTAATCAAACAAGTCGTCTTTTTTGAAGTCCTCAGCAATGAACTGGACTAGAGCAGGGGTGGTCACCAGATTTGTTTCAGCTTTCTTCTTCAAGCTTTCTTTGTACAAATCTTGTATGTGCCGCAGAGTTCTGCACACTATAGACCAGTGTCCTTTCATGCCACAGCTATGGCACTGGTCTTCCTATTCCCTTCTAGATTGGGGGTGCATCATTTCTATTGTTGTCATTTCTATGCCAAGTGAACTTCCGCCTCCCTTCATTTCTTTGCCAGTGGACTTGTCCTCTAACCTTTTTATTTGGCCCCCCTCTATGATTTACCTTTTCTTTTATTATTTTTCTTCTTTTAAGAATAAGATGCGTTGTGAGCTTCTGGAAGGGGGCGGTACCGAGGGCACATGTTATGAGTGGTGAGTAGATGCTCTCTATTTTATTCAGCCATGAGTAAACATGACAGCAGCTTAGAATACTTAGTGAACTTTTCGTTCACGGTATTGCTGCATTAGTATCGCTTCTTTTTCATGGAAAGACGTGTTACGTCTTTTCCAGTATGCGATCTTCTTAGACTTTCTCATGACACAACATCGGGCGTGAGGTGATAATGAAAAGAGCTGAGTTGTACTCATCTATGGACTTCAAGTCCTGAAGTCTCATGTTCTCCCACTCATAACGTGCCCTTGGGAGTATAACATCTTTCTGATGTTTATATTTGTCCTCAAGGGCAGTCCATAGCTCCAGTGGATTCTCGACCGTAAGGTATTCAGCCTTTAAGGTCTTATCCACGTGGCGACGAATGTATATGATGGCTTGCGCCTTATCAATGTCTGTCGCCTTTCCATTTTTTGTAATTACAGAAACGAGGGATTTAGCTCGCAAATAAAATTTAACATCTAGCTACCAACTCAGATAATTTTTTACTGATGCATCTAGTACTTCGAAATTAACGTTTATGATTTTTAACATTTTATCTAGAAAGCACAATTTTGCATGAATTAATAATACTGAAAAACATTTTCATACGAAGGCAATTTTAAATGAATAAGCTAATTGCGTGGATCGGCCAGTCCTACATAAAATAATAATGTCTCAAAGTCCATATTACATTCCATTTTACAGAAATAAAAGAGAAAAATACAACTTTGGAACCCTCTTAGGTCCCATTTGAAAATCTTCATCTTCAAGAGTGGCATCTGCCTCTATGGAAATGGTCATCAGTCTTGTGCATTACATATTTTTTCCTACAACAATTTCTCTCAAAAAAAAGAAAAGTGCAAGAAAATTAAAATGTGGGACTAAACAGCCGATCCAAAACCACAATTAGCCATTCATGCAAAATTTGTGCTCATTAAACATGTTCATAACGCATCACAGGCATCACAAATTCAGAATAGGATAAAAACATCAAGTTTAATACTTAATAATTATTCAGACCACGTGACGATGTCATACACTCTTAGGTTAGATAACTAACGGCAGAGCGGTCGTAGGATCTTCATAATTATTATGTTAATGCCGCACAATATAGCATAAGTTTATCCCAGAAAATATGGCAGAAATTGTGATGTAATGCATATAAATATGATCCAAAAGTAGGTATCATATATAAAAATATGCAATTAATCATTTATGCAAATAGGGGCTATGTCAAAAGAATTTGAATGGTGCCATATTATATTATATTTTGTAAAAGTAAAGATTTTTATTTTTATGTCCCTTAAAGATCCCCTAAATCGCCATTGCATCCCCTTATTTATTCATATTTTTATTTATTTTTAGGCCCTTTTGTTCCCCCCTTTACCTTTTTATTGATCCACATTGCCCTCTCCTCTTCTTTTTTTTCATAATATTATTGGTTTGCTGGCTTGAGGTCCGCAGCGTGGGCCCACAGCCATTTTCTTTTTTTTGTAAAACGCACGCCCTACGGGCCTGAAGCCCACAGCGTGGGTTGTGAGCTTCATGCCCGCAGCCGTTCTTTTTCCTTTTTCTTCTTTTTCTTGTGGGCCAAATCCCACATATCGCTGTGGGCCACATCGTTATATATATATATATTTCTTGTTTTCTTTTTTTTGTACGTGGGTCGAGCTTGCAGCTGTGGCACACAAGCCCATAATATCTTTTTTTATTTGGGCTTGGGCTGAAGGCCCAAGCAATTGGGTGTGGGGTGGCTAGGGTTTGCCGCTGCCCCCCTAACGGATATGTGCGGGTCTCCGTCGTGTATGAGAGGTGGGGGATCCGTTGTCGATGGCGACGAAGGTGTCGATGACGGCGAGGGTGCTAATTTTTTTCTTTCAAAAAATTATTTACAGAACCCCTGCCTCCTCCGGGGGGAAGAGGGGGGAAGGGGCGGTAAAGCGCCGGGGGGAGGGGAGGGGTTGCTTTCTGATAACATGTGTAATGCCCGTATATGTGATATTCTGTATGAGCGTGTGTGTATAGTAATTTTGTGGTGTGCATAGTGATTTTGTATGTGAATGGCTATATGGTTGACTATGATGTGAAATGGATATATAAGTGAGTGTATGTGGTTGTATTCTCATGCTAATCATTTTTTGGTATTTTAAAGTGACTATTATTATTATTGGCATTGTTGAGCTTAGTATAGTTATCATTTTTTTGATTGGCCTATAGTTAATTTTATTAGCTATAGTTGTTGGGCTAAAGAATGGGCTTGGATCCTTAGATGAGAGAAAGGGGAAGAGATATTTTTTATAGAATGGCAAACTTCTAAATACCCAAGTTCATTTCTCTTCCTTCTCAAAACTTCTCTTTATTCTTTTTATTTTTCCCTTTTCATTTTTCTTCTCACTGTTTTCCCCTACTCAGGCCGAAATTTCCCCAAGCCCTTGCTGCCGAATTTTGGGGGAAATGGATGAGAAAAAGAAGAAGAAAGGAAGAGGAAAGAGAGGAGATTTAAGCCCTAGTCTTTCCCCATTCCATCTCTCTCTATATTTCTTCCTATTTCTCTAAAGCTCCATGGCCAAAACCTTAGCCCAAATCTGTCCAGATCTAGCCGAATTGATTCAAGCTCTTTTTCCTTCGATTTCAATCCCAAATTCCCTTGTTTCTTCTTTTGAGTCCTAATGTTTGCTAGATGTATATGTGGGAGTTTGGAGCTAGAAGGAGGTGATTTCAAGGCCTAGGATGATAAATTTTGATGTGGTGATGCTCAAATACAGGATTCTTGGAGATTGGTGGGTTCTTCGAGGATTTCTTGGTGAAGCTCATCATTTTTATGGTAGGATTCCATCCTCAATTCATTTGTTTCATTTTTATTGCATATTGAAAGTAAAGTTTGCATCTTTGCGGTTTTTGGTGAATTTCTTTGACATGGTGCATGCAAGATCGAATTAATATGATGTGTTGGATTAATTGATGCCATGATTAGATTTCATGTTGTTCTTGAATGATTTGTTTCATTAATTTTGTGAAATTGAAATTATATGATGTGTTTGGTTAATTTTGCTTTATACCCAATTTTCATTTGTGTTGAAACTGTAGGAGGTATTGAAATTATTGATGCTATGGTTTAGATGAATTAATTAGAATTGTTCTTTAAGTTCAATTTTCTTGATTAAGTTGAAATTGCCTCAAGTTGAATAGTGGAAGCTTTATTTCCCACTTTCCCTTGCAGGAAAAGTGCTAATTAGGTAAATCATGTGAATTATGTGAACAACCAATTAAGAGAGATGTTGTTTAATTTTCATATGTGTGCACCCAAATAAGATGTGAGGTTGCTTAACTTCATATGTGGGCAATTAATTGAGATGAGATGTTGCTTTAATTTTCATTTGAGATGAGAAGTAAACTATTGAGAAATGTGTTGCTTTAATTTTGTTTTGGTGTAGAAAGGTTTTGGAATGGGGAAGAAGTGTTGCTTAAATTTTGCTTAAATTTCTCATGAAACATGAAACTTTATCATTAAATTTCTCTTGTATGAGAATGGGCCATGTTATGTGATATTACTCTCATTTTTTGGTGAAATTGCCCTCATTTTGACATATGGGGCAATTTGATTAAATGAAATGGCTTTCATTTCGTTGTATTGATTAAATGAAATTGCTTTACTTTAGCTATGGGGTAGAGGGAGTTGGAAATAGAACGAGATGACGTCTTTAACGCCTTTTTTCAACAATTATGCAAATTGCTCTCATTTAGCATTGTTGGAAGCTTAAATCCTTTCCAATCCCCTTTGCATGAATTGGGTGAGTTAAGTAAGTTAGTGGTGTTGACATGGAAACTTAAATCATGTAGGAAGCTTTAAATTAATTAAGTTGAACCTTATGTTGTAAGTTCTAATTAAGATTGAATTCATATGTTATGTTGATACTAAAAGAGAAAAGTGCTTCTTTATGTTGTTTTTAGTAGTTTGTTGTTACTAGTAGAAGGTTGCTAAAGAAGTTGACTTTAATTTGGAAAATGCATACCTTCCCATGCCATGAAATTAGCCATTTCACTAAGAAGTTGATATCTTGCTACCCTTGAATGTGTTAGCTTGCTTAGGTTGCTGAATTGATCGTGCCTAAATGAAGTTGTTATCTTTGATTCAAAGGTGTGATTTTTATTGCAACATTTGCAAGATACTCTCTTTTCATGCAAGGAATAATATTTATCCCAAGTTCATGCATATGTTCCCATTTTTATGAAATATGCAAGTCATGGTTGTCTCTTTTATTAAGGTATTATGCTCAAGTTAGCCTTTTATTGTGTTGATGTGGAAATCTTCATATGTTGTGGCAAACCCTTTCTTGATACTTCGGCCTTGGGCCACTTGTAATAGTTTGATGTGGTAATGAAAATATGATGGTGTTGGAAAGAAGAAAATTTGAAAGAAAGCAAAATGTAAGAATGTAAGATACACCCATACAATTTGGTTGTGATATGATGATGTGATTAGGACATGAAGGTGGAGTGCACGGGCATAGACAAAGTTGCCACGGTAGGAGGCGGGTGAAGTCGTCGTAGGCAACCTCTTGATACCATTAGGTGGCTCCACATTGATAACGGAGTAGAATCACTTGCACGTGCACGCCGGCACATTCATGGGATCCCCATTGCATCGCTTTGCTTGTGTTTCATATGCATCATGGCATCATTGAGTATTTTGTGAGATTGGTGGTTATTCCTTTCTAAGTGATTTGGATCGTTAAGTTACTAGTAGCCCTAGTTGAGAAAATTGTAGTTCTACTTGAGATCCTAATGTAAGCCTTCATCTTTCTTAATTTCCATGTTGTAGTTGTGTCAAAGGTGTTGTCTTTAAGGGCTTTGCTAGTTAAAGTTAGCATCTTTCTTAAAGTCATGTGCAAATATAAAAGCCTCATTAGTTTATAGGAGTTACATGTTGTATAAGTTGTGCCTTTAGGAGAAGTTTTCACCTAGCACACTAAATTCACTAGAGTTACATGTTACTTTACTAAAGCTTGTCCAAAGTTATTAGAGGACGCTTTAAAGTATACTAAATGGCCTCAAGTTTGCATGTTGTGTTAATAATTTGCTAGCGTTACATCCTTAATGTAGATTGTTGCATTTCTACATCAAAGATCCTAATGTGAGTTATTTTTGGGTGTTGCATCCCTAAATTAAATTCTACCAAGGTAAACATGCTTAAGCTTGTAACTAAATGTTGTAAGGAGATTAGCTTATATTGCCAACCAATCTTCAACCCATAATGATGTCGTATTGAACTTGGAGCATGATGTTATCTTTAATCTTGGATTTTCATTGTGTTATCTTTCCTAGATTATGCTAGTACTTAATTGAAAATGCTAGTCCTATCTTTCTTTATGGCACTTCTCTTATGATTCTTTGAGCCAGTTTATATTTTTACGATTATAGCATGTTTCTCCTTTAAATATTGCTCATGTTGTTATTGGAAATTTTGATGAATACAAGAGAAACTCTACCGAAATTTTTGTAAGTATTTCCATAACATCCTTAGTATTAGAAACTTAAGTAGGAATACTACTCAGAATTCTACTTGCTACTTCTCTCAAAATTTCCATGTCTAAATGGAAACTCACATGTCAAAGTAAGATAAATGAAAAGTTAGTGAGAGGGTTTTTGATAGCTTTCAAGTGGGAAGCTTTAGAGAGTGTAGGAACCTCAAAATTTTGTAATATTCTATGCCATACACCACCCATAGGTGGAAGTTTCCATGTAGTTACTCATTGGGTCTTATTTAAGTTCGCATTTCATTGGATGCATTAGCAAGATTACATATTAATGATTAGTAATGGTTTATGGAACGGATCTATGATGTAAGTGAGATGTAAAAAGATTGTGTATGGTCGTGTTGTAGAAGGATGTAGCATTTGCATAGCTATAGTTACTCCATGTCATTGTGGATGTGAAGTGAATGATGTGACTTGGTTTCTTGTGCTGGGTGCAATATCTGGTGTTGTTATTAGTAATTGTACTCGGGATGATGTTGTAATGCTAGGTTTCTGTTTCTTGATATTGCAGTTCACTTCCCTATCTGTAGTACTCACTTGTTTTGCAGGCTTTCCTCTTACCGCATGTACGTGTTTTGTTATTGATACCATTTACATTTTAATGTGATGTTGACATGATATGCCATGAGTTAGTTTCCAGCTTATTGCTTAGTGCATTGCATCTTTGTGCACCATGTGAGTTGGGTTTGGACATCCTACTGGGTCACGTTGTGATATGTCCCCGATGATATTTTCAGGTGTTGGTTCGAGGAGTTGGAGTCCCACTAGTCAAGTTGGTCGGAGTTGGACGGAGTTGAGAGTGGTGCGAGTGTGTGAGAGGTCTGGAGGTGTGTGTTTTGTACTTTGGTAAGATGTGAGCTGTTATGTTGTATATGAGATTTGTATGGAGAAGTTGTATAAACAGTTTGGATATATATATATATATATATCAGTGTTTGGATTGTTGTCTCTTTTGTGTTTCTGTGATATATGGAATGCTACAGGTACTATTCCAGCAGTGCGCAGTGGACCTGCTTGAGTTATGACATTTTGTATTTCTTTTCGCAGCACCCGCCACTTCGGGAATACCTGATATGGATTCGTCCTTATCGGGTATCCCGAGGAGCGGGGCGTTACATTTTTTGTTGCCCATACAGGTCACCGCACTGTGGCTGCGTAGAGATTAATACGTGTAGTATTCCTGTGTTTGAGGGCGATTGAGTCTTAAGGTGGGTAGAAGTCTAGCCTTAAGGTAAAGCCCTAAGTTAGGAATTCCGAGGACGACTTGATTTTTAAGGTGGGTAGATTGTAATGCCCGTATATGTGATATACTGTATGAGCGTGTGTGTATAGTAATTTCGTGGTGTGCATAGTGATTTTGTATGTGAATGGCTATATGGTTGACTATGATGTGAAATGGATATATAAGTGAGTGTTTGTGGTTGTATTCTCATGCTAATCATTTTGTTGTATTTTAAAGAGATTATTATTATTACTGGCATTGTTGAGCTTATTATAGTTATCATTTTTGGATTGGCCTATAGTTAATTTTATTAGCTATAGTTGTTGGGCTAAAGAATGGGCTTGGATCCTAAGATGAGAGAAAGAGGTTGAGATATTTTTCATAGAATGGCAAACTTGTAAATACCCAAGTTCATTTATCTTCCTTCTCAAAACTTCTCTTCATTCTTTTTATTTTTCCCTTTTCATTTTTCTTCTCACTGTTTTCCCCCACCCAGGCCGAAAATTTCCCCAAGCCCTTGCTGTCGAATTTTGGGGGAAATGGAAGAGAAAAAGAAGAAGAAAGGAAGAGGAAAGAGAGGATATTGAAGCCCTAGTCTTTTCCCCCTTCTATCACTCCCTATTTCTTCCTATTTCTCTAAAGCTCCATAGCCAAAACCCTAGCCCAAATCTGTTCAGATCTGGCCGAATTGATTCAAGCTCTTTTTCCGTCGATTTCAATTCCAAATTCCCTTGTTTCATGCTTCTTTTGAGTCCTAATGTTTGATAGATGTCTATGGGGGAGTTTGGAGCTAGAAGGAGGTGATTTCAAGGCCTAGGATGATGAATTTTGGTGTGGTGATGCTCAAATACGGGATTCTTGGAGCTTGGTGGGTTCTTGGAGGATTTCTTGGTGAAGCTCATCATTTTTATGGTCGGATTCCATCCTCAATTCATATGTTTCATTTTTATTGCATATTGAGAGTAAAGTTTGCATCTTTGGGGTTTTTGGTGAATTTCTTTGACATGGTGCATGCAAGATCGAATTAATATGATGTGTTGAATTAATTGATGCCATGATTAGATTTCATGTTGTTCTTGAATGATTTGTTTCATTAATTTTGTGAAATTGAAATTATATGATGTGTTTGGTTAATTTTGCTTTATGCCCAATTTTCATGTTGTGTTGAAACTGTAGGAGGTATTGAAATTATTGATGCTATGGTTTAGTTGAATTAATTAGAATTGTTCTTTAAGTTCAATTTTCTTAATTAAGTTGAAATTGCCTCAAGTTGAATAGTGGAAGCTTTATTTCCCACTTTCCCTTGTAGGAAAAGTGCTAATTAGGTAAATCATGTGAATTATGTGAACAACCAATTAAGAGAGATGTTGTTTAATTTTCATATGTGTGCACCCAAATAAGATGAGAGGTTGCTTAACTTCATATGTGGGCAATTAATTGAGATGAGATGTTGCTTTAATTTTCATTTGAGATAAGAAGTAAACTATTGAGAAATGTGTTGCTTTAATTTTGTTTTGGTGTAGAAAGGTTTTGGAATGGGGAAGAAGTGTTGCTTAAATTTTGCTTAAATTTCTCATGAAACATGAAAATTTATCATTAAATTTCTCTTGTATGAGAATGGGCCATGTTATGTGATATTACTCTCATTTTTGGGTGAAATTGCCCTCATTTTGACATATGGGGCAATTTGATTAAATGAAATGGCTTTCATTTCGTTGTATTGATTAAATGAAATTGCTTTACTTTAGCCATGGGGTAGAGGGAGTTGGAAATAGAACGAGATGATGCCTTTAACGCCTTGTTTCAATAATTTTGCAAATTGCTCTCATTTAGCATTGTTGGAAGCTTAAATCCTTTCCAATCCCCTTTGCATGAATTGGGTGAGTTAAGTAAGTTAGTGGTGTTGACATGGAAACTTAAATCATGTAGGAAGCTTTAAATTAATTATAAGTAAGTTATTGGTGTTGACATGGAACTTAAATCATGTAGGAAGCTTTAAATTAATTAAGTTGAACCTTATGTTACAAGTTCTAATTAAGATTGAATTCATATGTTATGTTGATACTAAAAGAGAAATGTGCTTCTTTATGTTGCTTTTAGTAGTTTGTTGTTAGAAGTTGACTTTAATTAGGAAGATGCATACCTTCCCATGCCATGAAATTAACCATTTCACTAACAAGTTGCTATCTTCCTACCCTTGAATGTGTTTGCTTGCTTAGGTTGCTAAATTGCTCGTGCCTAAATGAAGTTGCTATCTTTGATTCAACGGTGTGATTTTTATTGCAACATTTGCAAGATACTCTCTTTTCATGCAAGGAATAATATTTATCCCAAGTTCATCCATATGTTCCCATTTTTATGAAATATGCAAGTCGTAGTTGTCTCTCTTATTAAGGTATTATGCTCAAGTTAGCCTTTTATTGTGTTGATGTGGAAATCTTCATATGTTGTGGCAAACCCTTTCTTGAACTTCGGCCTTGGGCCACTTGTAATATTTTGATGTGGTAATGAAAATATGATGGTGTTGGAAAGAAGAAAATTTGAAAGAAAGCAAAATGCAAGAATGTCAGATACACACATACACTTGGTTGTGAAATGATGATGTGATTAGGACATGAAGGTGGAGTGCACGGGCATAGACAAAGTTGCCACAGTAGGAGGCGGGTGAAGTCGCCGTGAGCAACCTCTTGATACCATTAGGTGGCTCCACGTTGATAACGGAGTAGAATCACTTGGACGTGCACGCCAGCACATTCATGGGATCCCCATTGCATTGCATTGCATCGCATTGCTTATGTTTCATATGCATCATGGCATCATTAAGTTTTTTGTGAGATTGGTGGTTATTCCTTTCTAAGTGATTTGGATCGTTAAGTTACTAGTAGCCCTTATTGTTGAGAAAATTGTTGTTCTACTTGAGATCCTAATGTAAGCCTTCATCTTTCTTAATTTCCATGTTGTAGTTGTGTCAAAGATGTTGTCTTTAAGGGCTTTACTAATTAAAGTTAGCATCTTTATTAAAGTCATGTGCAAATATAAAAGCCTCATTAGTTTATAGGAGTTACATGTTGTATAAGTTGTGCCTTTAGGAGAAGTATTCACCTAGCCCACTAAATTCCCTAGAGTTACATGTTACTTTACTAAAGCTTGTCCAAAGTTATTAGAGGACGCTTTAAAGTATACTAAATGGCCTCAAGTTTGCATGTTGTGTTAATAATTTGCTAGTGTTACATCCTTGATGTAGATTGTTGCATTTCTACATCAAAGATCCTAATGTGAGTTATTTGTGGGTGTTGTATCCCTAAATTAAATTCTACTAAGGTAAACATGCTTAAGCTCGTAACTAAATGTTGTAAGGAGATTAGCTTATGTTGCCAACCAATCTTCAACTCACAATGATGTCGTATTGAACTTGGAGCATGATGTTATCATTAATCTTGGATTTTCATTGAGTTATCTTTCCTAGATTATGCTAGTACTTAATTGAAAATGCTAGTCCTATCTTTCTTTATGGCACTTCTCTTATGATTCTTTGAGCAAGTTTATATTTTTACGATTATAGCATGTTTCTCCTTTAAATATTGCTCATGTTGTAATTGGAAATTTTGATGAATACAAGAGAAACTCTACCGAAATTTTTGTAAGTATTTCCATAACATCCTTAGTATTAGAAACTTAAGTAGGAATACTACTCAGAATTCTACTTGCTACTTCTCTCAAAATTTCCATGTCTAAATGGAAACTCACATGTCAAAGTAAGATAAATGAAAAGTTAGTGAGAGGGTTTTTGATAGCTTTCAAGTGGGAAGCTTTAGAGAGTGTAGGAACCTCAAAATTTTGTAATATTCTATGCCATACACCACCCATAGGTGGAAGTTTCCATGTAGTTACTCATTGGGTCTTATTTAAGTTCGCATTTCATTGGATGCATTAGCAAGATTACATATTAATGATTAGTAATGGTTTATGGAACGGATCTATGATGTAAGTGAGATGTAAAAAGATTGTGTATGGTCGTGTTGTAGAAGGATGTAGCATTTGCATAGCTATAGTTACTCCATGTCATTGTGGATGTGAAGTGAATGATGTGACTTGGTTTCTTGTGCTGGGTGCAATATCTGGTGTTGTTATTAGTAATTGTACTCGGGATGATGTTGTAATGCTAGGTTTCTGTTTCTTGATATTGCAGTTCACTTCCCTATCTGTAGTACTCACTTGTTTTGCAGGCTTTCCTCTTACCGCATGTACGTGTTTTGTTATTGATACCATTTACATTTTAATGTGATGTTGACATGATATGCCATGAGTTAGTTTCCAGCTTATTGCTTAGTGCATTGCATCTTTGTGCACCATGTGAGTTGGGTTTGGACATCCTACTGGGTCACGTTGTGATATGTCCCCGATGATATTTTCAGGTGTTGGTTCGAGGAGTTGGAGGCCTAGTCTAGTTGGTCGGAGTTGGATGGAGTTGAGAGTGGTGCGAGTGGTTGAGAGGTCTGGAGGTGTGTGTTTTGTACTTTGGCAAGATGTGAGCTGTTATGTTGTATATGAGATTTGTATGGAGAAGTTGTATAAACAGTTTGGGTATAAATATCAGTGTTTGGATTATTGTCTCCTTTGTGTTTCTGTGATATCTGGAATGCTACAGGTACTATTCCAGCAGTGCGCAGTGGACCTGCTTGAGTTATGACATTTTGTATTTCTTTTCGCAGCACCCGCCACTTCGGGAATACCTGATATGGATTCGTCTTTATCGGGTATCCCGGAGAGCTGGGCGTTACATTTTTTGTGGCCCATGCAGGTCACCGCACTGCGGCTGCGTAGGGATTAATACGTGTAGTATTCATGTGTTTGAGGGCGGTTGAGTCTTATGGTTGGTAGAAGTCTAGCCTTAAGGTAAAGCTCTAAGTTAGGAAGTCCGAGGACGGACTTCATTTTTAAGGTGGGAAGATTGTAATGCCCGTATATGTGATATATTGTATGAGCATGTGTGTATAGTAATTTCGTGGTGTGCATATTGATTTTGTATGTGAATGGCTATATGGTTGACTATGACGTGAAATGGATATATAAGTGAGTGTATGTGGTTGTATTCTCATGCTAATCATTTTGTTGTATTTTAAAGAGATTATTATTATTACTGGCATTGTTGAGCTTATTATAGTTATCATTTTTTGGATTGGCCTATAGTTAATTTTATTAGCTATAGTTGTTGGGCTAAAAATGGGCGTGGATCCTAAGATGAGAGAAAGGGGATGAGATGTTTTTCATAGAATGGCAAACTTGTAAATACCCAAGTTCATTTCTCTTCCTTCTCAAAACTTCTCTTCGTTCTTTTTATTTTTCCCTTTCTATTTTTCATCTCACTGTTTTTTCCCACCCAGGCCGAAAATTTCCTCAAGCCCTTGCTGCCGAATTAGGGGGGAAATGGAGGAGAAAAAGAAGAAGAAAGGAAGAGGAAAGAGAGGATATTGAAGCCCTAGTCTTTTCCCCCTTCTATCACTCCCTATTTCTTCCTATTTCTCTAAAGCTCCATAGCCAAAACCCTAACCCAAATCTGTTCAGATCTGGCCGAATTGATTCAAGCTCTTTTTCCTTCGATTTCAATCCCAAATTCCCTTGTTTCATGCTTTTTTTGAGTCCTAATGTTTGCTAGATGTATATGGGGGAGTTTGGAGCTAGAAGGAGGTGATTTCAAGGCCTAGGATGATGAATTTTAGAGTGGTGATGCTCAAATAAGGGATTCTTGGAGCTTGGTGGGTTCTTGGAGGATTTCTTGGTGAAGCTCATCATTTTTATGGTAGGATTCCATCCTCAATTCATATGTTTCATTTTTATTGCATATTGAGAGTAAAGTTTGCATCTTTGGGGTTTTTGGTGAATTTCTTTGACATGGTGCATGCAAGATCGAATTAATATGATGTGTTGAATTAATTGATGCCATGATTAGATTTCATGTTGTTCTTGAATGATTTGTTTCATTAATTTTGTGAAATTGAAATTATATGATGTGTTTGGTTAATTTTGCTTTATGACCAATTTGCATGTTGTGTTGAAACTGTAGGAGGTATTGAAATTATTGATGCTATGGTTTAGTTGAATTAATTTGAATTGTTCTTTAAGTTCAATTTTCTTGATTAAGTTGAAATTGCCTCAAGTTGAATAGTGGAAGCTTTATTTCCCACTTTTCCTTGCATGAAAAGTGCTAATTAGGTAAATCATGTGAATTATGTGAACAACCAATTAAGAGAGATGTTGTTTAATTTTCATATGTGTCCACCCAAATAAGATGAGAGGTTGATTAACTTCATATGTGGGCAATTAATTGAGATGAGATGTTGCTTTAATTTTCATTTGAGATGAGAAGTAAACTATTGAGAAATGTGTTGCTTTAATTTTGTTTTGGTGTAGAAAGGTTTTGGAATGGGGAAGAAGTGTTGCTTAAATTTCGCTTAAATTTCTTATGAAACATGGAACTTTATCATTAAATTTCTCTTGTATGAGAATGGGTCATCTTATGTGATATTACTCTCATTTAGGGTGAAATTGCCCTCATTTTGACATATGGGGCAATTTGATTAAATGAAATGGCTTTCATTTCGTTGTATTGATTAAATGAAATTGCTTTACTTTAGCCATGGGGTAGAGGGAGTTGGAAATAGAACGAGATGATTCCTTTAACGCCTTGTTTCAATAATTTTGCAAATTGCTCTCATTTAGCATTGTTGGAAGCTTAAATCCTTTCCAATCCCCTTTGCATGAATTGGGTTAGTTAAGTAAGTTAGTGGTGTTGACATGGAAACTTAAATCATGTAGGAGGCTTTAAATTAATTATAAGTAAGTTAGTGGTGTTGACATGGAACTTAAATCATGTAGGAAGCTTTAAATTAATTAAGTTGAACCTTATGTTACAAGTTCTAATTAAGATTGAATTCATATGTTATGTTGATACTAAAAGAGAAATGTGCTTCTTTATGTTGCTTTTAGTAGTTTGTTGTTAGAAGTTGACTTTAATTAGGAAGATGCATACCTTCCCATGCCATGAAATTAACCATTTCACTAACAAGTTGCTATCTTCCTACCCTTGAATGTGTTTGCTTGCTTAGGTTGCTAAATTGCTCGTGCCTAAATGAAGTTGCTATCTTTGATTCAAAGGTGTGATTTTTATTGCAACATTTGCAAGATACTCTCTTTTCATGCAAGAAATAATATTTATCCCAAGTACATGCATATGTTCCCATTTTTATGAAATATGCAAGTCATAGTTGTCTCTCTTATTAAGGTATTATGCTCAAGTTAGCCTTTTATTGTGTTGATGTGGAAATCTTCATATGTTGTGGCAAACTCTTTCTTGATACTTCGTCCTGGGACACTTGTAATATTTTGATGTGGTAATGAAAATATGATGGTGTTGGAAAGAAGAAAATTTGAAAGAAAGCGAAATGCAAGAATGTAAGATACACCCATACACTTGGGTTATGATATGATGATGTGATTAGGACACGAAGGTGGAGTGCATGGGCATAGACAAAGTTGCCACGGTAGGAGGCAGGTGAAGTCGTCGTGGGTAACCTCTTGATACCATTAGGTGGCTCCACGTTGATAACGGAGTAGAATCACTTGCACGTGCACGCCGGCACATTCATGGGATCCCCATTGCATCCCATTGCTTCTGTTTCATATGCATCATGGCATCACTGAGTATTTTGAGAGATTGGGGGTTAGTCCTTTCTAAGTGATTTGGATCATTAAGTTACTAATAGCCCTAATTGTTGAGAAAATTGTAGTTCTACTTGAGATCCTAATGTAAGCCTTCATCTTTCTTAATTTCCATGTTGTAGTTGTGTCAAAGATGTTGTCTTTAAGGGCTTTGCTAATTAAATTAAGCATCTGCTCGTGCCCCGGGAGTACACACACCCGGGACAGACGAGTTGTAGTCTTACCGCAAGCGCACGGTGTAGCGGCGAGCGGGTATCGAACTCAGGGAGGACAAATGACAGTGTCTCCTTCCAATCACCTAGCTGTCAAGAGGATCGAGAATCGTTTGGGGTAAACAATCACAAGCATGCAAATGTCAAGAGGAAATATCAAATTAATAAAACGTCTAGGGGTAGGGAATCCCCACTACGGACCGCCTCTCATCATTGTGATTTAAAAGTTTCATTGTTGCTAAACTTGAATGTAAGTGAACTAGTCGCAACTAAATGTAGAACCAAGCTCACGCTCTCGTGCTATTGCCGGTCTATAGCAAACCTAGGAAAGGGCCCAATCTCTTGTAAACCCTAGCCTAAGCCGCTAGCGTGAAGAACGACATCATCGTTCAATCGTGTCTCGAGCCCACTCTCGTGCAAACTCGAGCTACGACCTAGGTTATGATAGTTCCTATCCGTCCAATCTCTTGCAAATGGATATTGGTATAGATTCACAATTGAAAATCCTAGCTTTGGCCCAATCTCTTTCAAACCAAGTCTAGAGAAATATAATCGTCAATCTAAATCGAATTTCTAGGCCTTCCTATCAATTGGGACCCAATCTCTTGCAAATCCCAATCGATATGAATCCCTAGCTATTCTTAATTAATCAATCCCAACCAAACCCTAATCAATTCTAGCAACAATTTCACAATTGCATCACAATTTAGAAATAGGGTCCATAGGGTTCATCCCTACGCCCTAAGACGATGGCACTACTCACTATTCATCATGAAATTCTCAGAAAAATCAATAATAATATCAAGAGAATTCATTGCAATAGAGAAATAGCTAATAAAAATTGAGTTTTTGATAGGAAATAGACAAACCAATGAAGATCCAATGATATCCAATGAGAATCCAATAAGAGGAGCCTTCAAATCTCCAAAAAGAAAGCCTAAATCTAATTAATCTGAAAAGTTCTGAAAAGTTCTGAAAAAGGCTGCCAAAAAGCTCCTCTAACTAGGGCAAAAACTGGGTTTAAATATCCCCCAAAATCTCCCAGAAATAGTGACCAAACTGCCCCTGCGCAGCCCAGAAATCGCAACTTACGCAGCAGGCGGAGCGGCTCACTCGGCCGAGTGACATTGTCACTCGGCCGACTGACAGACCCTGTAACAAAACAGTAAGTCAGGGGGTCTCAGGGTCTGCCTTCGGAGGTGACTCGGCCGAGTATACTTATCCATTCGGCCGAGTGACTTTATCGTTCGGCCGAGTGACTTTCGACAGGATCTTCCAAAAATACAGTAACTTCGGCCTTTTTCTAGACAATTTCTCTGTACCACTCGGGCAAGTGAGATTTCACATTTGGCCGAGTGGGATTTCTTTGTTCGGCCGAGTATATGCTGAAATTAGCTCTGTGTGTGTATCCATTCTGGTCAGCCGAGTGAGTGCTCCACTCGGCCGAGTGGCATGCTGTAAATGCCCAATCTTCTCCGTTTCTCCTCCTCGTCGCTCCTACGATGTTCCTTCTTCTTCCACTCATCTTCCATCACTGAATGGCCCTCAAATGAGCCGCGGGTGTCACTCCTTAGTGCTTGCGAACCACTTGATCTCAAAATCGCTCCGAATTGCTCCATATTTCCTGAAATATGACAAAAACAAGAAATAGTGAAAAGCATCGCAATATTGTCAAATAATCGTGAAAAAACGCAATATGAGCGATCAAAACGGCATGCAAACATGCAGAAAAAAGGTGTAAAATATGGAGTGATCAAAATCCCCCAAGCTTACCTCTTACTCGTCCTCGAGGAAGATAAGTAAAAGGCGAGCCCGATGGAAAAAATAATAAAAAGAAAAGATGGAAGAGATAGAAAATAAAGAAAGCAAGCAAAGAGAGAGGTGCTAGATCATTTTCTCAGGACGTGTGTTTTGCTTACTCATGTAGCACACTGCGAATGTAAAACTCACGCCAAAGATTTTTATCTCGATACCATAGTATATGGATGCATTCAAAATAGAAAACCCGAGAATAGCAAAATAATATGAGATACGGAATCATTCTAGAATTAACATCGTCTGAAGCATCTAAAGCGGTATACATAATCATAGACCACACACTTTTCAATTGAATGCTTTCTATCTGGAGTATAAGAGATATCACACAATATTGAGCAGTAAGAATAGAAAAGTGTGGTTTTCATGAAATGTATGCTAAGTGTCAATTCCTGTATTTTGTAAAACTTTTAGTGATCTCACCAAGTATAGAAAATTACCTAGCTTAGGTTGTCATGCACAGTCAGGTAGTCACTCTCTCACACATCATTGGTTCCTCTCCCCCAAGCTTATCTATAAGCGTGGTGGCATAAGATAAATTAATAAATATATTCCCCATTTTTGAAGCTCCATGATAAAATAAAAACAAAAGAGGGAAGAAAGAGAGAAAGAGTGTGAGATGGGATCATGTATAAACTTCTTTTCTCTTTTCTTTTCTTTTTCTCATTTTTTTCATTTTTTTAAAGATATCTATATACAACTGTGATCCCAAATCAAAAGATAGAAAGATATACATGTATTTTTTTTCTTTTTGATTTTGGGGGTAGTGGAGCATGAACTTTATAAAGTGGTGGAATTGACAATATAGGATCCGCTAAAGGGAGATTCACCAATGAATATAAATAGAGAATTAATGCTCAAGATATGTGGAGAAAGAAAGAAATGTAACGCTCGGTTCACTCTATAAGACGTGCACAACAACTTCAGCAGAGTAATGTAATCTACTCAGTTTGATCTCAGAAAGTAAACTAGTCCAGTTATATCAGCCTAACATTCATTCATTCAACCTGAAAGTGAGGTGTACATTTTTCATGCAATAAGAAGTGATATAAGAAAGGAAAGCAGTACTCCAGATATAAGCAATCAATGCGTGAAGCTTGGTGTGTTTTCTACGAAGAGCATACATATGAATTATCAGACTTCAGCTAATAACAAAATTTCATCCATATTCATATACGAAAAGGTGTGTTACTATCTCAAATGCATAGCAAGACACAGCATATGATATCTGAAATAAAAGCTACGGCGTGACAAAATGGCATGCATGCAGAGATAAGCTAATCACCACGTCATCATCATCACAGAAAAGTCATCTCTAGCAAAAGATAAAAGAAACAAGGATAAAAGAAAACAGAAACTACTACGAAATGCAACACACTCAAAAGGGTAAGAAAACGTGATGCATAATAAAAAACGAAAAAGTGGGTGAAAATGAGTGCAAAAGCGGAAAATGTGAGAAAAGCAAAATAAAAGGGTGACAAAAAGCAAAAGCGTGAGAACTCACTCTCCCAAGCTAAAGTGCACAGTGTCCTCAATGTGCGAAGTGTGGCACACCGAGAGACGTGAAATGGGTGGGGTGGGTGAGGATGCATGCATGATGAAAATAAAAGAAAAGGAAATGATATAGTAATGCAGGTGATGCATGCAGAGGTCAAAATGGTGCAGAATATCAGTGTACCCAAAAATAAGATCCCTCACTCCAAAAGAGATATAAGCATATATGACCAAAAAGGTACCAAAATGGCGCGTGGAGGAGGGACGCAAAAATCACCAGGCTCAAAAACAACCAGCAAAACAATAAAAATATAGAAGGCATCCAGAGTGTGCCTAGGCTGGTGGTGGTGCACCAGCACCGTCCTGTGGCGGAGGTGGTGGTCGAGGTGGGTGCTGGGTGGGTGTCGAGGGTGGAGGCAGACGCGCCAGAATCTGGTTCAGGCAAGCCTGAATACTGGGAAGAATGGCGACGTGGGTCTGTACAGAACTAACTGTGGCGGAGAGAGCCCTGAAATCCCCTCTAAGTCCACTAACAGCCCCCTCAAGAGCACGAATGCTCTGAACTAGAGTGTCGGGGGTGGTGGAGCAGAGGGACGCACAGGTCTAACAGGTGAAGTGTGGGGCTGTCTCGCGTGGGTAGTGTAGAGGATGGGTCCAGCAGGGAAGTGGGGTAGTGGTGCTGTGCTCACTAAGTGATGCCCAGCCTCTGTGAGAGGCTGGGATGCAGGAAAGGTCAAAGTGGAAGCAACAGCGGTAGTGGAAGTGTAAACAGACGACGAGGCCGCGTGAGAGGTCAGTGACGCAAACGTGGGGACAGATGTCAGGACACTCTCGGAAAAGACTACGGCAGTGGGGATAGACGGGCCAACGGCCGGGGTGGCCGTGGACAAAAGTGAGTACATAACCGCCACTGCGGCGGTAAAGGAGGTCTCGCCGCTCTCAATAATGGTAGGGGGACGATCGGGACTCAGAGTGGTAATGGGCTCGGCAAAAAGAGGCACAGGGGTAGCGGTGGTGGACGGCTCAGCTAAAGTGCTCCCGACACTACCAGACGTGTGGACAGAGGTGTCGGGAGGTGCAGACAGTGCAGGAGCAGGCTGAGGGATCATGGGGTCGATAGGTGGAACGAGGGGCTCCTGTTGAGCATCCTCGGGCTTAAGCACGTAGGCGACGGGGATAAGGAGATCCATCGCTGGAATACAGTCTCTGCGGTCTGGTCCAATATGTGTCCAAGCAGGGCTCGGGAGAACCATGTAATCAGTGCTGAAGGGACCATGCAGCCACACCCAGTGTTGACGACCATGGGGACGAAGCATCTTCATCCGGGCCATAACATCTATAGAAAGTGTAGTTGGGCCCGGAGCTCGACGCAGGTCGTCAGGAAGGTCAACGACGGTCATAAGGGCCATGAGGGTGATCAGACCACCGCAACAGATAGGCATACGAGCGCTCACAGAAATAATGATGCTGTCCAAAAACCAACTGGCAATGTCGATCTCGACGGCGGGGACCAAATCATCACTACCCCTATCTAGAACCCTAGGGCGTGTCATCGCATAGAGCATGTAGAGCTCTGGCGTAGATAGAGTCCCGGGCTCGTACCTCGCAAGAAAAGTAGTCGCCATAAGGCGCTGTGCAATGCGGAGGAAGGGGTGGATAATAGCTGATGCCTTAGCCCTACTAGGGTCAAAGGTGAGTGGGGATCCCGTGATCCGTGTCCAAAAGGTGTGAGTGTCGAACGATGGGGGTGGAATGTGCGTGGGAGCGTAGACGCGGTCTGGGACCGGGACGGGGGGCAACTGGAAAAATGCTCTAAGCATGTCGAGAGTGATCTCACACTCTCGATCCATCAAACAGAAGGAGCATCCTCCAGGGGTCCGGTCAATGGAACTAAGGACCTCTAGTGTCAGACTGATGTAAGTATCCGCCGACACCGACAGAAAGTCACGCCATCCCACGTTGTCGTACAACTTGAGAAGCCTCTCAAGTACCCCTAGGCGGTCTAGGTCGGCTAGGTGTGCAATGGTTGACTCGGAAAACGCGCAAGTGCACGCCTTCCACTCCCAAGCGTAGGAGTGTCAATGCAATATAAAAATAACCGGTGAGTACCGGGTCGGATAACAGGGACAATTCGTTCTTCGTTCACAAAATCGATCGATAACGAAAAATAAAGTGTTTTACAACTAACTCGCTAACGGTGAGTGGAAGTGTGGAAGAAAAGTGGTGAAAACTAAAATCTAACCTAAGTGGCTAGGGTTAGAGGGCCAAATGTGGAGTTAGGATAGCTAGGAGAGAGAACATGGGTTGTGGGTTCATTAAAATTGGCGTTAATTAAGCTCTAATTACCGCATATAACACAATCGGTCATCCGGCTAAGGAAGCCCAATCGGAATATTTAGCGTTCATGAACATGAAATTTTGCAATAGGGATGGACGTATGATCGGAGCACTAATCAAATTAAGATCATGGTATTTTCTCAAATTGTGCCCTCTCGGGACTTAACCAATTAAATTTGTGCCCCAATAATCATCCAACATTAACATTCAAAATTGGGCAAAGATGGAAATTAGGGCAACAATTAACAACCAACGCAATAAACCACAACCCAAGCAATTCAATACTATACAATCATAGCAAACAATAGGATAATTGCATTCAAAATTAACCCAAGTTTCATACAAAAATGAGATATCAAAATACAATGGGAGAAAGGGGGGATTTCACCAAGATTTCTCCCAAATGAGCCTTCTCTCTTCCTATTTGCCTTCCTCCAAGCATCTCCAATCTCCACCAAGCCTTCTCAAGCTTCCATGGCCTCTTCCCCCTTCCAATCTTTCCAAAACCCTAAAAAAACTCAAAAAACGCAGCCCCCTAACAATTTTCGCACCTAGGCCATTCAACAATCAATGCGGGTCGGGTCCCGGGGGGGCGGGCGCCCGCTGCCCGCCCCCAAAAAATCGCGCTCGCCTGCGCAATCAAAAGAAACGGGCCGAAGCCCGCTTCTCAATCAGGGGTACGTGCGGGGCACGTGCCCCCGCTTCGCCCAACGCGCGCGCGTTCGTTTTCCGTTTTTTTTAAACTTCAAACGCGGCCCGCTCTCAGCGAGCGGGCCGCGGGCCCTATTTTTTTTTATTTTTTTTTCTAAAATGCTGCGGCTCGCAAATAATTTTGGGAGGGGTGGATCTACGCCACGTGGCACAGCCGGATTGCGCCACGTGGCGCCCAATTGATTTCTATTTCTGGGCTTTAAAACTCCTTTCTCCTCCATTTAAATCACCAAAAATACCTAGAAATCCCAGAAAAATCCCAGAAAATTCTGGAAAATCCCCAAGACTTCCAGGAGTACCTGAAAAATATGAGAAGGAGAAATTAGTCCATTTGATTAGAAAATTAATATAATGACTATTAACAGAAAACAATATTAACCTCCAATAATCCATATAAAATGTTCCAATGCTCAAATAATTCCCAAAAAATGGAGATATGATCGAAATAATGGTAGGAGCATAGGAAAAATAATAGGAAGCCAATAAAGACGATAAAAACCGTATTTTGTGCCAAGAATGAGAATAAGCCCTAAAATTGATATGAAGTGAAAATATACCCAAAAAGAGCACAATTAAGCCTAATCTTTGGCACAAAATGGGGATAGTTAGGGGGTAAAATATGCAATTTATATCCCAAATCACACCCCCCAACTAGATTTTTGCTAGTCCCTAGCAAAATATGCGATAAATTCGGATTAAATTGAAAGACATGCACCAAATCCACAATATCTTCATGGCACACTCAAAATAGTATTTCCACTTGAATCCAAAGCCAATATACCCAAAGTATGAAAGTAAATAACAAATGATACTCCCCTCAATCCAATTCAAAGAAAAGTGAAGTAATAAGCACTGTATCACACGTATCGGGAAATATCACGATGTCAAATTTTCAAATTTTCATGAAAGTGGCCAAAACAAAAGAAAATCCTTCTAAGTAGTGGGAGTTGAGATTGCATCATTCATGTTGGTTATTCACTCATTTATTTCATTCATTTTTCTTTTCTTTTCTTTTCTTTTCTTCTTTTTGGATTTTTTTTTGTTTTTGATGTTTATGTTTTGCATTCACGCGATAACGCCATAAATCCAAACACCGGCACATTTGCATACACGCGATGACGCTATATATGCAAATGGATGGAATGATCTCCTAAATCTCATTTTTGGCTTTCTCCCCAATGTTTCGTGGGGCACCGGCTACTCAATTCGATTAGAAAGAAACATTCACTTATACTAACTTTTCTTTCTTTCTTTTTCATACTCCAACATGAATTAGCAACTCATCCACCCATTCCTAAGAAGAAAACAAAGCATACACAATTGGCCAAATCCAATCCAACCAAAAACTACACCATTCATCCCAATTCATGCGACCACTTACACCAAACTTTTCCCAAATTATTTCAAAGAGATATCACGACGTATAAAATAGATTCATACATGGCATATTAGCATTTGACTCCAAATTGGAAAAGAAATGAAAACGTGCCAATCAAACATCGAGAAATCGATACCAAAGTGATAATCCGAAAAAATAGCATAACATGAAAGCATGTAGGGACTAAACAAAGCAAGCGGAATAGGAACGAGAAGGCCAAATATGATATGCAATGAAAATCAATGGGTGATGGAGAAACATGGAGGGATCTCAAAAAAAATTTAGCTCAAAATCCTAACAATCCTAGAGATTCTAACACTCTCCCCCCAACTTAAAATAAGCATTGTCCTCAATGTTGGGAGAGTACTAGATCTCGGCAAAAGATCCTAGAAAAGAAAAAAAAATACGAAAGCAAACATGCGAAAGCAAACTAACTAACTTTTTATTTATTTACACTACATGGAAAGAATACACCTTAACAAAAGGCGGATCTCGTATGTATAACGGCGGTGGCAACTGCTCGATCATATCCTTACGCTCCTCCGCGAGCATCGCCACGTCCGATGCCCTACCTCCATTGCGGGCATCAATGGCAAGCGACACAACCCCAAGCATCTCCTTGTGATAGGTTCCTGCAAAATGGGGGAGATTGGTCGTGTCAAAAATAATTGGGCAAGAGCGCCCATCCAAGTGAAAAGCTTGCCAAAATGGGTCGTCGAAATGAATAAAAGAATTTACAATCAAATGATGACAATCCAAATCATTTTGATATGGAATTAAATAATTTGATTCGGAGGTGGATGGAAAAGAAATGTGGAAACTTCCCTGAAATGTGATGCTAGGCTCGGTATGATGCACGGCCTCAGGAGGAGGTGGAAGTGGCTGCAGAGAGAAAACTGGAGTAGGAGGAAGCTCAGGCTCAATATATACCATGTCACAATCCCCGTCGCTATTCTCTTCCTCGACATCAATATCAACTATCTCTGCGGCACTCCCCACAAATGGTAACTGCTCCTGACATATCTCCTCGATGACTGGCAAGTGCGCATCCTGAGGCGAGGGAAGTGACATCAGTGACGGGACTGGAGGTAGACTCGTCTCGGGCAAATCCAAGCACGCATCATCCTCGCCATCCCAGAAATAGTTCATCTCAGTCGTCCTCCCAAAGTACTCAACCGCCTCGACCTGTGAAGCTAACTCTGAAGTGGAATGTGGCTCAGGCCCCATGGTGTCCTCAATCTGCTCTCTGCCATCATGCACATACACTTCATCCTCAACCTCAAAGTGAAAATGCATCGTGTCACCGTCGTGGTCGACACGCACTCCATCATCTGTCTCCTCCGACTCCTCAAAATGTATATGCTCAATGTCCTCTACCTGGCTCTCATGCAACCCATCCTCCTGCTCTGCTCTGTATCCCATGAGGTCGCAAGGAAAAGAGCCCAAAAGTGGCTCCTCAAGCTGACACTGGGCCTGCAGCTCTGCATCCTGAAGTGGAAACTAGGACTGGCCATCATCCTTATATCCAAGTGACTGCTCTCCAGATGGCACAGTCTGCTCCCACTCTGCAAGGTCCCTCAGGTAACACCAGGAATCCTCGGTCGAATAATCAAAGAATTCTCCCCCGCAACTCATCTGCACAAAATCTCGCCCAGATGGTGATAATCCAGTATAAAATATCTGCAGGAGGTGATCCTCGTGGAAACTCTGGTGTGGGCATGCAAGCACCAAATCAGTGAACCTCTGCCAAGCCTGATGGTAGGCCTCTCCATCGGCCTGGGCGAAGCTCGCTATGTACTGCTCCATGGCCTGCCGCCCCTGTACCTGGTCCAAAAAGATAGGCAAAAACACTCGGAGAAATTTAGCCTGAAACGACAACCAAGTAAAATGTGAGTCGAGAGACAAAGAATCAAACCACAATCTAGCATCATCTTGTAAAGAAGAGGGAAAAAATCTGAAGTATATGCAATCATCGCTAATCTTCCCACCAAGACATGAATACATCCACTCTTCAAAATTTTTAATATGCAAATGAGTGTTCTCCCACTCCGTGCCATGAAAGTATGGCGGAAGTGGGATATCCTCCAAATCAACGTCCAAAAAATCTGAAGATGATGCCATTGTAAAAAAAATTTCCAAGAAAATGAAAATAACAACCAAAAGACTCAATAAAAGGAAAATAAATAAACGAAAAGACACAAACTAAAAGATAGAAGTATCACACTAAATATTTCAAAATCAATCAAAAAATGCTAATAATAGAAACCGTTGTCCTCGGCAACAGCGCCAATTGGTTGACTCGGAAAACACGCAAGTGCACGCCTTCCACTCCCAAGCGTAGGAGTGTCAATGCAATATAAAAATAACCGGTGAGTACCGGGTCGGATCACAGGGACAATTCGTTCTACGTTGACAAAATCGATCGATAACGAAAAATAAAGTGTTTTACAACTAACTCGCTGACGGTGAGTGGAAGTGTGGAAGAAAAGTGGTGAAAACTAAAATCTAACCTAAGTGGCTAGGGTTAGAGGGCCAAATGTGGAGTTAGGATAGCTAGGAGAGAGAGCATGGGTTGTGGGTTCATTAAAATTGGCGTTAATTAAGCTCTAATTATCGCATATAACACAATCGGTCATCCGGCTAAGGAAGCCCAATCGAAATATTTAGTGTTCATGAACATGAAATTTTGCAATAGGGATGGATGATCGGTCCATATTTTACACCTTTTTTCTGCATATTTGCATGCCATTTCGATCACCCATATCACGCTTTTCACGAGTATTCGACGATATTGCGTTACTTTTCACTATTTCTTGTTTTTGTCGGATTTCAGGAAATATGGAGCGATCGGGAGCAAAAAGGAGCTTAAGGGACTTGCACCCACTCTGGGGCGTCACCCAAGGCTCTTTTCAGGGCTATTTGGCGATGGGAGACGGGTGGAAGAAGAAGGAACTCCGTAGGAGCGACGAGGAGGAGAAACGGAGAAGATTGGGCGTTTTCAGCATGCCACTCGGCCGAGTGAAGGAGTCACTCGGCCGAGCAAAGAAGCCCGCTCGGCCGGCCAGATCGGACACGCAGCAGATTGAGTATCAGCGTGCACTCGGCCGAGCATCGCCATCACACTCGGCCGAGCATGGAGACACCACTCACCCGAGTGGCATCACGATGACGGCAAGCAAAAATCCCAGACTTACTGGAATCCGTCAGGCGATTGAGGGTTCCGACTCGGCCGATTACCGAATGCCCCTCGGCCGAGTGAGTAAAGCCACTCGGCCGAGTCACCTCCGAAGACAGACCCCCCAAGACCCCTGACTTACTGGAATTTTACAGGGTCTATCACTCGGCCGAGTAGAGAAGCCCACTCGACCGAGTAGAGAAGTCAACTCGGCCGAGTGATGCCGAGGACACGCAGCGCCCACATTTTCAGACAGCCTCTCACTCTTTTGAAATCTTCTATCTTTCCAGCAATCAAAGTATTTTTCTCATATTTTTTATGGATATTAGACTTCATTATGGTTCCAACGCCACCAAGAAAGTGCAAATCGGAGGTCGGATGAAATCTGGGGAATTTCTGCAAGTTGATGCTGCAGTGCTGGAATTTCCACTCGGCAGGGTCACATATTCCACTCGGCCGAGTGCGGCCTGGGCCCAGATTTTAAGTTGCGGTTTGGGCTGTTTTTGGGCACGAATTTAAGGGGTTTTCTAGGGTTTCTTGCTAGGGTTTTGGGGGAGTATTTAAGGGGTTTGTAGCCACCATTAGAGGAGATCCCCAATATGTTTTCTTAGCCCCCATATGTTTTTCTTAGGATTATTTTAGAGGTTAGGTCATGCCCTAGGCCCCCTCTTGGATCTAAAAGCTTGTATTTTGGATTGAAGATCTTCATCAAGCTAAGTATTTTCTTCTTTTTATTTGATTCTTTGTTTTTCTATCTTTTTGTATGCAAGCAATGATTTCTATTGATTCTCATATCCTTATTGCTATGCTAGAGTAGATTTGTTGTTCTAGGGTTTGGGGATGAACCCTATAGATCTAATTTCATATTTGTGAAGAATGAATTCTAAATTGCTAGAATTGCTAGGAGGTTAGGTTGTGATTGATTTCCTACGGATAGCTAGGGATTTCCATCGATTTGGGATTTGCAAGAGATTGGATTCTAATCGATGGGAAGGCCTAGATATTCGATTTAGGTTTACAATTGGGTTTCTCTAGATTTGGTTTGCAAGAGATTGGACCAAAGCTAGGATTTTTAATTGTAAATCTACACCCATATTCGTTTGCAAGAGATTGGACGAATACGAACTATCACAACCTAGATCGTAACTCGAGTTTGCACGAGAGTGGGCTCGAGAGGCGATTGAACGATGATGTCGATCCTCATGCTAGTGGCTTAGGTTAGGGTTTGCAAGAGATTGGGCCCTAACCTAGGTTTGTTATAGACCGGCAATAGCGCGAGAGCGTGAGCTTGGTTCTCTATTCAGTTGCGACTAGTTCACCTCAACGCAAGTCTAGTAATATTGAGATTCACTATTAACAATGATGCATGACGGTCCGTAGTGGGGATTCCCTAGCCCTAGACATCTTTATTTGATTTTATATCCCCATAATTTGCCCGACGATTGTGACAGGATCGCCGCAAGGCAAATTCCCTCTTTTATTATATTGTATTTGAATCGATATTTGACCGATTTCTTTATCTCCGACACCGACATCCACCACCATTTCAATTATATCATTCCACAACCATCTCCACCAATAATACATTCGTAGTCAAACCAACCTAGGATAGATTGGAACCAACACCACCTCCTCGTGTTCGATACCCGCTCGTCACTTTGCCGTGCGCTTGCGGTAAAACTACAATCGTTCTCCGGGTGTGTATCCGGGGCCGAGCAAGTTTTTGGTTGTGCTCTTGGGTTGTATTTCGGGGCGATCAAATTTTTGGCGCTGTTACCGGAGAGGTGTTTCCCGTTGGGTGCCAATTTGTCACAATTAGGTTGATTTGACTATATAAAAAAATTTTAAAAAGGGAAATTTTCACCCCCACCACCTGCTACTATTATTATCTTTATCTCTCTTTGTACCACTGACGTCTTTTCCAGGTTGTTTACTTTGCTTGATCAGGTACAATTGTTGCAGCGATGGTGCTTCCAAAGAAAATGCGAGCGGGCTCTATACAATCCTACATATATCTCGCTGCATTCTATCAGGCTGATGGAGAATCCTTCGGGGAAGCCTTGTCTAGGTTTGAAGGAATGTTAGAAATGTTCCAGACGGAGTCAGACCATGAGTGGAATGACTCCACACTATTTGATATCTTCACTAGAAGGCTAAAGGGACCCTCACGTGAGTTTTTGAAGAGGATGCAAGTGGGGAAGTTCAGTGATCTACAGTTGGCAGCAGCCTTGGAGCAAATGATAGATGATGCTCGATCTACCGGTTCACTAACCGTTACGGTAAGTAAACCATACGACCAAGTATTCATCGATTTTGTTATGGCTAATGTCTCTAGCGCAGGTACTATCATAGATGGAGTGTATGCTTCACTTGAAGGTGATCATATCCACCTTTACACCATCAACACTCCACAAATAGAGACATCTGAGTTGCCAAAGGAGGACACATACACGGACCTATTGAGAAACATTGTCGACATAGTTCGAAATTCCGGTCCATTGACAATAACGGCAGGTGATCCTTTTGAGCTTGAATTTCAAAACTTTATTACTCATTGTATCTCTTCCACAGGCATAATTGATGATGGAGTCTACGCTCTAATTGAGGGGCACAAGACCCATTTTTACACCATGGCCGAGATACATGAGCCTATAGAGCCACCTTATGTCGTTGTCGCCTCCCCCTGCCACCCACCTGAGTCAGAGCAGCCTATACCATCAGAGGATATTATTGTGGAGGTCATGCATACAGTAGTGGAGCAGACCATCGAGGAGGACGTGACTTTGGACGATGACATCTGCACACAGATGGAGCCTGAATTGTGCCCCCCTCCTTTCAAGCTACCGCAGCCATCCCCACCTTCTACAGAGGCTGAGCATCCCTCAGAGGACCACGCTTCTACTGATGTTGAGGACAATCCCACAGAGCTTATGGCTCCCCTTCAGGGAGATCTCTTTACTCCCTCATCTCCTACATTTGATTCTCCTCCCGTGTATGATGTTTTTTATGATTCAGATTTTGGCGACTCATCATGCCTTTTGCAGGATTCATGTACATACGATCAAGAGGTACGATGGGACGTATACGAGGAGGAGAGCGAGGAGTTAGCACCCATGGATGCTATTGAATATGATCAGGAGGTGCGATGGGATAGATCTGACGATGATGAGGAGCTGCCTCATGAGACCTACACTTATATGCCCAAGCTACCTGAAGAACCTGAGGTGAACAATGAGGAGTTGATCGACGTGGTATACGAGAGTGGAGATTTATTCCCAGGGAAGTGTTGTCAACCGTTTTTAATTTTAAATACTTATGTTGATGACCCTCTTTGGACTACATTTATTTTGGGGAAGAATTATCCACATCAGATTGATGCGGCTTATCTCTTACAGGGTACAGGTGGAGTCCTTGGAGAGATGCTGGGAGCCGCATTGCTGGAGTCGATGGAGTCCGTGGACATACGCGTCTGGCGGAGCCACGGAAAGAGCAGTTGGAGCAGTTGCCTGCACCGGCAAAGATACTGGATCCGCCTTTTGCTATAGGTGATATCAATCCAGTAGTGTAGAAATTTTTATGCTTTCAATAAACCCGAATCCTCTCGACAGCGAGAGGACCGTATAGATTTGCTTGAATAAATATCACCTCATATGACGGCAACAAAAATTTTTACACCCCAAACCCATTATATATATATTAATTTCCCTCTCTATATTTTGATGTGTCACATCCTTTTGCTCACCACATTCGAGCATTTCTTTCAAGTGAAACCTTACTTTCTTATTCGTTTGACTTGATCACGCTTTGCAAAGCCATGACATTTTTGGTCAAGTCATTTGAATATGATTGTTTGGTATAAGCTTGGGGGAAAGCGCTCTCATGCATCATTGTATGTGCATGTAGTTGCATTAGGATTTTATGTCATTCATTTCATCATTTTTCATTCACACCCCCTATTATTATCGTTGTTCCTCATATTCTTTCATTATGATCACATTGAGGACAATGTGAAGTTTAAGCTTGGGGGAGTGCATTTCCATGCCATTTAGATGCATTAGTTGCATTTTTACTTTATTTTAGGGTTTTTAAAATTTTTCAAAATTTTGCATCATCTTTTTGAATTTTCCATCTTATTTTCCTTTTATGTGTGTTCATGCATCATGTTGTGTGCTTGTTTTTCATTTCTTTCCTCTCTTTTATTTTTTATTTCTTTATTTTCCTTTCTCTTCTTTTGCTAGATTAGTTCCTTATGATGATATCTCTTATTGCTTAAGTAGCCATCACGATGCTTATTATTCCTTGCCATGCTACTTAGAGTATTTCAGTATCATGCTTTCCATGTGCTTTCTTATATATTCTTTTGATGATTCCTCTATATGAATGCATGATATTAGTTGAAGCTGAACGTATGGATTAGTGTTTAGTATGCTTTTGTTGGAAGTGCACCAAGATTCACGCATCAATTGTATAACGGGAGCATCCGCCTTATCATCTTATTCACCTTCTGTTGCATGCTTGATATGTTTGTGCGCTTTACCGCTTGACTTCACTTTTTATTGAGATGATTGAGAATATCCATGCTTACATATGAGTTTTAGTTGATGTATTATCTTATTGAACCGTTCGTGCACATCTTAGAGTGAACCGAGTGTTACATTATTTCTTTCTCCACATATATCTTTTTATTCTCTACATGTCACTTGAGTTCACCTCCTAAAGCTACTTATATCACATCTATTTCCCAAAAATCCCCACAAAAGAAAAGTTAGCTCCAAAAAGTCCAAAAAGCCAAAATGAGCCAAAATCCAAAAATACAAATCAAATTGCTCCTACAAAAATCCAAGAAGAAAAATGAGAAACAAAGCCCAAAAGAAAAAAAATATTTCTCTATCTCATTATTGGAGCCACAAAATACTAGGGAAAACCAAGGCAAAAATCCCATTTTCCACTATTATATTCCTTTGGATGCGACGCCTCAAGCTAAGCTTGGGGGGGTGAATTCATTTGACCATATGAGTGAGTATGACATTAGAGTGGAGACGTGCATGAATGAGAATATTCGATAATGCTTAGACTTTGCAAAATATATTAGATATGGAGATTTTTCATGATTTGAAATAAATATGTGAATGCCATGACTTTTATTCTATTCTCTATTGCATGCTTGGTGTGTATCTTATATGCTTCATTTATAACTTTTGATTGAAAAGTGCATCGCCAACATTTGTATATTAAATTCTATGAAATGCGTGATTTGGATATGAATTGATTGTATGAATTTAGAGAGTCCCTCTTATTGTTCTTAAAAGCTTGCAAGTACCATGTTTATGAAAGATATGAAATCCTTATAGCATGTGATTTGTATTTTCCAAGTCATCGTGATGTGTAGCTTATGGCTTGAGATCTGAGAGTATAATCTAGCGACCCCTTCCACTTCGTATTCTTTTATTTCATTTCCCTTATTTTTCATCTCCCGAGTTCGTCTTTTTACTTATCTTCATCGAGGACGAGTAAGAGGTAAGCTTGGGGGATTTTGATCGGTCCATATTTTACACCTTTTTTCTGCATATTTGCATGCCATTTCGATCACCCATATCACGCTTTTCACGAGTATTCGACGATATTGCGTTACTTTTCACTATTTCTTGTTTTTGTCGGATTTCAGGAAATATGGAGCGATCGGGAGCAAAAAGGAGCTTAAGGGACTTGCACCCACTCCGGGGCGTCACCCAAGGCTCTTTTAAGGGCTATTTGGCGATGGGAGACGGGTGGAAGAAGAAGGAACTCCGTAGGAGCGACGAGGAGGAGAAACGGAGAAGATTGGGCGTTTTCAGCATGCCACTCGGCCGAGTGAAGGAGTCACTCGGCCGAGCAAAGAAGCCCGCTCGGCCGGCCAGATCGGACACGCAGCAGATTGAGTATCAGCGTGCACTCGGCCGAGCATCGCCATCACACTCGGCCGAGCATGGAGACACCACTCGCCCGAGTGGCATCACGACGACGGCAAGCAAAAACCCAGACTTACTGGAATCCGTCAGGCGATTGAGGGTTCCGACTCGGCCGATTACCGAATGCCCCTCGGCCGAGTGAGTAAAGCCACTCGGCCGAGTCACCTCCGAAGACAGACCCCCCAAGACCCCTGACTTACTGGAATTTTACAGGGTCTATCACTCGGCCGAGTAGAGAAGCCCACTCGACCGAGTAGAGAAGTCAACTCGGCCGAGTGATGCCGAGGACACGCATCGCCCAGATTTTCAGACAGCCTCTCACTCTTTTAAAATCTGCTATCATTCCAGCAATCAAAGTATTTCTCTCATATTTTTTATGGATAGTAGACTTCATGACGGTTCCAACGCCGCCAAGAACGCACAAATCGGAGGTCAGATGAAATCTGGGGAATTTCTGCAAGTTGATGCTGCAGTGCTGGAATTTCCACTCGGCTGGGTCACATATTCCACTCGGCCGAGTGCGGCCTGGGCCCAGATTTTAAGTTGCGGTTTGGGCTGTTTTTGGGCACGAATTTGAGGGGTTTTCTAGGGTTTCTTGCTAGGGTTTTGGGGGAGTATTTAAGGGGTTTGTAGCCACCATTAGAGGAGATCCCCAATATGTTTTCTTAGCCCCCATATGTTTTTCTTAGGATTATTTTAGAGGTTAGGCCATGCCCTAGGCCCCCTCTTGGATCTAAAAGCTTGTATTTTGGATTGAAGATCTTCATCAAGCTAAGTATTTTCTTCTTTTTATTTGATTCTTTGTTTTTATATCTTTTTGTATGCAAGCAATGATTTCTATTGATTCTCATATCCTTATTGCGATGCTAGAGTAGATTTGTTGTTCTAGGGTTTGGGGATGAACCCTATGGATCTAATTTCATATTTGTGAAGAATGAATTCTAAATTGCTAGAATTGCTAGGAGGTTAGGTTGTGATTGATTTCCTACGGATAGCTAGGGATTTCCATCGATTTGGGATTTGCAAGAGATTGGATTCTAATCGATGGGAAGGCCTAGATATTCGATTTAGGTTTACAATTGGGTTTCTCTAGATTTGGTTTGCAAGAGATTGGACCAAAGCTAGGATTTTTAATTGTAAATCTACACTCATATTCGTTTGCAAGAGATTGGACGAATACGAACTATCACAACCTAGATCGTAACTCGAGTTTGCACGAGAGTGGGCTCGAGGGGCGATTGAATGATGATGTCGATCCTCATGCTAGTGTCTTAGGTTAGGGTTTGCAAGAGATTGGGCCCTAACCTAGGTTTGCTATAGACCGGCAATAACGCGAGAGCGTGAGCTTGGTTCTCTATTCAGTTGCGACTAGTTCACCTCAACGCAAGTCTAGTAATATTGAGATTCACTATTAACAATGATGCATGACGGTCCGTAGTGGGGATTCCCTAGCCCTAGACGTCTTTATTTGATTTTATATCCCCTTACTTTGCCCGACGATTGTGACAGGATCGCCGCAAGGCAAATTCCCTCTTTTATTATATTGTATTTGAATCGATATTTGACCGATTTCTTTATATCCGACACCGACATCCACCACCATTTCCATTATATCATTCCACAACCATCTCCACCAATAATACATTCGTAGTCAAACCAACCTAGGATAGATTGGAACCAACACCACCTCCTCGTGTTCGATACCCGCTCGCCACTTTGCCGTGCGCTTGCGGTAAAACTACAATCGTTCTCCGGGTGTGTATCCGGGGCCGAGCAAGTTTTTGGCCGTGCTCTTGGGTTGCATTTCGGGGCGATCAATGGACGTATGATCGGAGCACTAATCAAATTAAGATCATGGTATTTTCTCAAATTGTGCCCTCTCGGGACTTAACCAATTAAATTTGTACCCCAATAATCATCCAACATTAACATTCAAAATTGGGCAAAGAGGGAAATTAGGGCAACAATTAACAACCAACGCAATAAACCACAACCCAAGCAATTCAATACTACACAATCATAGCAAACAATAGGATAATTGCATTCAAAATTAACCCAAGTTTCATACAAAAATGAGATATCAAAATACAATGGGAGAAAGGGGGGATTTCACCAAGATTTCTCTCAAATGAGCCTTCCCTCTTCCTATTTGCCTTCCTCCAAGCATCTCCAAGCTCCACCAAGCCTTCTTAAGCTTCCATGGCCTCTTCCCCCTTCCAATCTTTCCAAAACCCTAAAAAAACTCAAAAAACGCAGCCCCCTAACAATTTCCGCACCCAGGCCATTCAACAATCAATGCGGGTCGGGTCTCGGGGGGCGGGCAGCGCCGCGCTCGCCTGCGCAATCAAAAGAAACGGGCCGAAGCCCGCTTCTCAATCGGGGGCACGTGCTTCGCCCAATGCGTGCGCGTTCGTTTTCCGTTTTTTTTTAAACTTCAAACGCGGCCCGCTCTCAGCGAGCGGGCCACGGGGATTTTTTTTTTTCTAAAATGCTGCGGCCCGCAAATAATTTGGGGAGGGCTGGATCTGTGCCACGTGGCGCAGCCAGATTGTGCCACGTGGCGCCCAATTGATTTTCTATTTCTGGGCTTAAAACCCCCTTTTCTCCTCCATTTAAATCACCAAAATACCTAGAAATCCCAGAAAAATCCCAGAAAATTCTGGAAAATCCCCAAGACTCCCAGGAGTACCTGAAAAATATGAGAAGGAGAAATTAGTCCATTTGATTAGACAATTAATATAATGACTATTAAAAGAAAACAATATTAACCTCCAATAATCCATATAAAATGTTCCAATGCTCAAATAATTCCCAAAAAATGGAGATATGATCGAAATAATGGCAGGAGCATCGGAAAAATAATAGGAAGCCAATAAAGACGATAAAAACCGTATTTTGTGCCAAGAATGAGAATAAGCCCTAAAATTGATATGAAGTGAAAATATACCCAAAAAGAGCACAATTAAGCCTAATCTTTGGCACAAAATGGGGATAGTTAGGGGGTAAAATATGCAATTTATATCCCGAATCATGCAAACCTAGAGGGTACTATCGAGCGATGGCATATACGCTCGAATCTGACGCGGTGTGCGGCATTTCGAAACGTAATCCCCATCGGCCTAACGGCGGGAGCGGGTGGTGGAACGGGATTACCAGAAAGTGGCTGTGTAGGTGGTGGTGGTGGGCTAGGTGGAGGGGAGTCCACCCTAGCGGAAGAGGAGCCAGGATCACCTGACTTCTTCCGCTTCGAAGCGGGCTCCCGCGTGCGTGAACTACGGCGTGACGGCATGTGTGCCGCGCAACGTGCCCACCCAAAACAAAATGCGGCGCGCTAAATAATGAAACGAGTATACCTGAGCACGTCGCGAGAGCAATCAGCGATGTGTGCGAAGATACGCCTCCTCCGCAAGGCTCCGTATGCGTCAAAAAGCTCCCCAAAGCTCCCCTAAGCTAGTCGAAACACAAACGATAAAATCAGTCAATAATAATCAATATGTATGGGGGAGATAAGGGGTAACAGATATATATATGATTTAATTTGAAATTGGGACACAACTGGCGTACAAAATAGGAGAAATGGGGAGAAAAGAGGCGTTTTGGGTGAAATGGGGGTCACCGGCGACTGGGACGGGCGGCGCCGGCGAGCTGCGGCGACGAGGCGGCGGTGGCGACCGACAGGGGTCATCGTCCGGCGGTGCAGCGACGGCTCGGGCGTCGAAATGGCGGATCGGGTGAAGGACGGCGAAGCGGGCTCGGGCGCTGGCGAAATGAATTTGGGGATTTCGCATTTTCGAAATTCGTGCAGCGCATAGGCCTTATATAGGAGTATTACGACTCGGCCGAGTGACATGCTCACTCGGCCGAGTGGGACAAGTAAATAAAATTTCGAAATTTCTCCCATAAGTGACGACTCGGTCGAGTGGCTTTTCCCATTCGGCCGAATGGACAAGTTCTACTCGGCCGAGTGGCTCAGCCACTTAGCAATTTTTAGAGCGTGCAGGGTATCTGATTCACTCGGCCGAGTGACAAGTCACTCGCCCGAGTGGAAATTATACGGTAAAGCAAAAAATTAACAGAGAGTTGGTCAGCAGAAACTTCCCTGATTGGCACTCCACTCGGCCGAATGGAGTCTTTGCTCGGTCGAGTGACATATGTTACTCGGCCGAGTGGCTTCCTGTTTTCTGCAACGGCTCTCTGTTTTTGCTCCATCCTCTGATTTTCTTCCTCCAGTCAGCTCCTTCTTCATCCTGGGGCCTGAGCGCATTCCTGAAGTGCTCTCCCTTGCCTTGGGCATCCTCCATATGAATGGTCTCCCTTTCTCCATCTCCTGTCATGAAAATTAGGACCCGTTGTCACGATTTTCATAGACGCTAGACTCTAAACACTAAGAAAAATCTAAAATAAAAATAAAAATCAACTAAAAATGATATAAAACCGTCAGGTTGCCTCCCGACAAGTGCTCATTTAAGGTCATGAGCTCGACCCCTTAAGATTTTCGTTTAGCGCATGATGTTGGGCGCATACGAGATACGCCCGTCGAATTTGCCAGGAAGGCCACTTGGATTTGGTTGTTGGTGCTCGTCGGCCTTCCTCGGCGTCCCCTCATCATGGGTAGAGTTGGGGTATAAGTCCCCTAAGCTTGAGCTAGCACCAATCTTCCCTCTCACCGGTGATGCCGATCTTCTATTCGGCGGAGCTTTCTTTGGATTATTTGCCGTTGAGAGCTTGCAAAGCTCTCTTATCCTTGCGATATCAGCGTCACCTTCATCATCGGCCAAGGATCTATCCGGAGGGTCCTCCAACTTCTCTTCAATGCTAGAAATTTGGCCTTCTTCAAGGCCATCTTCATGGAGAGCGCCGATGGAGTGCGGAATGGCTTCTTCGATCACCTCGTCAAGGAGGTCCACATAATCCAATTCCTCTTGATAGGGCATATGCTTCATGGCTTTTGGAATATGGAACTCAACCTCGATGTTCCCGACATTCAAGGATAATGTGCCTTCTCTCACGTCGACTATAATGCCGGTGGTGGCTAAGAACGGGCGTCCAAGAATGAGTGAAGTGTCGCCCTCCTCCTTGATGTCCATAACGACAAAGTCGCAAGGTAAACAAATCCCTCCCGAAACTTGAAGCGGGATGTCCTCCGCAATCCCTACCGGCTTAGTGACCCGACCATCCGCTAGTTGTATCCTTATGTCGGTTGACTTCAAGTCGGTCCCCGTATTCAATTTTCGGAACATGCTAAGGGGCATTAGGCTCACACTTGCTTCCAAGTCAACTAAAGCCTTTTGCAATGGGGCTCCTCCAAGTGTGCACGGGACGCGAAAACTTTCGGGATCCTTGAGTTTTGCGGGCGCCCTTTCCTTCCGGTTGAACCAAGTCCCTTGTTCGGCAAGCATTATTTTCTCCTTCCTCTTCTTTCCCGATATTAAGTCCTTCAAGAACTTTGCATACGATGGGATATCCACTATAGCATCTAGGAAGGGTATGTTGAGGCTTACTCCCCTCAAATATTCAAGGAACTTAGCGAGCCTCTTCTCAATTTTAGCTCTTGCCAACCGTTGTGGAAATGGCACCGGCGGCATATAGGTGCGCTCCTCGTTGGGCTTCTTCACTTCAGAATTTCCGCCTCATTGTGGCTCCTTTGGGCTCTCCTCCTCAATCGTCGACTTCTTGTCATCCAAGATTTCTTCCACGGGCTCCTTAGTTTGGACCATGACGGGAGTAGTATCCCTCCCGCCCCTAGTTGTGACCGCCACTACCGCATTTATGTGGCCGATATTATTCCGTGGATTGGGCTCCAGTTGAGCCGGCAATTGTTGGGTGTTTTTGTTAAGCAACGTGAGTTGCTCCGTTAGTTGAGCCACTACGGTATTAAGAGAGTCCTGTTGCGCAATCAACCGAGTGTTTATCTTCTTTTGCTCCACCATGAACTCCTCCACCCTAGCTTCATGATCCGATCTTTGGTGTGCTTGATATAGGTTAGGAGCTCTCCAACCTTGATTATAACCGGACGGCCTATACGGTCCCGCTTATTGCCTAGGCGGGTAATTTGGTTGCGGTGGCCCCCTTGGTTGGTATTGATGTTGTGGAGGTGGAGGCCTAGCATGAGGTTGTTGTGGCGGTGGTGGGTTTGGGGCTCCTTCATTATTTGCATACGAAAATCCCGGATGGTTCCTTGCCGCCGGGTTGGCCCAATAACTGGAGTTCCCCGCAACATATTGCACTTGCTCCAAGGCTCCCTCTCCTTGCTCTCCTCCTACGAACATGACTTGAGATGGATCTTGCCAATCACTCATATTACTTACCGGCGTAGATTTAGAGGGAGCTCCATGTGGCTCAGTGATATACTTCTCCAATCTCTCCACTACCTTATAGAGAGAGTCAAATTTGTTCGAAAGCTCCGCTACGGCCTTGGCTTCATATATGCTAGTGGGCTTCAAAAAGTTAGAAGAATGTCCTTGCTCATCGCCCTATTGTTGATTATTAGTAGCCATCTCCTCTAATAGGGCCGTAGCTTCATCCGCCGTTTTGGAAAGAATGGCTCCGTTAGCGGTTGCATCTATGATCTACTTCGTGCCTGGTTGGATTCCATTATAAAAATTGTGAACTAACTCCCATTCTTCTATGCTGTGATGGGGGCATTGATGCTGTAAATCCTTGAAGCGCTCCCACGCCTCGTATAGGGTCTCTTGCGGTCCTTTCTTAAAGGACATGAGTGCACTCCTAATCTTCACCGTCTTAGATGGCGGGTAGAATTTGTCAACAAAAGCACTAGCCAACTCATCCCAAGTAGTGAATACCCCTTCCGCCTGCGTCCTCAACCAATATAAAGCTTTGACTCTGAGGGTGAAGGGGAAGAGTCTCAAGCGGATAGCATCAACGGAAACACCCGGCATTTGAAAGGTGGCGCACTTGGACAAGAATAGCTGGATGTGATAATGTGGATTCTCATGGGAGTTCCCATGGAATGGGTCTTGTTGCATTAAGACCACTAATCCCGTCTTGAGCTCAAAATTCTTATCTGCCGCCAACTCCGGCATAGCGATGGAAGAGGTAGTGGATGAAGTCTTAGGCCGAAGCCTATCTCTGATGGATATCATCCTCGCCATACGTGCCGCTAGTTCCTCTGGTGTCTCCGTGCGGTTCATACAATTATCCTCTATAGCGTGCCTTCTCTAGGCTCTGATCCTCCTCTAGGTACGTTCGATCTCCGGATCAAATATAATATCCTCTGGATCCGCCGTCGATCTCGTGTTCATGCAAAGAGAAACAAAGTTTCAAAGGAATTGTTAGCACGAAAAAGGAGTAAAAAGATAAAAATAATAAAACAAAAAGAAAATACTAAGTAAAGAGAATAAAACATTGTCCCCTCCCCGGCAACGACGCCAAAAACTTGCTCGCGCCCCGGGAGTACACACACCCGGGACAGACGAGTTGCAGTCTTACCGCAAGTGCACGGTGTAGCGGCGAGCGGGTATCAAACTCAGGGAGGACAAATGACAGTGTCTCCTTCCAATCACCTAGCTATCAAGAGGATCGAGAATCATTTGGGGTAAACAATCACAATCGTGCAAATGTCAAAAGGAAATATCAAATTAATAAAACGTCTAGGGGTAGGGAATCCCCACTACGGACCGCCTCTCATCATTGTAATTTAAAAGTTTCATTGTTGTTAAACTTGAATGTAAGTGAACTATTCGCAACTAAATGTAGAACCAAGCTCACGCTCTCGCGCTATTGCCGGTCTATAGCAAACCTAGGATAGGGCCCAATCTCTTGCAAACCCTAGCCTAAGCCGCTAGCGTGAAGAACGACATCATCGTTCAATCGTGTCTCGAGCCCACTCTCGTGCAAACTCGAGCTACGACCTAGGTTGTGATAGTTCCTATCCGTCCAATCTCTTGCAAACGGATATTGGTATAGATTCACAATTGAAAATCCTAGCTTTCGCCCAATCTCTTGCAAACCAAGTCTAGAGAAATCCACTCGTCAATCTAAATCGAATTTCTAGGCCTTCCTATCAATTGGGACCCAATCTCTTGCAAACCCAATCGATATGAATCCCTAGCTATTCGTAATTAATCAATCCCAACCTAACCCTAATCAATTCTAGCAACAATTTCACAATTGCATCACAATTTAGAAATAGGGTCCATAGGGTTCATCCCTACGCCCTAAGACGATGGCACTACTCACTATTCATCATGAAATTCTCAGAAAAATCAATAATAATATCAAGAGAATTCATTGCAATAGAGAAATAGCTAATAAAAATTGAGTTTTTGATAGGAAATAGACAAACCAATGAAGATCCAATGATATCCAATGAGAATCCAATAAGAGTAGCCTTCAAATCTCCAAAAAGAAAGCCTAAATCTAATTAATCTAAAAAGTTCTGAAAAGTTCTAAAAAAGGCTACCAAAAAGCTCCTCTAACTAGGGCAAAAACTGGGTTTAAATACCATCCAAAATTGCCTAGAAAATCGTGACCAAACTGCCCCTGCGCAGCCCAGAAATCGCAACTTACGCAGCAGGCGGAGCGGCTCACTCGGCCGAGTGACATTGTCACTCTGCTGAGTGACAGACCCTGTAAGAAAACAGTAAGTCAGGGGGTCTCAGGGTCTGCCTTCGGAGGTGACTCGGCCGAGTATGCTTATCTGTTCGGTCGAGTGGCTTTATCGTTCGGCCGAGTGACTTTCGACAGGATCTTGGAAAAATACAGTAACTTCAGCCTTTTTCTGGACAATTTCTCTGTACCACTCGGGTGAGTGAGATTTCATATTCGGCCGAGTGGGATTCCATTATTCGGCCGAGTATACACTGAAATTATCTCTGTGTGCGTATCCATTCTGGTCGGCCGAGTGGGGCTTCTTGTTCGGTCGAGTGAGTGCTCCACTCGGCCGAGTGGCATGCTGTAAATGCCCAATCTTCTCAGTTTCTCCTTCTCGTCGCTCCTACGAAGTTCCTTCTTCCACTCATCTTCCATCGCTGAATGGCCCTCAAATGAGCCGCGGGTGACACTCCTTAGTGCTTGCGAACCACTTGATCTCAAAATCGGTCCGAATCGCTCCATATTTCCTGAAATATGACAAAAACAAGAAATAGTGAAAAGCATCGCAATATTGTCAAATAATCGTGAAAAAACGTGATATGAGCGATCAAACGGCATGCAAACATGCAGAAAAAAGGTGTAAAATATGGAGTGATCAGCATCTTTCTTAAAGTCATGTGCAAATATAAAAGCATCATTAGTTTATAGGAGTTACATGTTGTATAAGTTGTGCCTTTAGGAGAAGTTTTCACCTAGCCCACTAAATTCACTAGAGTTACATGTTACTTTACTAAAGATTGTCCAAAGTTATTAGAGGACGCTTTAAAGTATACTAAATGGCCTCAAGTTTGCATGTTGTGTTAATAATTTGCTAGTGTTACATCCTTGATTTAGATTGTTGCATTTCTACATCAAAGATCCTAATGTGAGTTATTTTTTGGGTGTTGCATCCCTAAATTAAATTCTACTAAGGTAAACATGCTTAAGCTCGTAACTAAATGTTGTAAGGAGATTAGCTTATGTTGCCAACCAATCTTCAACCCACAATGATGTCCTATTGAACTTGGAGCATGATGTTATCTTTAATCTTGGATTTTCATTGTGTTATCTTTCCTAGATTAAGCTAGTACTTAATTGAAAATGCTAGTATTATCTTTCTTTATGGCACTTCTCTTATGATTCTTTGAGCCAGTTTATATTTTTATGATTATAGCATGTTTCTCCTTTAAATATTACTCATGTTGTAATTGGAAATTTTGATGAATACAAGAGAAACTCTGCCGAAATTTTTGTAAGCATTTCCACAACATCCTAAGTATTAGAAACTTAAGTAGGAACACTACACAAAATTCCACTTGCTACTTCTCTCAAAATTTCCATGTCTAAATGGAAACCCACATGTCAAAGTAAGATAAATGAAAAGTTAGTGAGAGGGTTTTTGATAGCTTTCAAGTGGAAAGCTTTAGAGAGTGTAGGAACCTCAAAAATTTGTAATATGCTATGCCATACACTACCCATAGGTGGAAGTTTACATGTAGTTACTCAATGGGTCTTATTTAAGTTCGCATTTCATTGGATGCATTAGCAAGATTACATATTAATTATTAGTAATGGTTTATGGAACGGATCTATGATGTAAGTGAGATGTAAAAAGATTGTGTATGGGCATGTTGTAGAAGGATGTAGCATTTGCATAGCTATAGTTACTCCATGTCATTGTGGGTGTGAAATGAATGATGTGACTTGGTTTCTTGTGCTGGGTGCAATATCTGGTGTTGTTATTAGTAATTTACTCGGGATGATGTTGTAATGCTAGGTTTCTATTTCTTGATATTGCAGTTCACTTCCCTATCTGTAGTACTCACTTGTTTTACAGGCTTTCCTCTTGCCGCAGGTGCGTGTTTTGTTATTGATACCATTTACATTTTAATGTGAATTTTCCATGATATGTCATGAGTTAGTTTCCAGCTTATTGCTTAGTGCATTGCATCTTTGTGCACCATGTGAGTTGGGTTTGGACATTCAAGTGGGTCACACTGTGACATGTCCCCGTTGATATTTTTCAGGTGTTGGTTCGAGGAGTTGGAGGCCCACTAGTCTAGTTGGACGGAGTTGGACGGAGTTGAGAGTGGTGCGAGTGTGTGAGAGGTCTGGAGGTGTGTGTTTTGTACTTTGGCAAGATGTGAGCTGTTATGTTGTATATGAGATTTGTATGGAGAAGTTGTATAAACAGTTTGGGTATATATATCAGTGTTTGGATTGTTGTCTCTTTTGTGTTTCTGTGATATCTGGAATGCTACATGTACTATTCCAGCAGTGCGCAGTGGACCTGCTTGAGTTATGACATTTTGTATTTCTTTTCCTAGCATCCGCCACTTCGGGAATACCTGATATGGGTTCGTACTTATGGGGTATCCCGGGAAGCGGGGCGTTATAACATGTTATGAAGCGTAGCTTTCAGGTGAAGACCCCAGATCTTTATTGATAGTGGATAGGAGAGTACATACATTGATGAGATACAATCTCTCTAATAGATACACTCTTATCTATTCACACCATTTTTTCTATTTACAACACTTTCTAATTTTAAAAAATTTTATATTGTTTTTAATTGCTTCCATGAAGTTATTGAATGAATGCATTAGTGATGAAGAGAAGGAGAAGAGAGAGATGCATGTTCCTTTAAAACAACAAAAAAATCCACCAAGAAAAATCATTAAAAATGACCAAAAAATATTACATGTTTCTAGCATGGTGTTAAATTTTGTTTATTTTTTCAATTGTTTAGGGGGTGCTATCATGAACTTAATTCATTTGTTCATTGGAAAGGAAAGAGAAAGATGATGAAAGTTAGTGTATTTTGATCATTTTCACCAAAAATCTCATCTAGTCAACGTTGATTAGAATTGCTGGCAATGTCTAAAGTTTGAGGAGGTTCTTAAGTTTGAGGAGGTTCTTAAGTGTATAAAAGTTAATGTAAGTTTTTTTTTTCAAAATGGGCAAAATTTCTAAGGGGGTTTAAAAATTCACCCACTTATATAAAGTAGTCTGTCGACAGTCTCAGGCACCACAAGTCATGTGTGCATGTGTAGGCACTATGTACGATGTAGGAATAATGTGCCTCGTTGTCAAGCTCTCATACGCTAGTGCACCGCGTGTGCATGCATGTGTGGGGCGTGCAGTAGGCGGTCTCTGTTGAGAGATGTGTGCCCTCAGTTCCTTTGTTTTTTATGCACATGGATTTTAATAATAAATGTGATTAATTGCATTTGATGCAAAAGAATTTAAATACGTCGCAAATTGTTTGCGGGCCTATTTAAATAATAGATACATAGGAATGAAAAGAATTTTTCCACGAAATCCGGGGAGAAAACCGCGCTCAAATCGGAGTCCAAACGAGCCCAATAAATCTGTTTAAAAGGGTTTTAAATAGAAAGCCAAAAGGCCCAAGAGGTTGAAGCCCAAAAGAGTTTTTTTTTACAAAAAAAATTGGTCATCAATTTTTGCACCCAGCCTAACGGCCGGCCAATGAATTTCCGGCGCCCTAAATGGGGCGCCAGCTTGAAGCGCGCGCACCTCAAGCAGGGCGCGTGCCCTGCACGCGCTCTGCTAGGGGCACGTGCAGGGATACATGTGCCAGGGCCAGTCTGGCCCACTCGGTGGGCCCCACACTGGCGGTTCGGAACCCTAGGCTGACTCATTGCTGGCGGCTTATTTTTTAAGCGAAAATATGCTTTTGGGCATACGTTGGATTATCGTTTGAGGGGTCAAACGAAGTCAAAATTGAGCCTCGTTTGTTTCTATGCGTTCACCGTTCAGTGCTCTTCGATTTGATAGGTAGTATCACTTGCGAGGGAGGAAAAATTCGCTAAAGTTTGGCCCCGTGGAAGGCAAACTTGAAGTAGTTTTTTCCTCCGCTAATATTAGTCCCACATCGGATATGATGAGAAGAGGAGGGGTCAGCCGCCGATATAAATAGCGGCAAACCCCCCTCCTTGAAACTCGCACCTAGCTCCATTAAACGTGAGCAAGCTCGGATCTAAGCTTAAATTAATTATTCCCTCTTTCTCCCAAAAATTCTTCCTTGCTCCTAATCGTGCTCTAGCAAAGCTAAGAAAGAGTTCGGATTGGATCCGAAGTCTTGACGAAGGATCCACTCAAGGTGAAACTTTCTTCAGCATGTGGTTAGCTCAACGACAAGAGGGTTACTCGCCTCAGGACGTAGTGCGGTTCGGGAAATGGTTTGGCTCGGGACGAGGTGCGGCCCGGGACGCGGTTCGGCTTGAAAGAAGCGGCGCGGGGCCAAAGAAATGTTGTCGAAAATGACGCTTCGTATTCGGCAGCAACGAAGTGAAAGGTATGTAGTTTAATTAAACATGAATTTATAATTGCAAATAGGTTGATAGATCTATCCTTAGTGGTTAGTCGGATCTAACCCCGGGATAGTAGAGATTCTGGCTTGGGTTAAATCGTTAGGGCTTGATTTAAAAATGTTTTAAATCTGTTGTATTCGCTGCATTTTTGTTTTCGTCGTTCGATCGAGAGCTAGGTCTACTTGATCTATAGTTTTTGCAATTATAAAATGTATATGATACGGCATGTTTCCCCATCAGATTGATGTTTTAAAATTAAATTCTTATATTGTCGTTCACATGTGATGTTTTAATTTCAAAAAATTGTTTTTGAATACTAGATCTAATTTAAAATCATATGGTAATTTTTATAATTAGATCTTTATAATTATTGGATAATTATGAGTGAAACTTAACCTTTAAGAGATATTTTAAGTTGCATATTTAGCTAAATTCTATATGATAATTTTAGTTGAACTATTATCATGCTAAAAGTGGTTAGTTGATATTTTTTAAATGGTTATGTCATTTCTTAATGATTATGTGATAATACAAGAAAGACTTTTAGGATAGCCATTAAAAGCTTTAAGAAAGTTATAAGATAATTTTTGGACATGCTATGATGCCTAATACATGATTAGGATAGCACCCTAAAATTCATTCCTTATAGTTGATAAGGACATTAATAAAAGTTATTAACCAATCCTAATAATTTGAATTTTAGGATTAAACTAGTTGATAGGATTAACTAGTTTTAATGAAGCCATATCTAGTCGATGGCACACATAGGAATAATAAGTTTCCTTCAATGGACCATGATCCAGTCTAGTGTTTTTTGACTAGCGTTGTAGCTCACCCTAGCTCGACTGTGGATATTGATCCTAGCCTAGCCAAATCCCTGGTCGTGTTCTGCTGGACCACAAGGATGCGAACTATGATTTTGTGACACCGTCGATTACATCTAGTCCATTGCTTAAGGTTAGTTGGAGCCCCATTGCTTTTGGATTTTGCAAACTAGGGATTTCTGTTATAGTTGTTAAGTCAACTCAAGCTGTAACATAGGCCATCTTTTGGGAACCAATTCCATTAAACATGAGATGAAGTTCGACCTAAGCAAAACCGTCACGTCGTGAACATAACCAAGTACCAGTGTAAGTTAGGATTGGACAAGAAAGTAAGGGTCTGACTAGACTAGTCGTTATGATTTGTTGAGCCAACTCAAGGTCATAAGTGACTAGGGGTAAAAAACAATAAGGAATCACATACGATGTGATTGATGAAGAGTCATCTACCGATTGCAGAGTTAAGCAACTTATTGAGCCAACTCAAGGTTGTGAGACTCACGGTGGTCGGTTCCCTTTCCCACTAAATATTATTATTCATTCATCTACATGGCTTAAGATGATCGCTAAAATAATGTGAGGATATAGTTGAATAAAAATCCATTTTAACTATATTAAAAAATCATTGAACATATGCTAAACTAGGATAGTTCTATGTTTTACCAGAAGGAATCCAAAACATAATAGCCTAAAGGAATAAGTTAATTGGTCAAGATGGTTGTTTAAGGAATATATATTGGATACAACGATCGATGACTTCGTGTTTGATGATAACAAACATGTATGAACGTTTTGATGTGTGTGCAATGTGTTTTCAGGAGTGGCAAGCTTGTAAATACTCAGTTGAAAACTTGGTCAAAGTGATGGAGAAATTGGCTATACATATTCAAATGAAAGGTAGACTTAGTCAAAAGATGGAGGGATAAGGAAGACTATTGCCATTCAAACCACTTGGTGATTAAATGAAATCCTAAACAAATCCTATTAAAATCCTATTCAAACTTCCTTTCCCATTCAAATTCAAATTCAACCCCAATACCTCATTCAAATCCCTACAATTATGGGATTCTACATGAGCCAAATACTTCTCCACATCCTATATACAGTGGTGGAAAAAGGGTCTTCAGCCACGGAAATTTGGCCACGGACAAATCCGTGGCTGATAGTAGGCTATCAGCCATGTATTTGTTCGTGGCCAAATTACCGTGGCTGGGAAAAAAATGGCCTACAGAGTATTGCCCACAGACATTTACGTGGGCGTTAGTTGACCTTCAGCCACGAAATTGTCTGTTGCCGATAACTATCAGCCATGGAAAAGTGGTGAAGAAATATGTCGTGGATGTTACATATAGCCAGGGATGCTTCCGTGGCCAATAATAGTAACGGCCACGGATAAGTTCGTGGCTAAAAGTCTGTAGCCAGTAAAAAAATTTACCCAAATTGGGGGATCCCGAGCCACCAATTTGGTTAAAAAAATCGAACACTTTCCAATTTTCATCCACTGAGAGAGAGAGAGAAATGACGAAGAGCCGACGAAGGAGTCGACATAGGAGCCAACGACGATGACGACGTAGGAGCCAACACCAATGCCGACGTCGATGCCAGCTGCCGTGCAATGTACGCTTTTTGGCCCTAATTTTGCTAGAATGGGTGGAGGGGGCGTCGGAGGGGGCGTCGGCCACCGTCGTTGCCCCAGCTCCCCTCACCTCCTTATGAACTGACGGAGGAGAGCGGGAGCTGGGGCGACGACAGTTGCCGACGCCCCCTCCGACCCCTCTCTCTCCTACTTCCCCAATCCCAGACCTCGACCCCCCTCCGACCCATCCCTCTTGGTGCCTCCATGCTCAAAAAACGTGTTAATTGTAGGGTTAGGGTTAGGGATACGGTTAGGGTTCAGGTTCGGGTTAGGGTTAGGGCTACGGTTAGGGATAATGTTAGGGTTAGGGTTAGGGTTAGGGTTTGTTTTAGGGTTAGGTTTAGGGTTAGGGTTAGGTTTTGGGTTTGGGTTTGGGTTTGGGTTTGGGTTTGGGTTTGGGTTGAGTCTAGGGAAGGGGTTGGGGCTAGGGTTAGGGTATGGGAAGGGGTTTGGTTTAGGGTGAGGTTTTAAGTTAGGGGTTCGGTTTAGGTGTTGGGGGTAGGGTAGGGTTTAAAATATGGTTTTGGGTTAGGTTTGGTTAGTGTTAGGGTTGGAGTCAGTGCTAGGATTAGGGTTGAGGGTAGGGTTGAGTGTAAGGTTGAGGATAGGGTAAAGGGTTAGGTGTCGGATTGGGGTTGGGGGAAGGGTTAGGGTTGTGGTGAGGGCTAGGGTTATGGTTATGGTTAGGGAGTTGAGGTTAGGGTAAAGGGTTAGGTGTCGGATTGGGGTTTGGGGAAGTTTAGGGTTGCGGTTAGGGTTAGGGTTTGGGTTTGGGTTTGGCTTGAGTCTAGGGAAGGGGTTGGGGCTAGGGTTAGGGTATGAGAAGGGGTTCGGTTTAGGGTGAGGGTTTAGGTAGGGGTTCGGTTTAGGTGTTGGGGTAGGGTAGGGTTTAAAAATATGATTTTGGGTTTGGGTTCGGTTAGTGCTAGGGTTGGAGTCAGGGCTAGGATGAGGGTTGAGGTTAGGGTAAATGGTTAGGTGTCAGATTGGGGTTGGGAGAATGTTTAGGGTTGTGGTTATAAGGGTTATGGTTAGGATTATGGTTAGTGAATGGTTAGGGTTTGGTTAAGGTTGGGGTTGGGGTTGGGGTTGGGGTTGGGTCTAGGGTATGGGTTAGTGCTAGGGTTGGGGGAGGGGTAGGGGTAGGGGTCAGGGTGAGGGTGAGGGTGTACCATGGGAATTGCATCACGATGCAATTTCAATATACATCACTATATGGAATTAATTTGATAAAATCTGAATTGCAAAAGGAGAATACTTGTAAGAGGACCGTGGCTTGGACTTAGTCAAATCAACTCCGACACTACACTCTAGGTATACTATTTAGACGACAACTGTGTCATAAAGTTATTTTAGTTATATTGTCGATATCAAGGAAAAAATAGAATGTATATTAATTTTAGATTAATGAGAACCTAGTCATGTTAAAAACATACACTCTTGGTATAAAATTTATTTTAGTTATATTGTCGGTATCAAGGAAAATAGAATTTATTTTAATTTTAGATTAATGAGAACTTAGCCATGCTAAAACATACACAATTCGGCATCACATCGTTGCGTGTTGATATACCCGATTTGGTTATCACAGGCACGGGTATGTAACAGCAGATTGCACAAGATGAAGAAACATAATAAACAAAGTCATTTCATCTACCGTTCAGACTAGGTCACAAAGGGCGTCAACATTAACATCCAATTGTTGAACTTTATTCAGTAATAAGCTAAAAATATGTAAATGTATATAGATATTCATTACGATGATTTTGCTTGGAATCAATAAAGAATGTGAATTACTCCATGTTTTACATCCCATTTATTCCATATCAATTACGCAAATATTTATAGCACGTAAGCATCAATTTTTTTAAATAAATATTATGAAGTGCAGATGAAGAGAGTTTGGAACACGATTGTTACACCTGGTACAGGGACATCCTAAACCTCCCAGTCATCTGGGTTAGTACACATATTTTGTGGTTTAAGTACGGCTGTATGACGTGCATAATTTAATTTGTTGGAAACATAAATGGTAAAATGCTTCGTACATTTTCAGGCAGTGTAGGTCATGGCATCCCTTTGGCACTTACCACCCCGCCCTCTGGGTCAGGTACGCAAATGTTGTAGTACTGCTGTATATCGTGCACAATTTAAATTTTTGTAAAACTAATTGGTAAAATGCTTCATACATTTTTAGGTTGTGCAGGACATGGCTCACCGATGTCACATCCCCCGCCATTTGGGACATGTACGCTTATTGTAGTTTTAGTATGTGTCTAAATGTGGACCTTTTAAGTTTTTGTATAACTAATTGCTTAACATCTATTATACATTTGACAGCGATTTTTGAATCATAGGGTTGACTAGGACAAGTTGACTAGGACAAAGGAGTTGATAGAAAGATGGCTAAGATTTAATCTTGGGGAATGAACGGTTAGGAAGAGGGTTTGTGAAAATTTTTGAGGGAAAGACACTATGTTTTAGAGTGAAACTTTTTGACAAAAAACGAGGATGGCATCATTTAATTAAATAACTCATTTAAAATTCTTTCCAAAAAAAGTGCCACACCAATGCGGGGCCACCACGTGCGTCGGGACAACGCTCCCTCATTTAATTTTATTGCAAAAACACAAGGATAACCAAGCATCGCAAGCGATCTGGGAAAAACTGATCCGCATCAAAACATCGATCCCCGGTAAAACATTTTGGCCAATCAGATCCCATCTCCGTCTCCCATTAAATGTCGACCTCTGACTCTCAATCCCTACCGATGATTTCCTCCCCACCAATGATTTCCTCCCATTAAATGTCAGTAAGCCTTTTTCTTCAGCGGTCTCTTTACTTCAACCCAAAGTCACTAAGTCTTTCTTTTTCAATCTCGATCGCCATGGATGAAGAATATGACATCATCGTGCTCGGAACTGGGCTCAAGGAGTGCATCCTTAGCGGCCTTCTCTATGTTGATGGCCTGAAAGTCTTCCCTTATTTTCATTCCATTTTTTTTCTCTGCTGCCATTTACATTAGGTTTTGGATTTACCACTGATCAATCGATGGTTCGTCTTCAATATTGAAATGGGTTATCAGCAGAGCTCCTTCTCTTCTTCCTCCTTCCCTTCGATATTTTCGACAGTCTCTTCGACGTGGAGTTTCTCGACTCCAGTCACCAGGACCTCCTCTTGGCTCTTCTCCCCTCCACTTTCTTCGCCATTAAATCGAACAACCCGAGATCGCTCGCCTCCACTTGCTCTCCATCGCTCTTCGTGATCGTCTCCCTGCTCTCTTCCGCCATTTTTTTCCCTCTGAGATTAGATCACCCAAGCTTAGTTTATTTATTTAACAATGACGATGGCGCCCGCCTCCACTTATAATCCTATTGACCATTTTGTGGGCCTTTGATGGAGCCTGTCATTATGACGACGTGGATACACGTTACCAATGCGACAAAGGAAATCAAATTCAAATTGTTGTTCCTTCGCTGAGTTCTCTCCAAACTGTGGATTGTAAGTGGACAATTGTTGTTTGAATTTGGAGAGAAATCAAATTTGACAACTGCTATTCCAACGAACAGTGCGAAGGAAATCTAATCTCAGAGAGAAATCAAATTCAAACGGACAGAAGTTGTCAAACGGACGATTTGGGTGCAATTTTGCAACCGAGTTCTTTGGATTCGAAGAGAGAGAGAGAAATGGAATTATTGCTATTACCGAAAGAAAAGGCGAAAGCGAGGGGAGGTGTGCCATGGTGACTGGTCCTGCCTGTTGCTATTACAGAAAGAAAATGAGTTTTGTATAATTAAAAAATGTTTTTTTGTTGGTAGCTTGATGTTAGATGTTTACATGTGGTCTTATGATTGATCGGTGGGCTGAAATGGTGTATGAGTGATCCTAGAGTGATCCTAATCTGATCTAAAATTGGGGTCATGCCTCTTAACCAATGATATTTAATCGAGCACTTTTAAGTGATCTGAAAGAATTTTATTTTGAACTGGCGCATAGAATGGGTTGCTTGTAATTTGATATAAAATGGAGGTTCGGTGTGATCTGTATGAAAAGTGCATCTTAGATTTTATCATTAGTTGAAACAGTATTAAATAGTTTCATTTTTTGGAGTTTTGATAATATGTGTTCCTCTCAAATTGCATAGTTACATGTGATTTTTAATGGGAGTTAAGAGACTACTGTTTTAGGAGCTACCTTTGGTGTAAATTAACAGAACTATTCACTTAATAAAAGATGCATTTGATATGATTAGTTTCCTGAGATTTAGGTTAGTTTCAGTTTTGTCGATCTATTCACTTAATTAACTTGAGTGCAGTAAATTCATATGTTTGTTTACAGATAGCTATATATTAAAGCACAACTGTTTTTGAATCATATGGCTGCTAGGAAAAGCTGACTAGGACAAAAGAGTTGATAAAAAGATGGCTCAGATTTAATCTTAAGGAATGAACGGTTGAGATAAGGTTTTGATAGAATTTTGGGGGGAAGACTTAAATTTTGGTGGAAAAGAATGTTGGGGGAAATGAAAATTTGTGAAACTTTGAAACCCATTACTTCGAGAACCGAGAGACATTATGTCTTCTTTTCATACCATTTTTCCACCAAAAAAATTTGAAACATCGGACAAAAGATTTGATCTAACAACTTGGATAAAAATCTTACAAAGTACATCTCACTTACACTGGCCAAAGCACACCACTTTTCACAAACCAACTGCTCCATGGCCAGATGAGAACCTGGAATCAGCTTTGTTGATTAGCATCCACAATTAATTTTTATTAAGTCTAAACGAATTGAGGACCATTGCTCATGAGAGAGGTCTCCTCAAAGGCCAAAGAGAACAAGTCATTCGCCAAACAAGATTTGGTGGGAGATGCAAATGGGTTGTCAGGCAAGTTGTGTTCAGCACTGAAAACCACACAGAAAAAAGCGCATTTACAGTAAATTAAGCCACCAACAACAATTCCATTCCTATTCTTACTCCCTTTGTGCAAACTCTCAATTTCAAAGATGGAATTCAAAATTTCAAATTACCTTTCTTGGTAACTGATATCTTCGTTGGGGGTTGGTTCAGCATGAGAACTCAATTCATCCCCAAGATTCGTTGCATGCATTGCACAGTAAGAAAGCAATAGCTTTAATGCATCAACCATTCTCTTACTTTTAGCTAGGGTCATTAAAATCTTATTTGTTTTGTTAATTACAACTTGCTTTTTGTGCCCTTTTCGTTGGAGATCTATTCAACAATAGACAAGTTGCAATATAAAATTAAAAAAAATTAAACGAGCAACATCTTTTTTGGAGAAAAATCTCCAAAATACGGATCATGCGTGATATTTTTTATTTCCGTATAATACAAAGAATCATTTATGACGTAATTTTTGTTCACATATCTTTTGTGATGAAGAGTACGTACATTATCGTATAAAAGATAGATCTCACATCGAATGTGTTGGAACCTAACCAAATCGATTGTCTGGTTCGCCCGCGCCGAGGGCGCCCGCTAAATTTTTTACGCTAATATGTTGTTCTTTTAAATTTTGGCTGTGGAAATAATTTTTTGGAAAACAACAATTTCGCAGGAAAACATCTCAAATGAACTGTGCCCACGGGCACGGGTTATGACTAGTTCTTTATATATTTGCAGGCACTGCAGGACATATACCCGCTTCCCCACATACCTCACTGCCGACATGTACATGTACGCATATTTTTATTTTAAATGTTCAGTCCAGTTTGTTAAACTAATTGAATTTGCAATTGTCTTATTGCGTATGGATGCAAGTGGGCTAGAGGATATACATATTGAGACTCCCGACACGGCCGGGTCACATGCCACCTCCACTTCTTAGACTGCCCCTCTACATGTCGAACCTGAGCCGGTGGTGTTCATTCCATATGACCCAGAGATAGAGCGTGCCGCCTTATCGACTGCCTGTAGGAACGAAGAGGCAAATAGGATGCAGTCGGACGTGGCTTTACGTGTGGCTGAGGTTGAGGCGACCTTAACACATGTCGGGGAGGATATAAGGAATCTGATGAAGGAGAGTGCAGTTTTACGTTCTTGGGTGGGCCTTAATCCAGCAGAGTTGGAGGTTATCAGGCGCATGAGAGCTGCATAGGTAATAATTTCATGTAACAATTCCTTTTATTATATGTGCTATGTGATTATGTGTATGCATCCGTCTTAGTCATTAGGTTTATTATCTGTAACACAAGCATGATAAAGAACATTCCTACCAAGTTTTAGGGTTATAAGTGATATTTGGATTTAGATTATAAGTCGCTGAGTATGAATTTGTTTATCTTCCCATATAAGTTCTCAAGAGGGCAATGCAAATGTGGTTTTAGATTAAATTGAAATATACCCGTAGTTTAGACTATATGGTTTACGGTTATAGGCGAGATATATATGTATACTAGGAAAAACCCCGTGCACACGTGCACGGCAAAAATGAAGACGGGGGAACAAAAAGATCCGATAGGAAGAAGCCAAGGGGAGAAAGCAGAAAAGGGAGGGTGTGTGTGTGGGGATTGTGGGGGGGGTCAAAAGTGCAATTAGGGATTTGTAGGGGGTTATTTCTGTAAAAAACCAAAAAAAACAAAAAAAAATTTGTCCTAGTCACAACCGCATGTGTCCTAGTCACAACCGCATGCTTTATAGAATAGATACCATATAGATGATGTGTGTGTGTGTGTGGGAGGGGAGAGGGGTTGAGTAAAGATAGATAATGTCATATATATCTTAATCTTAATTATTCCAAACACATCAAAGTTTGGATATAATTAAGTTGTAGACTGGTATCATACATGAAGTCCATGGGAAGATAAACGAATTCATACTCAAATAGAGATTATCCTTCAGATGCAGAACTGATGTTCTCCGAAGTGCAGTGCTGATCCAACAAAGTAATTAGCAAATCTAGAATACAACAAAATCTAGATCTAAATTAGATAGATGTGCATGCATTAAGTAAGATATATTGGTTAAAGACTACACAGAGTTACAAATCAGAACTAGGAGTGTTGGGTATAATATTAGTCATGATAGTTGTACGTAGCATAAAGCTACGGCAACAATTACTACTACCAACCCCAACCCCATCAGTGTAGAGTAGGATTGCGGATGTAGGTGCAGTAGCAATAGCTATGGGTCGAAAACATCTAGTAGTTGGAGGAGGTGGGCAGGGAGAGGCGGGGTATTTTACCAATTATTTTGTAGGATTAAGCTTTTTCTTCACCGATCAGTTCGAGCCTCCTCACAGGGGCTTCCTCGAAGAGGTGGTTCTAGTTGCTAGTGGAACCGTCTTGAAGAATGTTGACATGGCGATGGACGCATCAAATGTCAAAGTGTTCTCCCTAGGATCCGCCTTCATTGTTTACAACGAAGAGCCTCAACCTGTGTGCAACTCAGCAGATCTTGAGGAGATTGGATTGAAGAGATGCGACGAGGTTGTGGCCTTGGAATCAAAGATGGGTTTTAAATTTATTGGCCATATACTGTTATTGGACCACATTGTCACCTGCAGTTCGCCAAGGTTACAAAGTAGGGAGTGCTTTCTTTCTCTACAAAGAAAGAGAAATTAAAAGAAAGAAATCGTTGGTTAGAACTCAGTCACTTGAAACACTGTCACTTGAAACACTGTCATCGGATCTGTTATACATATTCAAAGTGATTGTGTTCTCTAAGTCTTCCTTGAAACCGTCGGATCTGCCTTCTCTAATTCTGCCCCATTATACAACATAATCTAATAATGTTAAACAGATCTGTGTTCTCTACTTCTTCCCCATTATACACGTTCCAGAAGCTAGGTATACTTGGCGATCTCCCATTACACACGTTAAGGAGATCGCCAAGTATACCTAGCTTCTGGAACACGTTTAATGGGGAAGAAGTAGAGAACACAGATATGTTTAACATTATTAGATTATGTTGTATAATGGGACAGAATTAGAGAAGGCAGATCCAACGGTTTCAAGGAAGAATTAGAGAACACAGTCATGTATAACAGATCCGATGATAGTGTTTCAAGTGACTGTGTTCTAACCGACGATTTCTTTCTTTTAATTTCTCTTTCTTTGTAGAGAAAGCAAGCATCCCTACTTTGTGACCTTGGCAAACTGCAGGCGACAATGTGGTCCAATAACAGTATGTGGCCAATAACTTTAAAACCCGTCTTTGATTCCAAGGCCACAACCTCGTCGCATCTCTTCAGTCCAACCTCCTCAAGATCTACTGAGTTGCACGCAGGTTGAGGCTCTTCGTTGTAAACAATGAAGGCGGATCCTAGGGAGAACACTTGATGTTCGATGCATCCATCGCCATGTCAACATTCTTCAAGACGGTTCCACCAGTAACTAGAACCACCTCTTTGAGGAAGCCCCTGTGAGGAGGCTCGAACTGATCAGTGAAGAAAAAGCTTCTTACAAACTAATTGGTTAAGTACCCCGCCTCTCCACGCCCACCTCTTCTAACTACTAGATGTTTTCGACCCCATGGCTATTGCTACTGCACCTACAACCACAATCCGACTCTACACGGAGGGGGTTGGGGTTAGTAGCAGTAGTTGTTACCGCAGCTTTATGCTACGTACAACTGTCATGACTAATATCATACCCAACAATCCTAGTTCTGATTTTTAACTCTATGTAGTCTTTAACCAATATATCTTACTTAATGCATACACGTCTATCTAATTTAGATCTAGATTTTTGTTGTATTCTAGATTTGCTGATTACTTTGTTGGATCAGCACTGCACTACGGAGAACATCAGTTCTGCAACTGAAGGATAGTCGCTATTTGAGTATGAATTCGTTTATCTGTCCATGGACTTCAAGTATGATACCATTCTACAACTTAATTATAGCCAAACTTTGATTTTTTTGGATTAATTAAGATTTAGAGATATATATATATATATGACATTATCAATCTTTACTCACCCCCTCCCCTCCCACACACACACACATATATCATATATATATGATATATATATATATATATACTATTATACATTTGACAGTGATTTTTGAATCCTAGAGCTGACTAGGACAAGCTGACTAGGACAAACCGGTTGATAGAAAGAGGGCCAGGATTTAATCTTGGATGATGAATGGTTGGGATTAAAAATTGAGATGAATGATTTGTATTTTAAACATACTTTTGATATTTGTGGAACCAATTTGATAGCAACAGCTTTATTTTGGAGAGAGCAACAACAATTTAAATCATTTTCGGAAAAAGAAAAAGGCTTTTTGGGGAAGAGCAAGAGACGTTTTTGGGGGAGAGCTTCCCAAAACTTGGCTCTTGCTCCTCCCCAAAATCATTTCCCCACAATAGAGATCATTTCCCCCATAATAGAGCAGCAGAAGAAATCGCAACAGTAAGTCTCGCCAAAAACAAACAGCAAGATCATTCGAGCTGCAGAAGAATTGCAAGCAAGAACACGTCTCTCTTTCATTTCCCCAAAGCAGCAAGAGGAATCGTAAAATCCCTAACCCATCTCTCTTTTACTTCTGGAATCATCTCGCAAAATCCCCAAACAGAAATTCTTCTCGCCCCAAAGCAGCAAGATCCGCAAGATCAGAAATTCTACTTGCCCCAAAGCTGCTTGATGATGAGTATCGAGTAAACAAAGATCAGAATTTCTGCTTTTATTAAAGTTTCTTGAGCGGTATAACGATCAGCAAGATCAGCAAGATCAGCAAGTGATACCGCTCAGCAAGATCACCAAGTGATACCGCTCAGCAAGTGATACCGATCAGCAAGGTTTAATCGAATCATTATACCGCTCAGCAAGATCATCAAGATCATTCAATATAATGATTATCAAGTAAACATGTAATCGGTTTATTTATTCTCACTTGTGGTTTATTTATTCAATATAAAAGTTGCAAGCAAGATCAGCAAGAATTTCTGCTTTTATTAATAAACCGCTTGCGATTCCAATGATACTCATCATCAGAAATTCCCATATGATTTTAATCGATGTAATATTATGTAATTTTCTTGATTCCAATGATACTCATTTTCTTGAGCAAGGTGCTTTCTTTATCTCCTCTTTCCTTTATTATATTGAAATTTTCAACTCGAATTGATCTATTTTTGCCGATTCGAATTCTCTTTGGTTCGATTCTTTGAGCTGGAAGAAATATGATAAATGTGAATCATTCTGTTACTGTTATCAGACTTTAGGGCTTTTTTTCATTAAAGCGGTTGGTTTTTGCAATGGGATATGAGAATCGGACGGTGTCGTCGGGTCAAGGTGTCCAAATGGCCCGCGGGCCCGAGGCCCGGCCCGCCCGGCCCGGTCAACGGGCCGGCCCGGCCCGGGCCCGGTGTCGTTGACCGGGCAACGGGCCTGGCCCGGCCCGGAGCCCGGGCCGGGCTTCCGGGTGCCCAGCCGGCCCGACGGGCCGGGCCAGCCCGGCCCGGCAGCGGGCCCGGGCTTGGCCCGGGCGTGGGATTCTGCGGGCCGGCCCGGCCCGGCCCGGCCCGGCCCGCATGCAACGGTCATATGACCGTTGCCTTTTTTTTTATTTTTTTTATTTTTATTTTTTTAAAATTTAATTAAAGGGGGCAGATTTTTTTTTGGGGGGGGTTTTGGTAATTTCTTTGGCTTTTGACCAAAAATACCCCTCCCAACGGTCATAAACGGCTATTTTGGAGGGGTATTTTGGGTATTTTACACCGAAAAATCCCTATAAATATCACCCCACCCCTCTCATTTTTTTCACAATTCTCATACTCTCAAATTCTCAAACTCTCTCAAACTCTCTCATACGTTCAACTGTTCAAGATTCGCAAGATTCGCGGCCCAAATCGAGCAAGCAAGATCAAGATTCGTGGCCCAAATCGTTATTGCGCTCATCTTCCTCCGCTGTCAGCATCATCTCAGTTCAATCCGCTGTCAACAAATCAGGTTCCTAAATTTTTAGAATAATGTCGGGACCAAACCGTAGGGGCCGGTCGCATACTTTCTACCTCAACACTGAGGAGGAAGATAACTTTGACATGATAAGGGATAACATCCCAGAAACCCAAAATTATGACCATTTGGAAATGTCCCAAAATGAACGTACTGAATCGTTTCAGTACCCAAATATGCAACCTGCCTATACCATGTCTTCACAAACCTCTTCTGTACACGCTGCTACACAATCACAACCTACTCCTTCTGATGTTCCACCTACACAAGTAACACCACCAACCCAACCCAGATCAACAAAATCTGCGGTTTGGGAGCACTTTTCAATTGAAACTGTCCCGAGCAGAGGCACGCGGGCAGTTTGCAAAATATGTAGATCGGATTTTACTTGCAAACCTTCTGATGGCACAACCCACCTAAAGAGACACCATGCCTCTCACTTAAAAAAGGACCTTAAACAGACCACACTAAACTTATCTGGCGCTTCTTCCTCTTTATCTAATTTCTCATACTCTACTGAGACTTTGAGAAAAGAGATGGCACGATTTGTAATATGTCAAGAATTACCATTTACTTATGGGGAAAGTTCCGATTTAGAAAGATTTAATCAGTTGGCCCTTAACCCTGCATTTAGAAGAGTGCCTAGAAACACTCTTCGAAGAGATGCTATGGCAGCTTTTGAAGCTGGTAAAGCTAAATTGATTGAAACTTTTGCAGGCCTAAAATCTAGAATAACGTTGACTTCTGATATTTGGACCACAAAATGGGGTGCATCATATTTATGTGTTACATCTCATTATGTAGATAATTCATACTTGCTGAATAAAATGATTATTGCTTTTAGAATGTTAGCGGAATCACATTCTGGTGGTGCTATTGCTAATGTAATAATGGATGTTATTCATGATTTTAATATTACAGACAAAATTTTTTCAATTACGTTTGATAATGCATCTAATAACACTAGTGCAATTAACGTTTTAAAAAGATCTTTGCCCCTTGATGTGGTCGGGTTGTTCCATCAAAGATGTGCATGTCACGTCTTGAACTTGATAGTTCGCGATGGACTTGCCACTTGTTCACCGTATTACGAAAAAATTAGAAATCTCATGTTGTTTATACATATTTCTGGCCCTAGACGACTTTAGTACAAACAACTGTGTCGTACTAGACAAAAACCATACCTGTCATTTAAATTTGATGTTGCATCAAGGTGGAACTCAACTTACTTAATGCTGCGATCCATGCTTAAAAATAGAGAGCAGATTACAGATTATGCACTTACATATTTTTCACATGATCCTGCTTTTGACATTACTGATATAGAGTGGTTAACTGTAGAGCATCTGCATGACTTTTTGGAAGTTTTTTTTACTGCTTCAAACAAATTTTCTGGGGTTTACTACCCAACATCTTATTTAGGATTAGAACAATTAGTTTTAATTTCTCATCAGATATCTACGCATAGAGAAAGTACACACCCTGCTATAATGCCTATGATAATTGAAATGTCTGCAAAACTTGCTAAGTATCGGTATCCGGTTCCTCTTCTTTACTCTTTATCTAAAGTTTTTGATCCTCGTTTTAAGGAGGATGCTGCACTATGTTTATTAGAACTGTATTCTGAAAACATGGGATTTTCCCATGTTGAATATGTATCTGCTGCTAAAAATAGCTTAAGAACTTTGTATGCATCTTATGAGGCTAAATATGGTAATGTTTCACACCATTCATCTGTCTCTGCTAGTGCTTCTGCTTCGGCGACTAGTAAGATTCGCCTAATGTTAGGAAAGAAGAAACAAAAAACCGTTAGTTTGGATTGTTCTACCAGTGAACTATCCAAATATTTAGCTAATCCATTTCCCTTTTCGGAGGAAGCCATGGATGATGAGTATTTTGATCCTCTTGCCTGGTGGAAAGGGTATGAATCTGTTTATCCTATTCTTTCCATTATGGCACGAGATTTGTTATCTGTACCTATTTCTACAGCTGCTTCGGAGTCTGCTTTTAGTGCAGGTGGTCGCGTTCTGAGCAACAAGAGATCGCGGCTGAAGGAAGACATTGTTGAAGTAGCGGTATGCGCGAAGGATTGGTTCCATGCTGAAAGCCGCTCACAGAACAAGGACCTATCTGAAGATTCCGATGAAGAAGCTGAGTGATAAATTTTTATTGTCTTAGTTGTATTATTTTTCAGTTTTGGCCATTGTATGAAGGGTAAGGTTGGCCGATGTAAGTCCCCCCTTCAAAAAAGTTTTTAAGTAATAAAATTTAAAGGTTCAACCCGGGACCTTAGGAAAATTTCGGGCTTAATTATCTACTTCCAAATAAACTTGAATGTTTTATTACTTAATTATCTACTTGTTCACATTATTACCTATTATTTTAGTATTTAAGGGTTATTTATCTACTTAGGGTAAGTTGTAAATAAGTTGAATATTTTAATATTTTTAAAATATTTTTAAGATTTTTTTTACCAAGTTTCAAATTTTTTTTAATTTTTTTAATTTTTTTTTAAAAATCGGGTGGCCCCCGGCCCGGCCCGGGCCCGGGCTAGGCCGCGCTGCGGGCCGGGCTTCCGCCCCCCCCCCCGGCCCCCTCCGGGCCGGGCCGGGCCGGGCCGGGCCGGCCCGTTGGACACCTTGATCGTCGGGTATCGTCTCAAAAATTCATTCTCACTTTTCAAATGGTATTATTGATGAAATGGAATATCAGAAGTCCCATTTGGCCCATATTGAGAACTCCTATGTATGCTGGATGTGCTGACTTTCTTTTTTGATATGCAGGTGGACCACTCCATTGTGGAGAGCTTTGCTCAAGGAGCGAGGGTGGCCGCCACTGCAAGTCCTTTTTACGTCAAAGAGGATGCACTGATTCTCAATTAAGTTACATTCGTTTGCAAGTTGGGAGGATTATCATATTCTTTTTAATCTGAAATGAAATGTTAGGACATGTGTCAACCATCAAAATGGAGGTTTTCGGATTTTCTGTGTATAACTGTACATTTTTCCTTTCCTGAAGGAATTGTGGTACCAGAGCATACCAACATTGAAGCGGTGCCTGCAACAATCAGCGGTTTAGATGTTCAAGACTCTCACTTATCAGCAGACGAAGACTGGATTATTTATACAATAGATTGATTTCCACCTGAGGGACTTATCAATCGCTATTGCTGGCGACCAAAAGATAGCAGCTTCTCGCTGCAACTTCTGCCTGTTTTGGTGTTCCAACGGGCTGAAGACTGCTACCATGTCTCTGGGAAAAGCTCGAAGTTCATGTTTTCGTGATGTTTTTGGGCAGTGATGTGAGATTGCATTTATTGTAGCCAGTGTGATGTTGTGTAGCATGTGTTCCATCATAGGGATGAAATTTGTGATCTATTTGTGATCTATTTAATTGATTAGCTGTGTGTGCAATCGTTTATATGATGTCTCTTTGCATGGATTGAATTGTTACATGTCTTAAACTACAGTTGTTTTCTGTTGTATGGTTGTTATGCACTTTGGTAAATGTAACTCACTTTTGTGCCTTAATCGTTGCAAAACTAATATTGGGATTTGCAATTAGATGGCATTTGTATTACCGCCTATAATTAAGTGGGGAGGCAATCAATCAGTATCATTTAACAATGCGTAAAACATTATATACCTTAAATTGTGATGCTTACGCTAATTTTAATTACAAAAAAATACATGCCCGAGCGCATCAACATGTTCAACATCTATTATACAATCTATATTACATGGCCTTGTGTCCTACGTGGCATCAAAAATATGACTATGACATAAATTGGTTACTATGACATGGCCATTTGTAATTTTTAAAAACCAAGTAACCAAATCTATTATACATTAGACGACGTTTTTCGAATATTCATGTGTTTGGGTTCCAGGTTTGGGTTTTGAATTTTCATGGTTTCTACTACTAGCCAGTTCCATGTTATCTTATTAGTGCGGATAAACATTTTATCAGGGAGAACTAAAATTTTGGGATAAACAAAAAAAAATTGAACTTGAAAATTTATCGAGGAGAACCCTAAAATTTTGGATATAAACTAAATTTTGACGGTACTAGTTTTGTCGAGGAACTAAGATTTTTGTGATGAACTTAATTCCTTGGGATGAGCTAAATTTTTTGGAAACTACGCTCTTGACAGGGGAATATCTTAACTGAACCGTGCCCTACGCACAGGTTATGACTATATATATATATATATATATATATATATATATATATATATATATATATATATATATATATATTGACGAGTAAATGTAATAATATATAAACAAACGGAACAATACAGAACATCCACGAGGGAGACCAAAGAATTGATAGAGAGGGAGGGGATAGGGCACAAGCGCCGTCACCCACCACAGGCTAAGAATTCCCTAGACATACCCTCTGGCCAAAATCTACATATAAACATACAAGGTATTAGCCCCCATCAAAACCCCAATTTGCAAACGGAATGGCCGCTAACGGGTCATCTCTGTCAATATCTCTCAAGGCAATAAGAACTTCAGCAGAAATGGCCTCAAATAAGGCCGATTTACCCACCTTAGTTCCATCAAAAACCCTCATGTTCCGTTCCTTCCATATGTGCCATACCATGGATGCAAGGGCAGTTTTGGCAAGGGTACCCACACAATCTTTATTTTTGTAAAGGGAAAGGAAGAGGGTCCCAACTTCGGAAAGGGAAGATGGCAAAGAGGATGTAATATTCAGCTTCAAAATACTCCTGCAGAGTAAGTAACGGCTGTAGTTGCATTCAAAAAATAAGTGTGAAATAGTCTCATCTGCCCCATCATCACATAACACGCAACTTTTGCTAGAGGGGACTCCCCATTTATTGATATGCAAAATGTACAAACATATGGTATATTGGACAGTGGTAAGTGTTAGAGAAAGGAGAGGGCACAAGCACCGTCACTTCCAACTAACACCCTCCACTCCACAGCCAAATTGTACAACTGTAAGAATGTTGTAAGAAGTAAAAAGTAAATTTTAACCGTTATCTCTAAATCCCCAATTATCCATTGCGCAGGATGCATCTGGTGCTGAGGGTTCCTGGTCTCGTAGGATGATTCTGATGTCAGCTGCTATGTCCTCAAATAGAAGAGTCTTAGGCCTCATAGTAGATTCGAAGACTCTTCTATTTCTCTCTCTCCAAATGTGCCAAACCATTGCAGAAAGGGTCGTTCTGGCAAGCAGACTAATGGTGTTTTTCCTGGCAAAGTGGACCATAAAGTAGTTCCCCACTTCAGCAAGTAAGGGCTCAATGGGGTCTGATACACCCAACTTCAGTAGACTCCTGCATAAGATGTACTTTGTATAGTCGCATTCGAAAAAGAGGTGATTTATGCTCTCGTCAGTTCCATCTCCACACAAAACACACTGAGGATTTGTGCTTACCCCCATTTAACCAGCATCTCCCTTGTTAGTAATTTCCCGTGGAATGATCTCAGTAAAGTCAATGACATTTTGGGGACGTAGTGTTTGTACCAAACTAACTTAGCTTATGGAAAATAGTACCTCTAAGCCTAGCACCCTGCCATGCCTCTATGAAGGAAAATGAGTTGCTGGGTGCCCAACGCCAGACATCACCTCCTGGGCTTGGTGTGATACTTGGCAGCAAGTGTCGTATGGGTTGAATTGCTGGGTCCATCACCCAGCCTGTATGCGAATTGTAATCAGCTACCCTCTTCATGCGGTCACTTGTTGGGACTTCGGCCAATTCACAAAGTGGGCCACAATCTACCCAATGATCAAACCAAAATAGAGTGGAGCACCCGTCATTAATCTCTCTTTTGATTAATTTTTGAGAATGTTGCCTGCACTTGAGCATGAACTTCCATGTTCCAGATTGGGTAACTTTCTCCTTGGCTGCAAAAAAATTCCCAATGTCCCTATAAGTATTCCTCATGTAATTCGCACATAGGCCCTTTGTTGTCAACATACGCCATGTGAGCCTAATCCATGCTGCAATATTAAGGTCTAGAAGCAATCTTAAGCCAACTCTCCCCTCCTCCTTAGGGGTGCATGAGTCCTTCCAAGCCCAGGTTTTTGTTGCTCCCCATATGAACTTCCTGCAGGCTGATGTTATCTCGCGTAAAACAGATTTGGGTACCCGATAATCTTGCAACTAGAAGATAACCATGCCGTAGATAACTGTCCTGACCAGCTCAATCCTCCCGGAAATGGATAGCGAGGAGGACGTCCATCCCAATAGTCTCTTCTTGCACCTGTCAATTAAACTGTTGTACATTGATGGCTTGGGGTAACTTGTGGAGAGTGGTAGGCCCAGGTAAGTCGTGATGGATGTACCCAATTTGATGCCCAAAAGAGTAGATAAACAAGAAGGATTTTTTGTGCCTTTACTGAAAATAGATATACTCTTTTCCCAATTAATATTGAGGCCCGTGAGATTTGCAAAATTTTCCAGCAATGTTTTAAGCCCCATGAATGTATGCTTGTTAGCCCAGCAAAATAAAAGTAAATCATCAGTAAATAGTAGGTGTGAGATAGAACCCGTGCGCCTCATAGGATGTATGGAGCGGGCCACAATAGCTTTTTCTACCATTAGAGAGAACGCCTCCATGGTGATGACAAATAAATAAGGTGATAGGGGATCACCCTGCCAAAGTCCTCGGTTACCTTCAAAATAACCTACCGGGGAGCCATTTATCATGACAGAAAAAGTAAGGGTAGCAATGCATTCCCTAATCAATTCTGAGAATTTCCTGCCGAAGCCCATTCTATGCAGGGTATAATAAATAAATTCACGATTAACGCTATCGAAAGCCTTCCTCAGATCCAGCTTAAGACAGGCCTTGGCACCCATAGGGTTACTAAAATCCCTTATCTGTTCATGAGCTAGGAGAGCACTATCAGATAAAAGTCTACCCTTCAGGAAGGCAGATTGATTGGGAGATATTAATTCATGGATGACTAATTTCAGCCTGTTGCAAATAACCTTACTAATAATTTTATAAATCACATTGCAGCAGGCTATGGGTCTATAATCACCAAGGCTCGAGGCATTTGTTTTTTTAGGCACCAAAGTGAGGTTTGTGTGGTTTACCGGATGCATAAGGGATCTAGAGCGAAAGAAGGAGAGAACAGCGTCTGTAACATCTTTACCTATGATAGTCCAGCTGTGCTGATAGAAGTAGCCATTAAATCCATGAGGACCAGGGGATTTATCCACCCCTATTTGGAACACTGCTTCTTTAATCTCCTCGCCACTAATTCTTCTTTCCACCCATCTAGCAGCTTCAATGGTTAGCTTCCTTTTAGGATTGAGTCTTGGGAAGACATTCCAGTAGTCATCTTGGTTGTAAAGTTCTTCATAAAACCTGTGGGCATTATTCCTGAGGTCCTCATATGAAGTGTTCAAATTTCTATGGTCATCAATAAGATGATTCAGATTGTTGAGGGCGTGCCTAGACCTCATAGCAGAGTAAAAGAATTTGGAATTTTTATCACCCAGGCTAAGCCAGTCCTGCCTGCTTTTTTGCCTTAGCATTGACTCCTCGATCTCCATTAAGCTAGCAAGCTTATTGCATAGATCATGTTCCTATTTTTGGGAGCTGAAGTTAGTGTGCAAATGAGTAGAGTTTCGGACTACCTCAAGATCCCTGCGGCATGAAGAAATGGAGGACGTATTATAATGAGAGCGTCCCCAGTCCCGTAAATTACTTTTGAGATTCCTTAGCTTGATAACGAGGCGATGCATAGGAGCTCCTATCACAGGCTAATTCCAGCAGTTTTCAACAACTTCATTGTAGCCTGGAATCGTAAACCATGCGTTGAAAAATTTAAAGGGCTTAGGATATGATTTACCCTTGGGCTGAACTTTAACTAACATTGGGGAATGATCACTCGTCATTGGGTCTAGATATTCCATAAAGAGAGAGAGAGAGAGAGAGATATATATATATATATATATATATATATATATATATATCTCTCTCTCTCTCTCTCTCTCTCTCTCTCTCTCACACCTATAACCATATAGCATATCACATATAACACTTTGTGTTTGGGTCTGCGTATATTTATCGATCACTAGAAAGTACTCGTGCACATAAGGCACATGGATCAAAGTAAAAACACACATTGATACATATCAAGATGGGCTACGCTTTAGGGCTAGGGTTAGGGTTAGTGTTAAGGTTAGAATGAGTTGCAGGTGTGGAGTTTCCCCTATTTAGCATTTAAATTAAGTAGACTAGCACACAACATTGAGGGAATTGCATTTAACTCTATTAGGGTGATATAATGGAACAACAAAGCTTGCACTAAATGTGGGTATTCTAAGTAGTTTACAAAATGGGTATTAGTCTACTTGTATTTTATTGGATGCATTTGCAAGTTTGTATTTTATTGGTTTAACATTAATCTCAACTAAAAATTCCAACTTTCACACTACTTAATGGTAAAACTCCTACAACATTCCCAAACTAAAATTCATCTCACAAGTAGGGAGTCATACCTCTTGGAAGTGGATGAATTCCTCTCCTCTTTCTCCTTCTGTAAACTTTAGGAATTTAGTGTTTGGGTTTCGTCTCCTCCTCCGATCGTTTTGAACCCTAGGGTTAGGGTTTGAGAGAGCGTGAGAGGAAGGGATGGATGGAGGGATGGAGCAATGGAGGGAGTGAACTGGGCAGAATGCTGCCTAGTTTTCTGGGCAGAATCTACCCAGAGCTCTGGCAGAATCTGCCCAGAGCATGCGCGCGACGTTCGCTTACGGCCGGGTCACACGTGCACTCAATTGCACGCTTGGTTTATGGGCAAACTCAAATTTTGAAGCGTTACTTGTCAAACTTAAATTTTATAAGTGTTTCTTTTTATCCTCGTTTATTATTTTATTTGTTTTACAGTCTAATATAATATTTTTTGTTAGGGTCAACATGGCGAGGGCGGGATTGGCGATGGAGGTCCTTCAGGACTTGAGGGTGGCGATGGCGATGGCAAGGGGAGAGGGATTGGGGGCGATGGTGACGGTGGCGATGGATAGCGATGATGGCGGTGATGGCGGTATATAGCGGGCTTGGTGGCGATGGAGACGATGGAGGCGTTCGATGATGGCGATGGCAAGGCGGTCGTAGTGATGGTGCGGTCATGGGAATGCGGTGATGGCGTTGGCATTATAGGGTGTTAGGATTTTATTTTTTAATGTTGGCATAAACATAATTTTAAATTGCGGCCGTTGGCTATGTACGTATAATATATTTTATTTGATACATTATTATCATTAAATGTTTACATTTCCTTTTTAATATTTGTTTGCTTTATTTTGTTGTATATACAGGGGCATATTTGTTTGTTTTAAATATTGTATATTATATAACGAAAATACTGCAATTTTTTTTAAAATAATTTATACTATCAGCCATGGGCAAATCCGTGGTTGATAGCATGATATGGCCACGGAAAAGTCTGTGGCCATTAGGGATTGGCCACGGATTTAGTGCACGAAATCGTCAATTTCGTGCACTAAATCCGTGGCCAATACCTAATGGCCATGGACTTTTCTGTGGCTGATATGTATTTATGGCCACGGAAACGTCTGTGCCAGATAGTTTTCTCCTACGGTTTGTGTGCACAGATTACGTCAGCTTCGTGCCCATTATCCGTGGCCGATAAATATCGCCCACGGATCTTTCCGTTACCATAAATACATATCAGCCACGGATTTGTCTATGGCTGACACTTTTATATTGTTTTTTATTCAGATTATCGGCCACAGACATCCGTAGGCGTTAACCCGTGGCAGATTATCGGCCACGGAAAAGTCCGTGGGCAAAGGGGATATTAGCGACTACGGTATCAGCAACGAATTTTCGGCCACGGAATTTTTTTCCCGTGGTCGTAACGTGTCAGCCATGAAAACCCGGCTTTCAGCCACGGATTTGTCTGTGGCTGAAAGCCGGTTATGTAGTAGAGATAAAAACCCATCTAAAAGTTGAGAAGACTAATTCGACAATAAACAAAAACCTAGGGGAGAGAGCAAAAAAGAAGGGCCGGCCACAATTGAAAAGTAGAAACCCTAGCCTATCATCTTCCCTTGTAGCAAACAAGTCCCAAAGGAAATCAAATTGTTTTTGCCGCAAGCCTTTTTTTCCCAAGGACAAAAGAATCCCATGGTTCAAATTTCTCCAAGCCAAGCAACCACACATACAAATCTCCAAGCTGATCTTTTGGCCGCAACCTCCATCATATCAAGCAAGCCCTCACGAATCAGCAAACAAAGTTTAGCAAGCATCAGCCACAAGCTTCTTCATCTACATGCCAAGAAGCACATCAAGCAAGCTGTCAGCCAAGCACTCCCAAGAGTGCAGAACGCAATCATCTCCTAGAAGCATCTAGCTTACAGCAAGGAGTACTTCAAGCGAGTGGAAAAAGTCAACCAAAGAAGCAAAGGCCTACATCTCTATCATCCAAGCAAAATAAGCTGCTGTTTTAATCCTACGCAAGGGTTATTTCATCAAGTCGCAGGTGTCTATTTCCCCCATTGCCGTAACATCTTCAAGCAGGTATCACAGTTCCCGCTACCAATCACTTCTCCTTGCTGTCGAGCCTCCTCTTGATGTCGTGAGCACAATCCCCTTGCTGCTCTACTTCAAGTCAGAGTCCCTTTCTTCAAGTCGCTGGAAGTGATATCGTGGCCGTGATCTTTCTCGCCACAGAGTCAACCTTCAGGCCATAAGCTCCTTCGGTGCCAAGTCTTCACCCTGGCTGTGACCATTATCGAAAAGCCCACGGCAGCACCTTCAGATCGTGATTTGTTTCGCTGCCGTGTCCATCTTCATGCCACAAGCAACATCAGCCACATCACCTTGCCGTCGACTTCTTCTTGCTGTCGTTGAACTTCCCCTTGCTGCCAAGAAGACTTTAGCTGTGACATCCTTCGGTACCTTGCATTTGTGGGTGTTCCTTGCTGCCGTGAGGTCATTGTACTGACATCACACCTACAGACTGCATCTTTAAGTTCCCCCTACTGGAGAGGTTCCAGGCCATGACGTTGTGCATCCATCTTGCTTGTTGGAGAGGTTCCATATCGTGACTTCTTCAAGTTTCAGGTCATGACTTGTTGGAGAGCAAAGGCACAGATTATATTGAAGACACAAGCTGCAATTAGTTGGGTTGCTAGCACATTGAAGAACAAGTACCTTGCACAAAGATCTAGCTCCAAATCTGCAACGCCAAGTTTTTGTTGCTGATCGAACGTTACAAGTGCCATATCCTTGCTGTCGAGAACTTGAAGTCCAGCATGCTACAATCATTTGGGTTGCCATGAATTCCCAAGGAGGGTCGTGGGTCCATCTTGCATAAGCTGCCGTCAACTTTGCCCTGTCCCAAAGCAGAGGATTCTGATCAAAACAACAAGTTTGAAGGAAGTTGCTTAACACACAACCGGAAGCTGAGCACTTATACTACTGGATTACTATACATACAGACCAAATCTGTGCAACTATATTTGGAAGGCCATAGCGTAAGATACATACATCAGATTGGAACACTGTTTGCGTCAGAGCGTAGCTGACGGCGTGCTGATTGACAAAGATTGCAACACCAATACAAACTGAGATTTCTAAACTTATTTTCTATTCATGTTTATGTAACTGGTTTATTGATCTTTGTAGTTAAACTATCACTTTGGGTTTTGATGTCTTGACTAGTTGGGGCTAGTCAAGAGAGAGCTTATACTAGATTAGTAGTGTTTGGCACTTTGGTGAGTGCGGTACGGAACTTGGTGAGCGTAGAGTTGGGGCTCGTAGCTCTTTATAATTGTACACTTGACACTATTGAATCTAGTATTTGCTTTGGGGCTGGAGTATGTCGCTGGGGCGACTGAACCAGGGTAAATCTCTCGTGCACTCTGCTATTGTCTTATTTGCACTTACTTTACTCCGTGGCTGATTGATTATGCTAAATATTGCATGTGCAATCTCGTAAATGTTTTATAAGCCTATTCACCCCCCCCCCCCCCTCTAGGCTTAAATCCAGATCCAACAAGTGGTATCAGAGTAGGTTAGAGGATCTAAACTAGAAAACCATGAATATTTTTGATTCAGCCTTTGTTGAAGTTCAGTCCATTGCCAGACCCCTCAAGTTTAATGGTGTTGATTTTTCTTACTGGAAAGCACGAATGGAAATATATTTAGTGTCTGTTGATTATGATGTGTGGAACATAGTTAGAAAAGGATATAAACCACCCATGATTAAAATTGAAGACACTGAAATTCTGAAACCTAAATAAAAATGGGATGATGCTGATAGAAAACATTATTCGCTGAATGGTAGAGCTATGAATGCACTTATATGCTCTTTGGATAAAGTTGAATTTAATCGTATCTTTGTATGTTTAACTGCGCAGAAAATTTGGCACACGGTGGAGGTGATACATGAGGGGACATCGCAAGTGACGGAGTCCAGACTCCCCTTACTGAGCACAGAATATGAAAGCTTCCACATGCTTCCCACAGAGTCCATCAAAGAGATGTTTGCGAGGTTCACAGACATCGTCTACAAGCCAGCTCTCTTGGAAAGCCAAACTCAAGTCTGGAGCAAGTAAGGAAGATCTTGAGGGCACTGCCAAGCTCATTTCATCCAAAGTTGCAACTATTCAGGAAGCTAAGGACCTTGCAAAGCTGATCGTGGATGAGTTGATAGGAAACTTGATGTCCCATGAGCTTGAGTTACAGAGCATTGAAACTCGAGCGAAATCTGAAACCAAAACTTCAAAGGCTCTAGCTTTTCAAGCTGAAGATGATGAAGATGATGAACTTGATGAGAAGCAGGCACTGATGGTCAGAGGATTCAGAAGATACATCAAGACCATGCAGGGGAGAGCTGAAATGGCGAAAAGTTTTAATCGTTCTAATAAATTTAATCCTGAAAATAATTCTTCTGAGCAGAATACTACTGATCAATTGCTATGTTTTAAATGCAGGAAGCAAGGACACTTTATGAGGAATTGCCTACAAGGAAAGAGTAACACTGCAGAGAAGAAAAGAAAATCTTTGGCAGTAACGTGGGATGAGGATAGCAAGGAAGAAACTCAGGAGGAGACTGTCCACTCCTCTCTCTGCCTGATGGGAGAGCTTGATGCGGTAAAAACGTGTACTAAAGCTGAACTTCTAAATATTTTTTTTGAACAAATGAAAGATGAAATTGATGATTTAGAATCTACTGTAGATTGCTTTAGAAATGCTAACTTTGAACTGCAGCAAGACAATTGTGACATGTAAATAGAAGTTGATAAATTGAAAGCTAAAATTGATGCATATAAAGCTACCATTGATGTGTTGAAAAAGGAAAAGTCCAGCATGCATGAAAAAGCTGAATGACAAAATGTCCCACATTTATAACATAAAATAAAATGCTAGAAGAAAAAGCTATAGAACTAGAAAAGAATATGGGAAATTTTATAAAGAATGAGGAAGAAAACAACAAGGCTTTTATCATTAAATGTATTATGCTTGTCAATGAAAACATATATTTAAAATCTAAAGTACCTGATCTTGAACTAACCATTAAAAAATTAGAGTTGGAAAACAATCATTAGACATTATTCTTGGAAATCAGATACATGGCAACAATAGGCGGGGTTTGGGCTATGGAAATAAAATTGATGAAAGATCAAGAATTAATAAAAGATTCAAAAAGAAACTGGTATATGAAGAAGTGTTTTTCCTAAATGATATATGTGTGGTGGTGTTGATCATGCATATTACAATTGCAAGTACATGAACAAGAATATTAAAGTTAAGCAAATATGGGTTCCTAAAAGCTTGTTGACTAACATGAGTAGACCTTGTTGGATTCCAAGGTCACACATAATATATTCCGTATAGGTAAGATGGAGAGGCTAGGAACTATGGGTTGGACGTCGCATTTCATTGAAGTTCCTTAGCCAAACGACAACGCGAAGGTATGACTTCTTGTTTGAGCTCACTGCATACCTTCATAGGATTTTTGATGTGCTTGATTTCTTTTTCCCTGTGTGTGCTAGTTCTTTTTTGCTTGATATGAGGCTTTAGTTCATTATAAACAAAAAAATTTGAAAATTTGAAAAAAAAAGCGGAAAAAATGGTGCTTATTATGTATTCTTCTTTTGGATCTTTAAATTGGTATTAATGAATGATATTCATGTCCATGTAGAAATTGATGTATTATTGTTATAGCTATATATGCATGTTCGACTCTCTAAATAACCACGACATGTTCAATGACTTGAACAATTTGATTTCTACACCTACATCTTCACTTCCATGAGTATTAAATGTTATTGTACATACGGAGATATCTCTCATGAAATATTGGAAAGTGAATGTAGGAGGATAAATTAACAGAAATTCTATGGGATATGATGTGTCTTGCCTTGGATGAAAAATAGAGCTCAAAAGAATTGAATCAAAAAGAAAATATAAAATGAAAAAGAAGGAATAGAGCTCCATATGAAAAATGGATACGATCCATGGCAACGATACAACCCATAAGTATCCAACATAAGCTTTAAGAGTAAACGTTAGCGTTGGTGTTATACTCGTCAAGCAATGACACCCCACAGCTAAGAGTCCTCATAGGCTATGTTTTGGGTGTAGTAACTTGAACTGATTTTTAATGAGATGGGTAAAATCAATCCTAAATGAGGACATGTTACAAGGAAAATTGGATTGATATTGGTTGATTTTCTTGAAGATTCTCCCTATGTACTTTAATGTTTAATCATCACACATTCACAATGGTGTAAAGTCTATGTTATAATATTCATTGTACATGAAGGGTTTATTGTGAGAATGTCTCCATGCTTATGTTTGTGGTAATTTATAATGCTCTTTTCTTTGCATGAGATATGGCATTGACTTCGTGAGTACACTTTTGATGATAACAAAAGGGGAGAATGTTTTTGGGAAGATTTGTTGTGAATAATGAATATTTGTTCAAGGGTGAGCATGAATATATGGGGAGCATGCATATCATGAATATATGGGGAGCATGCATACAGGTTATATAGGTTGAGCATAGTTGAAGATCATCATTGCATTATTTCCTCCATCGTCACACTTTACACACTTCATTGCATTGCCATGATGACATTATTTGGATGTTTATTGCTTAAATCTTATATACGATTTGTCATCATCAAAATGGGGGAGATTATTGGATACAACGATCGATGACTTTGTGTTTGATGATAACAAACGTGTGTGAATGTTTCGATGTGTGTGCAAAGTGTTTTCATGAGTGGCAAGCTTGTAATTACTCAATTGGAGACTTGGTCAAAGTGATGAAGAAATTGGCTATACATATTCAAATGAAAGGTGGACTTAGTCAAAAGATGGAGGGATAAGGAAGACTATTGCCATACAAATTCAAACCACTTTGTGATTTAATGAAATCCTAAACAAATCCTATTAAAATCCTATTCAAACTTCATATCCCATTTAAATTCAAATTCAACCCCAATACCTCATTCAAATCCCTATAATTATGGGATTCTACACAAGCCAAGTACTTCTCCACATCCTATATAAAAACCCATCTAAAAATTGAGAAGACTAATTCGGCCATAAACAAAAACCTAGGGGAGAGAGCAGAAAAGAAGGGCCGGCCAAAACTGAAAAAGTAGAAACCCTAGCCTATTATCTTCCCTTGCGGCAAGCAAGTCCCAAAGGAAAGCAAATTGTTTTTGCAGCAAGACTTTTTTTCCCAGACCAAAAGAATCCCTTGCTTCAAAATTCTCCAAGCCAAGCAACCACACATAGAAATATCCCAGCTAATCTTTTGGCCGAAACCTCCATCATATCAAGCAAGCCCTCACGAATCAGCAAACAAAGTTTAGCAAGCATCATCCATAAGCCTCTTTATCTACATGCCAAGACACACATCAAGCAAGCTGTCGGCCAAGCACTCCCAAGAGTCCAGAATGCAATCATCTCTTAGAAGCATCTAGTTCACAGCAAGGAGTACTTTAAACGAGAGGAAAAAGTCAACCATAGAAGCAAAGACTTACATCTCTATCATCCAAGCAAAATAAGCTGCTGTTTTCATCCTACGCAAGGGTTAATTCATCAAGTCGCATGTGTCTGTTTCCCTCATTGCCGCAACATCTTCAAGCAGGTATCACAGTTCTCGCTGTCGATCACTTCCCCTTGCTGCCGAGCCTCCTCTTGATGTCGTGATCGCAATCCCCTTGATGCTCTGCTTCAAGTCAGAGTCTCTTTCTTCAAGTCGTTGGCAGCGATATCCTGGCTGTGATCTTTCTCGTCACCGAGTCAACCTTCAGGCCACAAGCTCATTCAGTACCGAGTCTTCCCCCTGGCTGTGATCCTTATCGAAAAGCCCATGGCAGCACCTTCATATCGTGATTTGTTTCGCTGCCGAGTCCATCTTCATGCCATAAGCAACATCAGCCACATCACCTTGCTGTCACTTCTTCTTGCTGCTGTTGAACTTCCCCTTGCTGCCAAGAAGGCTTGCAGCTGTGACGTCCTTCAACACCTTGCGTTTGTAGGTGTTCCTTGCTGCCATGAATTCATTATACTGCCATCGCACCTACATGCTGCACCTTCAAGCTTCCCCTACTGGAGAGGTTCTCGGACGTGACTTTGTGCATCCCTCTTGCTTGTTGGAGAGGTTCCAAGCCGTGACTTCTTCAAGTTTCAGGTCATGACTTGTTAGAGAGCACAAGGCACAAACTATGTTGAAGACACAATCTGCAATTAGTTGGGTTGCTAGCACATTGAAGAACAAGTACCTTGCACAAAAAATCTAGCTCCAAATCTGCAATGCCAAGTATTTTCTGCTGATCGAAAGTTACAATTGCCATCTCATTACTGCCGAGAACTTGAAGTCCAGCATGCTCCCATCATTTGTGTTGCCGAGAATTCCCAAGGTGGATCGTGAGTCCATCTTGCATAAGCTTCCGTCAACTCTGCCATGTCCCAAAGCAGAGGATTCTGATCAGAACAACAAGTTTGAAGGAAGTTGCTTAACACACAACCAGAAGCTGAGCACTTATACTACTGGATTACTGTACACATAGACCAATCTGTGCAACTATCTTTGGAAGGCCATAGCATGAGATACAGACATCAGAATGGAACACCGTTTGCGTCAGAACATAGCTGACGACGTGCTGATTAACCGAAACTGCAGCATCAACACAAACTGAGCTTTCTAAACTTATTATCTCTTTACGTTTGTGTAACTGGTTTGCTGGTCTTTGTAGTTAAACTATCACTTTGGGTTTTGGTGTCTTGACTAGTTGGGCCCAACTAGTCAAGAGAGAGCTTATACTAGATTAGTAGTGTTTGGCACTTTGGTGAGTGCGGTACGGAGCTTAGTTAGCGTAGAGTTGGGGTTCGTAGCTCTTTATAGTTGTACCCTTGACACTATTGAATCTAGTATTTGTTTTGGGGCTGGAGTAGGTCGCTGGGGTGACCGAACCAGGGTAAATCTCTCGTGCACTCTATGATTGTCTTATTTACACTTACTTTACTCTGTGGCTTATTGATTGTGCTAAATATTTCCTGTGTAATCTCGTAAATACTTTATGAGCCTATTCACCCTCCCTCTAGGCTTAGATCCCGATTCAACAATATCAACCCAAGATCATATTTGATAGTCTAAACCAGGTTCTCACTGACCTTAAAGTGTCCTTCCTAGCACAAGCTTACGAACAATGATTTCCTTGAGCTCTGTGTCCAATAAAATAAAAGCACGCTACCTTTCACTCGCCTCTATGAGGGGCGGCTGGCACATACTGATATTCAAAGCAAGTTTCTTCATACAATTTGTTGAGTCAACTCAAGGTTGTATGGAAAACGGTTTCGATCCGCAAGATTCGAAACTTCGATCAAACTGTTTGACTTGAAGATGAGTGCACGAGCGGTGCAAGACCATGTATCCAAATTAAATCTTCACTCAAACAACTTGTTAAGTCAACTCAAGGTTGTGAAGCTCAAGTGTTTGGATACGTGAGGTGCTTGCACTGCTAATAATTTTTGTTGGGAAAGTATTGTCTAAATGTGATTTAGAACAGCGAAGGCATTGAGGAAAGTCGGTTGAGAAAGAAAGTTTTGACTATGATAAGACAAGGTAAAAGTAGGAGGAACTAAAAATGTGACATATTTGATGTCACGATTTCAGGATAATTGTTATACAAAAGGAGAACACATTTTCGCGAATGTCGTCACTTTGCTTCTGAAGCAATGCCTCGGTGTGAATGCTTTGTATAATGATGGTGTATTAAATATTAATACACAAATACTCAAGTTATAGAAATTTTATCTATGACAAAATACACTAGGTCGTACCAATAGAACAAACTTAACAAGTCACATAAAGAGAGTTTTGATCTCTCGTATTATGAGTTGAAAGACACTTGTAAGTCTTGTCTCAAAGATATGATGGCCAAACTCCTTCTGTAAGACAGTGAGAGAATGAGTTGGAGAACTCACGGTCTTATACATACGGATGTATCTAGACCCAAGTCTAAATTTGTCTAGATATGTTGTACTTATTTTATTACGACACGTGTTCTTGATGAAACACAAGTCTGATAAAATAGAGTACACAGTAACAGAAGTATTTGAACTGATTCGATCAGATCGAAGAGTCCAATACTTAGCTAAATAATTCTTGCGTAATTAAAATAAAATGAGATTTTCTCTCAGGTCAAGTCTCTTAACACATTGATGTGTTGGAGAGCATGAATCGCACTCTGTTAGACATGGTGCAATACATGAAAAGTGACTCTGAGTTACGATCCTCCGTAAGGGTTAAGCCCCAGACAAATAGTGCCTAAGTTCTTGATAAGGTTCTGTGAGGACCTTACCAATACGATATTCTTTAAATTAATCGGTAGGAAGTTACAGGATTACTCTAGCCTCGTGAGACGAAAAGTCGAGTAATACATCATAGTTGATTATGGCCTAGACAACTTCCAAGATGCCATTCAGAGTAGTGACTCTTAAGAAATGGCGTGATGCAATCCGAAAAAGGTCCGTGCACGTAAACAAGGTATAGACTTTGGTTGACATGCCAAAGGAAAGTGTTTCCTTTGGTTGCAAGTGAATCTTCGAGATAGAAGATTAGTGCAGATGGAAGAGAGTGAAGTACAAGGTATGCTGGTTGAGAATAGTTATCATCAGAACTCCTATAAACAGATTGTGATGAAACTTTATCACCAACAGGCTGTGTACAGATGTATTCGGATCAGATTCGATGTAAATGCTCATGATGACCATGAAAACTGGTGTATTCATTATATTCTGTTTTCTAAATATGATTTAGAAGAACGAACTTATATGAATCAGCCAGAGAGTTTTCAAGGTCGGTGGGAGCGAATTAAAAGCATGTGAGACACAAGGAGCCGGAACATATATTTTGACAAAGTGGTCAAAGAGTTTGATACTTTATCAGAAATTATTATGAACCGTGCAGTTGATCGGTAACTATGTTAGATTATTCTCGTAAGGTACGATAAGCTGGATGAGATCCATGCAAATTAAATATTATGTATTCCAAGAGACCAAAGAAATTACTTGGATGAGATTCAAATGTGTGGTCTAACATGAACATAGAAACTCCTTAAGTCTATATCTAAAGACAGTTTAGCAGATTCACTCACGAAGGCTCTGTCACATAAAGTCTATAAAGACTTATGTGTAAATGCGGTATGAGATACCGAGATAAATGGGCCTGAGTGTAAGTGAGAGATGTCGATAGACAAGTATGACCTTGAACTCGAGGCAATTTATCTCTATGTAAGTGTACAAACATCTTGTTCAAAATTACAGTAAGCTGTATGGTAAGAAGTTATCTAAGTTTATACAAATGTAATCGACATTAGAACTTAGGTAAAGTCCTAAGACTTAATGCGAGGTTAAACAAGTATCGAAATGAGGATCTCGATCATGGAGAATTGTTTGACCATTAGTAGCATAAGTCTGAAATCGTTCATGGCCATAGATGTTTCAAGAAAAGGATATCGAAACATCGGATAGACCATTGTGTCTTTGTCTTCACCATGTAATGGTGACGATGATCTCATGGTCGTTCGACTTGACAAAGTTGAAGACGAGACACGGGTGCTCATTGGAGAATGAGTTCACTGAACGACCCAACGAGAGTTATTACATTGTTAACATAACATATTTGTCAGTAATAATCTCTATGGTGATAGGCAAGTTGGTCCTTAGACTTGAAGTCATTGTACGAACCTGTACGTGAACGGTGTCACTTAGATTTTTGACCTAGCTTCGAGGCAAGGCCTATCGAAAGATCTTTGGTTGGGTGACACTTGAAGCGTCCAAGGAGAGTAATGACCAAAAGAGAATTAGTCTCTCCTGTTATGGGGGAGTTAGTGTCGCATGTGTTGGTTCGGTCTTTAGTGAAAAACTTTGGCCAAAGTATGTTGGAAGAAGTCCAACATTATTTGACTAAGGACTGATGGAGACTAACCGGCTTCGAGCTATTGGGGTTGATAGTTTGACTGTACCCTAGGCTTAATTAGGCGGCATGGTTTTGACAAAGCGACTAAAACTGCGGTATTCATCACGAACACAGTAAGGGTTGTCCCAACAATACTCGTGTCAGTGAGTTAACCACATAATTATAATACCAAAACAGGGATGACACCTGCTGCTCGTGGTCACTGCCGTCTGGGGGTTCGAGTCCCACTGAAGTAGGGTCAGGCTGTAGGGTCTCACACAGAGTGAGACATTCGTCAAGTAATAGGTAGAATTAAGGAAGATAATACATATGATGTATGAGAATTAATTAAGTTGCAAAGAGTTTGCGATATGAGACATAAAACTACAAAAGAGGTTACATATAGCTTCTGAATTCGGGATAAATTATTCTGAGTGCAAGTGGAAGATATTGAGGGATGTGTGCCCTTAGTTCATGTGTATTTGATGCAAATAGAATTTAATATTAAATGGGATTAATTGCATTTGATGCAAAAGAATTTAAATACGTCGCAAATTGTTTGCAAGTCTATTTAAATAATAGATGCATAGAAATGAAGAGGATTTTTCCACGACAGTTGGCGCTTAAATCGGAGTCCAAACGAGTCTAATAAATCTGTTTAAAAGGGTTTTAAATAGAAAGCCAAAAGGCCCAAGAGATTGAAACCCAAACGAATTTTTAAAAAAAAAATTGGGCATCAATTTTTGCGCCCGGCCCAATGGCCTGGCCAATGAATTTCTGGCGCCCCAAATGGGGCGCTAGCTTGAAGCGTGCACGCCCCAAAGGGGCACGTGCATGTCACAAGCCCCACTTAGGGCGCGTGTCATGCACGTGCCCCAAGTGGGTGCATATCATGCACGTGCTTTGCTTGGGACACGTGCAGGGATGCACGTGCCAGGGCCAGTGGGGCCCACTCGGTGGGCCCCACGGTAGGGGTTCGGAACCCTAGGCTGACTCATTGCTGGCGGCTAATTTTTTAAGCGAAAATCTGAAATTTTGAGAATGAAATTTTGCGAATGAATTTTAATATTAATTGAAGGCAATATTTACAGGACACTGAAATTTTATATCATAGGAATGGATGATATCATTGGTGAGAATTCACTGATAGTTGCAAATTTACATGGAATGGCTGAGCTTGCTGAATAATTGAAACATGGAGCTACTGACTATATAGGTGAAACTTTGTCCATGTAATGTCAATGGTGCTGGCGATCATAACCACGCCGTGACCGTCGTCGGATATGGAACGGACTCCGACACAGGAATGAGTTATTGGCTGGCTAAGAATCCTTACTTCTTCGTTCTTTTGAATTCATTCACTTCGACGGCTGGTTCTGAACGCCGCGTAACATCATCTTCTTCAACCAACCTCCACTGCTTTTTGGCATACTTTGGACTATCGTTTGAGGGGTCAAAGAAAGTCAGAATTGAGCCTCGTTTGTTTCTATGCATTCATCGTTCAGTGCTCTTCAATTTGATAGATAGTATCACTTGCAACCCTCAACAGTGAGGGAGGAACAATTCGCTAAAGTTTGGCCTCCGTAGAAGGCAAACTTGAAGTTGTTTTTGTTGGATCTGGATCTAAGCCTAGTGGGGGGTGAATAGGCTTATAAAAATATTCTTGCAACCCACACGAAATCATAGGCAGTTAAAGGACAGATAATCAGACTCAGGGCAAAGTATAGCAATCACAGCATGCACAGGCGATGAACCCTAATTCGGTCGTCCCAACGACATACGTCTAGCCCCAAATTAAATACTAGATTTTTAAAGTTACTGGTACAACCTGTAGCTAGAGTACACACTCTACACTCACCTGGCCTTCAGTACCTGCACTCACCAAAGTGCTAAACGATAACAATCCTAGTATAAGCTCTCTCCTTGGCCAGTCCCAACTAGCCAAGTCCCCAAAAATAGTAAAGAGTTTTACAAAGATCAACACACCACAATCACAAATATAATAGAGTATAAAGTTTAGAATCGCTCAGATCGTGACAGTGTATATGTCTTTGTTGTTCAGTGCATGGTCAGAACAGCTCTGACAAATAGTAGTCTCTGAAATCCCCTCAGTAGCTTGGCCTCCCTCTCTTGTTGGTTCTCTAAAAGTTGCGGCAATGTAGGATGCTCCTCTTAGAGAACCGCGACCTTGGCACGTATGGAGAGAGTTGGAACTTGCAGCTTATGTAAAGGGATTGGATGGCACAAGGCTGCTTGGGTCAGCAGGAGTTGTGGTAAGGGTCTGTCGACAATGCAGATCACCAAGCACAGAGCTTCGGTCGACAATGGTGAGCGGCTTGGGTCTGCAACAAATGCGGGCTCAGTCGACGCTTGGAGTTGGCACGTGTCGGCTAGCTGATGAGGGCATGGCTGCGAGGTTGATGGCACGCACAAAGCTTCGATTGGCAGAGCCTTAGTGCATGGGTTTGGTCGGTCGGCAGCACTTGTTTTGCGTGAGTTGTAGAAGCATGTCGACAGCAAGAACTTGAGTCTCCATCCTTCTCTATAGCAACCTACCTGATCTCCAAGGGAAGATGAAGATGTTGGTAAACTTCTTTGGGCTTGGAGATGTAAAAGATGGGACCTTTTTGGCTTGAGGAATTTTGGCAATGAAGGGGTTCTATGGAGCGTGCAGCTTGATGAAAGAGGCTAGGGTTTCTTGGATTTTTGGTCGACTCAATTGCCTTGGCCTTGGATGAAGGCTTATATAGGATATGCTCGGGGATTATTGCGACAAGGGGAGAGATCAGGGGGTAGGATGCGGAAAGGAGGGATCCAAAGGCTAAGAAGATAGGTCGGCAAGAGGAATCCTAGTTCTAGGGTGATATCCAGTAGATATGGGATTTGAAATAGATTTGATTAAGATTAGAATTGTGCACCAATTGATATGACTCAATCAAAGAAGATTGCTTTCTCATCCTTCTTGCATTTTACTTGGTCCATAATTGAAAAAGTATAGCCATTAATTCCATCACATTGACCAAGTTCCCCATTGATTATCTATGAGCTTGCCATTTCCTAAAACATTTAACACAAACGTTAAAAATGTTCACACACGTTTGTTATCATCAACCACGAAGTTCATAGATTGTTGCTACCAACAATCTCCCCCTTTTGATGATGAAAAACTAATTTGAGCAAAAGATTTCCAAATAGTGTGTGAGGTGTGACGATAGAGGGTGACATGCAATGATATATAATGAAGTGCAAAACAATGATGTGCAAAGTTAACAATACGCATGTTCCCCCTATATTTGTGCTCTCCCTTGAACAAATATCCACATTCCAATTCATTCATATCCACATTCCAATTCATTCACATATGCAATATGCAACTCAAATTATTCTCCCCCTTTTATTATCATCAAAAGTTGAAATACGAAGGCAATCACATATAGCATGCAAAAAAGAGAGCACTATAAACTATTACAAATAATTGCATGTATACTACCATAGAATAATCGAGTCAAGATCCAGTGATGTCAAACAACTATGACTTCAACACCAACGTGTAAGTGTGACGATTAAAATTGAAGCACATAAGGAGAACTTTTAAGAGATTCAACCATAACCAATCCACATTTTCCATAAAACAGCACATCACCTAGGATTGATTTTTCCCATCTCATTGAAAATGAGAGCAAGATACCACACCCAAAAACATAGCCTATGAGGACTCTTAGATGTGGGATGGCATTGCTTGACAAGTAAAAACACCAACGCTAAAGTTTACCCATAAAGCTTATGTTGGATACTCGTGGGTAATACCGTTGCCAAGGATTGTATCCATTTTTCATACAGAGCAAGTATCCTTCTTTTTCATTTTTGTACTTTTAACATCATTTTTTTGCTCAATTTTTATCCATGGTAAGGTATATCATATCCCTTAGATTTTAATTAAGTTTTCCTCCTACATTTACATTCCAATTTTCATAAAAGATATCTCCAAATGTACAACAATATTTAATACTTGTGGAAGTGAAAGTGTAGTTGTAGAAATCAAGTTATTTGAGTCATTGAATATGTCATGTAACATTAGAAAGTTGAACATGGACACGTAACAATAGCAATAAATGTGTATATCATTCATTACGACAACTTTGTTGATTCAAAATAAAGATACACAATTAGCACCAATTTTTTTCAGTTTTTTTGTTTTTATATATAAAGTATTAAAGCAAACATGAGATGCTAGCACACAAAACAAAAAAATCATGCACACATAACAATGCAACTACTAGCACACAAACAAGAAAAGTTGAAGTACACATATAAAACATGAAATTTCGTACTAATTTTTATCAATAATACCAAGTTCAAGACGAAGACGACAAAAGCGATTCTCATCTAAAGGTTTGGTGAAAATGTCTACAAGTTGTGATTCCGTAGGAACAAACTCTACAGACACATCCTCTTTAGTGAGGTGATCTCTAGGAAAATGATGTATTACGTCAATATGTTTAGTACGAGAGTGGTGTATGGGATTATTAAAGAGATCTATGGTACCCTTGATGTCACACCTAAGAGTGACTCTTTTAAGAGCTAGTCCGTAGTCAGACAATGTTTGCATCATCCACAATACTTGAGCACAGCAACTGCCTAATGCAATGTACTCTGCTTCAGTAGTGGATAATGCAACACTATTTTTCTTACGGCTAGACCATGAGACTATAGAGTGTCTTAGCATGAAGCAAGTACCACTAGTACTCTTTCTATCAGTTAAACTTTCTGCATAATCAGCATCTGAATAACACAACAAATCAAAAGAACCACCAGAAGGATACCAAAGGCCTAAACTAGGAGTACTACTTAGGTACCTAAAGATCCTTTTAATAGATTTTAAATGAGACTCTTTTGGGTTGGCTTCAAAGCGTGCACACAAGCATACATCAAACAGTATATCAGGCCTAGAAGCAGTCAAGTACAACAAGGAACCACTCATACCTCGATATAGATTTAGGTCCACGGCGACTCCTAGTTCATCCGTGTCCATTTTTGTAGCGGGGCTCATTGGCGTTCCAATTCCTTTAGACTTCTCCATTACAAACTTTTTCAGAAGCTCCTTAATGTATTTGGTTTGAGATAAAAAGATGCCTTCTTTCCCTTGCTTTACTTGGAACCACAAAAAATAGTTCAGCTCTCCCACAAGGCTCATCTCAAACTGATCATGCATGACTTCCTCAAACTTTTGATATAGAAGATCGTTATTAGCACCATAAATAATATCATCAATATATATTTTCACAATGAGAAAATCATCAGTTTCATGCATCAAGAATAATGTATTGTCAGCACTCCCCTTTTTAAAATCATTTTCCAACAAATATGTGCTTAGACGGTCATACCAAGCTCGTGGAGCTTGCTTAAGATCATACAAATCTTTTTCTAATTTATACACATGGTTTGGAAAATTATGACTTTCAAGACCTGCAGGTTGCTCAACAAATACATCTTCTTTTTAGGTAGCCATTAAGAAAAGCACTTTTTACATCCAGTTGTTTCAGTTTGAGCCCTTTATAACTTGCAAAAGCTAGCAAGATTCTAATGGACTCAGGCCTAGCAACTGGTGCAAAAGTTTCATCCACATCAATTCCTTCAATTTGATTATAACCTTTAGCTACCAACCTAGCCTTGTTCCTAATAACATTATCAGATTCATCAAGCTTATTTTTAAACACCCATTTAGTACCAACAACAGGATAATCAGTAGGTCTTGGTACAAGTTTCCAATCATTATTTCTAACAAATTGGTTCAATTCATCTTGCATGGCCAAAACCCAACTTTCCTCTTCTAAAGCAGTTTCAAAATTTTGAGGCTCGATTTCAGAAATAAAATCACCATAAATACATAGAGCGCAAAGATTTCTAAAAGAGGAACGTATGCAAATACCTACCTTAGGTTCACCTATAATCAAGTCTGATGAGTGGTTTGGATTGAATTTCAGCTCTCCTATGGTAACTGCTTCTTCTTGTATGTCTTCCATGCCAGTTTCATTTTCCTCCTGTCTTTCAAATTGCTCCTCATTATTCCTTGGAATGCTTTGATGTTCTACATTTTCCTCTTCTTCGTTCTGCCTGCAATCCAAAGAATTTATATCAGATTCATCAAATTTAACATGTATAGATTCAATAATAGTAAGAGTGTGTTTATTATATATTATGTATGCTCTGCTCCTCGCTAAATTCCAACGAACACTCCCTCATCTGATTTGGATTCAAATGTGCCAAGTTGATCACCAGTATTTAGTATATAGCACCTGCATCCAAAAACTCTAAAGTTAGAAATGTTCGGAGTATTGAGAAGCCATAGTTCATAAGAAGTTTTATTTAGTAAAGATCTAAGCATAACTCTATTGCACACATGGCAAGCAGTATTAATGGCCTCAGCCCAAAAAGACATAGGCAAACTGTATTCATTTAGAATACCCCTAGTCAACTCTTTTATTGTGAGGTTCTTTTTTTCGACCACCACATTTTGTTGAGGTGTTCTAAGAGAAGAGAACTCATGTAAAATTCTTTTTTCAAGACAAAATTTTTCAAAAATAGCATTTTCAAACTCACCTCCATGATCGCTTCTAATTTTTATAATGGAAGAATTTTTCTCATTAGAAACTTGTATGCAAAAGTTTTTGAAAATTATCAAATGAGTCTGATTTTTTGTTTAGGAAGTAAACCCAAGTGTATCTAGAGTAATCATCAACCAATACTAAACAATACTTTTTACCTCCTAGGCTAGCAGTGTCTGTGGGACCAAATAAATCCATGTGCACCAATTCTAATATACGTGTGGTGGAAACTTCATTATTGCTAGAAAATGTATATCTAGGTTGCTTACCTTTCATGCATGCCATGCACAACTTACCATTTTCGTATGAATGATGCGGTAGTCCTCTTACCAGATTTTTATTTTCAAGCTTCTTTAGTAATCCCATGCTTGCATGTGCTAATCGTCTATGTCAAAGTGTGGCCTCCTCTTCACCTGCAAGCAAGCATTTAGAAACAGTTAGTTCTTCAATCACAAGAGTATAAACATTGTTTTTTTCTATTTGCTGTAATAATAGTGTCACCTGTGGAGCCATCAATAATTCTACAAAATTTTGCATCAAATTCTACTTTCTTACCTTTGTCGTGCAACTGAATAAATAGAAATAAGGTTGTGTTTAAGCTTGTCAACCCAAAGGACATATGTAAGCTGAAAGGTTTCGTTACCTACAACACCATTACAAATTACCTTGCATTTTCCATTGTCCCCTAAAGTAACACTTCCTCCATCATGCTTTATAATGCTAAGGAACTTTTCGATATCACCTGTCATGTGTCTTGAGCAGCCAGAGTCTAAGTACCACTCACACCGTTGTCCCTTAGCCATGCCATGTACCTAAACATAAGAAGAACATGATACGTGTGACCTAGGAATCCAAATAGGTCCACTAGTGTTAGTCACTATACCTTTTGGAACCCAAATTTGTTTGAATTGAACATTCGTGTTCCTATACTTGCAATTATAATAAGCATGACCAACACCACCACATGTATAACATTTAGCAAACACACTCATTCCTACACCAGTTTCTTTTTTATTCTTTTTATTAATTTTTGGCCTTTCTTCAATTTTAGTTCCATAGCCCAAACCACGCCTATTATTACCATGTATCTGATTTCCTAGAATAATGTCTAATGAATGCTTTTCAACACCAAATTTTTTAATAGACAATTCAAGATCAGATATTTTAGATTTTAAATACATATTCTCATTAACAAGCATGGTACACTTACTGATAAAGGCCCTTTTGTTCTCTTCCTCACTCTTTCTAAAATTAGCCATCTTCTTTTTTGGCTCTTTGTTATCATGGCTTAGCACATGCTCATCTTCTCATTAAGGCATTCTTTTTTGTCTCTAGCTTGATCATATCTTGTTTATACATTAACATCTTTAAGCAATATGGAGCAAGTAAGACATTCATTTTTCTCAGGCATGCTAGATTTTCCTTTTTTAATGAGCTAATAGTAGAATTGCATGCAGCAAGCTTTTCTTTCAATTCATCAACTTCAAGAGACATGTTATAATTGTCTTGTTGCAATTCAAAATTAGAATTTTTAAACTTTTCTACATTGGATTCAAGTCTCTCTGCAGTTGATTCTAAGCACTGAATTTCCTTTTGCATTTCTTTAAAAGTAGACATAAGTTGAGCCTTGGCGCAAGATTTTACCTCATCTAGCTCTCCCATCAAGCAGAGGGAGGTGTGCGCAACTTCCTCTTGTAATTCATCTTCGCTATCCATATCCCATGTCAACACTAGAGATTTTCCTTTTTGCTCCGCAGTGTTGTTCTTTGATTGTGGGTATTGCTTCATGTAATGTCCCTGCTTTCTACATTTATAACATATAACAGGATCAGTAGTAGTCTGCTAAGAGGATTTATTATTAGAATTAAATTTCAAACGATTAAACCGTTTAAGCATCTCTAATCTCCCATTGCCTGTTCTGATATATCTTCTGAAGCTTCTGCCCAAGAATGCTTCCTCCTCATCTCCATCTTCATCCTCCTTAGCCTGAAGGGCTAGTGCATTTGAAGTCTTGATTTCATCTTTCTCTCTAATTTCAAGGCTCTGCAGCTCCAACTCATGAGACATCAGGTTCCCTATCAGGTCTTCCACTTTCATCTGCGATAAATCCTTTGCTTCCTGAATAGCTGTAATTTTGGGACGGAAGGAGCTAGGCAGCGCTCTCAAGATCTTTCTGATTTGCTCCAGACTCGAGTATGGCTTTCCAAGAGAGGTAGATTTGTAGACGATGTCTGTGAACCTCACAAACATCTCCTTAATTGACTCTGATGGAAACATGCAAAAGCTTTCATAGTAAGTGTTGAACAATGCAAGCCTGGACTCCTTCACATGCGATGTGCCCTCATGAGTCACCTCCAGCGTATGTCAAATTTCCTGCACAGTTTGACATTAAAATATACGGTTAAACTCAGCTTTATCTAAAGAACAAATCAAACCATTCATAGCTTTATTACTCAGAGAATATCATTTTTTATCAGTATCATCCAACTTACCTTCTGGTTTTATTATTTCGGTATCTTCAATTTTAATGGTGGGAGATTTATAACCTTTCTTTACAATGTTTCCAACATCATAATCAACAGAAGCTAAGTATATCCTCATCCTAGTTTCCCAATAAGCAAAATCAACACCATTGAACTTAGGGGACGGGAGATGGACTGACCCTCAGCAAAAGCAAAATCAGACATATTCATATTCATGGTCAACTAGTCTAGATCCTCTAAACTGGCTCTGATACCACTTGTTGATTCTGGACCAAAGCCTAGGGGGTGAGTAGGCTTATAAAAATATTCGTGCAACCCACACGAAATCACAGGCAGTTAAAGCACAGATAATCAGACTCAAAGCAAAGTATAGCAGTCACATCATGCACAGGCTATATACTCTGGTTCGGTTGTCCCAACAACCTACGTCCAGCCCCAAAGCAAATACTAGATTATTAAAGTTACTGGTACAACTTGTAGCTAGAGTACCCACTCTACACTCACTTGGCCCTCTGTAACTGCACTCACCAAAGTGCTAAACGATAACAATCCTAGTATTAGCTCTTTCCTTGGCTAGTCCCAACTAGACAACTTCCCAAAAAATAGTAAAGAGTTTTACAAAGATCAACACACCACAATCATAAATATAATAGAGTATAAATTTTAGAATCGCTTAGTTAGTGACGGTGTTGATGTCTCTGCCATTCAACACATGGTCAGAACAGCTCTGACAAGTAGTAGTCTCTGAACTCACCTCAGTAGCTTGGCCTCCCTCTCTTGTTGGTTCTCTGAAAATCGCGGCAATGTAGGATGCTCCTCGTAGAGAACTTGTAGCCTTGGCACGTATGGAGAGAGTTAGAACTTGAGGCTTGTGTAGAGGGCTTGGATGGCACAAGGCCGCTTGGGTTGGCAGGAGTTATGGCAAGGGTCTATTGGCAATGCAGATCACCAAGAATAGTACTTCGGTCGGCAATGGTGAGCGGCTTGGGTCTGCAACAGATGCGGGCTCAATCGACGCTTGGAGTTGGCACGGGTCGACAAGCTGATGAGGGTGCGACTGCAAGGTTAATGGCATGCACAAAGCTTCGGTCGGCAGAGCCTTGGTGTGTGGGTTTGGTCGGTCGGCAGCAGCTGTTTTGCGTGAGTTATAGAAGCATGTCGACGGCAAGAACTTGAGTCTCCCTCCTTCTCTATAGAAACCAAACTGATCTCCAAGGGAAGATGAAGATGTTGGTAAACTTCTTTGGGCTTGGAGATGTAAAAGATGGGATCTTTTTGGCTTGAGGAATTTCAGCAATGAAGGGGTTCTATGGAGCTTGTGGCTTGATGAAGGAGGCTAGAGTTCCTTGGATTTTTGGCCGACTCAATTGCCATGGCCTTGGATGAAGGCTTATATAGGATATGCTAGGGGATTGTTGCGGCAACGGGAGAGGTCGGGGGGTAGGATACGGCAAGGAGGGATCCAAAGGCTAAGAAGATAGGTCGGCAAGAGGAATCCTAGTTCTAGGGTGATTTCTAATAGATATGGGATTTGAAATAGATTTGATTGAGATTAGAATTGTGCACCAATTGATATGACTTAATCAAAGAAGATTGCTTCCTCATCCCTCTTGCATTTTACTTGGTCCATAATTGAAAAAGTGTAGCCATTAATTCCATCACATTACCAAGTTCCCCATTGATTATCTACAAGCTTGCCATTTCCTGAAATACTTAACACACACGTTAAAAGCGTTCACACACGTTGGTTATCATCAAACCCGAAGTTCATAGATCGTTGTTACCAACAGTTTTTTCCTCCGCTAATATTAGTCCCACATCGGATATGATGAGAAGGGTAGGGATCAGTTGCGTATATAAATAGGGGCCAACCCCCTCCTTGAAACTCGCACCAAGCTCTAAATCTGTGTAGTTCCATTAAACACGAGCAAGCTCAGATCTAAGCTTAAATTAATTATTGCCTCTTTCTCCCAAAAATTCTCCCTTGCTCCTGATCGGGCTCTAACAAAGCTACGAAGGAGTTCGGATCGGATCCGAAGTCTTGATGAAGGATCCACTCAAGGTGAAACTTTCTTCGGCGCGTGGTTGGCTCGGCGACAAGGGTGTTGCTCGCATCGGGACGCGGTGCAGTTCGGGAAGCAGTTCGGCTCGGGACGAGGTTCGACTCGGGACGCGGTTCGGCTTGGGAGAAGCGGCTCGGGGACAAAGAAATGTTGCTGAAAACGATGCTTCGTATTCTGCAGAAACGAAGTGAAAGGTATGTAGTTTAATTAAACATGTGTTTATAATTGCAAATATGTGGATAAATCTATCCTTAGGGGTTGGCCGGATCCAACCCCGGGATAGTAGAGATTCTGGCTAGGGTTAAATCTTTAGGGCTTGATTTAAAAATGTTTTAAAAATGTTTTTTCTGTTGCATTTTTGTTTTCGTCGTCCGACTGACTTCGGCCAGATATTGATTTTATAGCCTTAAGCACCCAAAAAATCCATCAGTCTCTACGTGAGTTTTTAAAAAATTTGAATTTGTTTTGTTTTGTTTTTAAATTCTAAATATTACAAATAAATCTAGAAACCCACTTTAAACTCAAATAAATTTTAGGGGTTTAGAATTCGGTCCCCCAAAAAATGTATTATTCGAAAAGAGTCCCCCAAATCATAGCATTTGTGATTTAGTCCCCCGAATCATTTAACTCACTCGAAAAGAATCCCTTTTGGAGACTTAATGGCAATATTATTTTTTTGAAATCGGTCTACTAAAAGGACTCTTTTCGAGTGATTTATATGATTTGGGGGACTACATTGTAAATGCTATGATTTGGAAGACTCTTTTCGAATAACCCATTTTTAGGGGACCAAATTCTAAAACCCCTAAATTTTATCACTATTTTTCTTTAAAAATAAAATTTTCCATAAGATTTTGCTTTTCTTTTAATCAATATGAAAATTTCTTTTAAATATTTGGTATTTAAAAATGTAAAATATTTTCAAAAAATCCCAAAAATTCAAGATACGTTCATCGATTATAGATATTTTTTGCCTCTCTAATTTTTTAACAAAAAATTATTGTTTTTCTTTTTTTTGAAAAATTTGTAACAATAAAATCGTCACACCATAAAATATTGGCACTTATCACATGAAGTTACCAAAAAGGTTAGTAACCAAATTATGTGTTTGTTATCACAAAAACTAGAGAGACACTCTTCTAGTCAAGATAAAATTGTCATCTAAGATAGTGGAGTTTAAGAAGGCAATGGTCACTTTGTAATTGACTGGGGCCTGTTCTTTTGTAGGAAAGAATAAATTGGGAAATGATAAGTGTGGAATCTGATGAGAGAGAAATTTGGTGTAGTGCGTTCTTTTGTTGGAAAGTGTGGTTGGATTGTGAAGGTGAAAAGTTGAATGTGGGTCACACTCCTTGTAGTGTGTTCTTTTGGTTGAAGAAAGTTGGATGAATAAAGTGGTGTGGGACCCACTCAAATTTAATATTAATTTTTAAACTAAACTAATTAATTAAAACTAAACTAATTAACTATTAAACTAATTAATTAATAAGCTATTCTAATTAATGGAGTGTGATAGTTTAATAAACTATTTAATTAATAAGCTAATTAATAAGTTATTCTAATTAATAAACTATTTTATTAACTGAGTGTGATACTAATTAAGGCAATGTGCATTTAGCAATTAGTCCTCTGTCGCGATTTCTGTAGCGTTGTGTGTCCACAAATGAAAAAAAATTTGGAACGCAGCGCTCCGATTGGCGGGCTGACAAGGTGGGACCCCACCAGGAGAGGGAATCCTTTGTAATCCGCACGATTTATGGGGATTAGAAATTGCCCAAAGAATCCCGCCTGACACCTCCAGCTCGGATAACTTTCCTCCAAATGCAAATCGAGCAAACGAACACGAAAGAAGAAAGTGAGTCCGGATTCCCGTCTACAGTGGGTGAATAGTGCGGGAGCCCAACTTTCTCAGCAACATTCTGAGAAAAGAACAGGCTTGCATCCTTTTGATTTGCTTTGTTTGTTACAAAGTCAAATTAAGAGCACCATCTGTCTTGACATTAGGATTGATGTAATCGGATCATAGTGACAGTGACAGTGACAGCATGATTATCAGCGTTTGAATCCTTAGGAAGAGATGCTTAAGGGGGTTGACTCACTACCCTCTTCTTCTTCTTCTTCTGAATTGGAACTTGGCTGCTTTCAGGATCATAAGCGTTAAAGATCTTGATTGAATAGGGCCTGTTCTTTTGCTGGAATAGAGAAAAATGGAATAAGAGAAAGTTTGTATTCCAAGGAGAGAGAAAATAGAGTTTTGTGTTCTTTTGGGTGGAATAGAGTATGGAAAGTGGGCTTTGGAATAGAAAGTGGGGTCCACATTCTATTCTTGTGTTCTTTTGGGATTGGAGAGTTGGAAGGAAAAAGTGGAAAGGAGATGAGTTGGCGGGGGGAGAGAGATGAGATAGTGGGGCCCACCATTCTCAAGGATTCAATTGTATTCCAATCAAAAAACTTGGAATACAAAAGTGCTCATCATTGCAAATTGGAATAGAGAAGTGGTGGCCACGTCGGATTCCATTCCACGCCCAAAAGATCAAAAAACCGGAATGGAGTTGGGGAATGGAGTGCACAGTACGTGAATAGTGTCAAAATCCTATTCTCATTGCTATTCCAGCCAAAAGAACAGCCCCTTAGCATCAAGGTGGAAGGATTGGTGTCAGACTGAGTCTCTTATGGCTGATCATAGAGATAATTGACTGGATTTGATGAGAATCTTCTTAGAGCTTGTGGCAAAAGATATGCTGATATTCAAGAAAGAGGAAGGAGATGAGCAAGTTGGAGAGAACTTATATGAAAAGAGAAGTATATAGAAGACGATTTGGTTGAAGATGATGATCACACTGAAAATGCAAAGACATCAAAGGGGGAATATTAAGGGTTTCTCATTTCAAATTAAAAGAAGATGATTACTCTGAAGGAATGAGTGGCAGCTCACACAATATATGGCATAGGTCTCAGAAACACGTGGATGATGTCATTTTATTATTATAAGCTGGCTGCATATGACTTTTGAGGTTTGTCATCTAAGGGCATGTTCTTTTGCTGGAATAGGAAAAATGGAATTGGGGGAAAGTTTGTATTCCTAGGAGAGAGAAAATGGAGTTTTGTGTTCTTTTGGGTGGAATGGAGTATGGAAAGTGGGCTTTGAAATAGAAAGTGGGTCCACATTCTATTCTTGTGTTCTTTTGGGATTGAAGAATTGGAATGAGAAAGTGGAAAGGAGGTGAGTTGGAGGGGGGGAGAGAGAGAGAGAGAGAGAGAGAGAGAGAGAGAGAGAGAGAGAGAGAAAGAGAGAGATGAGCTTGATAGTGACAGCTGGCCCCACAAAATTAGCTCATTCCTTTGTATTCCAGCCCAAAACAAGGGACTTCTGACAGGCCGGTGGATTCCAAAAAGCCCCTGCCACGTTGGCACATTCCACCGTTTGCATTCCACGCAGAAAAACAGACCGAAGGGAATACATGGGAGGAATATGGTGAATAGTGTCAAATTGTGCATTCCGCTCCCCATTCCGCGCAAAAGAACACGCCCTATGGTGTATCTTGGTAGATCTTTTGAATGTGATCGATATATGCACTACGTGAAGTGTATTGTATGCAAAGAACTTGGGATGATGTCTTCTATAATCAAGAGAGATATATGGGCAAAGGCATTGAGTTATCTGATGGGTTCATGCCTGCTTTTGGAAATATTGGTAAAGAAAATTTTATTTGATGCTAGTATCTACTTCATCTAAGAATCACTCAAGAAATAATCTCATATAGGTATGTTGCTTCATCATGTATCAAAATCGATTGTATTGGATATGCATAAGGCATCTTTACTTCGAACTTTATGGTGCTTCATCTGTATATCAAGATCGATTGTATTGGACACACATGATGCATCTTTACTTCGAAGTTTACACATGATGAGGGATGAAGTGACATGCAAATGTTATGCATGGATTCCAGATGGCCCAAAGTTTGGAGACCTGCTTAAAAAGATAAGGGAGGTATTGGCATGTGTAGATGGGGTTCAACCTATGTTTAAGAGGCTTCTATTTGTTAAGGTTGAGTGGTCTTCGCCAATATAAACAGGCTTTGGTCTACATTTGGTCGGCTTCAGCACATTAAGACCGAAGTAGGCTGGAGACCTATCAGACATGGTACCAATCTAAAAGGAGATTATATGCAAAACAAAAGGTGTGTTTAGTGTTTTAAGACTTGTAATAATGGAGGTATCACTCGACCTAAGACCTTAAGCTATCTCTAATATTCTATGCTAACATGTATGCAATTTTAACTTATTACATACACATATTTGGCTGTTTAAAAGGATGTGGCTGACTTGAGCGTCAAAGGTATTAGGTCCAGTGCTATTCCAACCTCCACTGACAAATTCTTGTCTATTGCATATGAGGAGCTTGTCTTAAATCCATAATCTTAAGAAGATGAGAGATCACCAACGAATAGATAAGTGCCATAGAAATGTTATTCTTTGCAATACTGATTGTTAGGAAATCGTGTTGCAACAAAGTCTATTATTTGCAATACTGGTTGTAGGAAATCCACCATCTCTTTAGTTCATGACATTTTATTCTTATTTAACATTTATTTGAAAACATGAATGTAAAGGATATCCAGTTTCAGATGTCAACTGATGAAAACTTCACTCAGGTGCCAGTACAGAAAGTTCTGCTATTCACTCTTTTTTACAATGAGAACCGTTCATATTTATCTTCATATCTTAAAGCAAAAATACACAATATTTGTAACATAGTGTTTTGCATGTACTTTAGCTAGGGATCTAAGTCACAAATGTTCTATCATTCAAAAACATTTAACTTTTCAACGACAAAGTCAAATAAAAAATTATATGTAAATCATTTGATTTGGGGGTATATTATATTTTAGAACACGAAATCATTATAAATAGTTTCGCTGTTTAAAAAGGGAGCGACGGGTAAATTTTCTTGATCGCCATATAGGACCTAATATTTTAACAAATTTTATACCCAATTTTTTGCTAAAATTTACCCAAAAATTTTAAGTATAACCTTATGCAACATTCAAAACAAGACCTAATAAAATTCAAAATTGGATTAAGCCATCACACAATTATATTTTAACTTGAACAAAATGTAGAAAGTTTTGCAGTCTTGTCACTAATTTCTTCTCTGTGGCTCTACGTCTTCAGGTACATGAACCATATGTAGGGCTGTTGACGAACTGAATATTCTACGAACTATTCGTGAACAAGCTCGATAAATGTCCGTTTACATTCGTTCGAAAATCTTAATGAACAAGCTTGAACAGATTTTTAGAGCTCGGTTAGTAAATGAACAGAGCTTGAATATAACTGTGTTCGTTCATTTATGTTCGTGAACAAGCTCGTTAAGCGTTCGTGAACAAGCTCGTTAAGTGATGTTCATGAACAAGCTCGTTAAGTGTTCGTGAATGAACTCGTTAAGTGTTCGGTAACGAGCTTGTTAAGTGTTCATTTAGATCACGTTTACTGGGGTGTACTGTGTTAGAGATGGCTACATCAAACCCACCTTGGAGCCAGTACGATTGAGGGGTTCATATTATGAATTTTGGTGTTGCGTCATAGAATTTCTTATCTATTCTGCACAATTACACATGCACAAACATTCAAACACAAGATGTGCGCAAAGACAATCATTTGTTCTCATCTTAAGGCGAAGATAATATTCATACGATAAAAATCTTGCGGTCTTTTGGTATGGTCATTATAATACATTGATGGTGGAATTGTTAGAATATTGGATTCTTACATTGTATTGCATTTAGACAAATACTATATTTTTTACTATGCTTGGAATGGATGCTTGTAATGAAATTTATGGAGCTACAATGCTAGATTTGTTTGTTTTTGTCCTGCAAATATTTAATCCTTTGATTTAATTGATTTAGTCATTGGCAATTATGGTTAAATATTATTCTTCCTGATTAAAAATTTGTCGTTTGTTTGTTTGTATGAAAATCTATTCATGAATAAGATTGATTGTGTGTTCACGAACATGTTCCTGAACATGTTCACGAACAAGCTCAATAAGTCTTTTTAACGAACAGAATGTTCGATGAACTACTGTGCACAAGCTTGGTAAATGTTCATTTACGTTCATTTGGTAAGCTTAACGAACAAGCTTAAACAGGTTTTTAGAGCTCGTTATTAAATGAACAGAGCTTGAACATGAATTTTGTTCATGAACAAAACCAAGCTCCATGTTCAAGCTCGTTCAAGCTCGTTCGTCAACAGCCCTAACCATATGAAGAGTGTTGCTAGTCACATTACACATTCTGTAAAACAAATTACATTTATTTACAAGTTTACATTATTTTTTAGAATTTTACCAATTGTAAATAAATGTAATTTTTAAGCAAAATGTGTAATGTGACTAGCAGCGCTTATATGAAAATTCTACTCACAGACCACTTTAGACAAACATCCAATTGTTATAAACTCAAGAGAATGAGTAATCATGGCACAAAGCCATGGTTCTCTATTTATTCATAATAGTAGAATATGAAAGGACATGGGATACCAAAGGTCTCCATTAGTAAGCTTGATGGGGATTAATGGGGGGATAAAGATGAGGGGAGGCCAAAGGCCTCCCTCATTCATAACACTCCCCCTTATTCATACATTACTTTGGTTTTAGTGTATAATGCTAAGGGGGTGGATACTTCTGGATCCAGAGTAATCGTGTTTGCCTCGTTAAAACCTTAGCTGTGGAAAACCCAGTGGGAAAAACCAACAGCTTAAGGAAAAAAAGAGTGCAACCCACAGGTTACTCCCCCTGATCCGTACAAGCTTCAGGCTTGGAGGTCTTTCAGCTTTCATTAGGGGTGGACACTTCAGGGTCCTGAGTTAAATGAGGTTACCTCATTAAAACCTTTGGCTATAGAAAACCCAGTGGGAAAACCCATAGATAAGGGAAAATAGTACAACTCTAATATCAACTCCCCCTGATATGTACAAGCTTCAGGCTTGCAGATCTCCTATGTATCTATACAATCATTTCCTATTCATCTATACATCTATCATGTTCTGAAAGCAAATAAAATCATCATTCATCTATACAAGTTTCACTCATATCTAGCGGCTACTAGAAGATAGTGGCGCTCTAGAGTGGTACGCTCTTCGAATTCGGTAGATTGCTCCACGAATGAATTCTTTTACTCAGTCTTCACTGTGTCTGCAAGGTATTGCTGGACCTGGCTGAGCGTATTCTTGACTTGCTTCTTGAATGATGAGCTTCTCAGAAGATGTAGACTTTGGAGAATGATGCGAAGATCTTTAGGAGGTGGCTGTCCATTTGTGATTAGTCATCGCGATGATCTATAAACCTGCATATATGATATATATTCCTTGACCCTTGGAAGTTACGCAGGAGCAGCTTATCTATGGTCCAGCGGTGCTCTCCAGGGCAACACTGTACCTGGCTAACAGCTTTATAACAAAACTGATTTCAAAAATTCTTATAAAAATATTTTAGAGCACTAGACTTATCATATTATATTTCAGCAATTTCAGATTTCCTCAAATGTCCTAAACATTTCTGTTAAAATTAATCTCCCAAAATTACCGTTTTTGATTCAACGAATTTATTTTCTATACAAACGTCTTCAAAACGTTTTCAAACTTGTACGGTAGCAATCATATGATCACTTAGGGCTTCCCACATTAATTTCGTAATTTTCTGATATCGTTTCATTAGAGAACCCGCAAACCCCGCTTTCTAAACGTTTTGGCCTAAAACTAGTAATTCCGTAGCTCAAATCCCAAAACGGACTTCGTATTCACGATCCTCGTGACGATACGGTCCCGTGGGTATGTTTTTGTAATTTTTCGGAGTCGTTTACAAAAAACGAGTTTGTATTCCTCCGCTTTGCTAATTACAATCGCTAATGACTTAATTAACCCCTAATAAACATCCTAGCTACCGTTTTTTTTTTTGATTAAATCTGAAATGGATCAGATCTAACTCCCATCTACCCTCCCATCTACCCCCTCATCTACCCCTTCATCTACCCCCTCTAATTACCATTTTGCCATTCACTAACCCTATAAATAAACCCATCCATTGTATTAACCCACACACAGATACTCTCTCTCTCTTCGTTTCATTTTGAACCCAGGCCGTTCCCCCCCGCTCTCCCTCACTTTTCACTCTCCCCCTCTCTCACTCTCCTCTCACGTTCTCTCTCTCCCGGAGCTCCGCCGCCGCCCTCCGGCCTCAACCGCCGCCGACGAACCCAGAACGAAGTCCGCCGCCTCCGCGCTCTCGCTGCCACCGCCCGTGAGCACAACGACGCAGAGCCCCTCCCCCCAGTCTCTCGGAGCTCCGGCAACACGAACCCGGACGACCGACTCGTTGCCTCGGCCTCCCTCCGACGACGAAGCGCCCAAAACTCTCCACGGCGAGCTCGACGTCGTCTGCGCCATCATACGCTCGCCCTACCTCCGAGAGCCTCCACACCCCCCGACGTCGACTAGTGCCACACCGCCGCTCGACGAAGCTCCGCACCCCACGACGCCGCCTCCTCCTCCTCCGCCCCCGACGTCGTCCCGCCTCCGGAGACCGCCCGCTCCACCTTCGCCGTCGTCGTCGCACGTCGCCGGTGCCTACGACCGCCGTCGAGCTCGAGCCCCAGCAACGAAGGTGATGCGTAATATAACCCCAATGGCAAACTTGTAAATATCGCGTATTTTCGTATTGTTTCGTATTTTAAATAATTAATAAATGGGTTTTAAGGTTATAAATCCATAACTAATTATACAGGGGCCAGAAAAATGTGTGGCTAGTCCCAGAAAATCAGAAACGTCGAAACGAATCCATTGGCGCTAGTTTCGTCGCGATCAGGCAAGTATATTTCTCACAGTGAATTTTTAAAGGCAAAACTTAAATAGGTTAAAATTCTTCTAAAATTCGTAGCTTGCAATTTTTACGTATATGTACGTCTGATAAAAATATATGTTTACAGTACTTGTAAATACGATCGTTTTGACATCTTGTTTGCAAAATTCTGACGTACGGTTTGCCCGGAATAAATCTTTGAAGATATGTTGTAATGATAAATTCTTGTTTTAAAAATCCTTTTAAAATTCGTAATCTGTGATTTTACGTGCACTTACGTACGATAAAAATATATGTCGTAGTACTAGTGAATACGATCATTTTGACACCTTGTTTGAAGAATTCTGATTGTACGGTTTGCTCTAAACAATTCCTTGAACATATGTTTTAAAAATCATTCCTTGATTTAAAATTGCTTTTTGGCTATTTAAAATTGTTTAAAAATTGTTTAAAAATCTTGAAAAAATAACTACTAGTCTTAGAAAATATTCTAAGCTAATTTAAACTCATTTACTTAGTTAAATCATGTCTTGCTTGTTCTCTTATCTCTTTAAGTGATTTCTATGTTGCTAAACCGAGTCGTGAAATTGTGAATTTTCACGAGACTGTTGTACGGACTGTTGTAACACCGAGACTGAATTGACTGATTGAATGATGGAATTTCCATAGAATGGAAGATGGAATTTCAATAATAGACAGATAGTACACATTCTTTTGACCGACACTTAGACTTGACATGGGATTGGGGTAGTCTATGATCACAAGTGTTACAGAATGACTGGATGCGCCATACTAAATTACCTCCAACACATTACGGGGGTTAGAACCTTGACCGTTGCCATATCGGAACGGTGGGTAAGCCGCGGAGTTGCTCCCCGTCGCAGGCTGCATGTTGGTTATCTCTAGTACTCTTGGACATGGACTTATCACTAGGATAGACTGGTTATTGACTATTGTTCTAACATCTTTTCTGCAGGTCGCTACAGTGTGTTTATTAAATGCTAAATTGTCACATGGTTGCTGATAGTATTGCAAATTGTTATTGAAATTGCCTACAGTTTGCAAATGGTATTGCAAATGGCTATCAATGATTTAATTGGCTGCAGGTTGCAAATGTTTAACTACTTTAAACTGCTTTATCTCTTTTTATTGCTCATTCGTAAATTAAGCTTATTGCTTGTCTTTAAGTGCATCATTGTTTAATTTTAAAATGTCCAACATTTTGGTTTTGAGATTATCTTGCCGAGTAAACCTCGCTGACGGACATTTCATTTTGTTGTTTTACGAAATGTCCGTCAGGTATCAATAGTGAGTTCTTTGAAGACACTACTGCAGAAACCGAGCCAGTGCTCGAAGGCTACGTGGAGTATCTGCCCACAGAAGACTAGACTTTTACCTTCGCGTCAGCACTTTTATACATATTTGATTAATGTAATTCGTGTACTTTGTTTGTATTGGCCATACTAGGCCAAGCTGTATCTTAATTATTGTACATGTAATAATGTTGTTTGAGCTGCTTCTTAAACTTGCAAGCAAGAATCTGCAATTTTTATACAGACGCTTAGTGTGTTTAAGCCAAGGAGGAAGAAAAGAAAAAGATTCCAAAAAGAAAAAAAAAAAGTACTCCTCCTTGTTTTAAGCACATCGCGGACCCGCTCGCGTCCTCGCTCCCGGTAGAATGGGAAGCGGGGCGTGACAGGTTTCGGTGGCGGCCCATGCAGGTCTTGCTTATGCAAATACTTTAAGATCGGTTTAAATGACATGAATATCCAAGTGTACAACTAGAATAGATTTATTCTAACTTACCTCACATTGCGGTTTGTTTTGTAGTTTGGGCAGGTCAACCAGGTACTCACAACTGATGGTGATTTGATTTTAACTTACCTTACATTGCGGTTTGTTTTGAAGTATATATGGCAGGTCGACCAGATACAAACGACGTCACCAACAACGACACCTTGAGTATCGTAAAGGAAATACCGGAAATTCAACCCTATATTCTCCACGAAGCTGCTGAACCGGTAATCACCAGTATATCTGAATCTTTTCCCTCTATGTCAATTTGACACCCATCGTCTTTATTGTCATTACTAGCATACTTTATCGTGCTTGTCTTCATAACATGTCCACTTCTTGATTTGAAAGTTTCCTATTGCTTCTTACCACAAAATTCGTAACGAACTATTTCCATTGAACCTCATTACCTTTTTCGAATTCTTAACCCATTGCTTAGGAACTCGTGTTCCATTCTTGGTTATACCCTCCTTAGTAGCCACTTTTGCTAACCGTTATAGTTATTTTCATTGGATGAACCATCTACTCATTTCATCACCTTTCCTTTCAGTTGATGATGGCATGCATTTGAATGATGATCTTCCTTCAATGGACCATGATACCGGTCAATGTGCTTGGCTAAAGTCTGTTGGATCGACCTAGCTAGACTGGGCATAAGTGATCCTGGCTTAGTCACCTTCCCTGACCGTGTCCGCTGTGACCGCAAGGACGTGAATCATGATTATGTGACGCCATCGATCTTCATCATTATCACCTTCTCTTAGCTTGATGACCTTTCGATTGACCTTCTTAGAATCTTTCTTTAGTCCCCCTTGAACTCTAGTTATGGAGGACAGCATTCGAATTTTGGATCATCAGAAGTTCGAGTTCAACCACTGAAGCAAATCGAAGGGCCACACTGCAAGCGACTGTCCTGAGAGGAAGTCTCAGCCTTCCAACTCTGGCTCAACAACGTCAACCAACAACAAGTGTATCCAGCAGACTCGACAACAGGTGCTACCCCAAAGACGCCAAGCTTGTACCATGACGGTAGAAGAAGCTGAGGCTACGGACCAAGTAAATCCCAGGTACGAGATATTCCACTAAGCTACTTACTCTATTATTTAGAGCTTGGACATGTTTCTTATCACTATAACTGTTAAACCTCTGACTCCACGTTGGGATGGTCGAGACCGCTGGCAGTTCCCAGCGGATGCCTCCAATGTTCTATTGTGATTTGTAGACGAGGTCCTTTCGCTAAATCCATGGTGATAGAGATGCCAACATTTGATGTTGTTCTTAGGATGAATTGGTTAAGGACATTTCGTGCCACCTTTGACTGTCGTCAAAGGAGGGTAGAGTTCGAGATACCCGACCATCTTAAGTTCTAGTTCCTCCGCAGAAGCAGATCGAAGGACGCTCAGAAGTATTCGAGGATGATACTGAAGATTTTGAGACAAGCCAAACCTAACGTGTAAGTATAGGCTGTTTGCCATCTTTTGTGCTCGTGTTTCTCCTCTAGCCCCTACTTCTATCTTGTACCCAATTTCTTTCCCCCAAGGGTTTGATTCATTTCCCACTAACCGCCTTTCCCCCCCTCTTTATTGCGTTCTGTCCGTTTCCTCTCCTCGAGCCCCGTTCCCGCCTAACACCGACGACTTCGGTGCCCCCCCCCCCCTCTTTCTTTTAACCCCGCTCCTTCCTCCGCAAGCCACCCCGTGGCTTTCCCTTTTCCCTCAGACATCACCCCCTCCTCCTCCCGGCCTCTTTCCCCAAGCGAGCTCGATCAGACCTCGTGTCGCCACTCCGATCTCCGATCCGCCAGCTTCCGCTTCGCTCCATCCCGTAGGCCCTATCTCCCCGCCATGGATCGACAGCCAGTCGCAGCGCTCGCCGCCGTGGATCACCAGCCGCCGATGGCCCTTCGACGTTCTATTTTGGGATTTTTGGCCTTGGCGACGACCCTCGCCGCCACCATCGCTACCGTCGTGTGGCTGAGATCTTGGGAAGCCGTGATCATTGGGCTTCTCTTGAGCTCTCTGCCTTGGGTCTCACCCACGTTGAGATCCCGTTTAGGCTTCCTCTTGCGTCTACTCCTTTTGGTGTGCGGGAAAGCATGTTTTTGGTTGTTCATTTTGTTGGGTGATGTTGGGTGTTGCGAATGTCAGGTATTGGTCTACAGAAGGAGTGATGGCAATGAATATTGGCATGATATTGGCCTTGGGTGTTGAATTTGGATGTAGGCCTTGTGCTTGGCTCTGGATGAGAGCATGGATCCTGCCTTATTGTTGGATAGTATGGAGATTGACGGAAGAAATGCTGGCAGTGAGTACTGACTTAGAGTGTTGGCCTTGTACTTACCTTTGGGCGGTGATTTGGACGTTAGCATGTGGTTGGGCATTATGGAAATTGATGGTGTTGGTACCCGTGGATTAGTCGATACGTGCTATATTATGAGCGACATCTTTGATTAAGACCCAGTAGCACGAATAAACTATATGGTCCTTCCTTTTATGTGGTTTAAATAACTTGCTACTGGCTTATCACCCAGGTTCCAAGTATCGAACAGATGGTGTCATCATAATAGCCCTCATTTTCATGTGATATTATTATCTCACGTTAATTTTGGACAACTTTAGAAGGCATGGTAACTATTGTAGTGATACTGGTCGGGACTAGTTACGGAAACCTATGATGATGTTAAAACTTATTAGAAATATCTCTTGTTTTCTTGATGCCATTATATCACATTATATTTCATGCTATTAACAACTTATTTTCTAAATTGTAATCATTCGACTAGTTTTCCATTTTATCATTTATTTGTTTGAGCTTCTTAATAACAGTAATTATTTTATTTTATAAAGTTTTGAGAAATTCCGAGGACGGAATTATTTTTAAGGAGTGTAGGATGTAACGACCTGAAATTTCATCACTTCAATTTACCAATTTTTACGTACTTTAAAAAATTAATTTTTCTTTATAAATGTTCGTGAAGAATTTTATAACAAAACTGATTTCAAAAATTCTTATAAAAATATTTTAGAGCACTAGACTTATCATATTATATTTCAGCAATTTCAGATTTCCTCAAATGTCCTAAACATTTCTGTTTAAAATTAATCTCCCAAAATTACCGTTTTGATTCAACGAATTTATTTTCTATACAAACGTCTTCAAAACGTTTTCAAACTTGTACGGTAGCATCATATGATCACTTAGGGCTTCCCACATTAATTTCGTAATTTTCTGGATATCGTTTCATTAGAGAACCCGCAAACCCGCTTTCTAAACGTTTTGGCCTAAAACTAGTAATTCCGTAGCTCAAATCCCAAAACGGACTTCGTATTCACGATCCTCGTGACGATACGGTCCCAGTGGGTATGTTTTTGTAATTTTTCGGAGTCGTTTACAAAAACGAGTTTGTATTCCTCCGCTTTGCTAATTACAATCGCTAATGACTTAATTAACCCCTAATAAACATCCTAGCTACCGTTTTTTTTTTGATTAAATCTGAAATGGATCAGATCTAACTCCCATCTACCCTCCCATCTACCCCCTCATCTACCCCTTCATCTACCCCCTCTAATTACCATTTTGCCATTCACTAACCCTATAAATAAACCCATCCATTGTATTAACCCACACACAGATACTCTCTCTCTCTTCGTTTCATTTTGAACCCAGGCGTTCCCCCCCGCTCTCCCTCACTTTCACTCTCCCCCTCTCTCACTCTCCTCTCACGTTCTCTCTCTCCCGGAGCTCCGCCGCCGCCCTCCGGCCTCAACCGCCGCCGACGAACCCAGAACGAAGTCCGCCGCCTCCGCGCTCTCGCTGCCACCGCCCGTGAGCACAACGACGCAGAGCCCCTCCCCCCAGTCTCTCGGAGCTCCGGGCAACACGAACCCGACGACCGACTCGTTGCCTCGGCCTCCCTCCGACGACGAAGGCGCCCAAACTCTCCACGGCGAGCTCGACGTCGGTTGCGCCATCATACGCTCGCCCTACCTCCGAGAGCCTCCACACCCCCGCGACGTCGACAGTGCCACACCGCCGCTCGACGAAGCTCCGCACCCCACGACGCCGCCTCCTCTCCTCCGCCCCCGACGTCGTCCCGCCTCCGGAGACCGCCGCTCCACCTTCGCCGTCGTCGTCGCACGTCGCCGGTGCCACGACCGCCGTCGAGCTCGAGCCCGCAAACGAAGGTGATGCGTAATATAACCCAATGGCAAACTTGTAAATATCGCGTATTTTCGTATTTTTCGTATTTTAAATAATTAATAAATGGGTTTTAAGGTTATAAATCCATAACTAATTATACAGGGGCCAGAAAAATGTGTGGCTAGTCCCAGAAAATCAGAAACGTCGAAACGAATCCATTGGCGCTAGTTTCGTCGCGATCAGGCAAGTATATTTCTCACAGTGAATTTTTAAAGGCAAAACTTAAATAGGTTAAAATTCTTCTAAAATTCGTAGCTTGCAATTTTTACGTATATGTACGTCTGATAAAAATATATGTTACAGTACTTGTAAATACGATCGTTTTGACATCTTGTTTGCAAAATTCTGACGTACGGTTTGCCCGGAATAAATCTTTGAAGATATGTTGTAATGATAAATTCTTTGTTTTAAAAATCCTTTTAAAATTCGTAATCTGTGATTTTACGTGGCACTTACGTACGATAAAAATATATGTCGTAGTACTAGTGAATACGATCATTTTGACACCTTGTTTGAAGAATTCTGATGTACGGTTTGCTCTAAACAATTCCTTGAACATATTGTTTTAAAAATCATTCCTTGATTTAAAATTGCTTTTTGGCTATTTAAAATTGTTTAAAAATTGTTTAAAAATCTTGAAAAAATAACTACTAGTCTTAGAAAATATTCTAAGCTAATTTAAACTCATTTACTTAGTTAAATCATGTCTTGCTTGTTCTCTTATCTCTTTAAGTGATTTCTATGTTGCTAAACCGAGTCGTGAAATTGTGAATTTTCACGAGACTGTTGTACGGACTGTTGTAACACCGAGACTGAATTGACTGATTGAATGATGGAATTTCCATAGAATGGAAGATGGAATTTCAATAATAGACAGATAGTACACATTCTTTTGACCGACACTAGACTTGACATGGGATTGGGGTAGTCTATGATCACAAGTGTTACAGAATGACTGGATGCGCCATACTAAATTACCTCCAACACATTACGGGGGTTAAGAACCTTGACCGTTGCCATATCGGAACGGTGGGTAAGCCGCGGAGTTGCTCCCGTCGCAGGCTGCATGTTGGTTATCTCTAGTACTCTTGGACATGGACTTATCACTAGGATAGACTGGTTATTGACTATTGTTCTAACATCTTTTCTGCAGGTCGCTACAGTGTGTTTATTAAATGCTAAATTGTCACAGGTTGCTGATAGTATTGCAAATTGTTATTGAAATTGCTACAGTTTGCAAATGGTATTGCAAATGGCTATCAATGATTTAATTGCTGCAGGTTGCAAATGTTTAACTACTTTAAACTGCTTTATCTCTTTTATTGCTCATTCGTAAATTAAGCTTATTGCTTGTCTTTAAGTGCATCATTTGTTTAATTTTAAAATGTCCAACATTTTGGTTTTGAGATTATCTTGCCGAGTAAACCTCGCTGACGGACATTTCATTTTGTTGTTTTACGAAATGTCCGTCAGGTATCAATAGTGAGTTCTTTGAAGACACTACTGCAGAAACCGAGCCAGTGCTCGAAGGCTACGTGGAGTATCTGCCCACAGAAGACTAGACTTTTACCTTCGCGTCAGCACTTTTATACATATTTGATTAATGTAATTCGTGTGTACTTTGTTTGTATTGGCCATACTAGGCCAAGCTGTATCTTAATTATTGTACATGTAATAATGTTGTTTGAGCTGCTTCTTAAACTTGCAAGCAAGAATCTGCAATTTTTATACAGACGCTTAGTGTGTTTAAGCCAAGGAGGAAGAAAAGAAAAAGATTCCAAAAAGAAAAAAAAAAGTACTCCTCCTTGTTTTAAGCACATCGCGGACCCGCTCGCGTCCTCGCTCCCGGTAGAATGGGAAGCGGGGGCGTGACATAACAGCTTTATTGCAGACGTTCTAATAGAGACACGTGCAGTTGGCCAAATAAAGGAGTGTATCTAGTACACTAGAGCTAAGCTCTTCAGGACCTAGGATGTCCTCCTCCTCTTCCAGCGACTGGAAGGGGTCATACATAAGCATCCATTTTTAATAGATTGCAAATGGGCATCTTTCTTCATAAACTCCTGGTGTATGAAGAATATAAAAGGATTCCACCATAAAAGGTGTTTTAATCTGTAAGCCGAGACAATACCATGTTTTGACTAGGTATCTGATATCTCAATGGTCTCTGCAGGAGAACCTATTAGAATCATATACTGATCTTTGAAGCATTTATAGAGAAGACGTTCCTACGTCTCTTTTTCATCTCTGGGTGTAGAGTATACCCTTCTGAAAGTTTCATATAGATCTCTATATCTATATTACCGTATAGATATGCAGTCACAACATTCATGAGCTGTATTTCTTGGCTTTTTCAGAGACGTTAGGCTTAGTATGAAATAGGAAAATGATCACATTTCCTTCATTTATTTATGAAAACCCAACTTATATTCCACAGGTTTTACACATTCAGGTGTATGGACTACTGGTCCAAAGACTTTGCTTTTCAAGAGTGAGTCCAACTCTACTCTTATTGTCTCGTCCCATTTTGGCCAATCTATGCGTTTACGCTATAGAAAAGTGGGTTGAATGTCATCGCGTATTCAGCGACGTGAACGGCAATAGCGAAAGCAAAATCGTCGTCGACGACTGTGCTATATCTGTCCAGTACCTCTCCAGTATGTACTTAATAAAATGATGTTTATCTTATTTTTTTCCTCTGCAGGGGAAATTAGGAGGGGAGACGCTGGTCTGAGCCCAGCATCTTGTGGTGGGATCATTTTAATATATCCAGGAATCTTTCTCTTTAGAGGAACTTTATATTCTGAACCTGGCGGGTGTCCTCTTTTCAATTGAGGTACATCCAATTCTGTTGCCAGTGGATTGCATCCATCTTTGGGGATGTCAATCCTAGCTGGCGTGTTGGCTGCAGGGACGTGCGAACGAACAATCTTAGGGTTGTCCGTGAATTTATCGGCCAATTGATTTACGTTAGTCTGAATTTGAAGGATCTTCTGGATCTCATCTCCACACAGAAATAGTATTCGGAACAAAACGAGATTAGGACTTTTGTATACCATGATATAGTCTTAGAAGCTTCAGGATTCTTTAGACTGCGTGCCTATTTTAATAAGACTTTGCTCATCAAATTCACAGTTATCAAGACGTGGTGCTATGAGGACAAATATTAGCACATCCAAACACTCTCAAATGAGATATGTTTGGTGGTGGACCATGAGCAAGCGGCATCAGTTATAAGATATGGCCACAAGAGGGCCGTATCGTGATAAGCGATGCAGAATGCAGTATGGCGTATCCCTAAAAATCCTCAGGCAACTGGGATTTAACAATGGACGTGAAATCCATTGGAGTCTCTTCATCAGAAACTCTAATAACCCATTCTGAGTATGAACATGCTACAAGATGTTCAATTTCAATGTCAGTTGCTTCGCAATAGTCTTGAAAGACATGTGTAGTGAATTCACCCACATTATCAGCTTTTGAGAAAGCTAGATTGCGGGTGGACCAAAAGGCACACATAAGACCATCTTGTAGATGCATCTATCAGTACAATGAAGTACCGAAATGGGCCACATGCGGGGTGAATAGGCCCGCAAAGGTCACCATGTTTTCTCTCAATGAAGCCAGAAGACTCTAATTTCACTTTCTGGAGGGAAGGTCTCTCTATAAGTTTTCCCTTTTGACAAAGGGGGACACGGAAACTCAACCTTTTGAAGAATCTTTAGGTTCTCCAAGGGATTCATTTGATAATGCGTCCATCAACGTTGATCCAGGATGACCAAGTCTATTGTGACAAAGTTAAAAACTCTGGCAATGAAAGGCACTTCTGGTGCACAGTCAAGTTAGCTTTATATAGGATGAATATCTATAATGATAGAGACCCGATGGGGATCCAACGAATAGTGCGCAGATGGTCTTATGGCCATCCGTTTGACGAGTTATATAAAGATATTCACTATTATTGTCCATAGTTTCCAAGGTATATTCGTTTTAAACGAAATATCCTTGAAACTTGGGAGATTCCTATATGATTAAGGAGAGAAATTTGCATCTTATAGTCTCGTTGTATGTGGGAGCAATTTTAATGCTTCATCAGTGCATCGATGCACTGTTCACAATATATCACACTTCAGCTATATATTTGAATGACTAGACTTTATAAAATAAAGCTAAATATGCATTCATAAAAAAAATTTGTTTAAAAAGAAAATACAGATGAAGTAAACTAGTATTTAAAATGCATATATAAACGCAAACAAAGATAAGACTCAGTCGAGCAAGTCATCGTGATCGAAGTCTTTTACGGTCAGCTTGGTTGAAGGATGAGATTCAACCAGATTTGTTTCAGGACGAGGCTGTAGGCTCGCCGGATAAAGATCCTGGAGATTATGTGGAGTGCCGTAGTTCCTGGACCAATGTCCAGTCATGCCACATCTATAGCACTTGTCCACCCAGTTCTACTTGGGAATAGACAATTGGCCATTGTTGTTACTGTTGGATCTGGATCCTAGCCTAGAGGGGGGGTGAATAGGCTAATAAAAAATTCTCGTGCAACCCACGAGAAATCACACGCAGTTAAAAGCACAACCAGAGTAATAAAAAGCAGACACAGAGTACACAGCAGATTTACCCTGGTTCGGTCGTCCCAACGACCTACTCCAGCCCCCAAAGCTAATACTAGATTGAATAGTGCAATAGGTACAAAGTCACAAGTTAGAGCACGCTCAGAGCACCCTCTACATCCCTACACTCGCCAGACTCTCAGTACCCCACACACAGTGTTTTCTCTCACTATCAATCCTAGCAAAGCTTTCTACCAGCTAGTCCCAAACTAGCTGGGTCCCACTTGTCTAGTCCCAACTAGACAAGTCCCAAAATAGTCACCAAAAACAGGTAAAGTTTCCCCTACAGAGAACGTTACACTAAGACACAAAATAAAGGAGTTTAAGGGTTTAGAAATGCTCAGTTTATGTCCGTGTAGGCGTCTCTGTCAATCAGCACGTCGTCAGCTCCAATCTGACGCAAACGGTATCTCAGTCTGACTCCTGGATTGCAAAATACACACTGGTCTGTGTGTAAAGCAATTCAGTTCAAATCCTTTTAAACTGTCGGTCTGTGCGCGTAGCAGCTCCTTAAAAATAGGCTGTCGGTGAGCGGAGTAAACTAGTTCAAACTTAAATAATTGAGAGCTGTGCGCAGAGCAACTTCAATTAAAATCTGAAGAAGCCCAAGCCCACGTCAGCGCTTCTTTTAGGCTTCTTCGTTTACGCACACAGGAGCCTTCGTTGACGCGGGCGGCGACGTCTTCTTCTTCACGGCGACGGCAGCTTCGACAACGGTGACTTCGAAGCAGGTGTTGTTCAACGACGGCGATACGAGCTTCAGTGCGGTGCTCGAGCAATGCAGCAGCGAAATTTCTTCTTGCGTTCAACTTTGCTTCGACGACGGCGATCACACGAACCTTCACTCCGACGAGGCAGCGTCGCTTCTTCGACTTCCTCGACTCGGTAGCAACAACGACTACTTCGTCAGGCTTCTTCTCCGACGAGCGTCTTCGAGGGGATCAGCGTTTTCGTCACGCACTCAGGGTGTTCGATCAAATGCCTGTTCGAAGCCGTTCAGTTGCTTCGAGTCTCGTCGGCGGCGATGGCAGCTTCAGTGGCAGCTATCAGATCTCGGGGACGACTTCGAGATCAACGGCACTCCTTCGGCGGCCGCAACAGCGACAGCAGCACTTCAATGCTTCACGGTGGTGTGGTTTTCCTCAGGGAACGGCAGCTTCGCCTCGTGCAGCAGCGTGCTCGTGGCGTGAAGGCGAGGGCTTTAACAGCAGCTCCGCTCCTCCTCTCAAAGATCTTCGCTTCGACAACGGCGCTTCTGACTTCAGCGAGGGCGGCGACTTCGTGGCGTGGTAGTTCTTTGACGGAGATGATTGCTTCAACGTGGTGGCGGCTTCAAGATGCAGTGGCTGCGATGATGGCTTGGAGAATATGGGTATTTGTAGATGAAGGTGCTTACGGGAGCAGGTGGAAATTTGGCCTAATTTTTGCAGCCCTCCTCTTTTGAAAAAAAATTGTATTGCCGTGAGTCTGTCTTTTAGAGGTAGCTTGCTTGAGGTTTGCAGAGGAAGATGCTGTAGCTAGGCTTAGGGATGATATTAAGGCTTGGCTCCACTTTTCTTCCTTTTTTTGAGACGTGAGGGCTTATTTTGCCTAAGACTCGAGAATTATAATCTGCCGCACGCTTTCATTAGGGTTAAGGGGATGGCTTATAAAGAGTATAGGAGATGAATTGTCAAAGATAGGATCCCTAGCATTTAGAAAAGATTTGAGGCCATCTTTGAATGGGAAATCAAGTAGGATTTGAATAGGATTGGAAATACGAATTTTGAATTTGATCTCCATGGCAATTGAGATTGAAAATACAAATTGTGAATTTGAATTTTACTAGGAGTTGGTATTGGCTAAGAAGTTTGTATAGCCATAGGATAAATTCCAATAACCAAATAGGATTTGGCTCCATCTCTTCATGTTGGACCAAGTCCAACTTTGTTCCATATTGACCAAGTCAAACTACTTTGTGTCCATCTCTCCCAATGTGCTATACGAATAGCAATTTCGCCAAATATCGAAAGTATATTGTTTCGCCAAGCCTGAAACACACTGAGCACACACATTAAATTTACCGACACGTTTGTCATCATCAAACTAAGATCCTAGATCGTTGCTTCCAACAATCTCCCCCTTTTGGTGATGACAAACCCACAAAAGATTTGATCAAAGGAAAAGAGTGTGTGAAGTGTGTTGAAGGGTGTAATGCAATATGAATCATGAGATGAATATTCAAGCACTACAACATGGCATGCACAACCCAATAACAATAACAAATACAATAGCATGCTCCCCCTTCTCTCAAGCTCCCCCTTCACCGTATATTCAAGTATTTTTCAAGCTCCCCCTTCAACAAATAATACCAAAAACTGTCAAACAATACCAAACATCAAAGCTGTCAAAATCTTTTCTTTCTCCCCCTTTGTAATCACCAAAATCGGATTAATGAAGTCACAAATATATTCCATGCAAAAATAAATCATTATTCGATGTAGCGTGTAATTTGCATGAGCATTCCAAATAATAAACAAGTCAAGTTCATAGAATTTCATACCAAGACTTCTCCACCTTTGTGTAAGTGAAAAGATATAGACAATAAAGTGCAAGAGGAGATTCAGTATCAGAAAATCAACCAAAACAATCCACATTTTCCATTTTTCATGAATATCACTAGGATTGACTTTTCCCACCTCATCAAAGATGAGTTCAAGTTACCGAACCCCAAAACATGGCCTAAAAGGACTTTTAAATGTGGGGTGGCATTGCTTGACGAGTTATATACACCAACGCTAATGATTACCCATGTAGCACAAGTTGGATACTCGTGGGTTGTGTTTTAGCCATGAAGTGTATCCATTTTTCATACGGAGCAAATATCGTTTTTTTTTTCAATTCTTTTGTGCTCAATTTTAATTCATGGCTAAACACATCATATCCCTTAGAAATTTCAGAAATTAATCATTCCTACATTCACTTTCCATTATTCTTCAAAAGAATCTCCAAAAGCACTAAAAGTCAAATATCGTGAAAGTGCAAATGTAGGTGTAGAAGTCAAATTTGAAACTTATGAGACATGTCATGGCTACTAAAAAGAATAACATCATGTTCATGTAGCTACAACAATAATGAATTGACTTCTACAAGGGATAGAATTGATCATTCGTACAATAACACTCAAGAGATTCAAAAGAGAATTCAATAAGCACACATTTTTTTTTATTTTTGATTTTTTCAATTTTTTTTTTCCAGAAATAAAAACATTTAAAATCATCCATGCAAGCATACAAAATAAAATAAAAAGCAAGCACACAAAAAATCTATGAAGGTATGCAATGAAATGCAAAGAGGGGTAGAAATTATACCTTCTCGTCGCTATTTGACGAAGGAGCTAAAAGAATGAAACATTGAGTTTATTGCTCCTCGCCAAAACTCCATCACACCTACATGAAAGGTGTTAAGTGTGACCTTGGAATCCAACAAGGTCCACTAGTGTTAGCCAATATTGTTTTAGGAACCCACACTTGTTTAAACTTGATTTTAGTGTTCCTAAATTTACAATAGTATGAAGTATGGCCTACACTATCACAAGTAAAGCACTTTGCATATAAGTTCTTCGCAATAGACGGTACATTGTGGAACTTCTTGAATTTTTGCTTTTCAACGTTTTTCATACCAAAACCAAGTCCTCTTCTATTATTGCCATATAATTGATTCTCTAAAATAGTGTCCAACGATTGTTTTCCCGTAGAGAATTTCTTAATGGCAAGTTCAAGATTAGAGACTTTGGTTTTTAACAATTTATTTTCTTCCACAAGCAATGTGCATTTACTTATAAAAGTTCTCTTGTTTTCCTCTTCCTTCTTTTCAAATTCAACCATTTTTCTTTTGAAATCATTATCCAACATGCAGAATTTATCATTAAGCTCTCTAATAACATAGTCTTTTTCAGTCTCGAGCTTAATCAAATCAAGTTTAAGCATGCTAATATTATTCATCAAGGAAGGACACGAGATACAAGGTGCTTCATCATTAAAACTGGACTTTTCCTTTTCCAGAGTGTCAATAGTAGAGTCACGAGCAGCAATATCAATTTTGAGTTTTTCAATCTCTTTAGACATTTCATATTCAGATTGTTGCATTTCAAAGTTCTCATTTTGATAATCATCTATAGTGGATTCAAGCTCTACTATTTTATCTTGCATTTCTTTGCAAAGAGTAAGGAGTTCAGTTTTACTACCAGAAATTACCTCATTGTGTATTCCCATCAATGCCATGCATGAATGGGCTTCGTGTTCCTCCTCCTCGCTCTCAGCTTCGCTATCCATGTCCCAAGTAAGCACCTTGGATTTTCCCTTTTCTTTAGCTACCTGAGCTGTCTCATGTGGGCAATCCCTCATTCGATGTCCTCTTTTCTTGCATTTAAAACAAATCATTCTATTAGTAGTATTCTGATCATAATTTTGCTTAGAAGACTGAAGAAAGTTAGAGCGATTAAACCTGGGTGCCATTTCTGCTCTTCCTTGCTTGGTCTGGACAAACTTTCTGAAATTTCTGACCATTAGCGCTATGTCATCATCTTCTTCTTCACTTTCGTCAGCTTTCAGAGCAAGTGGCTTGGTAGCTTTCTCTTTTTCCTCAGGTTTCTCCCTTTCATTAATATTTTGCAATTCAAGCTCGTGGGACATTAGATTACCTATTAAGTCCTCCACCCTCATCTGTGACAAATCCTTTGCTTCTTGGATGGCAGTGACTTTAGGCCTGAAAGAGCTTGGCAGTGCTCTTAATATCTTTCTCACCTGCTCAAGACTAGAATATGGCTTATCGAGCGAACTAGACTTGTAGACAATGTTGGTGAACCTCGCAAACATTTCTGATATCGTCTCTGATGGTAGCATGCGAAATCCCTCATATTCCGTGCTCAGAAGTGCAAGTCTAGACTCCTTCACCTGTGACGTTCCCTCGTGCGTCACCTCCAAAGTATGCCATATTTCCTGCGCAGTTAAACAATGTGAGATACGATTGAATTCAGATTTATCTAATGCACAAATAAGAGTATTCATAGCTTTAGCATTTAAAGAATAAAGCTTCAAATCATTATCATCCCACTTATCATCAGGTTTAGGCATTTCAGTATTTTCAATTTTAACAACAGGTGATTTATAGCCTTTTTCAACAATTTGCCAAGCTTTATAATCAATAGAAATCAAGTAGATTCTCATACGATTTTTCCAATAAGCATAGTCTACTCCATTAAATCTAGGTGGTCGGGAAATAGACTGACCCTCAGCAAAAGCACTATCAATGTGGTCCATGGTCAAACTAGGCTAGATCCTTAAACCTGCTCTGATACCACTTGTTGGATCTGGATCCTAGCCTAGAGGGGGGGTGAATAGGCTAATAAAAAATTCTCGTGCAACCCACGAGAAATCACACGCAGTTAAAAGCACAACCAGAGTAATAAAAAGCAGACACAGAGTACACAGCAGATTTACCCTGGTTCGGTCGTCCCAACTGTAGGAATATGATGCCCTCGAGGCCATTTATTCCTGTGTGAATAGCACAAACATCTTGTTCGAAATAACAGTAAGCTGTTTGGTAATAATTTATCTAAGTTATATTGTAATGTAGTTAACGTTAGATATCAACTTAGGTAAAGTCCTGAGACTTTATGCAAGGTCAAACGGGTATCGAGATGAGTATCTCGATCATGGAGAAACGTTTGACCGTCTGTAGCATAAGTCTGAAATGGTTCGTGGTCGTAGATGTTTCGAGACAAGGATATCGAAACATCGGATAGACCATTGTGTCTTAGTCTTCACCGTTTAGCGGTGGCGATGATCTCATGATCGTTTGACTTGGCGAAGTCGAAGACGAGACACAGGTGCTCATTAGAATGAGTTCACTGAACGATCCACTAGAGTTATCATATGGTTATATTGACCAATCTGTCAGTGATAACTCTGAGTGATGATAGGATAGTTGGTCTTTTGACTTGAGGTCATTTTGACAGACCTGTGCGTGAACGGTGCCACTTAGATCAACTGACCTAGCTTCGAGGCAAGGACTGTCGAAAGGTCTTTTGATTGGGTGTCACTTGAAACGTACGAGGCGAGTAATGACCAAGAAAGGATTCGTCTCTCCCGGTCAATGGGAGTTAGTGTCGTAGAGTTAGTTCGGTCTTTAGTAAAAACTCTGTGCAGAGTATGTTGGAAGAAGTCCAACATTTATTGACTAAAGATTGATCGAAACTAACCGAAGTCAAGTTATTGGGGTTGACAGTATAACCGTACCCCAGACTTGATCTACACGATACAGTTTAGACGAAGAGACTATAACTGCGGAAATCATCACGGAAACAGTCAGGTGGTCCCGATAATACTCATGTCAATGAGTTAACCACATAATGATGATTCCTGAAGCAGGGACGGCAACCACTGCTCGTGGTCACTGCCGTATAGGGCTTCGAGCCCAACCTGTTGTAAGGGTCAGGCTGTAGGGTCTCACATAGAGTGCAACGCTTCGTCTAGTAATAGGTAGAAAATAGTTAGGGAGAATATTTGCATTTGATGCAAAAGAAGAGATAATTGCATTTGATGTAATATGATAATTTAAGCTTAGATAGGGACTATTTTGCATTTGATGCAAAGGCGATTAAATATGTATTAAATTGTTTAATACAATATTTAATAATATAAACGCAAGGAAATGGTTACCGGTAAGACGGGTTCATCCAGCTCTAAACACAGGTTCGAACCGCGTCGAAAACGGAGTCCAAACGAGACCAATAAGTCTATTTAAAGTGTTTAAATAGAGAGCCCAAAACAGACCCAAACAATAAAGCCCACACCTTTAAATAAACTGTATTTGTTTGTGTGTGGGCCCGGCCCAAAGGCCGGGCTTCTCTCAGCCGCAAAAGGGAAAGGGGGCGCCACGTGGCGCCCCCCGGTTGGCCAAACTGGCGCCCATGATGGGCGCCAGGCAAAATTCACGGGCCCGGGCTTTGCCCGGGCCCGGGCACGCCGCCTGCACGCGGAGGCGCGTGCAGCACACGCGCCTCGGGGCGCGTGCGCTGCACGCGCCTGGCGCAGTGGGCCCCGCACGCAGCCCTAGGGCTGCGTGCTTCGTGCGGCGGCTGGGTTTGTGTTTTTGGGTGGGGTTTTTGGCATACTTTGACACTCAATTGGAGGGTCAAACGGACTCCGATTGACGAACGGTTTTTTCCTATGCGTTCACCATTGAACGCTTGTCGTATTGATAGGTTGTATCGATCCTGAAGCTCAACGGTGAGTGAGTTAAAATTCACGGAAGTTTGCACTTTGTGAAGTGCAAACTAACTTGATTTTAACTAACCCAAATAATTAGTCCCACATCGGATTTTGAGAAAAGGGGAGAGTCCGCCGCCTATATAAATAGGGGTCTCCCCCTTCCTCAAAACTCGTCCCAAGCTCTAGATCTGAGCGGCTCTCGTAAATGTTGGAGCACGCTCGGATCTAAGCTTAAATTAATATTTTCTCTTCTCCCTAAATTTCTTCCTTACTCCTGCGGGCTCTAGCAAAGCCACAAAGGAGTTCGGATTCTGGATCCGAAATCTAGGCGGAGGTTTCACTCGCGTGAAACTTTCTTCGGCGCGTGGTTGGCTCGGCGGCACGGGGATTGATCGCCTCGTTATGCGGAGCGGTTCGAGGAGCGGTTCGGGGAGCGGTTCAAGGAGCGGCTCGGCGTGGGACGGGAGCAGCTCGGAAGACGGCGCGGAACATCTCGCCTGCTCCAGGGCTGAGATTCCGGGTATGTGGTTAAAGTATTTTATTAGCATTAGTTTAGTTTAATCGCAGTAGGCTAGATCCTTCTTGGGATGGTCAGATCCATCCCAAGTCGGCATAGATCTTGGCATAGGGTCTTGGACCTTAGGGCTAAGTTAAAATGTTTTAACTGCATGTTAATTAGTTAACATAGTTTTTCTTCCGCTGCTTTTGTTTTTCCTGTCTATGTTCCGTCCGACTTAGGACGGGACTAGAGTTTTTGTGCCCTAAGGGACCGCCCAATCCCCACAGTGGTATCAGAGCCTAGGTTTGCGTAGTCGATCTAGGTACTGCGATTTTTCTTAATGCTTTTTAAATACTTTTAAAATTTTAAAGTTATTAGATAATTTTAAAAATGTTTTTTGAAGTTCAAAATTCTATGTGATAAATTTTTTGAACATGAAAATTTTTAAAATGATGTTTTAAAATTTATGTGATAATTTTAAAACTAATTTTAAATATTTAAAAGTTTAAATTTATTTTGGATGCCTAAAAATTTTTATATGATAAATTTTTTTTAAGCATGGAAATTTTAAAATGGTGTTTTTAAATTTATGTGATAAATTTTAAAATTGATTTTAAGGCTTTAAATTTATGCGATAAGTTTAAAATTTTTTAGATGTTTAAAAATTATAAATGATAAATTTCTAAACATGGAAAAAATTTTAAAAGTGATGTTTTAAATTTATAAGATATTTTTTAAAACTGATTTTTTAAAAGTCCAAAAATAGTTTATGCGATAAACTTAGTTTATTTAATTGTTAAATAGATATACACTTTCATTTTATGTTGATAAAATTAGTGCAGCTTTATTTTAATGGCTTGTTAATCTTGTCCCTTATTTGATAACACAAGACAAACCTTTAGGTTAGCCATTAAAAATGATTAAAATTTATTACTTGAATTTTAATGACATGCTATGTTTTAATAAATCATTAACAACAATATTAAGACCTAATTCCTGATTAGGGTAGTCCTTTAAATGAATTTTCAATTCTAATTGTTATAATTAATTTTCATTAAAGGACTTCGCTTCTAGCGTTGTTAATAAAATTTATTAAAAACCTGATAATGATTAGGATAGCACGTGAACCTTATAGTCGATAAGGACTTAATAAAAGTTGTTAAAAAAATCCTAAAATTTTGAATTTAAGGATGCAACTAGTTGATAGGATTAATTAGTTGTTAATAAAAGCTGTTTAGTCTATGGCATACATACAAAAATGACAAGCTTCATTCAATGGACCATGATCCAGTCAATGTGCTTGGCTAAGAGTTCTGGGTCAACCCTTGCTAGTCCAAGGGGTAGTGATCCTGGCTTAGTCAATTCCCTGGCAGAGTTCCGCTGGACCGCAATGTCGCGAATCATGATTGTATGACACCCTGGACTATATCTAAGTCAAATACGTTAATGATCTTTTTCAAGATTAGCCGTAGCCCTCCTTGTTTTAGGGGTTAGCAACTATAGGGCCCGTGTTATAGTTGTTGAGATACACTCAAGCTGTGACATGGCAACCTTGTAGAAACCAACTTCTTAAATACATAAGATGACATCTTGACTTGACCCAAACCGACGTTGTCGTGAATACACCGAGCGGCGGCGCAAGTTTAGTCAAGGATGTAGTCTGCCTAGATGTAGTCTAAGACCTGACCCAAACCGACGTGTCGTGCATACACCGAGCTGAGGGGCAAGTCAGGCTAGACATGAAAACAAGGGTCCGACTAGACTAGACATGGTGATTTGGATGAGCACACTCATGATCACGAATGGCTAGGGGCAAAAACCGATTAAGAGAGTCATATCTGATATGATCGATGACAAGTCATCTTCCGATCGCAGAGTCAATCAACTTGTTGAGCTACACTCAAGGTTGTTTAGACTCAAGGTGATTGGAACTCTTACCCATTAATTTTTAATTCGATTAAATCGTTCGTTATTAAGCTTTAAAACGATCGTAAAAATAGTGGGAGGATATAGATAGATAAAAGCCAATCTACCTATATTTAATATTGAACATATGCTAAAACTAGGGCAAGACTATGTTTACCGTAGGAATTAAAATATAATATTTTAATAAGCTAATTGGTCAAAAAGTTGATTAATTGAATATCAAGTTAAATTCTAATTGATAGAATTAAAACTATATTCTCGTTGACATTAAATGACCTTTGAAAGAACAGACTTAAGAAATATGATTTCATTAAGTTCTGGGTCCAATAAATAAATTAAAGCTACATGTCACTCGTCTCTATATGAGGCAGCTTGAACATATAGGACATTCAAAGTATGTTTCTCCCTATAACTTGTCGAGCTACCCTCAAGGTTGTATGGACAAACAATTTTGATCCGCAAAGTTCGAAAATTCGATCAAACCGTTTGAGTCGAATACGAGTGCATGAGCGGTGCAAGACTATGTATCCCAACCGGATCTTGAGACAAGCAACTTCTTGAGCTACACTCAAGATTGCAAAGCTCAAGCGTTTGGATACATAAGTTGCTTGCATAGCTATTTATTTATGTTGATATCTAAATGTGATTTAGAAAAGGAAGAAGGCACTTCGAAAAGTCAATTGAGAAAGTTAGTTTAATTTATCATTAGTAAAGGCATAAGTAGGAGGAAATGAAAACGTGACATATTTTGATGTCACATTTCGGAATAAGTTGTTATACAAAAACGTCTAACACATTTTTTGACGAATGTCGTCACCTTGCTTCTGAAGCAATGTTTTGTGTTAAGTAATTTGTAATAACTATATATATATATTAAATGTTAATATATACACAAGATAGTAGCAAACTTATATGGTAAAATTAGACTAGGCCGTATCAAGAGATTAAGCTTCACAAGTCACATAAAGAGGGGTCTGACCTCTCGTATTATGAAGTCTACGGACACTTGTGAGTCTTAGCCTCTTAGATACAATGGCCGAAACCCATCTGTGAGACAATGAGAGAATGCGTTGTCGAACTCAGTCTAGTACATACTGATGTACCCGAGTCTAGATTAACCAAAATAAGTTATTCGTATATTTTATTAAGACACGTGTCCTTGATGAAACACAAGTCTGATAAAATAAAGAACGAAATGACTAAAGTATTTAAACTGATTCGATTAGATCGAATGGTCAAATACTTAGCTAAATAAAATCTTGTGTAATTAAAAGAAAATTTGATTTTCTCTCAGATCAAGTCTGTTAACACATCGGTGTGTTAAAAGGTATGAATCACACTTAATTAGATTTAGTGTGATCCATTGTAAGTGACTCTGAGTTAAGTCCTCCCTCTGGGTTAAGTCCCAGATAGTAATGCCTAGGTTTTGATAAAGTTCTATGAGAACATTATCAATAATATATTCAATAAATCAATCGTAAGGAAGTTGTATTATTACTCGAATCTCGTGAGACGGATTGTCGAGTTAGACATCATAACTGATGATGACTTAGTCAACTTCTAGGATGAAATTCGGAGTAGTAACTCCGATTTAAAACTTGATGCAGGTCCGTGTGCGTAAATAAATTTGAGAATTTAGTTTACGTGCCCAAGGAAAATGTTTCCTCACTTTCTGCAAGTAAATCTTTAAGTTGAAAGATTGGTGCAGAAAAGAAAATAGTGAAGTACAATAATGTTGGACGGGAACGGTTTTCATCCTAATTTCTTTAAAACGGATTATGATGAAACCAGTTTCGCCAACAGATGTGTACAGATCTACTCGAACCAAAGCCGATGTAAAACGCTTAAGTTGACCATGAAAATTTTCACATTCACTTATAAGTTCGTTTTTCTAAATATGATTTAGACGAACCAACTTATATGAATTAGCCAGATAGTTTTCAAGGTCAGTGGGAGCGTATAAATTACATGCGAGACATCAAAGGGATGGATCATTTATTTTGACAAAGTTATCAAAAGGCTTGATACTTTATCAGAAATAGATATGAGCCATTTGAAATGACCAATAACTAATTTAAAATTATTATCGTAAGATACGATGAACTGGATAAGATCCAGGGTAATAAAGTATTATAGATTCCGATAGACCAAGTGAATTATTTGAATAAGATTCAGAAGGTTGGTCTAACATAAACATAGAAACCCCTTAAGTCTATAGTGTAGACGGTTTTAGCAGATCCACTCACGAAGGCTCTACCACATGAAGTCGGAAAAACTTATGTGTAAAAACGATATTAGATATCGAGATAAATGGGCCTGAGTGCAAGTGGGAGATGTAGGAATATGATGCCCTCGAGGCCATTTATTCCTGTGTGAATAGCACAAACATCTTGTTCGAAATAACAGTAAGCTGTTTGGTAATAATTTATCTAAGTTATATTGTAATGTAGTTAACGTTAGATATCAACTTAGGTAAAGTCCTGAGACTTTATGCAAGGTCAAACGAGTATCGAGATGAGTATCTCGATCATGGAGAAACGTTTGACCGTCTGTAGCATAAGTCTGAAATGGTTCATGGTCGTAGATGTTTCGAGACAAGGATATCGAAACATCGGATAGACCATTGTGTCTTAGTCTTCACCGTTTAGCGGTGGCGATGATCTCATGATCGTTTGACTTGGCGAAGTCGAAGACGAGACACAGGTGCTCATTAGAATGAGTTCACTGAACGATCCACTAGAGTTATCATATGGTTATATTGACCAATATGTCAGTGATAACTCTGAGTGATGATAGGATAGTTGGTCTTTTGACTTGAGGTCATTTTGACAGACCTGTGCGTGAACGGTGCCACTTAGATCAACTGACCTAGCTTCGAGGCAAGGACTGTCGAAAGGTCGTTTGATTGGGTGTCACTTGAAACGTACGAGACGAGTAATGACCAAGAAAGGATTCGTCTCTCCCGGTCAATGGGAGTTAGTGTCGTAGAGTTAGTTCGGTCTTTAGTAAAAACTCTGTGCAGAGTATGTTGGAAGAAGTCCAACATTTATTGACTAAAGATTGATCGAAACTAACCGAAGTCAAGTTATTGGGGTTGACAGTATAACCGTACCCCAGACTTGATCTACACGACACAGTTTAGACGAAGAGACTATAACTGCGGAAATCATCACGGAAACAGTCAGGTGGTCCCGACAATACTCATGTCAATGAGTTAACCACATAATGATGATTCCTGAAGCAGGGACGGCAACCACTGCTCGTGGTCACTGCCGTATAGGGCTTCGAGCCCAACCTGTTGTAAGGGTCAGGCTGTAGGGTCTCACACAGAGTGCAACGCTTCGTCTAGTAATAGGTAGAAAATAGTTAGGGAGAATATTTGCATTTGATGCAAAAGAAGAGATAATTGCATTTGATGCAATATGATAATTTAAGCTTAGATAGGGACTATTTTGCATTTGATGCAAAGGCAATTAAATATGTATTAAATTGTTTAATACAATATTTAATAATATAAACGCAAGGAAATGGTTACCGGTAAGACGGGTTCATCCAGCTCTAAACACAGGTTCGAACCGCGTCGAAAACGGAGTCCAAACGAGACCAATAAGTCTATTTAAAGTGTTTAAATAGAGAGCCCAAAACAGACCCAAACAATAAAGCCCACACCTTTAAATAAACTGTATTTGTTTGTGTGTGGGCCCGGCCCAAAGGCCGGGCTTCTCTCAGCCGCAAAAGGGAAAGGGGGGCACCACGTGGCGCCCCCCGGTTGGCCAAACTGGCGCCCATGATGGGCGCCAGGCAAAATTCACGGGCCCAGGCTTTGCCCGGGCCCGGGCACGTGCGTGCCCGTGCAAATGCACGGGTACGCCGCCTGCACGCGGAGGCGCGTGCAGCACACGCGCCTCGGGGCGCATGCGCTGTACGCGCCTGGCGCAGTGGGCCCCGCACGCAGCCCAAGGGCTGCGTGCTTCGTGCGGCGGCTGGGTTTGTGTTTTTGGGTGGGGTTTTTGGCATACTTTGACACTCAATTGGAGGGTCAAACGGACTCCGATTGACGAACGGTTTTTTCCTATGCGTTCACCATTGAACGCTTGTCGTATTGATAGGTTGTATCGATCCTGAAGCTCAACGGTGAGTGAGTTAAAATTCACGGAAGTTTGCACTTTGTGAAGTGCAAACTAACTTGATTTTAACTAACCCAAATAATTAGTCCCACATCGGATTTTGAGAAAAGGGGAGAGTCCGCCGCCTATATAAATAGGGGTCTCCCCCTTCCTCAAAACTCGTCCCAAGCTCTAGATCTGAGCGGCTCTCGTAAATGTTGGAGCACGCTCGGATCTAAGCTTAAATTAATATTTTCTCTTCTCCCTAAATTTCTTCCTTACTCCTGCGGGCTCTAGCAAAGCCACAAAGGAGTTCGGATTCTGGATCCGAAATCTAGGCGGAGGTTTCACTCGCGTGAAACTTTCTTCAGCGTGTGGTTGGCTCGGCGGCACGGGGATTGATCGCCTCGGGATGCGGAGCGGTTCGAGGAGCGGTTCGGGGAGCGGTTCAAGGAGCGGCTCGGCGTGGGACGGGAGCAGCTCGGAAGACGGCGCGGAACATCTCGCCTGCTCCAGGGCTGAGATTCCGGGTATGTGGTTAAAGTATTTTATTAGCATTAGTTTAGTTTAATCGCAGTAGGCTAGATCCTTCTTGGGATGGTCAGATCCATCCCAAGTCGGCATAGATCTTGGCATAGGGTCTTGGACCTTAGGGCTAAGTTAAAAATGTTTTAACTGCATGTTAATTAGTTAACATAGTTTTTCTTCCGCTGCTTTTGTTTTTCCTGTCTATGTTCCGTCCGACTTAGGACGGGACTAGAGTTTTTGTGCCCTAAGGGACCGCAAATTCCCCAACACCAATGACCTACTCCAGCCCCCAAAGCTAATACTAGATTGAATAGTGCAATAGGTACAAAGTCACAAGTTAGAGCACGCTCAGAGCACCCTCTACATCCCTACACTCACCAGACTCTCAGTACCCCACACATAGTGTTTCCTCTCACTATCAATCCTAGCAAAGCTTTCTACCAGCTAGTCCCAAACTAGCTGGGTCCCACTTGTCTAGTCCCAACTAGACAAGTCCCAAAATAGTCACCAAAAACAGGTAAAGTTTCCCCTACAGAGAACGTTACACTAAGACACAAAATAAAGGAGTTTAAGGGTTTAGAAATGCTCAGTTTGTGTCTGTGTGGCGTCTCTGTCAATCAGCACGTCGTCAGCTCCAATCTGACGTAAACGGTGTCTCAGTCTGACTCCTGGATTGCAAAATACACACTGGTCTGTGTGTAAAGCAATTCAGTTCAAATCCTTTTAAACTGTCGGTCTATGCGCGTAGCAGCTCCTTAAAAATAGGCTGTCGGTGAGCGGAGTAAACTAGTTCAAACTTAAATAATTGAGAGCTGTGCGCAGAGCAACTTCAATTAAAATCTGAAGAAGCCCAAGCCCACATCAGCGCTTCTTTTAGGCTTCTTCGTTTACGCACACAGGAGCCTTCGTTGACGCGGGCGGCGACGTCTTCTTCTTCACGGCGACGGCGGCTTCGACAACGGCGACTTCGAAGCAGGTGTTGTTCAACGACGGCGATACGAGCTTCAGTGCGGTGCTCGAGCAATGCAGCAGCGAAATTTCTTCTTGCGTTCAACTTTGCTTCGACGACGGCGATCACACGAACCTTCACTCCGACGAGGTAGCGTCGCTTCTTCGACTTCCTCGACTCGGTAGCAACAACGACGACTTCGTCAGGCTTCTTCTCCGACGAGCGTCTTCGAGGGGATCAGCGTTTTCGTCACGCACTCAGGGTGTTCGATCAAATGCCTGTTCGAAGCTGTTCAGTTGCTTCGAGTCTCGTCGGCGGCGATGGCAGCTTCAGCGGCAGCTATCAGATCTCGGGGACGACTTCGAGATCAACGGCACTCCTTCGGCGGCCGCAACAGCGACAGCAGCACTTCAATGCTTCACGGTGGTGTGGTTTTCCTCAGGGAGCGGCAGCTTCACCTCGTGCAGCAGCGTGCTCGTGGCGTGAAGGCGAGGGCTTTAACAGCAGCTCCGCTCCTCCTCTCAAAGATCTTCGCTTCGACAACGGCGCTTCTGACTTCAGCGAGGGCGGCGACTTCGTGGCGTGGCAGTTCTTTGACGGAGATGATTGCTTCAACGTGGTGGCGGCTTCGAGATGCAGTGGCTGCGATGATGGCTTGGAGAATATGGGTATTTGTAGATGAAGGTGCTTACGGGAGCAGGTGGAAATTTGGCCTAATTTTTGCAGCCCTCCTCTTTTGAAAAAAAATTGTATTGCCGTGAGTCTGTCTTTTAGAGGTAGCTTGCTTGAGGTTTGCAGAGGAAGATGCTGTAGCTAGGCTTAGGGATGATATTAAGGCTTGGCTCCACTTTTCTTCCTTTTTTTGAGACGTGAGGGCTTATTTTGCCTAAGACTCGAGAATTATAATCTGCCGCACGCTTTCATTAGGGTTAAGGGGATGGCTTATAAAGAGTATAGGAGATGAATTGTCAAAGATAGGATCCCTAGCATTTAGAAAAGATTTGAGGCCATCTTTGAATGGGAAATCAAGTAGGATTTGAATAGGATTGGAAATACGAATTTTGAATTTGATCTCCATGGCAATTGAGATTGAAAATACAAATTGTGAATTTGAATTTTACTAGGAGTTGGTATTGGCTAAGAAGTTTGTATAACCATAGGATAAATTCCAATAACCAAATAGGATTTGGCTCCATCTCTTCATGTTGGACCAAGTCCAACTTTGTTCCATATTGACCAAGTCAAACTACTTTGTGCACACGCACTCCATCTCTCCCAATGTGCTATACGAATAGCAATTTCGCCAAATATCGAAAGTATATTGTTTCGCCAAGCCTGAAACACACTGAGCACACACATTAAATTTACCGACACGTTTGTCATCATCAAACTAAGATCCTAGATCGTTGCTTCCAACAGTTACTTGTCCACGTATTCTTTTTTTCTTCTCTTGGTTGTAGTTACTGTTCTGTGGAGGTCCTCTAGCCAATTTCATCATAGATTTACCCCTGTAATTTCTGACCTTCTTCTTGATCTTCGTCTTCTGGGAAGAAACAAGATGGGCTTCAGGGAGTGGAGCAGTCCCAGCAGGACAAAGTTTGTGAGTGACCAGTAACAAGACTCTGTTCTGCTCCGCCATTATGAGGTAGGAGAGTAAGCCAGAGAATTTCGTAAAATTTCCTTCACGATATTGTTGCATGAGGATTGCATCCTTTTCATGGAAAGACGTGATAGTCTTTTCCAACATGCGTTGGTCTGAGACTTCTTCACTACACAGCTTCAGGCGTGAGGTGATATTATGGAGTGGTGAGTTATACTCAGACACGGAATTGAAGTCCTGTAATCGTAGGTTTTCCCACTCAGAACTAGCACATGGCAGTATAACATCAATTTCATGTTTATAACGTGCCTCCAGTGCCATCCATAACTCAAGTGGATCCTTTACTGTTAGATATTTGGCTTTTAAGGTCCGATCTATGTAACTCCTAATGTAGATAATGGTTTTTGCCTTATCTATATCAGAGACAAATGACTGTGTCGCTTCAGGGTTAGCGGTTTAAGTAGCCTAGGCCGCTACTGGGGCCGCTTAGGGGTGGCAAAATGAGCCCGACCCGACCCGACCCGACCCGAACCCGGCATCCTTAACTGGGTATGGGTAGGGGCCAATCCGGGTCAAGTAGGAAACGGGTTGACCCGACCCGACCCGGAGAAAATCCGGGTCGGGTATGGGTTTGGCATGTCAACCCGGATGACCCGAATTCGACCCGATTTACTTTCTCTCTATATATAAAAATTTATATAATAACTTCAATACACAGTTGCAATGGGAGTTGTGCTTATACGATTTGAATTGTTGTCCTCTTCTTTAAGAGGAGTTGAATTCAATTCCCTTTACATACAACTTTTTTGTTAATTTTATTACTTTCGTTAATAAAATGGTAATGTTATTAATTATACTTACTTGTTGTCATCAGTGCGGTTTAAGCGACGAGCTACTGGAAATTATGCAACACTTAATAAATTGTCGGTGGCTCTTAATAAATAGCTGGATATCGAAAAAGGAGCAGTAGTGTATAAGTCAAATCTTAACCCGACGGGTTAACCCGAACCCGACCCGGATTGAATCCGGGTCGGGTTCGGGTTAACCCGTATCCGAGTCGGGTCAAATCTGACCCGACCCGAACCCGAACCCGAACCCACCCGACCCGTTTGCCACCCCTAGGGCCACTACTGGGGCCGCAGGCACAGTAGTAGGAGTCAGGATCGTACTCATAAGAGCCATTGAGCGCAAATGGAACTTCAGGTTTACCTGCCAGCTCAGATAGTTCTTTCCTGCCGTATCCAGCACATCAAAATCAACGCTCACTAATTTTGCCATTTATTTATGCAATTAAATAAGCATATTTCCAAATAACCCATATTTCCAATTTTATTTAAAATTCAGTTTTTTATTTATACACACCCATATTTCCAAATAACCCGTCTCTTCTTCTTCCATCCCTTCTTCCTTCGCTATCGCTGCCTCCGCCTCCGCCTCCATCGCCAGCCATTTGCTCCGCATTGCCCATCCACTTGCCCATCCATGCCGCCATCCTTTCACATTCTCATCAATCCCTCTCTTAATCTCACCCCCTTCTTATCTCTCTGTCACCCCCTCTCTCGACTTTATCTTTCTTCCATTTTCAAAGACGGAGCTTGTCAAGGGCGAAGCTCATAGGAACATGGCTGAGCATGTCAGAGAAGAAGAGGATGTGTAGTGTGGAGTTAGAGGACGAGATGATGATAAAAAAGTAAAAAATTTGAATGTCAAACTTATAAATTTTAATGGCAAGCTTGTAAATAAACAGTATGTATAAAAGGCAATTAGGTCTGTGCGTATGGCGACTTCCCCTATGAGTATAAATATTTGAAATGTAAAGAAGACATGCTTTGAAAAAAAATTAAAAAATATATATCATGCGAGGCTACTTGGGTTTCATTCTTGGCGTCTCTCTGTGCAAGCGTGTTCCAGCTTTTCGAAGAATTAAAAATATATAAAATTGGAAAGATTGAAAATAAAAGATTGAAAATAAAAAACGAATGTGCTAAATACACCGATTGAAAATAACAGATTAAACGGTGTACTTAGGCCTTATTTGACAAAAAATTGTAAGAATCAAATCATTGCAAAACAATTGGCTCGTCTCTCTCTCTCTCTCTCTCTCTCTCTCTCTCTCTCTCTCTCTCTCTCTCTCTCTCTCCCTCTCCCTCTCTCTCTCCCCTACTTTTAGCAAATATCGACTCAAACTCTTATATGCACCTCACCTAACCAGTGTATATAGTCTAACTCATAAAAAAACGCCACAACTATGTGCACCGGTTCCTATTCGGTGTATGCAATTAGTATTTCTCAAAATGGAAATTAAAATTTCATCTTGGGTCAAGTCATACTCTCTTTCCTTGCATTTTTTCAAAGAGGGTGACTAAATGCACCTCAAATCTGAGGTGCAACCCATCATTAATTTCTAGTTTTAGGAAAAATCAATCATTTCAATTTGCCTACAAGCCCTTCTCTTCCTTGTTTTTTTTGCAAAAATGGAAAGTAATGATTAAATGCACCTCAAACCCTGAGGTACATTTAGTCCTTCTCTTTTTCAAATTCTGGAAGTAATCATTGCCTACACCGGTTCCCATTCGATGTATTTAGGCCCTGTTCTTTTGCTTGGAAAGCTGGGGAAAGTTAAGCAAATTTCACTGTTCATATCTGACAGCAGCTTTCCGGTGCGATATTCTCAAAATTGTGTTCTTTTGCAGGCTTGGGAAAGTAGTGGGAAAAGCTGACGTGGAGACCTATTTTGAGAATCCTTCGAGCAGCTTGTAATTCCCGCAAAACACGCGGAAAGCAAAGGATTCCATCCTCGCGTGGGGCCCACCCTCCCCCCTCCAATCGCGTGGTTGCAGAATGCAGTTTCGTACTCCATTAATTACATTTAAGTATTATTTAAATAGTTTATTAATTAATTAATTTAGTTTTAAGGAATTAGTTTAGGTTTAAAAATAATAATTTAAATTTGGGTGGACCCCACATCACTTTCCACCTCCAACTTTCTTCAACCAAAAGAACACACTACACGGAGTGGTCCCCACCTCAACTTTCCAACTCCACAATCCAACCCCACTTTCATACAAAAGAACACACTACACCAAATTTCTCTCTCATCAGATTCCACACTTCTCCACTTTCTCATTTTATACTTTCCTACAAAAGAACAGGCTCTTAGCCATCTCCTAAAAAAAGACCCAGACTGTATACACCGAATGTTCGGTGTGGGGAGTTGATGGCTTTCTGTAAATAGAAACAATTAAGAGAGAGAGAGAGTTCGATGTGAGGGAATGATTTGATTTCCACCCTATTTTCGGAGAAGTGTCACCTCTAAGGACCAAGTATTCGGTTTCTTTAGCAATTCTCAAAAAAAAAAACATGGAAAGCAAGAAAACCCTGCACCCAAAAGGTACAAAAAGTAATGAAATGTGGGCCCCCGGTTATGTGAGAATCCTGGTGCCGCTGCAGAAGATCTACGTCGTAAAATTTTTGGAAACGACGTTCTGCTGCCACGTCAGTTGAAGCCGCCGCGTGCTCCCAAGCAGCGTTGACTGGAGGCGATTTGACCCGGAGATAGCTGGGAGAATCAATCGCCGATTCGCCATGCCGATCCCTTCGTCCGTGATCGGCTCCACATCTGACATCAACATTCATACAAATCACAGTAATGCCACCAACTGAGTTTCTGTCGATAAACTCGCATGGACAACTTGTAAAGTTAACGATTTAATTTGATCCAAAGCTTCAACCATCATTTTATTATAAACTAAAAACATCGACAATTTTCACAAAATGTTCTGCAAAAAATAGGAGAATATTTCGGTATTTTGCTACGTATATGAATTGCGGTTAGGCTTAAATTTAAACAAAGCCATCGTTTGAGGATCAAAGCCCAACCAGAAGTAAATTTTAGGTAGGCCTTCAATATGTTGGGCCAGATGAAAACAAAGTAAATGTCATGGCCCAGGTCTCGCTTCGCGATGGAATTACTGAATAATTGTTAGGCAAACAAAATGAAATTTTTTTAGATGTTATTAAACTCCAATCATCTCGTTATTGTTGGAAAAAACTTTATTACTTTCATGGTAATCATCAGTTCTTGACGATGCCCTTCATTTTGGTTAAGTTGGTCAAAACATCCATAGACTTTGTTTCTTTAAAACCTCCCTAACTGGATTAATTTTTTTTTTTTGTGTCAAAATTAAACGTGTTAAATGAGGATCATCTCATTGGCTTAAATTACGTTTATAGCCATACTTTTGGGCACCACATGGTACATATTGCACCACCTCGTCACCTCGGATGTGTGGAGCTCGCACCGGGGGCGATATGCTGATATCTTTAGAGATGGATGTGTTTGCTTTGAGTAGAGACATGAATGGAACAAGGGCATCTCACAGACGAAGATATTAGAGATGGTGTTTTCTAAAAGCGAACTGTTGTTATTAGGACAGACCTAATTACTGAGTTTACAGATCTTCTAAAACTTTTTGCTGCTCTGCACAGACCGAAATTACATTTGTGCTCAGTTTAGACCGGAAATGACGAAATAAATACTTAGCCTCCAGTTAATTAATAATTAGTGAGTAACTCCACCCCTCCGCCCTCGCCCCTCCTCTGACCTCCACTCTTTCCATGTCCCCTCATTAGACCTCCCTAGTTCTCCCCTCTTTCCACGTTCCTCCCCCAACCTCCCTAGCCTCCCCACTCTTTCGACCTCCCCACCACCCCTCTCCATCTTTCTCACTGACCATGCCAAACCCTTAAAAATCGTCGTCGGAGTCCCAGATGATAGCGACTGCTGCTGCTATTTTCGGGGGAGAGGGAATAAAAGAGGAACAAGTGATATGTGCACATATGCAACTGAATGACAAAGGAAGCAGAAAAGGTCAAAAGGATAAAATAGTAACAAGTGGTATGTGGGGCATGACGTGGTTGAATGGTAAACTTGTAATAAGTGGTACGTTCGTGGAAGTAATACGGTGGGTGCACAGATCAATTCCCATTCCTCAATCTTCTCAAAACCCTGGGCTTAAAAACTCTCCACTGGTGGAAAAATCCTTGTATTTCTCCTCTCTCGCTCAATTCATCCAGAGGGCAGAGGCTGATGGCTGAACCAAGGGAAAATAAAGATGCAACCTCGGGCGCCCGGCGATCGCAGTCCACGCCGTCTTCATCGACTCCAAATTCGTTCTCTCCGACGAATCCAAGCCTTTCTTCACCGACTAATTACAAACGCACGCATGTATGTATGTATGTATGTATGTGCGGATGTATACAAGGTAGATCAATTGTCAATATAGGAAATTTTCTATATTGGTCCTTAAAAACATAATTTAACCTTTTGCTGATCAACACCATTCATGGTGCTTTTCATATATTAAAATGCGGACTGTGGGCGAGCGCCCATCGTGAAATTTCACAAATAATTGAATGCATATATAGCACTTTAGCATTTGTATATTACACGAATTTTTGTTTTACGGTATAATTATAACAAATTGTTAACTCTTAAGGGCTAGCTCATGTAGTAAAGCATTATACTCTTTTGCTAGAGGTCACGTGTTCAAGTCATAGTCTAGCATTCCCTTCGTTTTTTCATTTTCTTTGCTTACAAACATTCTCTTTTTATCATTTTCCTTTGCTTTCTAGCATGCTCAAAATTCTACATTATATGCACCTAGTTCAAATTTATATGCTTTGAATCATATAACATTTTAATTGATAATTTGGATAAAATGACCTATAATATTGTTGGGCAATTTAAATTTTTGATAGTAACAAAAATACAATATTTTTTGATTTAAAAAATTTGCATGAAATACCAAAGGTTATTATGATTTCTTTTTTGAAAATCTACTGTACTTTTTTGCCCCACCTATAAAACGTTTCTTTGTCTGCAATCACTAAAACTTAAATTACGTTTCAACCTATAATAACGTTTCTCATAGAGCTCTGGTGCTCATCCTAGTGGTTGAATCACTCGGCTGTCTCGTTGGAGACCCGGGTTCGAATCCCACTACCACTATCCCCTTTTATTTTTCTTTATTTTCCAGCTTTTAGGGCTCCGATGGATACCTGGCTTCTCCGTGTTTGGGGTTAAGCGATCAGGGCGGGTGTACTCATGTTCCACGACCCATGTTTCTGTTGGATCCTGTGGATGGCAAATAACACTAGAAGGGGGGTTGAATAGTGTTGTATAGAAATAAAACTTTTTCGTTCTTTTCAAATAAACACAAAACAGATCCTTCTAATGTTACCTAAGAAACCAAGTAGAGCAATCTACGCTTGGTTCTTAATCAACAAGATAATCTAATAATCACAGAGTAATTTCACAACAGACAAAAGACAGTTAATCTTTGCAATATAAGAGATAAACAATTTTAGTTACAATCAGATAGTAGATCTTTACACACAGATAAATCTTTACACAACGAAATGTATGATCTTTTCAATATGTAAAAAGAACAAAGATCACAAGGATATAATAATAGCAAAGTAAATAAAAATTGCTTGCAGAGATAAATAATCAAACACAGAAAAGCAATCGCAGACACAAGGATTTTTATTCTGGTTCCCCACAACTTTTGGGTACGTCCAGTCCCCGACCAATCCGGTACGAGATTTCCACTATCTGCCTTGGCAAATACAAATACCTAACTCCACTCGTTAGGATTTCCAACGACCTAGTCTTGACCAGGATTTCCAATCGCAATCAGCTAGACTTGTCTAGGGTTCCAACAACAACACAATAAAATCGATATCCAATTCACCACAATAAATTGGTGAAGATTGGTTTTACACCCAGATTCTATAGCCAAAAAGTAATAGACAAAATTACGTGTAGTGGCTTGATAGAATAAGATTCTAGATCACACAAAGATATGAATGAAGTTTTTGTGATCTAGATCTAATGTTTTTCAAAAATCCTTTAAATAAAAATCAAGAGAAAGTAATACGGATTTGAAAAACAGTTAGCCAATAAAACGAGATTATGATCTTCAGAAAATAATAACAAAATCGCAAGATCAAGAATAAAACAGAATTGGCTAAAGAGAGAATGAGAGCTTAGAACTTTAGAGCGTTTGTACGAGAGAATTTGAATTCAATAGTTGTTTTTTTCTCAATGAAAATGATCCACTATTTATAGGAGAAATCTGAGAATTCGAAATTCAAATTACTTTGACTTTTGTCCCAAAAAATCATGGGAGAAAATCACTCAAAGATATTTCAAAATTCAAGTCAAAATGTCAAACTTCGACAGCTGGTAGTCGACTCCTTAGGAGTAGTAGTCGACTCCCAGTGTGTTTCAGGAAATCTTGATTCTCAGCTGGTAGTCGACTCTCTACCTTTGGTAGTCGACTCTCAGAGGAGTTTTTCCTGCGATACAACTAGTCAAACAAGTAGCTAACTTCAGGGTGTAGTGGAGTTTCACTACGGAATTACAAAACGACTAGCGAAAGCTCTCAAACCCCCCTTTTTGAAGATGATTTAAAAGATATTCAAAACGTTTTTAAAATCATTTGTGTGTGTGATTGTCTATACGATTTGGCTTTAACAATACCCTACGAAAGATACAACACACTCACTATAGACTAGGACACGTCTTCGGAAGCTTGATCAACCGATGAAATAGATGTGAGCTTCACTTGAGCTTCTTGTTCTATTTGAGCTTTGAGCTTCATCATTTGATCTCAGCAACGTTCGTCCTTGTCTTTGAGCGTAGATTGCGCTTCTTTGAGTATGAATAAAGCTTTTCATTTGTCACACATCCTGCACACTTAATTGTAGTGTAGTTAGTACACTAAGCTTCATTTAATGTGCTCATCATCAAAATCACTTGGGAGTGGAATTCAATTTCCATCAGTTTATTGTTTTCCAATGTATCAAAAAAATACACCAACCCTTGCTCTTTTTTATTAATGTAGGAGCGAGAAGTTCTATCACAGTAAAACATTCAATTTCTAATGGTATGTTTCATATGCAAATAATTTGGAAACCATAAGATTGTTGACGGTGATCATCGAAAAAGAAGCAAAAAAGAAGTATTTAAAGGTGACTTTATTCTTTATATATGTGTGTGGGATCTTCAATGATATTGTAAATATCCATCTGTAATGGATAACATGTGTAGCAATCTTGTGACTACCTTGTAGGATCCATTTAGTTCAACTTGATTTATAAACCTTAGTTAGCGTATATATGACATACCAAGTGATTTCGATGTTATTGGACCATGCATCAAGTGCATCAAAAATCCTTTAACAATGAACTTCGCTCCCATGGTTCTTTGGAAAATGAACTTTTCGACCATTGGAAAATGAACGTATTTGATGTACATGGTAATGATATCTAAATCCTTTGATATTTCATATATGTGCTAACTAAAATTTGTAGATCAATTGAACTAAGTGGATCATCAAAGTGACATCACATTGTTATTCCACATGTATTCGTAGCTTTACACATACACGACTGCAAATGGTACCTGATTACCTGAAAAACCAGTCCAATTGTTATGATACTTTTTTGGATTTGGATCTTGAATTTCGAATCTATATCCTTGTTGGATTGGGTTTGTATATGACCTTGTCAAACCTAAAAACTTTATAGATAACTTGATATATGATAACTTTCGTAAAATCATAAGATGATTATTAAAATGAAGCTTATTATGAGACATTTCACAATAATTTAATTGATAAAGAAATAAAAAATAAGGCCTATAATATGGTGAAAAGATATAGTATTAATTTTATCAATTTTCGTATAATAAAAAATAAAACTATCACCATGAAATTAATTTCTATAAGTATTTGAAGATCATGTTTAGTTTGAATCTGAATCTAACCCTAACCCAATAAGAAATGAGAGATTCCAACACAAATCCAAGTCCGAATTTGAATTTCTTATCAAGTTTGTGTTCGGATCTTGCATGAATCCAATTCCAAACTTATCTGTTTACATCATGTATATATGTGAGTAAACATGTACATGAATAAATGTATCTATAAGCATATACATGTATAAACATTCACATATATGTATGAAATTCCTGTTGCTTTAGGAAACTGGTCCTAATTTGTATAGTGATTTTAGCATGTTTTGAGGGTCTATTTCAGGATTGGATGTCTGGGTATGACGATGCTTGTAACCTCTCTACTCTCTATATCCAAGAATAGTCTGAAACAATATAGCACCTCTGAATTGTATACTGTATTAAGCATAATTATTGGTTTTCAAAAAAAATATGCATATATGTATAAACATATGTGTGTGTGTATGCATGCATGAATAAACACACACGCGTATTTATGTATATGTACTAATCATAACTCATGACCATAGGTCACGAGATATTCAAAATATTCCCTTGAAAAATGTCAACACATTCAAAAATCTCTCACACATCAAAAAAATTTGCAGCCACATTCAAAATATTTCCCACCAATAAGAAATGTAACCAGATTCAAACTAAAATTTAATTCTCCCTAAAGAATTTAGTTCTCTCAGAATTTTAGTTCCCTTTAGATTTAATTTCTTTCAAATTTAGTTCTATCCAGATTTAGTTCCTGCAAAATTTAAAATTTTAGTTACCCAAAATTTAAAATCTTAGTTCTCCAAAATTTAGTTCTCTTTAGATTTAGTTCCTTAAAATTTAAAATTTTAGTTCCCCCGAAAATTTTATTTTCCTAAAATTTAGTTCTCTCTAGATTAAGGTTCCCCTAAAATTTAGTTCCGCTCGATTTGGTTTCCCTAAAACTTTAAATTAAAATTTAGTTCCTCCCAGAGAATTCAGTTTTCCCTTAAACATTTTTGTTCCATCAAAATTTAATTCTCGTCAGATTTAGTTCTCCTAAAATTTAAAAGTTTAGTTCCCTCTAGATTTAATTCCTTTTAGTTCTGCCAAAATTTAGTTCTCTCCAGATTTAGTTCACTCAAAATTTAAAATTTTATTTTTTTTCCAAAATTTAATTCCTTCCAGATTTAGTTATTCTCAAAATTTTAAGTTTTCCCTCCAAAATTTTCACACTCTTATCCTAACCATTGATTCTTTAAGATTAAATTTTAACCATCTTTCTATCCACTTTTTATCTTAGTCAGCAAATCCATTCAAAAACATGTACAATTTGTATAATAGATTTATTTATACACACATGTTTTACGTATATTTATATGTGAACATATATCTATATATTAAAACACATCTGTTTTTGAATTCTAGGGCTGACTGGGACAGGCTGATGTCATGCTGATGCATAAAGATGTTGATAGAAGAATGGCTAGGATTTAATCTTGGTAAAAGAAGAGTTGAGTTGAGTGTTTGGAAAAACCACCACTTTTTTCCTTTTGTTTTCAAACCCTTACAATTACTACATTTGCGCAGAATACCACATATTTCCCCCTTTTGCTAAAAAAACCCTCTCATTTCACTTTTTACTCACACACCATACACACATACACACACAAGGGCGCTCTCGCCGAATTTATTGTTCTACGCCGAATTTGTTGTTCCGCACAAATTTGATTGTGTAAATAATGTTTGGGAACAAAGATTTCGCGGGGAAAAATCTTAAATGAACCGTGCCCGCGGGCACGGGTTATGACTAGTGTGTGTGTATATATATCTCTTTATGTATATGAGAAAAATAAATATCATGTCATATAAAGAAACTTGCTCACATAGCTGGCAAAAAGTCCATATACACCATTTGGTTTCCTTAGATGATTGGCACCATTCATATTGATCTTTATACACTCCAGAACAGATACACCAAATTTTAAGTGGTTTTCAGATCATTTGATCATGAATCTATAATTTGAACAACTTACAAGCTGGACAATGTTCAACCATCAATTCAATGTGAAATAATATGAGAAGCTCGTGTAGACGTATGTAATTTGAGGACATGGAGATCAATATGAACTTGGTCGATGTCCAATTTATAAGTGAAAATGGGATTATTTGATCATCATTCGAGGATATTGCTTTCATATGACATATGATACTTATGTTTGTGTAGAAATCATTTCTTTTTCGAACTAAGGCCGTAGTACAGTATTGAACCAATGATCTCCATTTCCAACCCCACCCTTTTGTCCATGAACCATGCCTCAGCTGTGTACCAAGCAATTGTTGTTTTGATTGATTTCGATGTTTATATAATCGTTTAAGCAGAGCATAATTTTATTTACTTTATTTCTTTTGGTAATGGTTTTGTCTAAGTTTTCTTATTTTTCCAATGAAACCATGGATGTCAACCATTCTAAGGAGTTGCTAGTGTCAGAGACACGGATGCTATCAACTTTACTGGCTTCCATTTGTGAAGTTGTGTAGATTGGAGTGATAAACATGCAATTATGAACAGGAGAACGGAATGCAATGAGATGCCGATTCCAATACAAGGGCACTTACTGTTTTGTTCGTTTGATGAGATTTTATCTAATTATTTTTTTCAACTTTGGGAAGAGATTGGATTTTGTATGCATAAATTTATTCATCATTAAACTGAAACATGGGTTAGCTACTGTATGCAATCTTTTCCTTTGTGGGACTTATAATTATTTGTGAATATATAGTCCATAAAATAACTTGTATTATCTTCATCAATAAGATTGCCAAACAACCTCATAGAGCTGACATTCAGCATGCTTTTCAGCAAAGAACAACATTCAAAGAGCAATGCTCAGAGGTTGACAATATGGTTTTAACTTTAAAGGGATAAAACTAGTGAGTTGCGGGAGACTTTAGTTTTCAAACAAAATTGTTAAAGATTGAAGCTATATATTAAAAGGACTCACAAATACAATTTTAAAGATTTTATGTGGAAAATTTTAGTCAATTGTGTTTGGACTTGTTGTTAAAAAGGGTCTAAATATGAATTATTTAGTTATACTTATTGTTCATGTTTCAATGGCTTTTTATCGACTAGTTGATTGTGCTTAGGGCCTATCGATATCAATTGATATATTGATATATATTAGTATACTAAAAACATATATTAAAATGCCTTTTCATCTATCTTAATTTATCCATTTTACACATAATCATGTCTATATGAGGTATAATGTAATTTTTTGAAACAGAGTCGGACTAGACTACTTCTAGATGCATCCAGAATGCACATGCTTTCATTATGGTTTGAACAACATACTCGTCAAATAAAAAATCCAAACAGTTAGAAGTGGTTTACTTTTCAAAAATTATTTATACATTAAATTTTAGGATATTTTGACATGGTTCACTTATATAACTTGCGCTAAGCTAATGCAAAAGTTCCGAAAATTTTGCCACTTCGACCATGAGCAAAACATGTTGCAATCCTTTGAAATTTTGTTTATATATAATTTTTAAGTAGCAGATCATATCTAACCATTTGGAATTTCTAATTAGTTGGTGCAGTTTCCAAACCAAAGCTGCATTCTGATGCTTTTAAAAGTAACTTAGCTTTAGCTCAACTATCTCCATATGTGTCCGTGTGCACGTGCGTTTTCATTCTTTTGACTTGCTTCTCTTTATATTTTTAGAAATGAATGCTTAGATCATTTTATGCTATTAATAGGTAGATGTGCTTTCTACGTCATTGATTTTCTTCTATTAAGTTAATTACCTACTTGGTTTGCTATTTTTAACTTGAATAGGCTGTTATGTTTGTGAATTGTTCATGTTGACTGGTTAGTTAACCTTGTTTTTCATTAAGAATGCAAAAGAGTTGGTTATTCAATATTGTGTTCATGCATGACTATATCACTAGTTTTCTTACCAATTCTCTTGATTGATACATTAGCCCAATGAGTGTGAATACTGTTGCTATTACTCTTAATTCGTATCATATAAACTATAAAGTTTAGTGACATTTTGTAACTTGTTTCTATTCCAACTGTAAGTAGATAATGTAGCGTTCTTGGATCATTTTCCCTTATATATCTCTCCACTATTAGTACTTCATTAATAATACTTTTTATCTTTAGCAAACATTAATAACTTCATACATCCATTTTACTGTCTAGTTGCTAGAATAGTCTTTTTGATTAGTATAAAAGGGTGAAACCATGTTGAGCACGGTGCGGGCAAAGATATTTAGGTCATTTTTGATTTATTAGTAGGCATAGGCTTTAACCACACTAGACTTCTCAAAAAACCTTTTGTAATAAAGGCTGATAGCCTACAACCTAATAATTTTATGAGTGAAGTAATTTAACTAATACCAATTACCGTTAAATGTATTTGGACTTTGTTTGTTGGCTAACTCATTCTTACCTATAGTTATTAGGAACTCGAATCGCTTTGGTATGTGGAGCAAAATCAGGTACATGGAGCGTTAGTAATCCAAAACATAGTATGTAAAGATAGTCTTTATTAGATGTGTTGGGTTCATTTTTTGTTGCTATATGTTGGCATTAGTGACACTAGATCTGGGGTAATCAGGTTGTGGAATCAGAACTGTTATTGAACATGTTGAGAGGTCATGTTGTGAGTCATATTTTGATATCAGTCATGACATGTGGGATCTGAATGCTAGATCGAATGCAGGAATTCTGTTTTGGTTTGCAGATCTGTTTTGCTGATTCCAGATCTGATTTGTAGCCCAGAATCTCGGAGGATCCTGAACTGATTGACGGAATAACGGAATATCTGCTGGAGATTTTTCTGTTCCTTTTTTACCCGAAATAGTTCCTTAAATGATGGGAGGAGATAACTGATTTAATGAGCAGAATTTTCTAATTTGATTTTCGTTTTGCTGCTCCTCTCAGATCTGATTTGCTTTTCCAGAATCTTGGTGTAATCCTGATGATTGCTATATTTATTGAGGGAATATCCGCTCAAGATTTGCTGAAACTATTTATCCGAAATAGTTGATTGGTTTCGAGATATGTGGGATTACTTGCCCGAAGTAGTTCCTAAATATATGGGCGGAAAAATCTGCATGAGATCTTATTTGAACCGTTTCCAAAACATTTTCCAGATTGATGGTGGCCGGCGTATATAAGGCTAATGCAGATTCTACCAGGACTTATCTCTTTCGTGAAGATTGTTGATCGGGGACGGATGCCGACGGATACACATGTAAGGATCAAAGGGAGTTTGATTTGGTTGGTTTATGCAAGGGGATCTTGCGGTTTCAAGGAGATCGACGGCTACAAAGGTAGGGATCAAAGGAAGTTCGATCTGGTCGGTTTATGCAAGGGGATTTTGCGTGCAAGGGGATTTTGCGTGCAAGGGGATCTTGCGGTGATTACTCAATGTGGTTGATTGGAATCACCCATTGCGGTTTGTATTAAGGGAGAGTGTGTTCCTCCTAATGGGATTGCAATATTAGTGATTGTAATCGTTTTGATATAATGGAGTAATCTGATTTTTCAGGGCGTTGTCCCGCAGATGTAGGTGTGCGCACCGAACTACGTTACTAGGTTTTGCATGTCATTGTGGTTTTCGTATATGTGTTCATATTTACATGATTGAATCATAGGTACTGACATTTGCAATTGGTATCAGAGCGGATCATCCGTGATGCTTTGTTGTCAAAGAGGGTGTGAACTTGGCTTCTTAGTACGACAATCATGAATACTCGAGAAGTTGCTTCCGTTATTCACCCTCCTCTGCTTGTGGGTATAAACTACACATTGGAAATCAAGAATGCGAGCGTTTATTAAATCGCTAGATGAAAAAGCTTGGATTGCTGTCATTGAAGGATGGTCTCTGCCTGTTGAAGTTGACAAAGATGGCAAGGAACATCTCAAGCCAGCAAAAGAATGGAGTCAAGATGAAGATCGTGCAGCCCTGGGAAATTCTAAAGCCGTTAATGCCATTTTCACGGCTGTAGACGAAGAGCAATTCAAACTCATCTCTACCTGTGAATATGCTCCAGAAGCTTGGGACATTCTTCAGAACGTCTATGAAGGAACTAATACGGTAAGAGTCTCAAAACTCCAAATGCTTGTATCACAATTTGAAGAATTAAGAATGTGTGATGATAATACTATTGCTGAATTTAATGGGAAATTAAGAGATATAGCTAATCAATCCTATCAACTTGGTAAAAAATACTCAGAGGTGAAGTTGGTCGTAAAGCTCTAAGATCTCTCCTTGAACAATTCTATGCTAAGGTAGCCAGAAACAGAATAAAAGAGGCAAAGGGGTGGCCTTAAAGGTAAAGTCTGGGGATGTCTCTAAAGAAGATGAGGAATCGGGTCTAGATGAGGATATTGCCCTGCTGACTAAAAATTTCAGTAGAATGCTTAAGAAGATTAGTAGTAAAGGACAGAATTTCAGAACATGAAACCATGTGACTCGATGAAGTGATATATCTGCTGGAAAATCCTTCAACAAAAATCAAAGGTATGATCAGAAGAAGAAAGGAAAAGGAATTCAATGTAGAGAGTGTGAGGGATATGAGCATATATATAGGCTGAATGTGCAAACACTCTGAAGAAGCAAAAAGAGAAGTCCTCGACTAGTACTGTTGTGAATCGTCGTAGATCGATTCACAATTTAAAAGAGGAAAATTAAAAGAGAGGAAAATGTTTATATTTTTGCTTGATTGAGACAAAGAACCTAGATAATGATCTTCTTAGAGACAAGATCGATCTCCCCACTTTGGATGAACGAGCCAAAGTTTAAGAACCTTCAATTGACACTTGAGAGTTTTTCTCACAATTCAAGCATAAGGAAAAAGATGACGGCTAGACCTAATATAAAGAAAGAGGAGGGATTTTGGTAAAAGACCAAAATACACTCCCACTAAGAAAAAGGCCTAAACCGCGCTCCCGCGTCTCCTGCGACGTGCGTAAGTGATGACGCCTCCACCGCCACGTGCTCCATCCACTGAGGGGCTAGGTGCGCTCGCATCAATACCCCCCTAAAAGAGCCACCTTGTCCTCAAGGTGGAAATCCGGATACTGCGCTTGGACCACATCATAATCCTCCCAAGTAGCGTCGCAATCTGGTAGCCCTGCCCAGTAGATCAGCACCTCTCTCCGCCGACCCGCTCCCTGGCGAACCTCACTCACCTCCAAAGGCTCCAACAACACCTCCATGTCCTCCGTAAGTGTAGGGGGAAGAGTGGAGGAAACAGCATGGTCTCCAATCACCCGCCTCAACTGCGACACGTGGAACACAGGATGAATCGCCGACGTGGCTGGCAGCCTCAACCGGTATGCCACCTGTCCGACCGTGGCCCCCACCTGATATGGACCGAAGTAGCGAGCTGCCAGCTTCTCGTTCGGCCTCCTCGTCATCGATCTCTGTCTGTAGGGACGTAGCTTGAGATAGACCATATCTCCCACCTGGAAGCTAACGTCCCGTCGATGCCCGTCCGCCTGAGCCTTCATCACCTGCTGAGCCCGCAACAGGTGCTTTCGCAGCTCCTCCAACAGCCCATCCCTCTCCTCCATGTACGTCTCCACTCGCGACATTGGAGTCTGACTGTTCCCAAAGCGCACCAAGGGTGGAGAGTCACGTCCGTACAACACCCTGAAAGGCGTCGTCCCTGCCCTGGAATGGTACGAGGTGTTGTACCAATATTCTGCTCACGCCAACCACCTGTACCACTGCCGAGGTGTGTCTGAAGCAAAGCACCGCAAGTACGTCTCTAGGCTGCGGTTGACAACCTCCGTCTGACTGTCGGTCTGTGGGTGGTAAGCGGTACTCCTCTTCAGGACCGTACCCTGTACCCTAAACAGCTCCCTCCAAAAGAGGCTTATGAATACCTTGTCCCTGTCGGACACGATGGACGCCGGTATCCCATGCAGCCTTATCACCTCCTTCATAAACGCCGCTGCTACTGATACGGCTGTGTAAGGATGCCTCAAGGGAATGAAGTGGGCATACTTACTCAGCCTATCCACCACCACCATAATCACCGTGTACCCCTCTGAACGTGGTAGCCCGTCGATGAAATCCATGGTAACATCTTCCCACACCCTCTCTGGTAGTGCCAACGGCTGAAGCAGTCCCGCTGGAGCCATCGCCATGTACTTGTGACGCTGACAGACGTCACAAGCTGCAACTAAGCGTGCAATTCCCCTCTGCATCCCTGGCCAGTACACCTCTCTGGTCATCATCTGATAAGTCTACTGCACCCCCGAGTGACCCCCCGTCACGGAGCTATGGAACTCCTGGAACAAAACGTGTATGAAGGCAGAGGTCCTCGGCAACACTAACCTCCCCTGGTACAGTAGTCGACGCCCCTCCAATGAATATCCTGCCAGACCGTCCGCCCCACTCTGTAATAACTCGCGGATCTGCTGCAACTCCGCATCACCCTCCGCCTCCTGCAACATGGGCTCCCAGTCCAGCCACTTGGGCCTCGACAATGCCCTCAAGTCCACACACTCCTCCCGTCGAGACAAGGCATCCGCAGCCTTGTTCTCCAACCTGGGCCAGTACTCTATCTCAAAGCGGTATCCTACCAGCTTGGATAACCAACGCTGATGCTCATATGTGACTAACCGTTGCTCGAGAAGGTATTTGAGGCTCCTCTGGTCCGTCCTGACCACGAACTCCCGACCCAACAGATAGGGCCTCCACTTCAGTACTGCCAACACTATGGCCATCAACTCCCGCTCATAGACCGATTTTAGCCGCGCCCTAGCTGATAGCACCTGGCTGAAATAGGCTATGGGTCTCCCCTCCTGCATGAGTACCGCCCCTAAACCATGCCCTGATGCGTCCGTCTCCACCACAAAAGCATTGCCAAAGTCTGGCAAGGCAAGCACTGGCGCCGTCGTCATCGCCACCTTCAAGGCCTCAAAGGCCTTGGTGGCCTCCTCCCCCAGTGGAACCCATCCTTCTTCAGCTGCTCCGTGAGGGGCCACACTATAGTGCTGTACCCCTTGACGAACTTCATGTAGTAGCCCGTCAGCCCCAGGAAGCCTCGCAGTGCCCGTAAAGTAGTAGGCACCGGCCAATCCAGCATGGCTGCTATCTTTGCCCTGTCGGCCGCCACCCCCTCGGCTGACACCACATGCCTCAGGTACTCTACCCTCGCCTGACCGAAGCTGCACTTCTTTCGGTTGGCGTATAGTTGATGTGCAATCAACTCCCTGAACACCACCTCCAGGTGGTCAATGTGCTCACCCATGCTCTTACTGTAGATGAGGATGTCGTCGAAGAAGACTAGGATGAACCGCCGTAAGTAAGGCTGGAAGACCTTGTTCATCAAGGCCTGGAATGTCGAAGGAGCGTTGGTCAAGCCGAACGACATGACCAGGAACTCGTAATGTCCCTCATGAGTGCGGAAGGCGGTCTTCAGCACGTCCTCTGGCCGCATCAAGATCTGGTGGTACCCCGCCTTCAGGTCGATCTTCGAGAAGATCGCCGCCCCATGCAGCTCGTCAAGCAGCTCGTCGATTACCGGAATAGGAAACTTGTCGGCGACAGTCTCCTTATTCAGCGCCCGGTAATCGGCGCAGAATCTCCAACTACCGTCCTTCTTCTTCACCAGTAGTACTGGAGAAGAAAAAGGACTCACACTTGGCTGGATCATGCCAGCCTGCAGCATCTCCCGCACCATCCTCTCTATCTCATCCTTCTGTACGTGCGGGTACCTGTAAGGGCGCACGCTCACCGGTGCTACCCCGTCACGCAGTACTATCGCGTGCTCATGCCCCCTCGCCGGAGGTAGCCCTTGCGGGCTTTGGAAGACATCCTGGTACTGCTCTAGTACCGAATCCACCTCCTCTGGAGTCTCCTCCTGCTGCTCCTCCTCTACTGACAACCCCTAGTACTCCACCAAAAATCCCTCTCCCTCATCCCGCAACGCTCACGTAATGGCCTTGAAGGCCATTACCGAAAAGTAGAGGGTCGGGTCCCCTGTCAGCACCACCGTCTTGCCACCCTCCTTGAACTCCATCCGAAGGAGCTTCCAGTTCACCTTCATCTCCCCGAGCTTCTTCAGCCACTGCACCCCCAATATGACATCCACGTTGCCCAACTCCGGTGACAAGAAGTCCTCCACTATCTGAAGCCCCTGCAGTGTGAAAAACACCCCCTTGCAGAGCCCTTACTCTCTTCCATCTTCCCTGTGCCCAACAACACAGTGAACTTCTCCATCGTACTCAACTCTAAGCCGTGACGCTCTACCAGCCGCCTCGAGATGAAGTTGTGGGTCGCCCCACTGTCAATCAGATTGACAGTGGGGTCACCGTCTGATCCCCCAATGTCCCTGCCAACTTCATGGTATGGTTCGGAGTGAACCATACCACGGAGTTCAACGACACCTCCGCAAAGTCCATGTGCACATGCTCCTCCTCAGGCTCCTCCACAATCACAGGCTCCTCCTTCTCCGGGTACTCATCCTCGTCGGGCACGATCACGATCTGCAGCAACTTGCTCGCACATCGATGGCCGGGGTAAACCTCTCATCACACCTGAAACATAGGCCCGCCGCCCGCCGCGTCCGCCTATCAACCTCCGTCATGCGCCTACCAGGTACGGCGGTGCGGACCTCCCCTGCAGCTGGTCTAGGTGGTACTGGTGCTGGTGGCCCGATAGCTGGTCTAGGTGGTGCTGGTGCTGCCGGGCTGCGCTGGCCCTGCGCCCCCCCAAGTCCCCCTAATGCGTCTCTCGTCCGACTGCTTCTCCTCCGCCTTGTGAGCTAGGCGAAGGACATCCTCCAAACATTGAGGGCTCTGCATACTCAGCTCTGCTCGTATAGAGGGCTTCAACCCTCTCATGAAGTTCCCGATCATCACCTCGTCGGTCACCCCATTCACCCTACTGTTCAGCATCTCGAATCTCTCCACATAGTCTCTCACTGTCCCCTCCTGCCTCAGAGCCGACAGCTGCTCGTAGAAATCCCCCCTACTATCTCCTGGAATCGGTCCACGATCAGCGCTGATAGCTCCTCCCAGGTACGAAAAGGGGACCGTGCGATCTTCCACCGGTACCACGCCAGGGCCTTCCCCTCAAAGTAAATCCCGATGGCCTTTAGAACCTCCTGCTCCCTCAGCCCCATCACCTGGAAATACCTCTCTGCTCGATAGATCCACCCGTCAGGATCGGTGTCATCGAAGGTCGGCATCTTCAGCTTCATCAACCGCCGGTCGGCGTTGATGTCACCCTGCTGTCCCATATCCCCTCCACGGTCACCACCCCGAACCAAAACGCCACCCCGGGGTTCCATCGGGCCTCCCCTATCAACCACGTACCGCTCCTCAGGCCAGGCAGGCCTCTCCCAAGCCTCGGGCTGAAAGTGATGCCCGGGAAACTCTGGCGGTCGTGCAAAAATGGGCCTCGGCCCAGGTGGGGCGGGATCCGTCCTCCAGAATTGGCTCGCCGGGGCCCCAATAGCTGCTCCCGAGGCCCACCCGTCTCCCACTGCCCCCGAAGTTCCCTCAGAGTAGGGTACGAACCCAGCCACACCGCCAAAAGCCACCCCTTGCTCGCCGCGACTCCTGGACCGTCGCCCAGGCATGCTGACCCCCTCCCGGGGTCCAGCGGGCCTGCCCGGCCCCAAGCAGGGGCCGGGATCCCTTCGCCACCCCCGCCTGGGGCTGTCGACCCCCAGGCGGGGGTCGCGCGGCTCGCCCGACCCCCGATGGGGGTCGGCGGGCCCTGGGCAACCCCCGGAAGGGGGTGTCGGCCCTCCGGCGGCCCCGATTAGGGTCGTCGAGGGCCGGGGGTTGCCGGCTGGGCCCGCCCAGGCCGTGGATGGGCCGGGCGGGCCGGTCGACCCCCAAACAGGCCCGACAGGGCCCGTGGATGCTGTTCCGGGCCCTGTCGCGCCAAACCCTAGCCCGCCGGCTAGGGTTTGAGTCGCCGCCATCGCATATGATTCCCCGTGGCTCGGGGGTTCCTGATTTGTCGAATCGATGCCGGAATCGCCTGGGATCTCCTCCGTTGCCCTCCGTTTTCCGCGATCCGCCACCTTCTCCTTGGTCAAGTCTTGCAACATTGCCATCATCGCTGGAATCGCAGCCGTGGCGTCCTTCAAAATTTTAAGATCCCTTCCCGACTCCGCGGCTTCCCTTTTCATGCTCCGAAGTTCCGTTTGAATGTCCTCTTGGGTGTTTGCGTGATCTTTGATCGAAGCCTCCATCGTCTTCCTCAAACCCTCGATCTCTTGATTGAGATCGTCGCGGAGGCCTTGGATCTTCTCGTCCACGGAAGCTCTCGTCCCCCGTTGCCATGGATTCGTAGTGCTTTGATACCAATTGTTGAGAATCGTCGTAGATCAATTCACAATTTAAAAGAGGAAAATTAAAAGAGAGGAAAAAGTTTATATTTTTGCTTGATTGAGACAAATAACCTAGATAATGATCTTCTTAGAGACAAGATCGATCTCCCCACTTTGGATGAACGGGCCAAAGTTTAAGAACCTACAATTGACACTTGAGAGTTTTTCTCACAATTCAAGCATAAGGAAAAAGATGACGGCTAGACCTAATATAAAGAAAGAGGAGGGATTTTGGTAAAAGACCAAAATACACTCCCACTAAGAAAAAGGCCTAAACCGCGCTCCCGCGTCTCCTGCGACGTGCGTAAGTGATGACGCCTCCACCGCCACGTGCTCCATCCGCTGAGGGGCTAGGTGCGCTCGCATCAAGTACCTGGAGTGAAGATGAGTCTGAGGGGAGTGTTGAAGATGAAGAAATCACCCGTAATTATGTTGCTTTGCAGCCTCTATGAAGAAGCAATCAAACTACAACACAAGGAATCATGTTAGATATAATGTTGCAACATCAGTCATGACATCTGCCAACAAATTAGATAATGACAGATCCAATGTTGCAATATCATCCACATCTACTATCAAATCAGATTCTAAAGCTGAAAGTGATGAGAAAGTTAGTGAAGAAGATATCCGAACAGCATACCAGATGATGTATGGAAAGTAAAATCTGCAATATCAACAAATTGTTGAGAGAAGAAAATGTAAGAGTGAAAGAAGAGAAGGAAGAAGTCAAAGTCAAATGTCTGAAAGTGGGAGCAAAACTTTAGAGAACTGGAGAGTACCTTCAAGACAGTTCTTCTCAGGGCAGAGAAAGCTTAGTGCACATTGAATAAGTGGAACTTTGGGAAATCAAAACTGGATGATATATTGAATATGAGTAAGATTTCAGGAGACCGTATTGGAGTGGGCTATAATAGAGGAGGCTATTATGACGTGTCTACTGCAAAAAGGATACACGTCACCAAAGAACTTGAGAAAATTGGTCATCACAAGGGCCAAAATGGAGTTGTCAACGGTGGAAGTTTAGTGTGTGGATACTGCAAACTTGTTGGTCATTCTGAGAAAAATTGCTTTAGTCGCATGAGTCATTTCATGGAAGGCAGAGCTGTCAGTCATCTCGGCACGCAAGTGAAGAAGCAATGGGTCAGAAAGACAGAGTTATACAGCATGGTGGCATGTACATCCTTAAGAGCTTCTTCAGGTAACATATGGTATTTTGACAGTGGATGCTCACAGCACATGACTGGCAACAAAGAATTTCTTCATAACTACAAGGCCAGTAAGGGGGTCGTGTGACATTTGGTGATGGTCGAAGGAGCAAGGTTCTTGGTAAAGGTAATCTGAATGTTATTGGACTTCCTAAGCTTAAGAATATGTTGCATGTTGAAGATCTTAAAGCCAATCTTATTAACATCAGTCAACTGTGTGATCAAGGTTTACTTAAGAGATTTACTAAGGAGAAATGCTTTGTGCTTAATGCTGATGAAGAGTGTATTCTGATGGGCAAGAGGTCTGCTGACAACTACTATCTGCTACAAGACTTTAGTACTTTTATGGATGAAGATTTGAACACTGCAGCTTCAGAGAAAACACCTCATGTTCTGACTGATGTTGTAACATTGGATACGACACAGAAAGATATTGTTGCAGATGTTATGCCATCAAAATTGACATCTCCTCTCAACAATCAATGTGAGCAACCTGCTACAAATTCTTATGAATCTTCCTCCAGAATTATCAAAGAATTACCTCGCTGCTCATCCTCTGCCAGCGCCATCGGATCTTTGCATGTACCCTTTCCAGCACGGCGATCCTCGCCGACCTGGCTGTCACGGTCTCTTCACCCATTCCGGCCGACTTCTCCAGATTTTGCCCACTTCTACCCCGGTTCCACCGCATCCTTGTCTCCAAATATTGACATGCAGACCACCAAAGCTTCGCTGTCAGCACCGTCGATGTCTTCAACTCACTGGCTACTAGTTTGGCCTCTCAGAGCTCGACTACTGCACTGGATATCGTTCCATTTTTGCAGTTTACTATCAGATGTGAGGTATATTTTTCTTCCTTTAATTCCGCTGTGCCTGAGGATTTATTTCCAATATTTTGTCGTCTGAGATAGACATGGGAGCTTCTTGATGTGTCTCGATTGATTGTTCTGGATTGATTATCGGAGATGTGTACTTGGATTATATTGGAGTGCAGCCGAAAAGTATTATAGATTTATCGATGAGGACACACTTTTACTATCGATCACTGAGTCTGGTTCTCCATCTTCCTCTGTTGTTATGATTGAGATAGTCGTGTTGAATGACTCTGATTCTTCAACAACTGTATCTACTGGTGTTGGTGCACATCAGATAGCTGCTATGGATTCTTTAGATCCACGGGGTTCAAAATTTCAAGGTCATGTACGTGGGTTATATCTTCCAGATGACATTGTGTCAGATTATCGTATTAATGAACATGTGGCCCTGATGATTGTCATGTTACTGTTGTTACTGCTGATGTTACAACACATGTGCCAACATCTCAAGACCATTCAGTTGATTTCTCAACTATACATGTCATGGATCATGTTGTGACACATGACACAACATGCACTTCCACTCATCCAGTTGATGCTACAACTACTCTTACTTCTGAGCATTCTATATTAAATCCGGTCCCCATTTCTTCTGATATGTCTGCTGACATAGAAGTTTCTCATTCTTGTCGCCGCCGTCGTAGTTCTGCCAAGCGACATGGTGCTCCGTCTAGCTCTCCAACTCCCTCTCCTTCAATGTCGGCTTCTAAGAAAGCCAGAGTCGTTCTTGAAGCATCCGCTCCTTCCTTGACTCTGTTTCCTGCTTCTGATGCTTTGCACAAGATGTTCTTTTACCAGGCTTGCCAGAATCGTTGGGCTACTTATTTAGACAGAGCAGTGGGTGATTCGCAATCTAGATGTCATCTTGTCAGATTCTCTTGTTGATGCACGAGTTGCCTCTTCTGACGTCATGTTGCAGATGATGTTTTAACACATGGCACGACATCTGTTTCTGCTAGTGAGGGAATTTTATTGCAATTTATTCAGACCAGCTGGAGACTCGCAATCTAGGTGGGCATTCCAATCCTCCTCATACCTGCCTTATTTCTCAGCTGCTATTGTCTCAGAACCGAATGAATTGGCCGTCTCTTCTGATTTGATTAATATCACTGCTCGGACTATTACTAGTAAGGGGAATGATCTTTGCTCCGTTGATGCTGTTTCTATTGCTCCTGCTCTAGTTACGATTTCTTGAGGTATCCTTTGACTTATTGTGGCTCAAAGAGGGAGAATGTTTTGTTGTTGGTACATCTTTTGCCCGTGCTTGGGTTGTGCCACATAATGCCAAAGGTGGAGATTGTTGGGTTGATTTTCTGTTGCTATATCTTGGCATTAGTGGCACTAGATCTGGAGTATTCAGGTTATGGAATCAGAACTGTTTTTGAACAGGTTGAGAGGTCATGTTGTGAGTCATGTTGTGACATCAGTCATGACATGCAGGATCTGAATGCTAGATCGAATGCAGGAATTCTGTTTTGGTTTGCAGATCTGTTTTGCTGATTTCAGATCTAATTTGTAGAACACAATCTCGGGATCCTAAACTGATTGATGGAATAACTGAATATCTGCTGGAGATTTTTCTGTTTCTTTTTACTCGAAATAGTTCCTTAAATGATGGGCGGAGATAACTGATTTAATGAGCAGAATTTTCTGATTTGATTTTCAGATTTGTTTTGCTGCTCCTCTCAGATCGGATTTGCTTTTCCAGAATCTTGGTGTAATCCTGATTATTGCTATTTATTGAGGGATTATCCGCTCAAGATTTGCTGAAACTATTTACCCGAAATAGTTGATGGGTTCCGAGATATGTGAGATTACTTGCCCGAAGTAGTTCCTAAATATATGGGCGGAAAAATATGCATGAATGAGCTCTTATTTGAACTGTTTTCCAAAACATTTTCCAGATTGGTGGTGGCCGGCGTATATAAGGCTAATGCGGATTCTACTAGGGCTTATCTCTTTCGTGAAGATTGTTGATCGGGGATGGAGGCCGACGGCTACACAGGTAGGGATCAAAGGGAGTTTGATCTGGTCGGTTTATGCAAGGGGATCTTGCGATTTCTACATCCGGGGACGGAGGCCGACGGTTACAAAGGTAAGGATCGAAGGAAGTTCGATTTGGTCAGTTTATGCAAGGAGATCTTGAGGTGATTACTCCATGGGGTTGATTGGAATCACCCATTGCGGTTTGTATTGAGGGAGAGTATTCATCCTAATGAGATTGCAATATTAGTGATTGTAATCGTTTTGATATAGTGGAGTAATCTGATTTTTCTGGGCGTGGTCCCACAGATGTAGGTGTGCTCATCTAACTGCGTTACCAAGTTTTGCGTGTCATTGTGGTTTTCGTATATATGCTCATATTTACATGATTGAATCATAGGTACTGACATTTACAAGATGCTTAGTAGAAAAAAATACATTTATTAAGGAAGAGTTTTTTACAAGATTATTAAGGAGTTCATTATTTCGATGCACACATTTATGAATATGTATGTATGCATAGTAGTTTGTTATATAAATTTAGCAAATTTGCGCCTTAGCTTGGTAACAATGAACTTTTATTTAGTTTAAAAAGTTGTTAAAAATTTAAAACATTGATTTTACTATTTTTAATCGTTAATCCACAGCAATTCAGAACATGTGATGAATCGTGGGGGGTTTTACGTTTTTGTATAACACTAGTCTTACCCAATACCCACTGACTCGTGTAATCTAACTTTCAGCTCTTTTTACTGAAACTTCAACTATCTCCATATCAAACATCAAAACACACGAGAGAAAAGAAAAAGAGAAGGTGGTTCTTCTGATCCTAAGCCGATCTGAATCCCGATGTGTCTGCACAATGTGAGAGATCGTTTTCTTTTGTTGCAAGTTATTTAATACAGATAATGGAGATCAAGGGACATGAATACTTTTGGTAAGCGAGTGGGGTTCGAACTGGAAAGAAAAAAAATTCTGCATTCATGTTGGAGGTCTCACTAACTTGCAAAATATTAATTGTCAAGTTTTAATGAATAAAAAGCAACATATATATTGGTGTTGCTATTTAAAAATATCTGGATGATGCTAAATCTGGATATCAAGCACAATTAGATACATTGGTTGCTTTCATTTGCCCTTCTTGGATCAATTTCTCTATTATCTAAACTCTTTCTTGCATTATATTTTTCTTTTACATTAATGGCCAATGTTTCGTGGTCATGATAAATCCGACTATTCCACAAACAAGAAAGTGATCTTGAAATTTTAGAATTTCTTGCATTTGAAAATAAAACTTTAGTAATTTAGTAATCCAACCTTCTATTGTCCTTTTAGTTTGGTTGGAAAAATAACCGGTGTTTGGAGGTTTATACAAGCATTAATATACTCTAAGAGAGAGGGAAGTCGAAAGAGTTGTTAAAGGGTTTGGATGTGGTGAACTCAATAGCGGTCGAGGTTTTAATCAAGAAACTTGTATAAAATGGCCAAAGACATGTTCGAACTTTTATCATTTGTTTAACTGAATTTAATCCATATTTTTTCTCGGTAAAAGTGATTTAGATTGCTACAATGAATGATTCAATTTTACAGCATGCCTTTCTAAGTAATCTATATTATAAAACAGGGATGTCATCAAGAGAAATTGGATAAGAGAAATTGGACAAGAGATATTGGTTATGTGTGTTGTTGTATGTGGATATGTGTATTGTTGTATAAGAGATTTTGGTTAAGAGATAATGGATAAGAGATAATGGATAAGAGATTTTGGTTATGTGTAATTGGGTGTGTTGTTTGTAGAGATTTTGTATATATGTGGTTTGAGAAATTGAGATATGAGAAATTGTATTTAAAATTTTGAACTCAAAATTTCACACTTCCCTTTACATCTGCTCGAATTGGGAGGGAAACACTTTAGATCACGTCACGTTTGAGAGGGAACCAATTTTGATCACATCACGGTTGAAGAACATATTTGCTTTGCGCGCCAAACGGAAGCAGTGCACGGGAGATCACCCTCAACGCCATCATCTTCTACCTCCTCCAGCTCAACAACGAAGAACATCTACCTCAGCTCATCTTCTATCGCCATCATCTTCTACCTCAGCTCAAGCACCCTCTTCTACCTCAGCTCAACAACGCAGCGCAAGTACATCAAGAACTCATCTTTTCTTTTAATTTATTTCACCCTCAAAAATTTTAATTTATCCTCACATTTCAGCTGTTTGAGCTTCATCACGGCCTCAACAACTCAACCCTTTGTGAGCTTTGTGAGGTTGAGAGCTTCATCACGTCCTCTGCACCTCACCCCTTGATCAGTTTGAGAGAATTGGTGAGCTTTTATTCCAAGATTATAGAGCTGTTTGAGTTTGAGTTTGAGATTTATCACTCAATTTTATCACTCAATTTTATATTCTTAAAGATTGAGCTTGATGAAAAAATGAGATTGCTGAAATATTGAGTTTGCAATTGGACTAAATTTCAGTCCATTTGTTTGCAAACAATTTTCATTAACAGGACAAAGATGATTTTCAAAGTTGACTGATAGTATTAGGCAATATTAAACTGATATTCTAAATATTCTAAATGTTAATTACTATCAGTCAACTTTGTCCAATATTAAACTTACCTAATTCATCAGTCAATATTCTATTCTATTCATATGTATTGCAAACCAATATAAATCTCAAAAATCATCTTACCTAATACTATCAGTCAATGTTAATTAACAGGACAATTAACAGGACAAAGATTGACATTAACATGACAATTATGATATAGAGGACTGAAAATTTATAAGTATTTGCAACCAATATATGCTAATTAACAGGATAATGAAAATTTTTAGGTGTAAACAATTTATTCAATTAACAGGACAATGCTAATTTAAATGTGTTTTTTAGTCGATTTAAATTTTTTATCAATGTTGATATGGTATTTGCAAATTTTTAATTAATTCAACATCAATTCACTGATTTTTAGTCAATTTTTAAAAATTTGATTATGAGAATTCACTGATAGCTATCACTGATAACTCACTTCACTGATAGCTCTTCATATGCAATATCACTAATAGCTTTCACTGATAAGTCACTTCACTGATAGCTCTTCATATGCAAATTGGTGAGCTTTTATTCCAAGCTTATACTGAATACACACTTTGAAGTATTCCAAGATAATAACACTTTGAAGTATAATATAATTCTCTCACTTTGAAGTATGAGATTGCTGAAAAATATGAGATTGCTAATATCAGTATACTCAATATGAAAAATATGATAAAAATATGAATGAGAAAAACATCCACATGATAAATATGAGATTGCTTTATCAATATGATATGAGATTGAGTATACTGAATATTGAGTATTGTGATGTATGAGATGAGAAATGATATGAGATTGAGTATACTGAATATTTATCAGTATTGTGAAGTATGAATACTGAATATTAAGTATTGTGAAGTATTGTGAAGTATTGAGTATACTGAATATTTATCAATATGGTATGAGATTGAGTATACTGAATATTGAGTATTGTGAAGTATGAGATTGCTAATATTGAGTATACTGAATATTGAGTATTGTGAAGTATTCCAAGATGAGATTGCTTTATCATCTTTGCTAATATTGAGTATACTGAATATTGAGTATTTTGAAGTATTCCAAGATGAGATTGCTTTATCATCTTCGCTAATATTGAGTATACTGAATATGAAAAATATGAGATTGCTAATATGAGATTGCTAATATGAGAAAAATATGAATATCAATATGAGTATACTGAATATGAAAGATTGAGCTTTTATTCAAATGGGTTTTCTCATATTTATGGATAATAATCTTGGTGAGTTTGAGTTTGAGAGAAATGGTTTATCACTCAATTTTATATTCCTAAAGATTGAGCTTGCTGAAAAATGAGATAATTGCTGAATGAGCTTGCTGCTATGTGAGTTTGAGAGCTTGCTACTGAATAGAGCTGTTTGCAATTGGACTAAATTTCAGTCCATTTGTTTGCAATACATATGAATTGTTAATGAATAGAGGTGCTGGATATGAGAAAAAATGTTGTAAATTCACATTTTTAGTGCTGTTTGCAATTGGACTAAATTCTAATATTTGCTTCACTCATTTTTTCAGGGCTGCAGAGTAAGATTTCTTCTGGAGGTTTTCTGAAGAGTACAAAGTTCAACTTTGGTTACAAATAGTAAGCTTTTGCCTGATCTCCTTATTAAACCAAATTAGGTTTTGTGGTATTTTTGGATATGGTTCCTTGCCAACTATCTTATTTGATGTTAATTCCACAAATAACCCAATTGGCAGTAACACCAATATTAAACTGAAAATTTCAAATGAGCTTTACATGCAGCATAACTAAAAATTTGGGTAATTACCCAAAAGTCCTGTAAAATTTGGGTAGTTTCAGTGTGCTTTATGTTTCAGTGTAAAATTTCAAATTTGGGTAGTTTTAGTGTGAGTTTGAATGATAAAATTGGGTAATTAACAGGACACTCTAAAATATAACAATTATTTACACTGTAAAATATATGCTAGTATTCAAGTAATTATATTTTGAGAATATATGCAAGTAACAGGACAATAAAATAAATTTATTTCCATGTGTTATTGAGATAATTTTTTGTGGTTTTGCAAGTTGAATGTTGAGAGAATTGAGTTTGAATGTTGAATGTTGATGTGCTTTCAGTGTCATGTTGAATGTTGAGAGAATTGAGTTTCAAAAATGTGGGGTTTGAGATAATTTTTTGTTACTTTGATGTTATGAATAAGCTCTTCATTTTCATGCAGAGATCTTGATTTTGTTAATTTTGCATGAAAGTGTCCTGTTGAATCATGTTAACATGAAAGTGTCCTCAAAATGTTGGGAAATTTTAATGTTAACTTCATGCAACTCAACATGATTAATCAACATGAAGTTAACAAGAGCATACCTGCATGAAAGAGAGCTTGATTTTGTTAATTTCAAAATGTTGCACCTCAACTCTATTTTTTGTTAATTTGATTCTATGCCATGGTATTTGATGATATAAGAAAAATGTTGAACTTAACATGAAATTATCAAATGAAATGTTAATATAATTTTTGAGAGAAAAATGAACTATGGTGTTGAAACTGAATTTAATTTTGAAATTGAATTTTTCTCATACCCAAATTTAAGTTATTGAATGCAGTATACTCTTCTGAAATTTGAGTTATATATCCATATCAAATGTCCTGTTGAGTATACTGCATACACAAATCCATATCAAATGAACTATGTTGAAATTTGAGTTATTGAATTTCAATAACTCAAATTTCAACATAGTTCATTTTATATGGATTTGTGTATGCAGTATACTCAACAGGACATTTGATATGGATATGTGTATACATTCTGTGTGTAAAATTTGAAATTAATTGAGAAATGTGTGTCAATTGATTGAGAAATGTGTATACACTCAAATTTGAAATGCTGTGAAATTTTACAGTGTCAAGTAATTAATGTTATTACTTCAAGTATAATTGATTGATTTAATTGATTGAAATTTAATTGATTGAACTATGGTCTCAAATTTGAAATGCTGTCATTATATATCAAGTATCAACATTACAGTGTCAATTTCAATATATTTTGAAATTTAATTGATTGAAATTTTACAGTGTCAAGTATCAACATTAATGTTATGAACTATGGTTATGTGTAAACTCCCTTGCTGTATCTCATTTGGGTGTTTTTGAGAGAATGAACTATGTTGAATGCAGTATACAGGACATTTGAAAAATTGGGTGTGTAAACTATGTGTAAACTATGGTTGAGAATGAACTATCTTGAGAGAACTATGTGAGAGAATAGAGAACTATGTTGAGAATGAACTATGGTTGAGAATGAACTATAGTTCATTCTCTCTCTTCTCTCTCAAAAACCCTCAATTTTTCAATTGAACTATGTGTAAACTATGGTTATGTGTAAACTCACTTGCTATATCTTACTCTTCTCTCATACGTCCTGTAAACACTCAATTAATGTTGATGTAATGTTGATATAATTTTTGAGAGAAAAATGAACTATGTTGATATAATTTTTCTCTGTATACACATATCCATATCAAATGTCCTGTTGAAATTGAATTTAATTTTGAAATTGAATTTTTCTCATTCCTTTCTCTTATCCAATGCACTATACAGAGAAATTGTATACTCTTCTGAAATTTGAGTTATTGAATTTTAAAATTGAATTTTGATACTTTCAAATGCAGTATGAGAGAATACTTGAATTTTTTGATATGGTTATGTTCAAGTATTATCCAATGCAGTAACCATATCAACATGAATACTTGAACATAAGCATATCAAAATTTCAGAAGAGCATGAATTTTGATACTTTCAATTTTAGAAGAGCTTGAATTTTGAAAATGAACTAAGATAAAATTTGTATACAGAGAGCTTGATTCAGAAGATACTTTCAATTTTAGAAGAGCTTGAATTTTGAAATTGAATATGGTTATGTTCATTTTGAAATTCAAGCTCTCTTGAATTTTAATACTTTCAATTGAATATGGTTCTGTTCATTTCAAAAGAGCTTGATTTTGAAAATGAAACATACTGCATTGGAGAATACTTGAACATAACCATATCAAAATTCAAGCTTTCAAATGAACATAACCATATCAACATGAATATAATGACAGCATTCATGTTTGAGGAAGTTCAAAATTGGGAATTCATATTTTATGTGTAGTTCAAATGTTGATATAATGTTGATATAATTGAGAAACACCCAAATGTTGATATAATGAATGTATCAACATGTATCAAGCATAAATACATGACAACATGTATCAACATTTGGGTGTTTCTCAATACATGACAACATTCAATTTTGAACTACCCAATTTGAGAGAAAAATGTTGATACATGCTCAAAATTGGGTGTTTCAGTTTGAGAGAAAAATGTTGATATAATGAAAAATGTTGAGAGAAAAATGTTTCAGTTTTCGGTTTACACATAAAACATGACAGCATTAAATCAACATTTGAGGGATATAGTCACAAGGAGGGATAAATACTTGATGTTAAATGAACTATATTAAGATATATTCAATGAACTATGTTGTGATGTAATGTTTGATTCTATGCCAACTCAAAACTCAATTCTATCAAAATTCAAAATTCTGTCAACAGGACACTCAATTCTCTCAACATTCTGTCATTGCAAATTTGAGTTTGAGTTATTGAACTATGTATTTTGAGTTATGTTGAGAGAATTGAGTTTGAGTTTGAGTTTGCAATGTTATTTCAAAATGTGAAGAGTATACAATGTTTTTCAAAATTTCAAAAGGCAAAATTTGAGTTATTGAAATTTCCCTTGCTCTTCAATGTTGAAATTTGAGTTTGAGTTTGAGTTTGATTTTGAGTTTGAGTTTGCAATGTTATTTCAAAATTTCTCTGAATACAATGTTTAAATTTGAGTTATTTCAAAATTTCAAACTGCAGGAAAAATTTGAGTTTGAGTTTGCAAATTTGAGTTTCATTGCAAACTCAATTCATAACATTGTACACTCTTCTGAAATTTGAGTTATTGAATTTTGAAATTGAAATTTAATTGATTGAGAAATGTGTATACAAAGAAAAATTCTCTCAAATGTCATGTTGAAAATGAGAAAAATTATACACATAACCATATCAACATGAAAGTATCAAATTTATACTGGATTGGTGAGCTTTGAGCTGTTTGCAAATTTAGAATATGATATTATCCATATTCCTAAAGATTGAGCTTCACTCATTTTTGCTTGCTGAAGAAATTTAGGGTGCTGAAGAGTACAAAGTTGGACTAATATTTGCTTCACTCATTTGAATTGCTCAATCTTCACTCATTTTATTCATATGAATTGCTAAAGAATTTAGTCCAATTGTTTGCATGTGTATATTCTAACAATTGGACTAAATTCTAATATTCATATGAATTGCTAAAGATTGAGCTGAAGAGTACAAAGTCCAATTGTTTGCATATATGGGTTATGAGAAAATGAGTGAAATATGAGATCAATTTTATATTCCTAACAATTGAGCTTGCTGAAAAATGGTTTATCACTTAATTTCAGTCTATTTGTTTGCAATACATATGAATTGCTAATGAATAGTGGTGCTGGATATGAGCAAAATTGAAAATTTGAAAACTTTAGGTGTAAACAATTTATACTGGATTTCAATGAAATGGAATACTGGATTTCAAATATGAGCAAGCACCTCTATAAAGAGTATACTGGATTTCATATTTGAAATCCAATACACTGAAAAAAGCTTTGTTGTAAATTCACATTTTTAGGTGTAAACAATTTATGATATAGAGGTGCTTGCTCTTCATAATCAAATTTCATTGTCATGTTAATTTGGTTGGACTAATATTTGCTTCACTCATTTGAATTGCTCAATCTTCACTCATTTTTATTCATATGAATTGCTAAAGAATTTAGTCCAATTGTTTGCATGTGTAAATTCTAACTATTTTAGTTTAACTATTTGCAGGACAAATTAATCATGGATAGCACCCTCCACTAACTGAGAAACTTTTGCCATTTTCTGAAGAACTCACCACTTTTCTTTGAAAATACATCAAGCTTGCAGGCCAAGGTATTTCTCATCAGTCCTCCTCAATAGTTTGAAAATTTATTGAAAATACATCAATCTTGCATGACAAATTCAATGTATTATTGACATTACACAGTTTCTATAAATCATATTTATGGATAATAACCTTGGTGAGTTTGAGTTTGAGAGAAATGGTTTATCACTCAATTTAATATTCCTAAAGATTGAGCTTGCTGAAAAATGAGATAATTGCTGAATAGCTTGCTACTGAATAGAGCTGTTTGCAATTGGACTAAATTTCAGTCCATTTGTTTGCAATACATATGAATTGCTAATGAATAGAGTATTAGGTATTTGCAAACAATTTTCATTAACAAGACAATGAAAATTTATAGTCAATGTTAATTTATAGGTATTTGCAAATACCTAATACTATCAGTCAATGTTAATTAACAGGACAATGAAAATTTGCAACCAATATTTGCAACCAATATTTGCTAATTAACAGGACAATTATGATATAGAGGACTGAAAATTTGTAGGTATTTGCAACCAAAATTTGCTAATTAACAGGACAATGAATTCAACTAAAAATGGATTCAACTAAAAATGGGGCCAGTTCTGAAATATTTTCCAAATTCTCAAAATATTGCTTTACATACGTTAACATGAATCCTGCAATATTAATGAGGGTATGTTAATTGAAGGCTATAGTTTAGTGCTTGCTCTTCTTGAGGGTGCTCTTCTTGATGAGGGTATGTTTCAGTGTGCTGTAAAAAATTTATGGATACTGAATACTAAATGAGCTTTACAGGACAAAAATTTCATTCTCAACTCATTTGAAAAGTAACAAAAAATTATATCAAGTATATCAAATTTTTTAATACTTGAATTCTCTCAAATGTCCTGTTGAAATTGAATTTAATTTTGATATCAACATTTGAGAGAATACTTGAATTTTGATATCAACATTGATTTCAAAAAATTACTTGGTTTTTGAGATAATTTAAGAGTATTAATTTTTTGGGTTGAGTTCATACTAAAAATCCTGGATTGAGTTCATACTCTAGCAATTTCAAATGAATGAACTAAAAACACTCCACATGCAGCATAACTAAAAATTCTGGACTGAAATGTTCATTTAATTGTCAATAGGATAACTGCATTAGAATTTGAGTATGAATTTTTTGGCTTGAGTATGAATTTGAGTATGAATTATTTAAATTCAATGAAATTGCATTAGGATTTCAACCCTAACAATTCTAATGCTGCAGTATATCAAACATATCAAAGTATTCAAGTATTGGTTATGCGAGTTTTTTATATTCATTGAAATACTTCAAGTATCTCACATGCTGGAATTGTTTTATATTCATTAGAAAATAGAAAATTTCTCAAACAGCTATGTGAGTTTGATACTGGAATACTGAAATTTTGTGAAATACTTCAAGTATACTGGATTTCAATGAAATGGAATACTTCAAATTTGAAAACTGGAATGGAATACTTCAAACTCACATGCTCAAGTATACTAAACTGGATTTCAACCTCACATGCTCAAGTATACTGAACTTGATGTCATGAACTTACCAAATTGTTTTTTGATTGGTTATCAATTTTGGTGCTATACTATATGCTAAATCAAGCTGATACTATCAATTTTGGATATTCAATTTTGGATTGCAACTGCAAACTGAATTTTGGATAGAATTGTATTTTGGATACTCACATTATGTTACTCCAGTGTTCTTTAAGCAATTCAATAGAAGCTTGGTATTTAAATAGAAGCTTGATATTCAAAATTTGGTATTTATTTCAATTTGAATAAATAGGAATGAGCTTGCTATTTTGCAATGGATGAGCTTAAAAAATTTTATCCTGTTGAATTGCAAGCTCAACAAAATAGCAAGCTCATTCAACAGGATATATGAATGGATGAGCTTGCTGACTAATTGGTTATGGAATTTTGTCCTTTGAAATGAAATCCTATTTTCATTCATTTAGAAATTTTGCTCTCATCTTCTGTACCTTATGAATAGATTTTTGCTAATGAATAGATTTGTGCATATGAACAAAAGTATAAAATGAGGATATGAAACTGAAGTATGCATTGGTTATGAATTGCTTTTGCTCATACTTAAATTGCCTGTTTTTTTATACTTAAATGACTGAAATTGCATGATATCATGGTTAGACATTCAACTTAAATGACTGTCATAGTTAGACATTGCATGAAATTGGTTATCATGGTTAGACATTCAAGTATGAGCTATTGGTTATATATTCTGAATATATAACCAAGCTTTTAAACAGGACACTTGGTTATCATGGGTAGATATCATGGTTAAATGACTTAAAAACATGCAATTTCAAACTGATTTTTGATATTTGAATATTTTTTTGATACCCAATTTACTCTCAAGCCTCCAAAAAAATGTGGGGAAATGTGGGGGAAATGCAACATGTTTTTTAGCTCCCATTTTTATGGAATATTTTGTCTAAAAAATGTGGGGGAAATGCAACTAACTTTACAAAAAAATTTACAAACGAAATACATATTGGGGGACTAACATTTTTGTCAGCGACTAAAAATTTTGTGAGTAACTAAACAATGTGAGAACTAAAATCTCTTGAGGTGACCTAAATTTTGGGGATCTAAGACTTTGATTGGGGAACTAAGATTTTGAGGGGGGGATTTCTAAAATGAATCATGTACACAATTTCAGGGGAACTAAGATTTTGAGGGGGGAATATCTAAAATGAATCGTGCCCACATTTTTGGGGGAACTAAGATTTTGAGGGGGACATATCTAAATTGAACCGTGCCCTCGGGCACGGGTTATAGACTGTATTATTATAACTGCGAATAATTTTTTTCACTTAGGCATAACAGAAATTCACATATGTGTGTATGTATGTATATGGGTGTGGGTGCCGGAGAGGGGGGGTGTGTAGAGTAGTCTTTATGTTAAAAAATTTCGCACCAACCTTTAGTGCGGAATTTTTGCTAGGTTTATTTTTTATTTTTTTTATTTTTGGGCGAACTTTAGGGGATTTGACCATCAATGAGCAATTACAAATTCGCCAGTTTTAGAACCATTGAAGTTTATTTAGTAGTTCGATCAAGGGTCAACTAGGCTTGGGTTCACTTGATTTTTGGTGTGTTAATGTATTGGTATGTTTGTATCACATCCAATTGTTTAAATCATCAAAATATATTTAAAAAAATTCACTTCTTGGATTTTTCGCACCAAGTTTTCGAACAGCAAAACTTTCCTTATATATAACTACTTATAATCTTCCATACAAAACTTGAAAAAATAAGTGTAAAAATTTTTATGTATCATACTATCTCTATATATATCATACAAATTACAAAGAAAGCATAATGACATTCTTATACAAAATTTTAAAGAAAAGTGCTCTTCATCTATTCTTCTCTGATCTTCCCCATTGTCTATATTTTCTTCTTGATGCCATGCCTATACCTCCATCTATCCAATCATTCATGCAATCATATTCATTCGATCATGCAATCAGTTCAATAGATTCATTGTAGAGAATAGCCTTTTGGTTCCAATTGCAGCAGGAGCGATGTCAATTTAATAAATATACTAATTGGATACTTTATGTCCTAACTCAACCATTTTCGTTGAACTTCAATTCACATCGCTTTAGAGAACTCATCACTAGAGCTCATGTCTAAAAAGTGTTTGCCTTACTAAAACTATCTTAGAGTTCAATCAATTACCAATCTATCATAATACTATATATTCTAGCAAAATAATACTGTATATTCTAGCAAAATAGTGAAGCATATTTGTTGTCTATTCTTGTTGAATATTGAGTCACCTCAATATAGGTTTTGAAGATGATCAAATATTTTGTGTGCTAATGATCTAGTGTAGATATATAGACGAGCACAATTAAATAAAGTTGATCAAAGGCCAAGGAGCAAAGCTTTTAAGAATCAAGACAAGACATGGAACTCAAAGACTACATCAAAGATCAAGGAGCTTGTGTGCTAATGATCTATGAGTGTAGATGTATAGACGATCAAAGTTAAATAAAGTTGATCAAAGGCCAACGAGTAAAGCTTTTAAGAACCAAGACAAGACATGGAACTCAAAGACTACATCAAGGAGCTTCAATGCAAAAGTATATTTTGATGTAATTTTTATTGTTGTTTTAGATTCTATATTAAAGCCTTATTGAAGCTCATACACACATTTAGGAAACCATATAAACAGTTTGAAAACGTTTTGAAAATATTTCAATAATTTTTTTAAAAGTTTTCATTGCCAAAACCTTGATTTTCAGGCTATTAGTTAACTAATTACCATGCACTAATAATAACCTGGAATTTTAATGGCTTTCAGAGTCAGAACTAGTCGACCATAGTTCAAGAGATAGTCGACTAATTCCTAGACTAGTCGAGAACTCTAGTTGACTAATTGCTAGACTCAAAGCTGGCACTTTTTGATCTGACCGAGTAGTCGACTAAAGTGTATTGATTAGTCGACTAGCTACCACTAGTGGACTAATTGGTTTTCTTTAGTAGACCAGAACGTTACCGTTTGCCAAAGCAGAATTTCCACAAACTAACCGTTTGTTGCCGTTTTGAGGGTGTTTTTGGAAATTTGTTTCTGTTTTCTTTATCTATAAATATGATACGATTCCCAAGTGTTTTATATCAATAAATTTAATTATTTTTGTGCTCAAAATCTCTCTGTAGAAAAACCCTCTTTTTTGCCATACTCTCCCATGTTTTTCAAGTATTTTCTTGGCCATTTTTCTGATCTCTCAAGTCAAAGATTTCAACATCTTTATGAGATCAAAATCTAGTATAGCCTATTACTACACATGCGCTTCAACACAAGGCTATATGTAAATTGTAACTCTGAAAAAATGATTATAAGTATTTCCTTCTTGTGTTTATAAGAGGAAAGATTTCTCTCAAGTGTTGAGAGGTTGTTTACTCGAGTTTATTCAAGTGATTTGTCCTTACATCAGGGTGTATTATAGATGATTTGGTTGTACTTTTCTTCCGGTATGGAAGTAAGTAGTGGACATCTCAAGTGAGACTTAGAGACTGAATGTAGGTCAACAAATGACTGAATCATGATAAGAGTTGTGTGTTAGCGATTGTCGCTTGTTTTTCTTGCAATTATTCTATATTCTGCTGCATAACTTTACACTTGTTCATATTACTGAAAGTGCTTATAATTGTTGATTAAGATTCTTATTGGTAACACAATTTAATCTCTTAGGCAGAAAACTTAGAGATTTTTATAGAATTTTATAAAACACTTTTCATCCACATCTAGTGTTTTCTCTTGCTCATCCACAGGATCTGAACGATCAAGCGTTGCTCTACATTTGATATCAGAGCGCACAGTTAAGGATGTCATCAACTTTCGCAGCACAGTTCCCTGAAGGTCCACTCTACTTTCCGACCTCCCATGTTTACAGAAACAAGCTACAGATCATGTAAGACACGAATGATAGGTTATCTCCAATCATTAGCATCGACCTTTGGACCATCGTGGAGTCAACATATGAGCGACCAACTACTCCAATGTTTACACGGAGTTACTCCAATTTTTGTTTTGAATATTGAGTCACATTAGTTTTATATATTTCAATATGTTTTTCTATCTCTAAAAAATTTATAAGAGATGACATTATAATATATTTCAATATGTTTTTCTATCTCTAAGAAATTGATAAAAGATGACATTATATTGAGAATGGATTAAATTTTGACTTTACATTGAAATTGGTTTTTATTCACTCATTCTATAATGTCATAGGAAAAATTACTTTTAATTCACTCTTTTTGATAATGTCAAAGGGGTGAAATAAGATGACATAAAAGATGATAAAAATATATTATAATGGGTGATATAATTATATATGACAAAGAGATATAATAATTGCTACTAATAAGATATAATTTGAAAATATCTATATTTTTAGCAAGTTACACTACATTGCTTAATATTGCTCCATATTGCTTAATATGATTTGTTTGTATCTTGTTTTTCACCATGCACAAATTAATATTTGTTATAGTGCATTTGATTATAATTGAACATTCTATACTTAAACACTCATATAGCACTTTGACTGATATATATGATACATAATTAAATATGTGTATTAGTAACATGCAATTATGAAGGAGAGCTTTTGTATATTTATCTTAACTAATACATCTTTGCAGGGGAGTAAGCATGTTTTTAAATATTTTATGTATTATATGTTGTCATCATAAAAAAAGAAGAGAATGTTGAATATTGAGTCACCCTAATATAGGTTTTAATGATGAGTAAATATTTTGTATGCTAATGGTTTATGAGTGCAGATTTATATAAGACCAAAGTTAAATAAAGTTGGTTAAAGGCCAAAGAAGTAAAGCTTTCAAAGAATCATGACAAGACATGAAATTAAAAGACTACATCAAGAATCTTCAATGCAAAAGCATATTTTGATGTAATTTTTATTCTTGTTTAAAATTCTATATTAAAGTCTTGTTGAAGCTCACATATACTTAGGAAACCATAGAAAATGTTTGAAAAAGTTTTAAAAAGATTTTAATCCATTTTCTTAAGTTTTCATGGCTAAAACATTGATTTTTAAGACTATTACGTGACCAATTACTATGCACTAGTTGACTAGTAAACTAAAATTCTTATGACTTTCAGCATGTCAACTAATCGACCGTAGTTTAAGAGATAGTCGACTAATTCCTGAACTAGTTGACTATCCTGAAAACTCTGGGCGACTAATTGTAAACTGAGCGTTCGTATTTTTTTAACCTGACCGAGTAGTCGACTAGAGTGTATTGATTAGTCGACTAGCTGCCATTAGTCTACTAATTGGTCTACTCTAGTCAACTATAATATTATCGTTAGTCAAAATGGAATATCTGCAAACTAGCTATTTGTTACCATTTTGAGGGTGTTTTTGGGAATTCGGTTTTGTGTTTTCTTTATATATAAATAGTATATGATCCCCATGTGTTTTATATCAAGAAATTTCATTATTTTTGGGGAAAAAAATATACTTTTTTGTGATCAAAGGCTCTCTTTAGAAAAGCCGCATTCTAGGTCATACTCTCCAAAGTTTTTCTAGTATTTTCTTGGCCATTTTTCTAATCTCTCAAGCCTCAAATTTTAACATCTTTCAGAAATCAAAATCCTTTATAGCCTACACACGTGCTTCAATGCAGGGCTATAGATAAATTGTAAGCCCGACAAAGTGATTATACATATTTCCTTCTAGTGTTTATAAGAGGGAAGGGTTCTCTCAAGTGTAGGTTTCTCTCAAGTGTTGATAGTTTGTTTACTCGAGTTTGTTTGAGTGGTTTGTCCTTGCACCGTAGAGTGGTGTAGAGGATTTGATTGTACTTTTCTTTCGATTTAGAAGGAGTGGAAAGCTCACGTGGGACTTGGAGACTGGATGTATGTCAAGGAATGATCTAACCAGGATAAGATTTGTATGTTTGCAATTGTCTCTTGGTTTTCTTGCAAGTATTCTATATACCATTGCATAACTTTATACTTGTTCATATTACTTCCAAGTGCTTATAATGGTTAAGTAAGAATTTTATTGGTAACACAATTTGACCTCTTAAGTAGAAAACTTAAACGGTTTTAATAGAATTTTATAAACCATTATTCACACATCTTTATTGTTTTCTGCTTGCTCATCCACAAGGTCCGAACGATCAACATTCCCTTACACTTTTGCCATGGTGTCATTGTCCCTTCACCATGTACTTATCATCCGTAATTGGATGTCAATATTTTGCTTTCTACAAGATTAAGAAACATCTTTCCATAAAAGCATTCATCCTTCATGCCGTAAGTCTGAAATGTTGTTCTAATAATCTTGCTAATGACATTACAGTTATAATGTCTTGATCCATTGTCTTTAATGTGTTAGGATCCACACAAATCTGAAATTAAAAGGATATTAATTGGAATAAATGAAGATAATTGGATACAAGAAAGGTGTATCCTCCTTCCAAGACGCCGATAAGAGGACGTCTGTACTCTTTAACCTAGATCTACCAAGGATGCTCAAGAGAATTATCAATCATTAAGCATGAATACAAATGACGGCTAGCTCTAGATTAAATAAGAAAACACTCTCCTAAACAATAGAAAATACGAAAAGACCGAAATGCCCTTAAGTCGGCTCTTCCCCTTGCGTGCGTCGGCCCCGTGGGTCTAACACTACTCCGCCCCTGAAAATCCACATTGTTCTCAAGGTGGTGCATGACATCATTGTCGGTGCTACTCCGAGGGGGAGTCGTCATCTCCTCTGATCCCTTCGTCCTCCACATCATCATCATCGTCTGCCTCTGCGATCAACACTTGCAGCTTGCGACCTGCACATCGATGTCCAGGGGTGAAGCTATCATCGCATCTGAAACAGATCCCTTTTTGCCGCTTCTCTCTCATCTCCGCATCAGACATCCTCCGGAATTGGCCCCCAGCCGGTGGCGTGCTAATCTGCTCACTCGTCTTCTCAAGACTCGTCTGATCTGCCTCAGTGGTGACCCCGGCCCCGCCGGCTCCAGAGGAGGTGCCCCGCTGTATCTGGCCGCTTCTGGCTCTCATGTCCTCGCGCGAGTCCTCTACCAGCTGTGCCATCTCAATGACCTCGAAAAAGGCCCCTGGGCTTGTAGGGTCTCACTGCAGCTCGGAGACTCGGCCTCAGCCCCTTCAGGAAAGTGTCCTCTAAAGACTCATCTGACACGCCGTGTACTCTCCCGGATAAGGTCTCAAACCTCTCAATGTACTCCCTCACCGGTCCCTCCTGCCTGAGAGCGTATAACTGCTCGTGCAAGTTTCCCAAGCGGGGATCCTTGAACTTCTACAGGACAAGGTCCTTCAGCTCCTCCCAGCATCGAATCTGTTGCCTCCTCTTCGTCCACTGATACCACCCTAAGGCTTGTCCCTCCATGCAAATAGCTGCCGCCTCCAGCTTCTGTGCATATGTCATGTGGTGCGCTGCGAAATATCTCTCTGCGGTGAACAACCAGGCATGCGTATCCTCACCTCCGATCAGTGTCATCTTTAGCTTCCGCACCCTGCAGTCTCCTCCAAAGTGCCCCTGATCGGGCCTCCCCTCAATACGGTGATGCGGACGATAATGCTGTCGCCTCTCATCCTGTGTCTCGTACTGTCTAGGTGGCATTCCTCCGCGGCCCCCATAGTCTCCTCGGTGACCTCCACGCCTGCCTTCGAAGTCATCCCAACTTGCATCATTGCCAAACTCAGCCTCGTAGCCTCCCCCGCCGTATAATAATAGTCTCTACCCCTTCCGTCGCCGTAATACCGGTCCTCCACCACTGGCCGCTGCCCCAAAGGCCCGAAATCTCCCCCGGGGCCCTGTCAGCATGCGTCTCCCCCCTGGCGGCTGCCAGGGGGTCTCCTGGGCGTAGCCGCCCTCTGGTGGAACCCTCCGGGGCTGCCGGAGGGCCGGCAGACCCTGCCTGGGGTCTGTCGACAGACCCTGTCGACCTTTCGACAAGGCTGGCAGGGCTCGGCCAGCCCTGCCGAGCCTCTTTGGAGGCAGGGGCAGTCCCCCCGTCCCATTGCCGTTGCGGCCGGCCCCCAGGATTGATTTGGGGGTTCGGCCGCTCCTCCGCGCTAGGGTTCGACGTCTAAAAGGGGCGGTTAGGGCCGCCGCCCCTCCTCTGGAATTCCACCGCCCTTCGTCGCACCTCTTCGTGATAATCGACCCTTTCCGGCTACCCGCCTTCATCTTCTTCAATTTCCTCTTCCTCAAAGGGACAATCCGAGTTAAAAATCTCGTCTTTCTTCTTCCCCTTCTTCAAAGATGTCGCCTTTGACGTCGATTTAGGGTTACCTTTGCTGTGGTTGCTCGCCGACCCTTGGGAGAGAAGTTTCGTCAATTATTCCCTTGCTTGGATTGATTAGCCGCCAATAGGTTGATGGAATCTGCCAACGCCTTCATCGCCTTCATCGTCTCTTCATGTGATTTTTTAACCCCATCAATTTCTCCCGTGAGTTTTTCCTCCAAGGTGTCGAATTTATCCTTCGATCTAGTCGTTGGCACCGCCATGGATCGTCACGTGCTCTGATACCAAATTGTTGTGATCCACGCAAATCTGAAATTAAAAGGATATTAATTGGAATAAATGAAGATAATTGGATACAAGAAAGGTGTATCCTCCTTCCAAGACGCCGATAAGAGGACGTCCGCACTCTTTAACCTAGATCTACCAAGGATGCTCAAGAGAATTATCAATCATCAAGGATGAATACAAATGACGACTAGCCCTAGATTAAATAAGAAAATCCTCTCCTAAACAATAGAAAATACGAAAAGACCGATATGCCCTTAAGTCGGCTATTCCCCCTTGCGCGCGTCCCTCTTGCATGTGTCGGCCCCGTGGGTCTAACATAATGTTTGTGAGAAATCATTTGTCCTCCCTAAAACTGTCTGGGTCTAACATAATGTTTGTGAGAAATCATTTGTCCTCCCTAAAACTGTCTTCATCAGATGCAAAAGGAATGTAAAATCAAAAGTTTTTATAGAATGTTGAATGACAATCACATTGCTCTAAATTTGATCATCCATTATAGCAATTTCAATAGCATACATGAATTTTCGTTCATAATTAAACTTTTCTAGTCTCAAAATTCTTCTCATGTGTTGGCCCCCATCGTACCTCAAGCCACATGACCTTGTTGTGAAGCAACTCGTTCATAATTAACCTTTTTTGTTATTTTTTATTTCTTACATAAATGACTTTGTTATTGATATAATAGATAATTTTTAATCAAAATTTGAAATAGTAAATAATTACATAATGTTTAATGATGTATTAATTTCTAAATTTTATGAATTTTTCGAACTTTTTTGTTATTTATTATTTTTTCATAAATTAATTCATTTGTGATATAGTCAATAGTATATTAGATAACTTTTTACTAGAAATTTTTAGTAGTAAATCATTATATTATGTTTAATGCGCATTGATATCTAAATTTTTTAATTTATTATTTTGTGGAGATTATGAATATCAAATATTTATATAATTTTTAAATGTAGGTCTAACTTTTTAAAATATGTTTTCATGTATTTTCAATAAAAACCCCATAATGGCATTAAGGGATGGGGGCTTTTTTGAAAAAGCATAGCAAAGTTTATTGGTGTTTGGAGAAGGAAAAAAGTTCAGGAGGGGTTTCTTGATAGAAGCAAAGTCAGGGGGGTTCTTAAAATTTACCCCTAAATAAATAACAACAGAAGCAACAAAGGTGTCGTTTGGTATACTATACATGAACTAATTTATATGCTCATCAAACCTATAATGAATAAAACAAGTAATATCTTCAAATTGCCTTAATGCATTTCATGATTGTGAGATTGAGAAGGACCATTTTTAAATATTCTTTTTCAGGCCAGATCTTGTCTCTTAGACTCAATACTCTTTTAGTAATTTAGGATCTGCAATAAATTTAGTTGGATCAAACGATAACTGCCCTTTCTTTGATGGCATAGTATCACCATTACTAGCTTCACTCCAAGATGGTTCCTTGAATCTTTATTTTATTAAAAAAACAACTTTTCATATTGAAGAAAAATGACCATCATGAATATATGTAAATTACCTAAATTTTTTTGTAGTATATCTAAACAATTACAATACACGCATCAAGAAAAATTAACTAACGCATTTGCTTTATTGAAAATATGTACTTAATAGGAAAACATGAAAGATCCAATGACCTAAATGATGCAATAGACATAGTAATGTAAACATCAAGTTATTTGGTTATTACTTACATTCTCATGTTTTAAAAATCTACAGTATAATAAGTGCATATATAAATTATGACAACAATTGTTTACAAATATCTCTTGATTTCTGTGGATTATTAGATGTAATTTTCAAGAATAAATGAATAATCAATACAGTTTATTAGATTCTTAATTAAAATAAAAAGAATTTTTTTGAGAAAAGGTTGAATACAGTTTACAAGCATAAACAAAAATGAGGGAAATTAACCATACAAATTCAAGAAACCTGGATGAAACTTTGATGCATCCCTCTTCTAGGTGACATGGTGTCTGATACGTTTGTGCCCTTTTATGCAAGTTTTTATGTGACATGTATCGTTTGTTGATATCATGTCAACCTTGTTCCAAACATTAAGCCTTGATATCAGACCCTTTCAAGAATATGCTGTTAGGTCGTTTCTGTTGATATAAGTTAGTATTAGTGGCACTAAATCTGGAGAGCTCAGTTTGTGGAATCAGAATTGTTTTTGAGCAGTTTGAGCAGTCATGTTGTACATAATGTTGCAACATTATGTACAACATGCGGGATCTGGAGTATGGTTTGTATGAAGTTATGCTGTTTTGGTTTGCTGATCTGTCTTGCTGATTCAGATCTGATTTGTAGCCTAGAATCTCGGCGGTTCCTGAATTGTTTGATGAAATATCTTGGTGAGATTTTTATATTCCTTCTTACCCGAATTAGTTCCTTAATTGATGGGAGGATTGCTGAGAATATTTGGGAATCTGATTAGTTCCTTAATTGATGGGAGGAAATATTTGCTGAGATTTATTGGTTCTATTTACCAGAAATAGATCCTTATTCTATGGGCAAAATATCTGCATGAGATTTGTTTAAATCAGTTTACCTGATATGGTTGAATAAGTCCTTGATTTATGAGATTTCTTACCCGAAGTGATCCTAGAAATATTGGCGGAATATCTGCATTAAAGAGGAAGTTATTTACATGAAAATAGTGGTTACAAAATCTGAATGGTTTCAATATCTGAATGGTACGTGTGGTTGAAGATTTGTGCGGTTGAAGATTTTATATCTGAATGGTTTCAGATCTTGCATTATTGTGTAGATCTTCTCCAGATATTCGGTTGTATGCTGGTATGCATAAGATTTGCTGACGAAGTGATTGAAGGTATCAATCCGTAAATATGGTATGAAAGATCTTATTTATTGGCCATGTTGTATGTTATGTTGAACGTTATGATACAACATGATGTCCAACATGCTGTGTCAGAAGGCAATACTCGAATGACGGACTTCAACGATTATCAAAGGTGGATTATGTAATGCCCTACAAGCTACTGCACAAGTACTAGAGGGGGGTGAATAGTACTTTAAAAATAACGAGGAGTATAATTCCTAATTATCGTGCAACCAACTACCAAATCAATTTACGGAAGCTTAAATTGATGACAACAAAATTAACAATGCTAACAATAAATATTACTGGGTTCAGATCCACCCAAGTCTCCCCGACTTGTTCCCGGTGATCCTACGTCCCAACCACCCGGATCCCCTCCGGATACTTAGGTTAGAAACCCTAACCCAAGATTTCCACTATGATATCTTGTGAAAAACCTTCACAAGATCAAATCATACATGCAATGGCAATAGTGAATCCCACAACCCGGGATCACAACCTTCTCTCACAACCGAGAGAATCAAAAGCAATAAATGAGTTTATATGAAATAAACAATCTTACCACAAAATCCTATACCTTGAGTTTTCTTACCAAATAGGTGCAAGGAGGGATTTGAGGAAGGAGGAAGTCACCAAGACCTAGCACCACTGAAATGAGCAGCAATGGGTGCCTAGGAGTGATTTGGAGACTTGAATCAAGCTAGAGCTTGAATGGCTCACCAAGAACAAACTTCTCTCAAGATGGATTCTAGATCTAGAAAGTGAGAGAATGGATTTCTTGTGAGGGAGAGAGCTTTGGAAATGAGTGAGAATCTCTAACTCTTTCAAACTCAATGAATCTCTTAATGGCAGCTCTAACCTAGAGAGAAATGACCAAGCTTCGTATTTATAGGGTCCCATAAAAACGAGCTAGGTCAAATCCCAACGGATAGAAATCTGAAGCAGTTAGTCGGTCAAAGAACAACCACTGACCGACTAGTTCATCAACTAGTCGGTCGGTCAAACAACATGGACCGACTAAGTGATGAACAGTGAAGAGATTGAATTTCAGACCTAGAAATCTAGTCGGTCCAAGAAGACTGTCTGACCGACTAGTTTCACAACTAGTCGGTCGGTCAGTGAACTTAGACCGACTAAGAGTCAAAAACTATTAGTCTGAATACAAATTGATTTAGTCGGTTCAAGAACAAATGTTGACCGACTAGATCATCAACTAGTCGGTCGCCAAACGTTTTTAGACCGACTAACGATAAACAGTAGCTTAGAAGAAAATTGGCATGTACAGTAAAGCTCAACTAGTCGGTCAAAGAAGCATCACTGACCGACTAGTTCACAAACTAGTCGGTCGGTGAGTCAACGTAGACCGACTAACTGTAAACAGTACTGAGCAAGAAAAGACTAACTGAAACTAGTCGGTCCAAGAAGCTTTGCCGACCGACTAGATCACCATCTAGTCGGTCAGTTCTTCTTCTTGAACCAACTAACATGCACAAAAAGTCCGAATCGAAGCGCGACGCTTCGAGGAAGTTAGAATGGACTTCTACTAAGATCCTAGAGCTAAGATATGAGCGTTATGAAGATAGAAATGTAAGATATACTCAAGGCTTAACATTCTATAGATCGAAACTAAAAGACTATAAATAAAACCTTAAGGAACGGTCTTCGAGAGCTTCGATCAAATCTTCATGACTTCCAAAATGGTCCAAAAGCTTCAACGAAGTTTTAGGCATTGAATACGAGCTTTAAGAAGTCTTGAGATGTCGCTTTGAGTGTTCTCGTGAATTTGGCGACGATCTCCATAACTGCGCTCACAAATTGTTAGTTCATGAATTATTTATGTTTGCTCATCATCCAAAACCAAATCCGGGGAGTCCAATACTCAACATTCTCCCCCTTTTTGGTGATGACAAACCAACATAAATAATAATAAAAAATAATGATTCAAATGTAAAATACTTACTCCCCCTGCATTGATGACACGTTAATTCCAAATTGAATATGTATAAATTGCATCAATCAGACGAGTAAGATATATAATGAGAATCGATTATTGAAATATCGGATTTGAAAATCCTTATATATATCTTAACTCCCCCTGAATCTAACATATCAAATTAGATTCTTGGAAATTGAGTTAAATTTTCATTAGCCCTATTCATTATCATTATCTCTCCCCCTTTGGCATTATCCCAAAAATGGGGGGCATATAACGACAACAAGGATAAAGAAAATCTAACATCGGGAGTCGTAGAATATGACGATGGACCAAATTGACACCAAGGAAAAATAGTCGAAAACGAATCAAAGTGTGCCAAATTGTCCATTTTCGAAAAACGAAAATTAAAATCATCAAAATACCAAATATAAATTCACTTATTGAATAAAGAAACGTACTCTTCAATACTCAATATTCTTGGTTAAATTTGTGCATGGAAAACAATTCTATGCAATCATAGAAATAAAATCTATTTAACCAAGTTTATAATCGTCGAGCGAAGAAATCGAATATCATAGACATTGAATGAATATTAAATGTGCACAACGAAGTAAAAGAAAACATCGATGTATATATATATGAATACCATGAGTACAAGCAAAAATACATCGACTACAACAAATAGAGTGCAACATGTATATCACCAACAAAAAGATACAATAACATCATCGACATATCATCATCAACATCCAACACAATGAAAGAACATCAAGAACACCGACATCCAAAATCCAAAATACATCAAAACACCACCAAACTCTATCCTAACCCAAAACACTCTCAAAAAGATGTATCATCCAATGATCACCGGAGAGTCCTCGAAACTACGATCACGAGGAAGTGGCAGGATCAGCAGTCTCCGTGGGTCCAGTCAAGGGAGTGGACTCAGGCTCTGCTGGGAGGAGTGGTGTGGCAACTGAAGGAATCGTCGGGGCTGGAGTGGAGACATCGACGACTGGCTCTGGAGTATCAGCAGGAACATCAACATGCTGATCCATTGGAGCAGAAGTCTCTGGAGGACCTGAAGAAGTGGCAGCCCCAGCAACAGATGTGGTAGCAGCAGCAGGAGTGGCCTCAGCGCCACGAGCAGGAGAATCAAGGAGGTCATCGATATCCTCATCATCCATCTCCTCATCCTCAGAAACAGGAGGAGGGACCTCAACACCAATGCCACGAGCAATGCGACACAGAATCTCCTCGGAACGAGCATACCGAGACTCGAGACGACGAACGTCACGAGCGAGACTCTCAAGAGTGGTGGGAGGTGTGGAAGCAGCAGCTGCAGAAGAAGTGCCCTGAGAAGCTGAAGGAGTCGTCCGCTGCACGTGACGGAGTGCCGCAAGAGATTTCTTTACGGCCGTCGCGTTCAGTGGAGGACCAAGAGGACGCTCATCGTCAGGAGGCAAAGGCACGCAAAAATGACGGAACACCAAAGTCAACAGACAAGGATAAGGGATATGCGCAGATTTAGTGGTCTTGCGAATACACTCGAAAGAGTCCATCTTATCGAGTATAACGCGAGCCCAATTAATCTCGCAACCCAAGAAGAGAGCGTAAATCAACTTTAGGAAGGGCTGGGATGGCAGAGAAGATGAGCCGTACTTGGGAAGCAAGCACGACTTCAGAATGAGATTGAGGACCCATGCATTTGCTTAAATGACTTCGATGGAACACCAATGAAAGCTGGAGGGATCACATGGAAGATATCAGCGAGAACAGACTGATCCAAAGAGGAGATATCATCAACTGAAATGTCTGCCGGGAGGAGACCAGACGACGAACAACCAAGCAACTCCCCCAAGATTTCTGCCATGAGGACTATAGGAATCCCCAAGACAGTAGTCTCGATGGAGTGGCTCTCATCGTAGTGGCCCCGGACACGATTTGCATAGAACAGTTTGACCAGGCGAGGATAGGGTCGAGGGTTCGTCTTAGGGTCGAAGCGAAGGTAGTCTAGGAGCCCACTATAGGATATGCGATCAGCTAAGCCAAGGAAGTCGAAAAATTGAACATAGTGCTCCAATAGCATCGGGCAGTGCTCAATACGGTTGTAGGCCGCTAGACACATAGGGTCGTCGCGACACAACGATATGTCAACACCACCTGCAGGCATTGGGGCCTTTCCCTTAGGCTGTTGAGTCCTAGAACGAGGTGGAGGAGTGGGTTCCCTATGGCCAGACTCATCCTCGGGTCTAAACTCAGTATCGGAATCAGGAGGAGTATAGGGGGTATGGAGTATAGGCTTTCTAGACTTAGAATGTTTACCGGGTTTGACTGTCGTTGTCCTCTGCTTCTTCAGAGGAGGCGAAGACGGAGAAGCTTGGGTTGATTTAGCTTGGCGTTTGGGTTTCGAAGGGTTCCTAGGTTGAGATGGCCCTACGGTCATGGGGGATGCCCCAGAGGAAGTGATAGGAATCATCGTCTTTGCCATGATCGTGGCACAACGAGATCAAACAACGAAATTTGAAAAGATCAAATAACCCTACGTTTAAACCCTAGAACCGAAATCAACAAGCCGTAGGATGAAATTCGAAACCCTAGAACTAGAAATCAAGCACAACAATTCGAAAAGAGACCTAGGAGGAAACCCTAGATGAGAGGGAGTATACCTAGGAGGAAGACGACGACGATCGGCGGCGGCGGAGGATGGTCGGAAGAACGCCAGAGATCGACGGGGAAGACGAAGGGTCACGAGCTGGGTTGGGGGTTTTCGAGCTGGAGGAGATGAAAACAATCGACTAAAATGAGAAAGATCCGATTAGAAAAGGTTTAAGTCGGTCGAAATCGCGAAAAGACGTGACTGCCCCTGATCACTTAGTCGGTCACAGTTCAATGTCTGACCGACTAGATGACGATGTAGTCGGTCGGTTAACGAGCTTGAACTGACTAAAAGTGAAACAGCAACCAGTCGAAGATTTCTGAATGAGAATTAGTCGGTCTACGTTCAAATACTGACCGACTAGAACTCAATCTAGTCGGTCGATAAGTGAACTTGAACCGACTAAGGAGTTAAGCTGGAGAGGAAATCCTAATAGCTTGAGTTAGTCGGTCTGAGTTCTTTTACTAACCGACTAGATACGAATCTAGTCGGTTGGTGATTGAACTGATACCGACTAAAGGAGTTCAAAAGTTTAGAGATAGAGCTAGTCGGTCTGAGTTTATTAGCTGACCGACTAGATGCAAATCTAGTCGGTTGGTTGATGAACTGAGACCGACTAGATGAGTCCAAAAATTGACAAATAAGTTATCTCCTTAATACACTTGGACGAAACATCGTAAACCTCTCAAAAATCATCTAAACTACCCCATTAAACATCGAAATCTCAAATACGACATTCAAATATGAATTCGAGCAAAAATTCAAAATATCACATAAAATCCCGAAAAATCCAATAAGTCTAGCATGAACGAAATATTTCGAAATATAATAGCATGCAAGATTATTGAAGGAAACATGAATCCTATATCTCGGATTCACCCATAATCCCCAATTCTCGACGCAACCGCACAAAGGAGTCCTCCTTTAGGGGTTTCGTGAAAATATCGGCAATTTGCTTTTGGGTTTCAACGTACACTAAAATGATGTCCTTTTTAGCAACCTGATCATCTAAAAAATGGTGTCGGACATCTATGTGTTTCGAACGGGAATGGTGTATCGGGTTCTTGGAAAGACATATTGCACTTTGGTTGTCAACCATGATAGGGCAAGTATCACAGTTTATACCAAAGTCTTTAAGTGTGTGTCTCATCCAAAGAACTTGAGCACACGCGGCACCGGCGGCAATATATTCCGCCTCGGTGGTTGAAAGTGATACCGAATTTTGCTTCTTGGAAAACCAAGAGACAAGGGAATTTCCTATAAAATGGCAAGTGCCACTAGTACTCTTCCTGTCGGATTTGCATCCCGTATAATCAGCGTCACTATATGAGACCAACTCATATGTGCTAGATTTCGGATAAAGTAATCCAAAATCTAAAGTGTAACTTAGATAGCGAAAAATACGTTTTACCGCTACTAAGTGAGAATCCTTAGGTTGAGACTGATAACGAGCATAAATACAAACGGCAAACATGATATCGGGCCTACTAGCGGTAAGATAAAGTAAACTATCTATCATACCTCGATATAGACGAATGTCTACATCTTTTCCGTCCGTATCTTTATCAAGATGCGTTGTAGTACTCATAGGAGTCTTTTTCCCGGAGGCATTCTCCATTCCAAATCGCTTTAGCAACTCCACCATGTACTTCGTTTGGTGGATGAAGATTGCATCGTTCAATTGGCGAATTTGGAGACCTAAGAAATATTTGAGTTCGCCCATGTGGCTCATCTCAAATTGTTCCTTCATAACATTAGAAAACTCTTCGCAAAGAGCAAAGTTAGTAGCACCGAAAATGATATCATCAACATATATTTGAACTAAAATTATATCATTATTCGAATGCTTAACAAAAAGTGTAGAATCGGCTTCTCCCATTTTAAAATTCAAATCCAAAAGAAAATTCTTTAGGCGATCATACCAAGCTCGAGGAGCTTGTCTCAAACCGTAAAGCGCTTTCTTTAGTTTAAAAACATGATTTGGAAATTTTTCATTTATGAAGCCCGGAGGTTGAGAAACGTAAACTTCCTCAACAACATCTCCGTTAAAAAATGCACTTTTAACATCCATTTGAAATAATTTAAAATCCTTATGGCATGCAAAAGACAATAATAATCTAATTGATTCTAATCTAGCTATCGGAGCGAAGGATTCTTCGAAATCAATACCTTCCTCTTGACGGTAGCCTTGAGCAACTAACTGAGCTTTGTTCCGGACGACGACTTGGTTTTCGTCGGTTTTGTTCTTGAAGATCCATTTTGTCCCTATGACGGTGTGGTTCTTCGATGGCAATGGAACAAGCTCCCAAACTTCATTCCTCTCGAATTGAATGAGTTCCTCCTCCATGGCTAAGATCCAAGCGTTATCTTCGCATGCTTCATTAACATTCTTTGGCTCTATCGAGGAGGCAAAGGCACAATGAGCGAAGTAGTTCACTTGCGATCTCGTCTTGACACTATCATGGATATTGCCAAGTTTGTTTAGTGCCGGGCCTCAAAAGTATTCTATTAAACACATAGCAAGCGGTATGTACCGCTTCCGCCCAAAATTGATGGCCAAGTTGGCTATCATCAAGCATAGTGCGAGCACACTCCACTAGCGTCCTATTCTTTCTCTCAACTACACCATTTGAGGAGGTGCACGAGGGAAAGAGAAGGTGTGTGTAATACCAACTTCATCACAGAATGTCTCAAAAGACTCATTCTCAAATTCCCCTCCATGATCACTACGAATAGTGACAATGGTGGTTTCAATGAGATTTTGTACTTTCTTAACAAAAATTGTGAAGTTTTCAAAAGCTTCATTTTTATTACACAATGAAAATACGCAAGTAAACCTAGAAAAGTCATCAACGATGACAAGTCCATATCTAGCATTACCTAATGAAGCAACTCTAGTTGGCCCAAATAAATCTAGATGTAATAGCTCTAGAGGCCGCTTAGAAGAAATGCTTTTCTTAGGTTTAAATGAAGATTTTGGAAGCTTGCCTCGTTGACACGAGTCACAAAAGCTTTTCTTTTGAAAGACAAGCTTAGGGAAGCCTCTAATAGAATTTAACTTGGAAAGCTTAAAAAGTGTTCCAAAGTTCACATGACCAAAACGTCGATGCCATAAGTGTTGTTCACTTGTGTTGGCAATAAGACATTGTTCATGTGATCTTGGAAGATCTAGGATATATATATCCTTATGGCGTGTGCCGGAAAACAATAATTCATTATTATCTTTTCTTAAAATATGGCACATTCCTTTCGCAAAGTTAACCTTGTAACCTTTGTCACAAAGTTGACTTATTGAAATAAGATTGTGGTTTAATCCTTTAACAAGGTAAACATCACATATAATGGGTTTAGAAGGATTACCCACTTTACCAACACCTATGATGGTTCCGCTCTCGTTGCCTCCAAATACGACGCGGTTTCCATTTGCAATGGGAACCACTCCGGAGAGCAATTGAGCGTCACCCGTCATGTGTTTTGAACACCCGCTATCGAGTATCCAATTTCTCTTGGAGCTAAATTTAAATTTGTTGCTCCGTTCCCTTTTCTTGAGTACCTATAGATATGAAATGCCGTATCATGGTACCCAAGGTCATTTGGTCCAAAAGATTAGACCTTTGGAAGCCAAGTCCAATTGGACTTAGACTTCCCCACATAATTACTACTATGCACAACATTCGAAAAATAAGCATGCATATAAACTTGTTTTTCATCCATGCTTGTGTCCTTTGGGCTTCAAATAGTGAAAATCTTGGGAGCCCTCATCCTATTGGGTGCATGCATGCGACGTTGATTTCTACGTGATGCATGTTATGGATAGGCATAAGGAACATGATGGAATGGTGCATGCGGATAATTATTCATATGATGTTGTGGGTGAACATATGCATGTGAGGGAACACGTGCGTGAGGGTGTCTCACATGGTGTGCACGTGCCCGTGGACGTGTAGCATAGAAATCATCATATGTGTGAGCCGGTGGAGTAGGACGTGTGTTACTACGTGGCATGGTATTTGTGTACATGTAGGCATGACCCTTCTTTGGAGGTCCACCCAAAGTGGGTTTCTTTCCAAAAGAGGGTGTGTGCGAAGTGGAAGCACCATTGGTAGATGAACTATCAATAGAGTGTTTGCTCCCACTTGGTGAGGCATCGGAAGTAGGCCTAACAAAAGTAGTGGCCGATTTGGATGAACTCCCTATCTTATACCCCAAGCCAATGTGGTGATTGCCCGGAAGTAAATCATTTAGGATGTTATCCAAATGGTCTTTACCCTTATTGAATTTATTAATTCGGCCTATCGTGCACTCATATTTCTCGGTGAGAGAATGCATCGAAGCACCCAAAGTGGATATTTGCGATGTGAGCACATAAACACGAGACTTGAGATTTTCATTCTCAATACTCAAAGTTGAGTTTTGAGAAGTCAAATCCGCTATCCTATGTTCTTCCGAATCCTCAACACTAACATGTTCAAGTTTAGATTTGAGATTAACAATCTCATTTCTTAACTCTTCAACAACGGTGTCGTTGTTGGTGATGATAGTCTTAGGCGAGGTTTGAATGCTAGCTAGGTCATCTTTTACCTTAGTATATCTATTTACTAATTTGGTATACTTAGACCATAATTGAGAATTAGCATTCCTAAGGTCATCCATAGTTACCTCATCGCCTTCGTTGTCGCTATCATCGGAAGAGGAGGATCCTTGATCATGCTCCTCTCTCGCCATGAGGCACATGTGCGCTTGCTCCACTTTCTCATCGTCCGACTCTCCACTTGAGGAATCCTCGGAGTCGGTGAATGTTGCTCCGACAAGTCCCTTTTTGTACCCCTTTTTGTACTTCTTGGACTTGTCGAACTTCGGCGCCTTCCACTTCTCCTTTTGCTTGTTTAGAGGACACTCCGCTTTCATGTGTCCTAGCTTATTGCACTTGAAACACAAAGGAGAGGAGGAGGCGTTAGAAGAACCAAATTTAGCTTTGTTCTTATAGTTACCTTTTCGGAAGAAACGGTTGAACTTCTTGGCCATGAGTGCCATGGACTCCAAGTCCAACTCGTTTTCCGAGTCTTCATCATCGGTTGATGTGGATGTGGATGGAGCGGCCTTGAAAGCAATAGCCTTCTTCTTTGGCTCGTCTTGCTTTAGGTAGGACTTCATCTTTTCCTGCAACTTAACCTTGCTATCCTTGCGTACCTTGTATGACATTAAAGTACCCATTAGTTGAACTACGGTGTACTTATTCATATCATTACCTTTCTCGATGGCGAAGGTACGCTTTCCCAACTAGAAGGAAGTCCTTCGATAAGTTTCGAATACTTCTCCTTTTGGGTGTAGGTTTTATCGAGAGCTTCCAACTCGTTTATGATGTCGACGAAGCGAGCATAATACTCCTTCATCTTCTCACCCTGTTGCATATGAAACATCTCGTAATCTTTGTTAACAACGAGTTTAGAGTCTTTTACCATACTCGTCCCTTCATGTAGTATGAGGAGGGAGTTCCAAATTTGATATGCACTCTTACATGTGCATATCTTATTGAAGTCCTCGGGCTCCAATGTGCATTGCAAGGTGTTCATTGCCTTGGCATTGCTTACCTCCGCGGCGACCTCCGCGGGAGTCCACTTCTCAAAGTCTTCTTCGGCTGGCTCGGCGTATTCCTTCATCGTGGTCCTCCACAGAGATGCACTCCGGAGGAAAGTTTCCATCCGGCATTTCCAGTACCCGTAGTTGGTACCGTTGAAGAATGGAGTCCTCGTTGAGGAATGTCCTTCCATCACCGAAGATGCTCCTTCACGGTTCCTGAAGGTGCCATAGTCGGAAGGTGGACGCACGGTCTTGTTGTCGTTGACAGACATAGCGTAGACTTGGCTCTGATATCAAATATAATGCCCTACAAGCTACTGCACAAGTACTAGAGGGGGGTGAATAGTACTTTAAAAATAACGAGGAGTATAATTCATAATTATCGTGCAACCAACTACCAAATCAATTTGCGGAAGCTTAAATTGATGACAACAACAAAATTAACAATGCTAACAATAGATATTACTGGGTTCGGATCCACCCAAGTCTCCCTGACTTGTTCCTGGTGATCCTACGTCCCAACCACCCGGATCCCCTCCGGATACTTAGGTTAAAAACCCTAACCCAAGATTTCCACTATGATATCTTGTGAAAAACCTTCACAAGATCAAATCATACATGCAATGGCAATAGTGAATCCCACAACCCGGGATCACAACCTTCTCTCATAACCGAGAGAATCAAAAACAATAAATGAGTTTATATGAAATAAACAATCTTACCACAAAATCCTATACCTTGAGTTTTCTTACCAAATAGGTGCAAGGAGGGATTTGAGGAAGGAGGAAGTCACCAAGACCTAGCACCACTGAAATGAGCAACAATGGGTGCCTAGGAGTGATTTGGAGACTTGAATCAAGCTAGAGCTTGAATGGCTCACCAAGAACAAACTTCTCTCAAGATGGATTCTAGATTTAGAAAGTGAGAGAATGGATTTCTTGTGAGGGAGAGAGCTTTGGAAATGAGTGAGAATCTCTAACTCTTTCAAACTCAATGAATCTCTTAATGGCAGCTCTAACCTAGAGAGAAATGACCAAGCTTCGTATTTATAGGGTCCCATAAAAACGAGCTAGGTCAAATCCCAACGGGTAGAAATCTGAAGCAGTTAGTCGGTCAAAGAACAACCACTGACCGACTAGTTCATCAACTAGTTGGTCGGTCAAACAACATGGACCGACTAAGTGATGAACAGTGAAGAGATTGAATTTCAGACCTAGAAATCTAGTCGGTCCAAGAAGACTGTCTGACCGACTAGTTTCACAACTAGTCGGTCGGTCAGTGAACTTAGACCGACTAAGAGTCAAAAACTATTAGTCTGAATACAAATTGATTTAGTCGGTCCAAGAACAAATGTTGACCGACTAGATCATCAACTAGTCGGTCGCCAAACGTTCTTAGACCGACTAACGATAAACAGTAGCTTAGGAGAAAATTGGCATGTACAGTAAAGCTCAACTAGTCGGTCAAAGAAACATCACTGACCGACTAGTTCACAAACTAGTCGGTCGGTAAGTCAACGTAGACCGACTAACTGTAAACAGTACTGAGCAAGAAAAGACTAACTGAAACTAGTCGGTCCAAGAAGCTTTGCCGACCGACTAGATCACCATCTAGTCGGTCGGTTCTTCTTCTTGAACCAACTAACATGCACAAAAAGTCCGAATCGAAGCGCGACGCTTCGAGGAAGTTAGAATGGACATCTACTAAGATCCTAGAGCTAAGATATGAGCGTTATGAAGATAGAAATGTAAGATATACTCAAGGCTTAACATTCTATAGATCGAAACTAAAAGACTATAAATAAAACCTTAAGGAACGGTCTTCGAGACCTTCGATCAAATCTTCATGACTTCCAAAATGGTCCAAAAGCTTCAACGAAGCTTTAGGCATTGAATACGAGCTTTGAGAAGTCTTGAGATGTCGCTTTGAGTGTTCTCGTGAATTTGGCGACGATCTCCATAACTGCGCTCACAAATTGTTAGTTCATGAATTATTTATGTTTGCTCATCATCCAAAACCAAATCCGGGGAGTCCAATACTCAACAGATTATTCCAGATCTTTCTATAATCTCTTTTAGGCATTCTGGTATATTCTGTTGAAGATACATTTGGATGTTGCAATCTCTCAGTTTATTGTTGAATCGGTTTGACTCGTTAGAGAGATTCTTGCCCGCACTATTTTATTCATCGGATCCTTGGAGATACGCGGAACTACCTGTCCAAAGTAGTTCCGAAAATTGTGGGTTGCCGATCCGCATCTGATATGATTGAGCGTCTTTCCCCATCGATCAGCAGATTGAGGGGGAGCGTGGGATATGAGGGATGCGGCTTTGACGGCTAGGGTGACGGCTTTTGCAAAAGTTGATCAAAGAACTACGGAAGGGAGGCCGACGGCTACCAGAGGTATGAGTCAAGGGAGTTGATTCTAGTCGGTGGTGCAAGGGGATCTTGCGGTTTTCTACATCCGGGGACGGAGGTCGTCGGCTACGCACGTAGGGATCAAGGGAGTTGATCTAGTCGGTTGTGCAAGGGGATCTTGCATGCAAGGGGATCTTGCGCAAATTACTCCACGGGGTTGATTGAGATCACCCCTAGCGGTTTGTATTGAGAGGGAGTTTGTTCCTCCTAATATTACGTGGTATTTGTGATTGTAATCATTACGATTTAGTGGAGTTATTTGATTTTCTGGGCGAGGCCCCGCAGACGTAGGTGTGCGCACCGAACTGCGTTACCAAGTTTCTTGTGTCACCTTGGTTTCTGTTAGGAACCAACCAAAGATAGGATTTTTATAGCAAAAACAATAGCAAAAACAAGATATTTGAATACAAAAGAGGTGTATTCTCCTCCCAAGACTCCTAGAGGACGTCCGCACTCGTCTAGATCTAGAACTACTCCTAAGACGCTCAATAGAGAAATCTCCAAATATCAAGCATGAGAAAAGAAGAGAAGGCTACCCCCTATTTATAATAGAAACCATGACAATCCTAAACCAAGTAGGACTAGTCCGGCTAATCCTACTCCAAGTAGGACTCGGGGTGGGATGGGGAATCCTACTCCAAGGAGGACTCGGGGTGGGAGGGGGAATCCTACTCCAAGGAGGACTCGGGGCGGGAGGGGGAATCCTACTCCAAGGAGGACTCGGAAAGGGCAAGTACAAAAAGAGGGTCGGGTGTAAACCCGCATGGGTTTGGGCACAGGCCCATCAAGTAATTTCTCCCCTCCTTAGCCGTGCATGGATCTAACATTACTCCGCCCCTGAAAATCCACATTGTCCTCAAGGTGGTGCATGGTGTGTGGGTGCCATCCATCACACGTATTGCATGTCTCCTCCCGGATCGAAAGGATGAGATTGGTCTCCACCACCTTCATCAACGCCTAGATAAAAGCCACGGTCACCACCAGTCAGATCTGAAGGCCCTCTATATCCAAAACTGAGATGTTGACGCTCTGAAAGACTTTGAACTGAAAACCAATGGCGTGGGCCCTCCCAGAAGCTCAAATGCTCGCTGTTTTGGGCCCAGAAAGTTGAAAAATTGCTGTCCGCTACATCGGAGGGTCTGTCGTCGATGCTGAAGGGGCTGCCGGGCCTTGCAGGGCCACGGCAGGAGTCTGCACGGGCTCCTTGGCTCCTGCAGGGCCCTGCAGGGCCTGCAAGGCCCCTGCAGGGCCTGCCGGGCCCCTGCCGGGCCCTGCAGGGGCTCCTGTGACCCCTGCAGAATTTCTGCAGGGCGGCCAGCCCCTGTAGAAATTCTGCAGAGGGCGTGTCCGCCTTCTTGAGATGACGGCTAGGGTTTGCTCGCCTTGGGGACTCGTCCTCGTCTTCCGCGGCCGCCTTTAAATCTGGATTTTCACCGCCATCGGATTCAAATCTGAAATTTTTAGATCTAAAAATTTTCTCTTCTTCCTCCGTCGCCTTCAGATCTGGATCTGAAAATTTCAGATCTGAAATTTCTAGATCTGGGCTTTTCTCCTCCAAAGGTGACGTCTTTTGCCCAAAATTAGGGTTTTTGCCGTCGTGGATGCGCGCCGTCAATAGCTCCATGATTTTTGCAAATTGCTCGTCGTTCTTTGCTTGTCTTGCCTTCATGTGCTCGATGTATTCCACCAATTCGTCAACCGATTTCTTTACCCCTTTAATTCCCGCCATGGATCGTCACGCGCTCTGATACCAAATTGTTAGGAACCAACCAAAGATAGGATTTTTATAGCAAAAACAATAGCAAAAACAAGATATTTGAATACAAAAGAGGTGTATTCTCCTCCCAAGACGCCTAAAGGACGTCCGCACTCGTCTAGATCTAGAACTACTCCTAAGACGCTCAATAGAGAAATCTCCAAATATCAAGCATGAGAAAAGAAGAGAAGGCTACCCCCTATTTATAATAGAAACCATGACAATTCTAAACCAAGTAGGACTAGTCCGGCTAATCCTACTCCAAGTAGGACTCGGGGTGGGAGGGGGAATCCTACTCCAAGGAGGACTCGGGGCGGGAGGGGGAATCCTACTCCAAGGAGGACTCGGAAAGGGCAAGTACAAAAAAGAGGGTCGGGTGTAAACCCGCATGGGTTTGGGCACAGGCCCATCAAGTAATTTCTCCCCTCCTTAGCCGTGCATGGATCTAACAGTTTCCTTGTTTTATCTTTATGTTTTATTGGTTGTGCATACGTACCGAATTTCATATGCCACCAACTTCCGTATAGGAATGAAACATGATGCTGTTTTTCCTTCATCTGCGACCAATGACATGATAATAAAACTGTTAGCTCAATTTGTTTTCTTGAGATCTCTGCTCTTCATATAAAGGTGCAGCACTTGAATGCAAATCTTAAACTGGAATTCTACCTGTGGGCACCACAATAAAAGTAGTTGGGCACCGGAAAGGGCTATAAAGCAAAATTGTGCCCCCTATCTATGCATCGAAGAATTGATTTTGTTTCCCCTTCTTGCTTAGTCTGATGTTTTCGTTCTCACGACTCCTGCAGGTGAGCGTGTATGAGATTCTTGTGTGTGATCAAACTTCCATCATTGCTGCTGCGGACCACATCTTTCTTCCTTCCCTTGGGGACGAGCGTGTCTCTGCAATGCGTGCCGTGTTCATGATGATCGCATCGAGAGTTTCGATTATGCGTAAAGCTGTTTTGTTTGTAGACGGACATGTACATGTTTGCGTCGTATGTTTGCAAGGCGCAATGAGACAGTAGGCAGTTGGTTGGGGTTGATGTTTAGTGGTTCATCAGTCTAAGATGATACAATCTTGTTATTTTTTATTGATCAATAACCAGCAGGAAGAGGCAGATGATATGGAAACTGATTTGGGTTTGGTTCAGACTGTTTTTTTTAAATATATCGGAAAGCAATAAAGCGCATGTTGGCTGTGTGACTGGATCCTTGCTCGTTGCCGGTTCTATTGAGCAACATTTGATTTAGTCATCTAGTGTGAACTTGCTGGGAAGAAAAACTAGCACAAGTGGAGAAAGAGGAACTTTCAGCATTTAAAATCTTGTGAAGTTCCTTGAAGTTTGCCGCATGCAGCATATAAAAAAAAACGTTGTATTTGGTTGGGTACTATTTACAATATAAAGATTTTCAATAGGAAGTAGGGTGGTGCAAATAATCCATTAGGTATATTCCTTAATGGTTGCCAAGACCCAGATCCTTAAGATTGGGGGTTTGATCCTTCACAGAGGTAATCAAATCAAATTTTGATTCAACCCAACAATCAAGAAAACAGAACCCCATCATCTCGAAACACCAAATCTCCTCGTCAAGTGGAGCAATCATTGCCAAAACTAACAGCAATGCTGCCCCAATTATTAAACCCGAGACCGTCTCTCGTTAAGAATTGAAAACACAAATCGAGGTCACCTAACTTCAATAAACCAAAACCATTAGATTAAGCCCAGAAGAAAATTTTGCCTAGTTTAGTACCGGCGCCTGTTGCGTTACTATCCCCCCGCTTGATTGACTGCAAACTGTGGCCTTTTCTCTTGACCAGTAGCCTCCCTTCACAACTGTCCTGCAATTGCAATTGCAAGCTGCACAGGACAAGAGATGGTAAGATTCCTCGTGTTTTTTCCTTCTTTCTTTCTTTTCTTGTTATTTTTTACAACAGCGTTTTGAAATTTTGTAGAAGAAATTGAGGGCTTGCTGTTGATTGGCTGGCAGTGACAAAATGTGAGTGCAGAAACAGTTGGCAATCTGTCAGTTGTTAAAAAAAAAGAGAGAGAGATCTTTCAACAAGCTTGGGGTTGAAGAGAAGCACCTCTTTCCTCCTGCTACATAAAAGGAGAGCAAATAAAATAATGCAAAGATTCTGAGTCTGCAACAAGCCCTTTAACCTTTTTGAGCAGAGGAATTGGTGTGGCGATTAGATTACTACTTACCCCGCAGAGATTATTACTTACCCTGCTCTGTTTCACAGTGGAGCAGTTGCCAGTAGTTAGCAGAGTCATCATCTCAATCAAAAATTGTGTAGGTAACTCCAACACCCATTTACTTAATTTCCTCGTACAAAATCACAGCATGATGGTTTTATTGCTCTGCTCTCCTGTTTTTAAATTTGATTTCTTGTTAATTTTTAGCTAAGCTGTTTTTGTGTGGTTCTTTCAAGTTACCCAATTAAGCCTTGTTCAAAGAATCTCTATATTAAGAAGCACATCTTTTTTGGGTTGGAACCCTAAACCTGTAGCTTGTAGCATCGAATTCCTGTAGGAAGTCATCAGAATTGGATGCTTCAAGTGGTTCTGCAGATACCCTTTTCAGGAAATATTCAAAGGGTTTCCCCCCCTCATCATCCATCTTTTGCTGTTGGGAAAGCTTCAATTTTTTTGTGTATGCTGTGGTCCAGTTTCAAAAACCCTAGTTCAGCTTCAGCTGTTCCCCACCTCCAACTGGGTCAAATTCCTATCCTTTCCTTCATTGTCACTCTTGTCTTCATTCCAGTTTTGAGCTTTGTTGGTAATGGCAATTGAGAAAGATTGGGAAAGGAATCAGCTTTCCTTTTATTATTACTAGCATGTCTTAGCTGTTTACTGCTGGGATTCTTTTCCTCTTTGCTCCCTTTATGCTCTCTGGTGAAAGTTCAAGCTTTCTTGTCTGTGGGTCACTTTTGTTTCCGGTAGAATAATGATAGATGTAATCTCTTTGTTTTTAAAGCCATCCAGCTGTTAGGATTGTAGATTATGTGCTGCTCCTGCTGCTGCTTGCTGCTGCTGTGTATTGGATTCTGCTACCAAGAATTACTTTTGTTTTTCAACCTCTTGGTATAAAGCTGCCATGGTCATTTGTTCCTTGTTGAGTCCTACAAGAAATTTACCAGTCAAACTCTTCCCCCCCTTTTAAAAGATCATCCTGTTTAATTTTGTTTAATTCTTATGTATATGTATAATGTTTGTGTCATGATGATAACTGAGGCTTCTCACATTTGACAGTGAAGTCGTAGCTCTCTAGATTGCAAGCTTATGTCTGTTCACAAAGAAGTTTCTTCCATGGAGGCTCACTGTTCTTCTGGAAATGCCGCCGAGCAGTTCCTGGTCACTGATTGGGCTGCATTGCAGTCGGTCAGTGGCTCCGCTGGTTTCTCTTCGTACAATGTCGGCAATTCTAGTATCCCGACAATTGAGAGGCTTCCGAGCATTTCGTGCTTCGGGAGCGAGAGCTTCTCAGAGATCATGGGTTCCTTTGGCTTACCGGACAGTACCCAAATGGCGACTGACATTTGCGCTCAAGAATTCAATTCGACCATTGAGCATGTCGCCGAGAAGAATGTCAAGGGGAAGAAGAGGAAGAAGATGCCTGAGCGTGGTTCTCTGCCGTCTCAGTCTTCTCTTGTTAGTAGTCAAGTAAGACGATTCACCTTTCTTTGTCGTTGTCTTTTGGATGTACCTCAGTATCATTGCCCCCGACGATTTTGTGAACTATTACGCAGAATGCTGAGGCTGAGCAACAGAATGATGTCCGAATTGAGACTGCCAAGAGCCCAATGCCGAGTGAGGTGAAGAAATACAAGGATGAAACTAGCCCCGGAGCGAAAGATACCAGCGATGCCCCGAAAGAAGATTACATTCATATCCGGGCCAAGCGAGGCCAGGCCACCAACAGTCACAGCCTCGCAGAGCGAGTAAGCTGCCCGTCTAATTCCAGTGTTGTAATTTCTATCGTATTTGCTTGGATTCCAGTCTTGATCCCCATCTTCTTGTAGGTGAGAAGGGAAAAGATCAGCGAAAGAATGAGGCTTCTCCAAGACCTTGTTCCAGGATGCAATAAGGTAAATTCAACATTAGTCGGGGCTTTGTTACATGTTTACATTCATGTTCATGATCTATAATCTGCGGTTCAAAACGATCATTGTTGTTCATGTAGATTACTGGAAAGGCATTGATGCTTGATGAGATAATAAACTATGTGCAGTCACTCCAAAGACAAGTAGAGGTAGGTTCGGAAATTCCACCATTAATCTACAGAAAGAAAAATCTACTCTCTGATCACAAACAAATCCGAGGAGTTGATGATTAATGCAATGTTTACAATGCAGTTTCTATCAATGAAGCTTGCTACCGTGAACCCTGAGCTCAACTTGGACATCGAGCAGATATTTGCAAAAGACGTGAGACTAATGCATTTACATGGAGATGAATTCCTGTTCTCTTCCAGACAATTATATTAATGGGTGTTTCTTCTCTTCAGAATCTTCATCCAAGACATGGGAGTTCATCAGCCTTTGGGTACTGTCCGCCGATGGGCACCTCCCACCCCCAACTGCAACCAGTAATGGCCATTCCAAGCTTAACCAATTCCAGAGATCTGATCAGAACCGCGACCAACCCTCATATACTACCTATGGCTCAGGTAGTTGAATCACCTGTTTGCAGCCCAATTTTGTGCTATCCTGGCTATCTGCATTGATTTTTGATCGGTGCAGGTTCCGACTCCTTGGGACAACGAATTTCACAACGCCATTCAGATGGGTCTTCTTCCAAACCTTCCCCACGGAGGAATGGATCCAAATGGTAACGCTAATTTAATTCTCCATAGATTGAATCTCAAATGATAGTAGTGTTGAGTGTCTCTTGTTCTTGTAGGTTCTATGAAGGTGGAGTTGTGAGTCCTCGGAGGGTGTTTACTTAGCAGTTGCTGGTTTTTTGAGTTTTTGTTGCATGCTTTCACAAGTAAAGAAGTGTTGTATAGTCTAGAGGTCTTACCATTTGTCTTCAAATTTTTAGAAGGAATGGGATGGTTGTATTTCTTGGAAAAATGTTTAGTTTGATTGGTTTTAATTCTAATTGTGTGAAGAAGTGGTATAGGGAACTGACAGGAAGTGCAGTGACTTGATTACAAGTATTAGTGGGGTTTGTTCTTGCAATTTAGTATAACATCAAGTTTTCATGATGTGTATCAGGGTGGAGGAACCAAAGTGTAGTTATTTGTATTCTATGCTGCTGGTTGATTGTCAACACTAAAAAGTCTGTTTGCCTTGGCAGTTTCATCTCATTTAACACAGGTTGAAATATAAACCTGAGTTTTTTTGGGTGGGTGTGGGTGATAAAACTATGTAAGTGCTAAATTTACCTCACTGATTGTGTATATAACTTTTTTTTTGTCAAAAGTGACAAAATTGTCACATTTACAAGTCACATCTCCTTCTCTCTACCATTTTTAGTTGGGACTATATACACATCAATCAAAGTGAGGTGTATAGAAGGGATGTTTGTCAAAAATGACAAAAAATTGGAAGAAAGAGAAGGAGATGTTACCTATTGTTGATACATTGGTCCGGCCCATTGAGCAAGTAGATGAATTCTATCTGAATAGCAATGCCCACTAAGAATGGTACGCCTCGAGCCCCGAGGCCGGCCAAGGAAGATAAATATTTACCAAGTCAATCTGCTAACTCATTTACTACATAACATATTGCTCTTGGTTTGAATGAGTCAAACCATCTCATGAAGAGCCTTCAATAGTGAGCGTTTATCCTTCATCATGGCTCATTTAATTGACCATTATTGAGGGAATTAAGGGCTATATTCATGTGGTAGTTAATCTAATGAATTCATATTAATAGCCTAAAGTTATGGTGGCCGTTATCTCCATTAATAGCATTTTGATTAGTGGGGAATGACAAGACAAAAAGTGGAGGATATATATAACCAATAGAACAAAGCATCAAGGGGAGGCCGGATCTTAACCAAGGCCTAGTATCACATTACAATATTCTTTACTCTTTATTTTGCTCTTCATTTTCCTCCTACTAGGAACTAACTTGAGCGTCGGAGGGGAATCGATTGGGACTCGGCCCCGACCCCCTTACGATTTTCTTATGGTGCAGATCCATGGAGATATCGGGATGCTAGGTCAACTTCAGTCCATGGATCTCAACCCTAGCCACCATCGACCCGGAGATTCCTCTCCGCGGGTCCCATTTCTTAGCCGGAGAAAGGTCCACATAATGAAAGCGTCTTTGTTTACCCAAGTTTACTGGAAGGCAGAACATAGTCGTCAACACCTATGATGTGATTTTTTTGTCATTTTTGACGAAAAGTCCCTTCCAAACACCTCAATTTGATGTGTATATAGTCGCCGTCCATTTTTGTTGCCACGTTTGTCAAAAAACTTACATACATCTCAATCATTAAGTTGTATATAGCACTTACATAAAACTATTGAAGGGTGAGGCTATGTCACCAACTGAACTTTACTTGTCAGTTTACTTGGCTTTTGCTGTCAAGTGCACTCAACAATTTTTAAAGTTGAGAGGATAATATTTAGGTTATTCTCGCGATGATATACTGCTATGTTGCATAGACACGGACATACAATATGTGAATGACACGGCGACACGGAAAAACATACTAAAAATAGAATTAACATGTTTGACGGCTATTAAAGTATGGACTAGATGTAACAAACATCACGAACATGAGAATCAACGTAAACGAACATGAGGATTTCATCCAGTAGGATTCGAAATCAAGAATCCAGATGCAACTTCACCATCAAGGAATCAAATTTGAAGTGTGAAACATTCATGAATAATCATAATAATTCATATAAAAGATCTCATAAAGAATTGAAGTCATAATTATTGTCATATAAAAGATCTCATAATCAGTATTCGCTGCATCGTTCGATTCCCTTAATTATTGTCCTACACCCTCTTGATAACTGGCCACTTGATACTCACTTTCCTTTTTTGATTCATAAGCTTCTCTCATTCTTTTCTTATTATCCTTTAATCATTCTATGCATCGATCACTCCTCTATTCCATCATCCATACTCTAAATGTTATGCCTTCAATACAATAGTTGGTGATCAATCCAAAGCGACATTTAGGATTTCCATTCCTTCCCCAAAAAAAAGAAGATTAAACCCATATTCATGCTAAAATTGCTCAATGGAAAGATAATGAACAAAACTTTCTATTCATGCCAAAATCACCTACATGTTACATATGAGAATAATGTGTATCATATGACATAATAAGCCTCACATCCGTCACCAAAACTCTGCCCTATGCTATTTTTTCAGAGGGTCGGAACCGTTCAATTTGATGTTCTTATTCTAAAACATCAAAACATTGAATACCGGGTGCACCCAAGTGGGTTTACATGTTCGTCCACTAGTTGCAGAGGTTTCATTTATGCAAAACTGTTAAATTTGTGATGGGTAGATGAGCAGGCAAAGTGCCTTGGTTTCACCCAAAATTCATTTTTTTTTGGAGTTTTTAGAATATGAGCTCAAAATGAACACTTCCGATCCTTCAAAAAATTAGGAGAGGGTAGAGTTTTGAGGGCGCATATGAGGCTTAATCTCATATGTCATATGCTACACATTATCACACACACACAATGTATATATGCTTTCTTGCACTGTCAGTGCATATGCGTTAATCTTATGTGTGTAATGTAAATGTGTTGACAACACAGGAAATTTTTTACACTGTCAGCATGTAAATGTAAAAAAAATGGAAATCTTTTTTGTTTTTTGTCGTACACATTATGGATAATCACCATACCAAAAAAATCAAGTGAATCCAAATTTGACCCTCAATCTACCCGCTACAAAAGTGCAATCTTAACTCCCTTACCGATGGAAGGATACATTCTTTTTATAACTTACGATTCCTAACGTGGACTAACTTCTCTCCCCTTATTCTTATTTATACACATGTGAGTCCACATTCTCCTCACACATGTTCTTTCTCTCTCTCCCAAATAGAAACAAAGTAGCGTTTGTGGTGAACTTACGTTTGGTTTCCTCGTGATCCCAATCCCAATCCATAACATTGTAGTTCCTCTTTGATCCTATTCTGCTGCAGTTGAAGGTGGTGTGTTCATCCTCCTTGAAATTATGTGATGCAGTTATGAAACGGGGCAATAGCACACACCAACTTCTCATCAGAATGACACATGACAAGGATCCAGTTAGGCCGAAAATGATGCTCATCTTATCTAATCATAGCATGAACTGAATAAAGTTCAGCCTGTGAAATGTCTGAAAAAGTTGCAGCAGGATATGAACCATGATCTGGACATGTTGGCAAGAGTGTTAAATGTACCAACCGAAATATTTGAGGTCCCAACAAAAGTTGTTATGAAATGTAATTGCTCAAGGACTTGTCAAGCTCTCTAGTAGAGACAGGGAAAACGGAGTGAAGGAGAATTGAATTGCATTTGCTTTTCATTTATTAGGCCATGCAAGATGGATGCATCTGTAGAACAAAACAAAAGATTTCATGTGAAGGGTTTTGTATGTTGTGTGATATTTTCATCACAATGTTTGGGAGGAAAATTTTAATTAATTTATTTCCCCATTCACAAAACAAATTTTTGATTCGCAACAACTCTCAAGAAATCTCTCAAAAACACCACAACCCTTTACAATTTCTCAAAAACTCATCACCACAATGAAGCCCCCAGACCATTGGTTAAACAAAACTAGACTCTGAAACCAAACCAAACTCTAATTCATAATCGCAAGAAAACTTGGAATCCAAATCAATAGAAGTCTTGTACAAAAGAAAATCCCAGAAAAAATAATTCAATTTGTTGATGCAATGAATCTCGCTGGGCCAGATCAGGCCGCGGGGACAAGTATTCTTGCAACTGTTGAGCCCGGACAGGCTGGTTTCGTTGGGCTAAGGAGAGAAATTCTTCACTGCCGCCTGAAATAGATAGAACACACACCAAACGAACCAGATGGGTCGCCCTTCGATTCGCCTCTAATGATCAAGTTAGTACCAAGCAGAGAAAGGAGGAAGCGTAGCTAAAGATAGTCGCTGCTAGGGTTTGAGAAAATGTGGAATATTATGGGTTTGAGATAGAAACTTAGGATATGATATTAGGCGTACCTGATAGAGAGGGTTTCTATCCTATTTATAAGGTCGGGGATGACTTGGTCACGTCAGCGGACCCTCCACGTCCCTTTGTAACAAACCTGTCAGGGAATTCGTCGGAACGTGGAGTGCCCGCCGTAACTGTCCCACGACAAATGTGACTACACGGTGGCAGACAAAGTGGGTGCACGTCGCCTCTGATAAAAGTCGACCGCACACTGTCTAACAAGACCTGCCACACGGTTTCCCCGATAAAGCCGTTGTTACGTACATGGGACGGGCCCACTAGTAACTGCTTAGAGAGACAAAGGCGTCTCGTTTGCCTGAGATCGCGCTGGTATAAGTGCAGGGGCAGATCTTGCCAGGCAAACGAGTGCTCAGGCCATGGAGTTGAACATGCCGACCTTAAGGGGGGTAGGGCGTTTCACAGAAGGCCACCATTAAGGGGTCCAACCTGATAGAGGTCGTCTCTGTGGAGCTGTGCCGCTAAAGGAGTCGACCTCGTGGGGTCGTCCTTGCTGAGTTGCGCTGTTGAGAGAGAATGCCGACTGTTGTCGGGGCCTAATCAGGCTTGTCTCAGAAGGTTGCATGACCTACGGGGGCACACGTAGTACCTGGCAGGCCCCATCTGGCCAGCTCAGCCAGGCCTCCATTACTAGTAGGAGTATAATCTACAATTGCCCTTTGTCTCTTGTCTCGATAGGATTAACCCGAGCTTTCACCTGAGGTCAGGCATGGAGAGGCGAGGAGACGAAACTGGAGAGGAGACTAGAAAGGCATGAGGTTTTGGTTAACCTTGCTTGACTAGAATGACCGGCTTCGAGAATGTTACATCAGAGCCGTGGGGACGATGCCTAGGGATGCTACCTGAATCATTCCCAGCTGACATGCCATGCCTCCATTGGGGGCTGAAATGATGGGTTCAAAATGACTGCTTCTCTTCCCAAAAATTGAAGAGGTAAAGCCAATTCCTCAAGAAAATGCCTTTGCCATGTGTCGGGGTCCGATTTGTGAGCATTTATGATGTGAAGGTGTTGTTTAACTGTGGGATCTGAACGATCGTGATCGATTTTTGTCTCGAGAGAGCAGACATCTGTGGTCACATCCTGCCCTTTCATTGTACACATGGCAGGTGAGAAAAGGAAAAAAGGCCGTTAGTTGTTGCACTTGTGTTTCAAAAACCCTTGCTTTTTTCTCACTGCTACACTCTCGAATCTTCGATCTCAAATGCGTTCACCATCTTCCACTTGAGAGAGCAATCTTCCTTCCGATCCCCATCCTCTTTGTTCTTTCTTATTCATCAAAGTCATGGCAGGAACTGTCAGTCTGAATCAGGAAACTATCGACACTGCCTGAATTGTTAACCTTCAAGATCTAGGAGGGATGATGGCTACGGGGCAGCCATCATGCCTAAGAGAAGAAGGGTTTGTTAAGATCGATATGACACACTAGATGGGGGTGAATAGGGTGAATGCGAAATTAAAAATATTTAACGATGCAAGCACGTTCAATTAATATTATTTGCAGAAATAATCACAAGCAGTCAAAAGATATGTAGAAAATAGCAGACAGACAATCACAGATGACACCAAGATATACCCTGATTTGGTCAAGCTTGACCTACTCCAGCAACCCCCAAGATCTACTCTTTGATTAATTAGTTTCTCCACGCCTACAAGACACTATGAACTCGCAACACCTTTTGCTCCACGCCCAATAGCTCTCTAGACTCACAACTCACTTTGCTAAACTGAACTAACCAAACAAGCTAGACCTTGTCTCGATCATATCCAATGCATCGAGAATCCCCCAAACTACAACAGTAGCTTGAACAAAAGTTTTTTATAAGATGTACAAAGATCAAAGCAATGACTCAATAATAGATTCAAAGTTTAGAAAAGCTTAGATTGAGTTGTTGTGATGTCTTCGTCCTTCTGCATTTGCATAGTTTCCCAATGGCTCTGGCCGTTCGTCGTTTGGATGCTTGTGCAGAAAGTTGTCTCTGTCCCAAGTTTGACCGTCATATTGTCTCCATCTTTAGCTATGAAGAGCCCCCTAATTTTCTGGATCTGATCTTTGATTTCTCTATCTTAGGTTGTTCCTCAACTCGTCAGGGATGCACAGGAGAAGACGGCTCGTCAATCAGAATTTTGGATCTCTTGGAATCGGCCAAATACCCTAGGTATCTCATTGGCTTATATAGGATAGAGTCCTAATAGGTTTATAACTCTTATTGGGTTCAAATTCCTCTCAAACCCGCAATTTAAACCCAAATCCAAGTATGCAACAATCCTGGCCGTTGGATCTGCTTCACAAATACGGGATTAGCTGAGGTGATGACACGTGTCCAAGAGATGTGCTCAAATCCAAAATCCATGAGTATTTCAACCGTATTTGAGTGTATGTTTGCCTCTAAACAATCACCAAAATTCCTGAAAAAATCACCAAAATTCCCAGATCCCATTCGTCACATTGAAAAATTTTCATAGCCCCTTTCTTCAACTGTAGATCAAATTCCATTTGTAAAGACTTCATAACTTCACGTATTTTGCCTGTATATGTGACATTTCGTGTGCCAAAAACATTCCTAAATTCACCATAACATTCTTCAGAGTTCTTTGACATACTCTTCACTGGCTGAAAGAGTTTGTTGCTGTTTGCTTTGACATCCCCGTGCAAGTACTCAATTTTCCTTCGTATTCAAGGGTATTACTTCGTATTTATTCGCATACCACTATCATATTCCATAGTCTTCATAGCCTTGTAATGACATGAAATACACTTAACAATCACATTAAAACAGTCCACACAGGTTTTGTAACGACTGGTTTTTTGTATGATTGGATTATCAGTGTGTTTTGCTTGTGATGGTGGGTTCTCTCCTTGTGTGGTTTCCATTTCCATAGTTCTCGCTTTCATTCATCCCGTTGAGATTTCCTATCTTTCGTTTTCTTTTCTTTTGATGTGATCTTCTAGGTTCTTCCTTAGAATCATTGAATTCGGAGTAAGTCACTCGTGACGAGCTTCATATCGATCATATCTTAGAGTATAAATCGATCCTAGAAGCCATAGAAATCTTCCCGAAGCTTCGCGCTTCGAATCGGCACTTTTCGTGCACGTTAGTTGGTTCAAGAAGATCAACCGACCGACTAGATTCCAATTTAGTCGGTCAGGAAATCAACTGGAACCGACTAGTTCATTCAATCAATTATTCTGGAGTTACTGTTTATCTTTAGTCGGTCTAAGAACATCTTTCGACCGACTAGATGCTAAACTAGTCGGTCAGGAATCCTTCTCAGACCGACTGACTCACATTTCCATGATCTCTCTCAGAATTCAGCCTTTAGTCGGTCAATGAACACTCACTGACCGACTAGTTCTCAAACTAGTCGGTTTACAAGCCTTCACAGACCGACTAACTCATAGTCCAGTTTTCCTGAGCGAGCTACTGTTTACTCTTAGTCGGTCCATGTTGAACGACCGACAGACTAGATCCTCAACTAGTCGGTCACCAATCCTTCTTTGACCGACTAATCAGCCCAGGAAACCCTAGTTTTGCCCTAGCCGCCACACTTTTCTATAAATACGCCCCAAACGTTTTCTTCTTCTTCCTCATCACCCCAAACCCTAATTTCTCCCCCATTGAGCCCCCTTCTTCCCCAAACCATTGATCCTTCATCCCAAGCTCATCCATCATCATCCAAACCCTCATTTCACATATCCTACCTCTCCTCAACCTCAAACCCTCATCAAATCCCCAAAAGCTTCATCCAAACCCATTTCTCCAGATTTCCCCCATTTCCAGATCTGAGCCGGATCGTTCTTCCATTGCCATGGTTGCTCGGCATCGTTCCTCCGCTTCTTCACGGGTAGTATTCTTCCTTTAATAATCTCATAACCCACACTTGCTATTTGTGAAACCCTAATAAAATGGATCATTAGAAATCGTAGGGTTCAATTGTGAATACGGATTAGTTACCATTCTAATGTTGTTTTTCCATGACAGTGATCCGTTCCCGTAGATAACAAATATGTGTGATGTGCCTACGTTGATCGTCATCCCCGGTGCTAGGCAAGTGAAACTTGCATCTCTTGTTTTGGGCCATGTCTTAGGCCATTTACCATGCTTTAGCGTAAAAGAGACTAAACGGTGAAAGGATATCCGTTTAGACGCCATTGACCTAGCTTGACAACGAAGCTTGGTCCGTCACCCTCATCATGCTTGTGTGTCACGTTTAAATTCAATTAACGGTACGCAATCATTTGTTCATGTCATTGCATAGTGATAAATTATTGTGATTGTGTAGCACACGCTACAACATTATATTCCTGGCTCGTGTTCCAGAAGCGAGCCCTGTAGTTGGAAACCCCAACGCTCGGATACCGGCTAGGCACATGCGTTGCGGGCACAACCCTATGCCAAATACACTTCCTGGCCCGTGATCCAGAAGCGAGCCAGTGTGTTGGCATTGCCAATGCTCGATACACATATGGGTGGGGTAAGAGATAAGCGGACTGAGCCCCGAGTTGGCCTGATCCGCCACTCCGGCCAGCAGGTGGACTCTCTAGTGCACAAGTGATTAATAGTGATAGAGATAAGCGGACTGAGCCACGAGTGGCCAGCAGGTGGACTCTCTATGCACTAAGTGTTAAGTGATAAGTGTTATTAATAGTGATAGAGATAAGCGGACTGAGCCACGAGTGGCCAGCAGGTGGACTCTCTATGCACTAAGTGATAAGTGTTAAATGATAAGTGATTAGTGCTTTGGTAGCTTTTGCTACATTGTGCATGCTTGCCTCTTTTAAACTGTTGCATCATACTTAACTGCCATGTCATTGCTTAATATTACAAGTGCTAGGTTGCTAGTTACTTTCAGTTTCCTTGCACAAGTCTTTCCAGACTTGCTGACATGTGCCCCTCTCTCTTTTGGGTGCCACATGTTAGACCCAGAGCCAGAGTCTTGTTGCAGGGAATATGGTGTTGCTGTTGCTGATGTTTGCCGTGTTGGTGAGTGGACACCGGGGGCCTGTCTTGAAGACCACTCGTGTTCACTTCTTTGTTAGGTTTGCTGTTAGCCGTTGGTGCGTGGCACCCTTATATGTATATTATTCTTTGTTGGCCATGTTTGGGCCTTAGATCCTTTTTCATTTAGCCTGGTGGCTTTTCTGCGGTATTGTAATTTGTTTATGGGCATTTGGAGATTCAATAAAATGTCGTCTCATTTCCTTATAATCATTGTTGTTTCGTTTCGCTTTGCAAGGACTTGCCGTAATAAGTGTTTTATTTACGCTTATCAGACTTGAAGCTTCACAGCTTCAAGTTTGTGCGGACCTTCTCACGTCTCGCCTCCACATTTTTGGGAAGCGGGGCGTGACAGGTTTTATTGGTGGCCCATGCAGGTCCATTTGCAAATGCGAACTATCGGAACAACGATAATAATTATAGAATGTCCATTAAATAAATTAGAACATCCAAGTTATAAGCCCGAGTCTAGGTTTTTAGCGTCCCTATGTCTTATGTGGGTAGTAGGCGTGTTAGAGCACCTGTCCCAGCTTGATAGGGAATCCATTAGGTCAGGACTATAGTGAGACTTAGTTAGAAGTTTGTGCTTGCTAGTTAGGGATCTTTGATTGTTAGTTAGACTCCATGCTAGTGATCGCTATGATAAGTCTTAAGTGTTACCTTAGTGGTTCCTGTCTAGCTCTGACCATGATAGACTTCTATAACTCTTTGGTCTCTCGCTTGGGTTCATCGATTTCGGACCAAGCTGAACTCATTTCATCGCTGTCTAGCCCTTCGGAAAGTCTTAGCGCTTAGTTCCATAATCTTTAGTTGGTTGACCATAGGAGTTTCCGTAGATTTTCCTAAGTCATAACCTAGGCGTATTTATGTTTTGATCATCCGACCAATTCCTTGCCTCGATTCACGTGATCACCACATTTCGATAATCGTTGACTTTCAAATGTCCTCTTTCGCAAAACTTGATTTTTCCAAAGTTATGATTTCAATGTCCCCTTATTAAAAGTTTTTCGCTAAGTTTAAATTTTGTTTTAAACCCGCTACGTATATACTTGAATTTCTCACTTTTCGATTGAGTCAAAATTCCTTGTAGATTTCGGAGTCTAATGGTTGTAATTATAATTGCTATCTCGTAACCATTTCCTTGTCTATATTTTCGCATTTCGGTTTAAAGACTCCGATACTATTTTGGAAAAATTCGATATACCATTTTCTAACTATGAGATCCATTTTAATCGCATAGCATACATACTTTAAAATCTTTTCCAAGCCAAATGGAATTTCAATTGTTATGTGTATACTTATATCTTGTACTCTTTCATTGACTTAAATTAATTTTCGGAATTCGAAGGTTTTGACGAGATTTTGATTACTGTTTTATAATGTTTTACAGCCTATACCTTTCATACCTATTCGAATGTCTTGTCCCTTTTCATAAATCGATTTAATTCTGAGCTGCAATTCTATTTTCCAAATTCGATTTATGAATTTTCCTTTTTATTTATGCTATTCGAATGTTTCGTCGCACTCCCTTAATATACTTTTCAAGTCACAGATGATTTCAGCTTTCAACAAATCAAAGTTATGTTCAAACATTTTCCCGACGACAGATTTTTTTTGAAAATTACGTTCCGTAACCACTTCCATTGTCCTCAATTCACATGACCACCTCATTACAATTATCCTTGATCTTTCAAATGTTTTCCGTTGCAAATCTTGATTCTTCCAAAGTTATTTTCGAATGCTTTCCTTATTTGAAGTTTCACTCAATTTAAATTTTGTTCTAAACTTTTAAATATGTCTCCCTAAATTTTGATGGAGTTAAAAGTCGTTCTTGAATTTTGAAGACTTTTGGTCGAAATTTTAAAATTACTATCTTGTACTATTCTTCTAACGATGTACCTTTCGCATTTCGATTTTTTAAACTTTATTACTATCCTGATGGTTCGATGTACCGTCCTTTTTCCTAACTACAAAAAAAAATCTATTTTAACCACTTATCTTACATACCTTTAGGGGTATTTTTCAAAACTAAATGGGCTTCAACTAATTTTTGTATATATATCAATTATAGGTTCGTCGTACTCGTTAAGTTTAAATTTGTTCGAAACGCTTTTGATATATGTAAGGTTTCATGCTCCTTCGCCGACTTAAATTATTTATGTTTTAAAATATCGAAACTTGTGTTGAGATTTTTAGATTAGAAGTTTATAATATTTTCTGCATGTACCTTCGTATCGATATAAATGTCTTGTCCCTTTTCATATACAAATTTCATTCTGAACCGTATTTCTATTTTCCTAACTCGATTCATAATTTCTTTTTACTTGTGCCATTAAGATTTTATTCGAAAACACTTCGTGCTTACTTTTAATAAACTTTCCAAGCCCCTTTGGACTTCGGCTTTTAGCAAGTCGATTTTATGCCCAACATTTTCCATATTTCGGATTTTTGTATTAAAATAATAATAATAATAATTTTTATTACTATTTCGATATCATTCCTGACTTAGACCCTTCATAAAACGGTTTAAAAGTTTTAACACTAACTTGATGAGTTCAAATATCCTTTTCTCTTTCCATGCTACTAAGATATTATCTTTCCATTCACCATACACACTTTTAAGATAATTTCTGAGATATGACTTCGATTATTTTTATGTATCGGTACCACGTTCGTTTGCTCGTACAATAAGATCTTGTATAAATCAATTTTGTTGGCAAATCCGGATTTCTCTAAAAAAAAATATTTTCGATATGGTTTATTTGGGATTTCTCTTCAGTTTTAAGATTCAGAAAACCTTTAGCATGCGCTTAGACTCTCCACGCTATACTTGATCTGATTTCAATCTTCGAATCTCAAAATTTTTCCAAAATTTTTAGGTTGCTGCCGCATAACATTTCTAACCTATGTTTAAATGTTCGAGTAAATGACTTCCTTTTTCTCATGATGATTTTATATAAGCCAATAAACCACTTTTCCTCTCATTACGTATATTCGTCTCAAACACGTTTTCAAACAACTTGTTTATCGACCTCTAAATATTTTCATACGAAAAGGGGCTCCAACTTTTGAAGTATAACGGTTTTCAAACTTTTCGTATTTTAGAATATGTTAATTACACTATTTTCCATGTGTCCTAATGGAGCATCATTACATCATTACACGACCGTTTTCATGCTTTTCGATCCTTCTATTCGTTACGCTTTTGATTTCAATTTCTTTCCTATTGTCTAGCCCATAGAGCTTGTCGTTGCCTGTGTCAACCTTATTATGGTTTGGTGGGCCCATTAGTTAAGTGGTTATGTCGTCGTAGTGTTGATTTCGTGGTGTGTATATGGTGGTATGGGTGTTGGCATTTGTATGTTGTGTGTGGGTAATTTTCTGCTTGAGTATGATGTGATATACGTATGATAACAGAATGATAATTTTGATTGGTACTACTTGTTTTATGAGATGTCGTATGCTTGTATATCAGGAGGTATACCCGACTATTGCATCTCTTAAACTTGTATGTAGTTGATGTGTTGATATGGTAATTATAAATGGATGGATATGGTGTGAAAATATGTGATACGTGGATGTGTATGCCTTGGAGTGGTATTGGTATGTGTATGAATACTGTGATACGCATATAAATGTCCTGCTATGATTCGAGTCTCACTCAAGCTTGAGTGGGTATACTCTATGTACTTTGGTATAATTGTATGTGATGGTGAATAGCGATGGATGATGTATGTATGGTGTTTGAATCGTTTGTGCTTGGTTGTGTTACGCACACGATTGTGGGTGGCTATACCAATATATAGTTATAGGACTATATGTGAGGTGAAATATGGTAAAATATTTGCATGTATTTGAATGACTAAATAAATGTGAACTTATTTTCAAATAAGAGAGGCTTGGTTGTTTTCTTATAGTAAGTAATAAGTGTTTATTGTTGTATAAATATATTGACTATATATATGTGATTGAAATACGTGTATGAAATTGATAGACTATAATAAGTATGAGTGTACTATGTGCGTGAAAATATGTGTGTAGTGGTAGTAATATTTGATTTCTAGTGCATATATATATAAGCACTCGAAATGAAAGTACTTGGTTGGATTTATGATGTGATATTGGTTGAGGTTAGTTACCAGAGCGACTATATATATGTTAGGGAGTCCGAGGACGGACTTTATTCTAAGGTGGGTAGGATGTAACGACTGGTTTTTTGTATGATTGGATTATCAGTGTGTTTTGCTTGTGATGGTGGGTTCTCTCCTTGTGTGGTTTCCATTTCCATAGTTCTCGCTTTCATTCATCCCGTTGAGATTTCCTATCTTTCGTTTTCTTTTCTTTTGATGTGATCTTCTAGGTTCTTCCTTAGAATCATTGAATTCGGAGTAAGTCACTCGTGACGAGCTTCATATCGATCATATCTTAGAGTATAAATCGATCCTAGAAGCCATAGAAATCTTCCCGAAGCTTCGCGCTTCGAATCGGCACTTTTCGTGCACGTTAGTTGGTTCAAGAAGATCAACCGACCGACTAGATTCCAATTTAGTCGGTCAGGAAATCAACTGGAACCGACTAGTTCATTCAATCAATTATTCTGGAGTTACTGTTTATCTTTAGTCGGTCTAAGAACATCTTTCGACCGACTAGATGCTAAACTAGTCGGTCAGGAATCCTTCTCAGACCGACTGACTCACATTTCCATGATCTCTCTCAGAATTCAGCCTTTAGTCGGTCAATGAACACTCACCGACCGACTAGTTCTCAAACTAGTCGGTTTACAAGCCTTCACAGACCGACTAACTCATAGTCCAGTTTTCCTGAGCGAGCTACTGTTTACTCTTAGTCGGTCCATGTTGAACGACCGACCGACTAGATCCTCAACTAGTCGGTCACCAATCCTTCTTTGACCGACTAATCAGCCCAGGAAACCCTAGTTTTGCCCTAGCCGCCACACTTTTCTATAAATACGCCCCAAACGTTTTCTTCTTCTTCCTCATCACCCCAAACCCTAATTTCTCCCCCATTGAGCCCCCTTCTTCCCCAAACCATTGATCCTTCATCCCAAGCTCATCCATCATCATCCAAACCCTCATTTCACATATCCTACCTCTCCTCAACCTCAAACCCTCATCAAATCCCCAAAAGCTTCATCCAAACCCATTTCTCCAGATTTCCCCCATTTCCAGATCTGAGCCGGATCGTTCTTCCATTGCCATGGTTGCTCGGCATCGTTCCTCCGCTTCTTCACGGGTAGTATTCTTCCTTTAATAATCTCATAACCCACACTTGCTATTTGTGAAACCCTAATAAAATGGATCATTAGAAATCGTAGGGTTCAATTGTGAATACGGATTAGTTACCATTCTAATGTTGTTTTTCCATGACAGTGATCCGTTCCCGTAGATAACAAATTTGTGTGATGTGCCTACGTTGATCGTCATCCCCGGTGCTAGGCAAGTGAAACTTGCATCTCTTGTTTTGGGCCATGTCTTAGGCCATTTACCATGCTTTAGCGTAAAAGAGACTAAACGGTGAAAGGATAGCCGTTTAGACGCCATTGACCTAGCTTGACAACGAAGCTTGGTCCGTCACCCTCATCATGCTTGTGTGTCACGTTTAAATTCAATTAACGGTACACAATCATTTGTTCATGTCATTTCATAGTGATAAATTATTGTGATTGTGTAGCACACGCTACAACATTATATTCCTGGCTCGTGTTCCAGAAGCGAGCCCTGTAGTTGGAAACCCCAACGCTCGGATACCGGCTAGGCACCTGCGTTGCGGGCACAACCCTATGCCAAATACACTTCCTGGCCCGTGATCCAGAAGCGAGCCAGTGTGTTGGCATTGCCAATGCTCGATACACATATGGGTGGGGTAAGAGATAAGCGGACTGAGCCCCAAGTTGGCCTGATCCGCCACTCCGGCCAGCAGGTGGACTCTCTAGTGCACAAGTGATTAATAGTGATAGAGATAAGCGGACTGAGCCACGAGTGGCCAGCAGGTGGACTCTCTATGCACTAAGTGTTAAGTGATAAGTGTTATTAATAGTGATAGAGATAAGCGGACTGAGCCACGAGTGGCCAGCAGGTGGACTCTCTATGCACTAAGTGATAAGTGTTAAATGATAAGTGATTAGTGCTTTGGTAGCTTTTGCTACATTGTGCATGCTTGCCTCTTTTAAACTGTTGCATCATACTTAACTGCCATGTCATTGCTTAATATTACAAGTGCTAGGTTGCTAGTTACTTTCAGTTTCCTTGCACAAGTCTTTCCAGACTTGCTGACATGTGCCCCTCTCTCTTTTGGGTGCCACATGTTAGACCCAGAGCCAGAGTCTTGTTGCAGGGAATATGGTGTTGCTGTTGCTGATGTTTGCCGTGTTGGTGAGTGGACACCGGGGGCCTGTCTTGAAGACCACTCGTGTTCACTTCTTTGTTAGGTTTGCTGTTAGCCGTTGGTGCGTGGCACCCTTATATGTATATTATTCTTTGTTGGCCATGTTTGGGCCTTAGATCCTTTTTCATTTAGCCTGGTGGCTTTTCTGCGGTATTGTAATTTGTTTATGGGCATTTGGAGATTCAATAAAATGTCGTCTCATTTCCTTATTATCATTGTTGTTTCGTTTCGCTTTGCAAGGACTTGCCGTAATAAGTGTTTTATTTACGCTTATCAGACTTGAAGCTTCACAGCTTCAAGTTTGTGCGGACCTTCTCACGTCTCGCCTCCACATTTTTGGGAAGCGGGGCGTGACAGGTTTGTTATCATCAAATAATAAATCATCGACAACGATGTCCAACAATCTCACCCTGTTATTGATGACAAACCGAAATTAAGATTTGATCATATAAAGCTCACAAACATTTAATCGTGCTTGTGTTTGTGAAGTGTGATCATGCAAGTCAATGGGATATAATAAATCATACAATTATAGAGCTCACCCTTTTGACATGCTCCCCCTATTTGGATACTCCATATTAACTTGCAACCAATTACTTCAACATCCAACATGGTGTTTCAAATCTTAAACATTTCTCTCCCTTTGTTATCATCAAAAGTCCAAAAAAGATTGTAATTCATATGCATATAAAAAATTAAGCATTATAAAACATGGCATATGAATACATTAAGATCATCACGAGTAGTAAATCAATATTCAATAATTTAGAACTTAGATTATAAACATCTTCGTGCTCGTGTGTGATGATTAAAAGTTAAGTTCATAGGGAGTTGACTTCATGAATTCAACCTTTACATACCAACATTTTCCATATGCATAAATTTCAAAGATTGAATTCCCACACTTCATGAAACATGAATTCAAGTTACCAACAACCATACATAGCCTACAAGGACTTTTAAATGAGGGGTGGCATTGCTTGACGGACAAATCATCAACGCTAATAAATAAGAATTTCATAGCTAAGTTGAATGTCCGTGGGTTGAGACTTAGCCAAGAACTGTATCCATTTTACATACAAGCTCTTTAAATATAATTTTTCCTTTCTTTTCTCATTTATTTTTCTTTTCTTTTTCATGAGCATCAATTTTTATTCTTGGCTAGACTCATTATATCCCATCAAGATATAAACATATAATTATCCACATTCATACAATTTTAACATACTCATGAAAAGCAATTCCAAATGAATAATAACATTTAATCCATGAAAGTGTGATAGAAGATGTAAAAAATCTAGTTTTTCATTATTGAACATGCCACAACTAAACATCAAGTCTATTATGCATGTTTAGCCAAGAAAATAATACTAGAAATATATGGGAATATGAATTTCATCTAAGCATTTTCTTTTATCAAATAAAAAGAGATAGATACTCAATATGCTCATTTTATAAAAAATTTCTTTTCCATTTTTTTCATCTTTTTTATACGAATCTAAACATGCTAAGCAAAAGAAGCATAAACTCAAGGAAGAAAAATCAACCTAAAAGAAATATAAAAATGAAACACACAAAAAATAAATTATCCTATGAAGGTAATTAATACTTTAAAGTCAAACCAAAAAATCATACCTTCGCGTCGCCAACTTGGTCAAGGAACTTCATTTATTTGACATTGGACTCCAAGTTCCTCGGCCAACCATCTTTCCTTCTTACTTGGAAGATGAGATGTGTGGCATATTCACCAACATAGGTCCACCATCATTCTTGAATGCGCCCTTAGGAACCCAAACCTGATTGAACTTTAAGCACTTGTTCATATTCCAACAATGATTAAAAGTGTGTCTATATTTTCCACAACATATGCATCTTGCAACAACACTTTTACCTTTGTTAGAAACATTAGTCTTATGCACATATTTCACTTTAGCAACATTCAAATTTGCATGCATAACATTCTTTTCTTTAGCAACTTTCATGTTCTTATGCACAACCTTGTTAAATCCAAGTCCTTTTCTATTGTTTGCATACACTTGATTATTCAATAACATATTCAATGGTTTTTCACTTATATCAAACTTTTTCATGCAATTTTCCAATTTATGAACTTTTGGATTTAAAATAAATATTCTTATCAAACAATGTGAGATAAAAACATCATCTTTCTTTTTCAATTCAACATTTAAAGCATCAACATTAACTTTAAGCTCATCCCTTTCAATTTTAATGCCATGTAATTCTTTTTCAGATTTAGAAAAATTATCACAATCAAGTTTCTTTTCAAGCAATTATTCTTCCAAAGCTAAGCAGTTTTGACATTCATTATTAAGCAATGAATTTCTTTCAGATCTTAATGTTTTGATTTTAGCTTCTAAATTTCAATTTCTTCAGTTATGTGATCGCATAGTCTAGCTAAATCTTTATAAGATAGTTCAGGTATATCATCGCTTGAATCATCGTCGCTAGAATTTGTGTGTGCCATCAAACATAGATTCATCACTACATGGCTTTTATCATCTTCACTATCATCATCCCACTAGTCACCAAAGGATGTTTCTTTTCCTTCGCTTTACCCTTCTTTAGCAATGGACATTCTGGTTTAATATGCCACCGCTTTCTGCAATTGTAGCAAATCACCTTATCATCTGATTCGTCATCATTAGAAGAGGACTTGCCCTTTTTCTTTTCATCGTTCAGACGTAGGTCCTTAGCTTTAATATATCCAGGTTTCATGCAATTATGACAGATAATTTCATCATCAGAATCATCAGACATATTTTTAGACATAGAAGCATTGCATTTATTTAAAAGAAGTTGTCTTCCATGTCCAGTCTTCAGATATTTCTTGAAGCCCTTTACCATCAATGTAACATCATCATCCCTATCATGTGAACTCATTAATGCAGTGGACTTCTTCTTTGGTTCTGCAGCATCCTTGGCATCTCTTTCTTCCCTAGCTTTATGCTCAAGCTCATATGTCACCAAGTATCCGATGAGCTCCTCCATGCTATATGTGCTAAGATCTTTAGATTCCTAATCGTAGTAACTTTGGCCTCAAGCTCTTTGGTAGTACACCTAAAATCTTTCTCAAATCGTTTCATTATTTCCCATCCTGAAGCTCTCGTACTCATGGTTCAACAAAGTGAGGCGAGTTTCCTTTTCTTGAGATGTTCCTTCGTAGGTAACCTCCAAAGTATACCAGATCTCCTTAGCTGTTGAACAATGGGAAACACGATTATATTCAGTTTTATCCAAGGCATAAATAAGAGAATTCATAGCTTTAGCATTCAAAGTGTATAATTTTTGATCATTAGCATCCACTTGTCTTTAGGCTTAAGAGCATCTACCCCTCAATTTTAACCATAGGAGGTGTGAAACCAAACTCAACCATATCCCAAACATCATAGTCAACAGAACTCAAATAAATTTTCATGCGAGCTTTCCAATAAGAAATCAGTTCCATTAAATAGTGGTGGTCTAACTACGGTCTTTCCCTCAGCAAAAGCACCATATGAAGTACCCATGACTGTGTGTGTGTGTGCGCGCGCGCGCGTGCCACCCTAACCTCTAGGTCTAAAACTGGTCAACCTAGGCTCTGATACCACTTGTTAGGATCGATAAGACACCTTAGAGGGGGGGAATATGGTGAAGGTGAAATTAAACATATTTAACGATGGAAGTACGTTCAATTAGTATGATTTGTAGAAATAATCACAGGCAGTCAAAAGATATGTAGAAAATAGCAGACAGATAATCACAGATGACACCAAGATATACACTGGTTCGATCAATCTTGACCTACTCCAGCAACCCCCAAGATCTACTCTTTGATTAATTAGTTTCTTCATGCCTACAAGACACTATGAACTCGTAACTCCCTTTGCTCCATGCCCAATAGCTCTCTAGACTCACAACGCACTTTGCTAAACTGAACTAACCAAACAAGCTAGACCATGTCTCGATCATATCCCATGCATCGAGAATCCCCCAAACTACAACACGTAGCTTGAACAAAAGTTTTTTAAAATAAGATGTACAAAGATCAAAGCAATGACTCAATAATAGATTCAAAGTTTAGAAAAGCTCAGATTGAGTTGTTGTGATGTCTTTGTCCTTCTGCGTTTGCATAGTTTTCCAATGGCTCTGGTCGTTCGTCGTTTGGATGCTTGTGCAGAAAGTTGTCTCTATCCTAAGTGTGACCGTCGTATCGTCTCCATATTTAGCTATGAAGAGCCCCCTAATTTTCTTGATCTGATCTATGATTTCTCTATCTCAGGTTGTTCCTCAACTCATCAGGGATGCACAGGAGAAGAAGGCTCGTCAATCAGAATTCTGGATTTCTTGGAATCGGCCAAATACCCTAGGTATCTCATTGGCTTATATCGGGTAGAGTCCTATTGGGTTTAGAACTCTTATTGGTTTCAAATTGCTCTCAAAACCCCAATTTAAACCCAAATCCAAGTATGCAGCAATCCTGGCCGTTGGATCTGCTTCACAAATACGGGATTAGCTGAGGTGATGACACGTAGCCAAGAGATTTGCTCAAATCCAAAACCCATGAGTATTTAAACTGTATTTGAGTGTATGTTGGCCTCTAAACAATCACCAAAATTCCTGAAAAAATCACCAAAATTCCCAGATCCCATTCTTCACATTGTGAAATTTTCATAGCCTCTTTCTTCAACTGTAGATCAAATTTCATTTGTAAAGACTTCATAATTTCATGTATTTTGCCCGTATATGTGACATTTCGTGTGCCAAAAACACTCCTAAGTTCACTATAACATTCTTGAGAGTTCTTTGACATACTCTTCACTGGCTGAAAGAGTTTCACTTTATTTTGTTGCTGTTTGCTTTGACATCCCTGTGCAATCAATTTTCCTTCGTATTCAAAGGCATTACTTCGTATTTATTCGTATACCACCATCATATTCCATAGTATTCATAGCCTTGTAATGACCTGAAATACACTTAAAAATCACATTAAAACCGTTCACACAGGTTTGTTATCATCAAATAATAAATCATCGACAACGATGTCCAACAATCTCACCCTGTTGTTGATGACAAACCACAATTAAGATTTGATCATATAAAGCTCATAAACATGTAATCGTGCTTGTGTTTGTGAAGTGTGATCATGCAAGTCAATGGGATATAATAAATCATACAATTATATAGCTCACCCTTTTGACATGCTCCCCATATTTGGATACTCCATATTAACTTGCAACCAATTACTTCAACATCCAACATGGTGTTTCAAATCTTATAAATTTCTCTCCCTTTGTTATCATTAAAAGTCCACAAAAGATTATATTTCATATGCATATAGAAAATAAATCATTATAAAACATGGCATATGAATACATTAAGACCATCACGAGTAGTTATTCAGTATTCAATAATTTAGAACTTAGATTATAAACATCTTCGTGCTCGTGTGTGATGATTAAAAGTTAAGTTCATAGGGAGTTGACTTCATGAATTCAACCTTTACATACCAACATTTTCCATATGCATAAATTTCAAAGATTATATTCCCCCACTTCATAAAACATGAATTCAAGTTACCAACAACCATACATAGCCTACAAGGACTTTTAAACGAGGGGTGGCATTGTTTGACGGACAAATCATCAACGCTGATAAATAAGAATTTCATAGCTAAGTTGAATGTCCGTGGGTTGAGACTTAGCCAAGAACTATATCCATTTTACGTACAAGCTCTTTAAATATAATTTTTCCTTTCTTTTCTCATTTATTTTTCTTTTCTTTTTTATGAGCATCAATTTTTATTCTTGGCTAGACTCATCATATCCCATCAAGATATAAACATATAATTATCCACATTCATACAATTTTAACATATTCATGAAAAGCAATTCCAAATGAATAATAACATTTAATCCATGAAAGTGTGATAGAAGATGTAAAAATCTAGTTTTTCATTATTGAACATGTCTCAACTAAACATCAAGTCTATTATGCATGCTTAGCCAAGAAAATAATACTAGAAATATATGGGAATATGAATTTCATCTAATCATTTTCTTTTATCAAATAAAAAGAGATATATATTCAAAATGCTCATTTTTTAAAAATTTTCTTTTCCATTTTTTTTCATCTTTTTTATAAGAATCTAAACATGCTAAGCAAAAGAAGCATAAACTCAAGGGAAATAAAATCAACCTAAAAGAAATATAAAAATGAAACACAAAAAAAATATATTATCCTATGAAGGTAATTAATACTTTAAAATCAAACCAAAAAATCATACATTCGCGTCGCCAACTTGGTCAAGGAACTTCATTTAATTTGTCATTGGACTCCAAGTTCCTCGCCCAACCATCTTTCCTTCTTACTTGGAAGATGAGATGTGTGGCATATTCACCAACATAGGTCCACCATCGTTCTTGAATGCGCCCTTAGGAACCCAAACCTGATTGAACTTTAAGTACTTGTTCATATTCCAACAATGATTAAAAGTGTGTCTATATTTTCCACAACACATGCTTCTTGCAACAACACTTTTACCTTTGTTAGAAACATTAGTCTTATGCACATATTTCACTTTAGCAACATTCAAATTTGCATGCATAACATTCTTTTCTTTAGCAACATTCATGTTCTTATGCACAACATTGTTAAATCCAAGTCCTTTTCTATTTTTTTGCATACATTTGATTATTCAATAACATATTCAATGGTTTTTCACTTATATCAAACTTTTCCATGCAATTTTCCAATTCATGAACTTTGGATTTAAAATAAATATTCTTATCAAACAATGTGAGATAAAAACATCATCTTTCTTTTTTAATTCAACATTTAAAGCATCAACATTAACTTTAAGCTCATCACTTTCAATTTTAATGTCATGCAATTCTTTTTCAAATTTAGAACAATTATCACAATCAAGTTTCTTTTCAAGCAATTATTCTTCCAAAGCTAAGCAGTTTTGACATTCATTATTAAGCAATGAATTTCTTTCAGATCTTAATGTTTTGATTTTAGCTTCTAAATTTCAGTTTCTTCAGTTATGTGATCGCATAGTCTAGCTAAATCTTTATAAGATAGTTCAGGTATATCATCGCTTTAATCATCGTTGCTAGAATTTGTGTGTGCCATCAAACATAGATTCATCACTACATGGCTTTTATCATCTTCACTATCATCATCCCACTAGTCACCAAAGACTTTTTCTTTTCCTTCGCTTTACCCTCCTTTAGCAATGGACACTCTGGTTTAATATGCCACCGCTTTCTACAATTGTAGCAAATCACCTTATCATCTGATTCGTCGTCATTAGAAGAGGACTTGCCCTTTTTCTTTTCATCGTTCAGACGTAGGTAATTAGCTTTAATATATCCAAGTTTCATGCAATTATGACGGATAATTTCATCATCAGAATCATCAGACATATTTTTAGACATAGAAGCATTGCATTTATTTAAAAGAAATTGTCTTCCATGTCTAGTCTTCAAATATTTCTTGAAGCCTTTTACCACCAATGCAACAACATCATCGCTATCATGTGAACTCATTAATGCAATGGACTTCTTCTTTGGTTCTGCAGCATCCTTGGCATCTCTTTCTTCCCTAGCTTTATGCTCAAGCTCATATGTCATCAAGTTTCCGATGAGCTCCTCCATGCTATATGTGCTAAGATCTTTAGATTCCTAGATCGCAGTAACTTTGGCATCAAAGCTCTTTGTTAGTACACCTAAAATCTTCCTTAAATCATCTCATCATTTGCCATCTTGAGCTCTCGTACTCATGGTTCAGCAAAGTGAGTCGAATTTCCTTTTCTTGAGATGTTCATTCGTAGATAACCTCCAAAGTATACCAGATCTCCTTAGCTGTTGAACAATGGGAATCACGATTATATTCAGTTTTATCCCAGGCATAAATAAGAGAATTCATAGCTTTAGCATTCAAAGTGTATAATTTTTGATCATTAGCATCCCACTTGTCTTTAGGCTTAAGAAAATCTACCCCTCAATTTTAACCATAGGAGGTGTGAACCAAACTCAACCATATCCTAAACATCTTAGTCAACAGAACTCAAATAAATTTTCATGCGAGCTTTCCAATAAGAAATCAGTTCCATTAAATAGTGGTGGTCAAACTACGGACTGTCCCTCAGTAAAAGCACCATCTGAAGTACCCATGACTGTGTGTGCGCGCGCGCGTGCGCGTGTGTGTGCGTGCAACCCTAACCTCTAGGTCTAAAACTGGTCAACCTAGGCTCTGATACCACTTGTTAGGATTGATAAAACACCTTAGAGAGGGGAATAGGGTGAATACGAAATTAAAAATATTTAACGATGTAAGTACGTTCAATTAGTATGATTTGCAGAAATAATCACAGGCAGTCAAAAGATATGTAGAAAATAGCATATAGCCAATCACAGATGACACCAAGATATACCATGGTTCGATCAACCTTGACTTACTCCAGCAACCCCCAAGATCTACTTTTTGATTAATCAGTTTCTCCACGCCTACATGACACTATGAACTCGCAACTCCCTTTGCTCCATGCCTAATAGCTCTATAGACTTGCAACTCCATTTGCTAAACTGAACTAATAAAACAAGCTAGACCCTGTCTCGATCATATCACATGCATCGAGAATCCCCCAAACTACAACACGTAGCTTGCACAAAAGTTTGTAAAAATAAGATGTACAAAGATCAAAGCAATGACTCAACAATACTAAATTTAGAGTTTAGAAAAGCTCAGATTGAGTTATTGTGATGTCTTTTTCCTTCATCGTGGGCACAAATTCCTAATGGCTCTGGCCGTTTGGATGCTTGTGCAGAAAGTTGTCTCTGTCCCAAGTTTGACCGTCATTTCGTCTCCTTCTTTAGCTATGAAGAGCCCCCTGATTTCCAAAATATGATCTGTGATTTCTCTATCTCAGTTGTTTCTCAACTCGTCAAGGACACACAGGAGAAAACGAATCGTCAATCAGACTTCTGGCTCTCTTGGAATCAGCCAAATACCATATGTATCTCATTAACTTATATATGGTAGAGTCTTATTGGGGTTAGAACTCTTATTGGGTTCAAATTCCTCTCAAAAACCCAATTTAAACACAAATCCAAGTCGGCAGCAATCCTGGCCATTGGATCTGCTTCACAAATGCACGATTAGCTGAGGTGATGACACATGTCCAAGAGATTTGCTCAAATCCAAAACCCATGCGTATTTCAACCATATTTGAGTGTATTTTGGCCTCTAAAACATTTGTAAATTCCTGAAAAATCACCAAAGTTCCCAGCACCTATTCTTCACCTTGAGAAATTTTCTTAGCCCCTTTCTTCAACTATGGATCAAATTCCCTTAGTAAAGACATCATAACTTCACGTATTTTGCCCGTATACGTGACATTTCATGTGCCAAAAACATTCCTAAAGTCACCATAAAATTCCTGAGAGTTCTTTGACATACTATTCACTGATTTGAAGAGTTTCACTTCATTTCGTCGTTGTTTGCTTTGACATCCCTTGTAAGTACTCAATTTTCCTATGTATTCAAGAGTATTACTCCGTATTTCTTCGCATAATCAAATCCATCATGAGTATTGTTTCCACCATCTTATTTCATAGTCTTTATAGCCTTGTAATGACTTGAAATACACTTAACAAACACATTAAAACAGTTCACAGAGGTTTCTTATCATCAAACAAGAAGTCATCAACAACGATGTTTCCAACAATCTCACCCTTTTGATGATGACAAACCGCAATTAAGATTTGATCATATAAAGCTCATAAACATGTCATCGTGTTTATGTTTGTGAAGTGTGATCATGCAAGTCAATGGGATATAATAAATCATACAATTATAAAGCTCCCCCCTTTGAAATGCTCCCTATATTTGGACACTCCATATTAACATGCAACCAATTACTTCAACATCCAAGATGGTGTTTCAAATCTTATAAATTTCTCCCCCTTTGTTATCATCAAAAGTCCACAAAAGATTATATTTCATATGCATATAGAAAATAATGCATTATAAAACATGGCATATGAATGCATTAAGACCATCACGAGTAGTTAATCAATATTCAATAATTTAGAACTTGGATTATAAACATCTTCTGCTCGTGTGTGATGATTAAAACTTAAGTTCATAGGGAGTTGACTTCATGAATTCAACCTTTACATACAAACATTTTCTACATACATAAATTTCAAAGATTGAATTCCCCCACTTCATGAAACATGAATTCAAATTACCAACACCCATACATAGCTTACAAGGACTTTTAAACGAGGTGTGTCATTGCTTGACAACTAAAACATTAATGCTAATAAATAAGAATTTCATAGCTAAGTTGAATGTCTGTGGGTTGAGACTTAGCCAAGAACTGTATCTATTTTACATATAATTATCCATTTTACATACAAGCTCGTTATATATAATTTTTCTTTCTTTTCACAATTATTTTTCTTTTCTTTTTTATGAGCATTTATTTTAATTCTTGGCAAGACTCATCATATCCCACCAAGATATAAACATAAAATTATCCACCTTCATACAATTTTAACATATTCATGAAAAGCAATTCCAAATGAGTAATAACATTTAATCCGTGAAAGTGTGATAGAAGATGTAAAAATCTAGTTTTTCATTATTGAACATGTCTCAACTAAACATCAAGTCTACTATGCATGCTTAGCCAAGAAAATAATACTAGAAATCTATGGAAATATGAATTTCATCTAAGCCTGTTCTTTTATCAAATAAAAAGAGATAGATATTCAATAAGCTCATTTTTTTAAATTTTATTTTCCATTTTTTTCACCTTTTTCATAAGAATCTAAACATGCTAAGCAAAAGAAGCATAAACTCAAGGAAAAGAAAATCAACCTAAAATAAATATAAAAATGAAACACACAAAAAAACATTATCCTATGAAGGTAATTAATACTTTAAAATCAAGCCAAAAAATCATAACTTCACGTCGTCACCTTGGTCAAGGAACTTCATTTAATTTGACATTGGAATCCAAGTTCCTCCAACCATCTTTCCTTCTTACTTGGAAGATGAGATGTGTGGCCTATTCAGTAACATAGGTCCACCATCGTTCTTGAATGCGCCCTTTAGAACCCAAACCCGATTGAACTTTAAGTACTTGTTCATATTCCAAGAATGATTAAAAGTGTGTCCATTTTTTCACAACACATGCATCTTGCAACAACACTTTTACCTTTGTTTGAAATATTAGTCTTATGCACATATTTCACTTTAGCAACATTCAAATTTGCATGCATAATATTTTTTTTCTTTAGCAACATTCATGTTCTTATGCACAACATTGTTAAATCCAAGTCCTTTTCTATTGTTTGCATACACTAGATTATTCAATAACATATTTAATGGTTTTTCACATATAGCATACTTTTTCATGCAATTTTCCCATTCATGAACTTTGGATTTAAAATAAAGATTCTCATCAACAAGCATTGAACAATGTGTGATAAAAACATCATCTTTCTTTTTCAATTCAACATTTAATGCATCAACATTAACTTTAAGCTCATCCCTTTCAATTTTAATGTCATGCAATTCTTTTTCAGATTTAAAACAATTATCACAATCAAGTTTCTTTTCAAGCAATTTTTCTTCTAAAGCTAAGCAGTTTTGACATTCATTATTAAGCAATGAATTTCTTTCAGATTTTAATGTTTTGATTTTAGCTTCTAAAATTTCAATTTCTTCTGTCATATGATCGAATAGTCTATCTAAATCTTTATAAGATAGTTCAGGTACCTCATCGCTTGAATCGTCGCCGCTGGAATCTGTGTGTGCCATCAAACATAGATGCATCACTACATGGCTTTCAACATCTTCACTATCATCATCCCACGTAGTCAACAAAGACTTCTTCTTTTCCTTCGGTTTCACCTTGTTTAGCAATGGACATTCTGGTTTAATATACCCCCGCTTTCTGCAATTGTCGCAAATCACCTCATCATCTGATTCGCCATCATTAGAAGAGGACTTGCCCTATTTCTTTTCATCCTTCAGACGTGTGCAATTAGCTTTAATATGTCTAGGTTTCCTGCAATTATGACAGATAATTTCATAATCAAAATCATCAGACATATTTTTAGACATAGACGTATTGCATTTATTTAAAATAAATTGTCTTCCATGTCTAGTCTTCAGATATTTATTGAGGCCTTTTACCACCAATGCCACAACATCATCGCTATCATGTGAATTCAGTAATGCGATGGACATTGACAGGTGTTTATTGTATATAGTTTTTCCCTCTTTTTCATGCACGTTTTACGTCGTTTCATTCTCCATTCCTCCCCATTTTCCCGGTTTTTGTCTCCTCTTTTGCTTTTGTGGTCCCTCACGTGCTTTATAGGAAATATGTGTCGATTAGGGACCATATGACGAGATCTTAGCGCAAAGAGGTGAAAGGAGCGACGCCCGGGGGTCAATTGATGCAAGGGAAGAAATTTTTATGAATAACTAAGACCCATGCGGCCGCGTCATCATGTACCAAACGACGACGTCAAACTACATTGGAGATGACATCTACACGGCCGTGTTAAAGACCACCAAACGGTCGCATCAGAGGAGATAAATATTGAATATCTGAAGCCTACGTGGCCCGCACAGACAAAGACCACACGACCATGATTTCACGAAGACTGGAGCAGATCAATACGACCGCGGCAAATACGACACGGCCGCGTAGCCGTTTCGACGCGGCCGCGTCTCTAATGATGCACCCGTGTCGCTGAAGCCCCTTTTCCCATTTTGTGCAAGGGATCGACGTGACCGTGTCATTTTCGACGCGGTCATGTCAGACCAACCTTTTGAGGCGGCTAGGGCGAATGCTGGGGGCTATTTTGATCTTTTACGTGCGTGTATATAACCACCCCTTCATCCTCCTGCGAGGAAAAAGCTTCTTTCGAGCCATTTTCTGTTATTTTATAGGGTTTGAGGAAGTTTGTAAGGATTCTAAACTCGTTTTCTTTGTTATTTTCATTGTTCTCATTGCTTATTAGTGTAATAGTTTAACTTTTCTTAATAGAAACTTTCTCTTTTTGTTATTATTGCCTTGTTTTGCCATCTAGTGCTAATCTAATCCGAATCTATGGCTTTAGATGCTTACCCGTTGCTATGAATCCCTTCTATTGTAATGAGTAGTGAGTAGTTCCCTTCTGGGGCAATGTGATGAACCCCATTGGATTAGGGCTATGGGTTGAATTAATTAATTAATTTAATTGCTGGGCTAATTAAGATTAGGGGTATATTGGAATGATTATTGTCGTCATAGATTCGACCCAATCCCTTCGGAGTGATTGGATTGGCCGCCGACCAAAAGTCGGGACCAATCCGGGGATCCAATCCCTACGACGACCCATACTACCGGTGTGGCTGACGAGAGTCGGGCACCGATTAGAGCTCTCCCAATGTAGGTCTAATCCCCGAACACCACTGTGGGCAGGAGGAAGATTGGGGATATTCGTCGAGCGTAATGTGCCCAACATACACAGATGCATCGGAGACCACTGACATCAGTGTAGGTTGGGTTGGCCTATCATTGCATCGCGACATCATGGGTTATGACGTGACATAAGGGAATAACCTATCATGCATCACGACAGTGAGGGATAGGCGAGTACACTTAGGTCACACGACCTCTCCCGAGTCCTAATGAACCCGGCAACCGATTGATTACTAGTCTAACCCGAACCTTAATTCAATGGTGGGAATTCCCCATGACCTAGAGCTTTTATCACTTGATCCACACTTTTCCTATTTTCACCGACCAATCACCAATTTTATTGCGTAGCTCTTAATCGAAGACCCATAAACCGATACTCACTGACCGCCTGCTCGTGTTCAATCCGTAAGCAACTACACACGACCCGTGCGCTATGGTATTTTATTAGCATCGTCCCTTAGGGATCGATCAGCTTTTTGGCACGGTTTCCATGGAGACACGAATTAATATTGGTTTTAGTCTTTGTCGAGAGACTACTGTTTTCTTTTTCCTTTGTTTTTATTCAGATTTCTTTTTTCATCGCTTCTTGGTGCTTTTAATGTTTCCTTTTGGTGTAGCCCTCCTCGCATGCACAGGAGATCTCAAGGCATTGCGGATTTGCATCTACTAGACCTGGAGATCAAAGCCACCGCAAGAAGGCTTAACGTCGAAAGGAGGAGGAGACAAGTCCTTGAGACGATGGATGAAATACTCAACCCCAAGAATGGTCCCCCACCACCACCATCACTGCAACTACCACCAGCTAGGTCGCTCCTGGATTATTTCATGCCCCACAATAGATCAACATCTAGCGCCCAAAGGCCGGCGGTGGAGCCAAATAACTTCGAGCTCAAACCATCTTTGGTTGATTTCGTACAATGGGACCAATTCTCAGGGGCCCCAATGGAGAATACAAATGACCATTTCAACACCTTCTTGGAAAAGATGGACACGCTGAAGATAAATGGTGTCACTAATGACGCTATCAAGCTAAGACTATTCCCTTTCTCACTTCGGGATAAAGCAAAAGACTGGCTTAGGAGTCACAGTCCCAACACGTTCACTACATGGGACAGTTTATCTCTTGCTTTTCTAACGAAACACTTTCCTCCAAAAAAACTGCTAAGCTGCGCAATGAGATCACTAATTTCAAGCAGCCGGAGCGAGAGTCTTTATATGAAGCATGTGAGAGGTTTAAGGACCTTCAAAGAATCTGCCCCCACCATAGCGTGCCAGACTGGTTGCTTATTCAAGCCTTCTACAATGGACTAACATCGTCGGTGAGGATGTCTATCGATGCCACTGCTAATGGCACTATAATGAGCAAGACCCCAGCTGAAGCAAAGAGACTGCTTGAAGCTATGGCAGAAAACAATGACCACTGGAGCAATGGCATACTTACCTCCTCGAGGGGAGGTAAGTATGATGTTTACGAGATATCACTACTTTCAGCAAAATTTGATGTCTTGACTAAAAAACTTTATCTCATTAGCTCGGTGCTGCTAAACTGCCTATGATGGCAGTGAAATTTGTGGTGTGCAAGGGCACCAGAGCACTGAATGCTTTTCACCCGTGGCGGCACCTCCTAATATGACCATCGAGTAAACAAACACCTTATATGGGAGCAATCCAAGGCCGCCGAACAATCCGTACTTCTGGAATTACAATCAGGGGTGGAGGAACCACCCGAACCTTTCTTACCGGACTCCGGGTTTGTAAGCCTCTCTGCTGTACCCTCAGTAGCCCCAAGAGTTCCAGACTCTGCATCCTCAGGGACAGTTCCAAAATTTCAACCAGAGGCCCCCTATGAATGCACCCCCATCAAGAAATCTAATTTAAAAGTGCTAATCGAGGGCCATATCCGGACCCAAAGCCAACGGAACGACTACTTCCAGAGCTTGATCCAGCAGTTGATGACATCAACACATCAACTCGCGTCCACCACACAGCAGTTAGTGTCGGGCCAGAAATCTATGGAAACCACCATGGTGCAAATGGCACATCAGCTTTTCCAACTCTCTAAGGCACAAGGGAAGCTGCCAGGGCAAGCTGAAGAGAACCCCCGCAGGCACATCAACACCATCACACTACGGAGCGGGAGGAAATTCGATGGCCCCACTATGCCCATCGTGGAGAAAGAATCCGAGGTGGAAGGAGAAGCTCACGTTGAGCTTGCATCTAGAAGTGACAAGGAAGATGAGCGGGAGGTAGAGCCTCCGCCCGAACCCTCCAAGGAGAAGGAAGTAGAAAAGGAGCATGGGAAGCCCGCTGATGAGCCTCCCAGGACTTATATGCCAAGGATCCCGTTTTCGTCAAGACTAGCAAAAGCCAAATTGGACGAGAAGTATGTGAAATTCTTTGAGCTCCTACAGCAGCTGAACATTTCCATCCCCTTCCTCGACGCAATTTCGGAGATACCCACCTAAGCCAAGTTTCTGAAGGAGATACTCACTAATGGTGGTAGGCAAGAGAAGGTGTGTGACGTGCGTTTATATTTCATATATTCACGCACGTTTTCTTTTGTGTTTCCCCGTTGTTTTCGCCGTCTTTTATTCGTTTTTTCGTATTTTCTCGTTTTCTTTCACTTTTCTTTGTTTATCGATGTTTGCAGGAGATTGACCGTGTAGGGGACGTTTAACGATGATATCTCAAGTCCCCGGAGCAACGGGAGGAGTCGCACGTGATCCAGGGGGTCAAACGTCAAAGAATTCATCTTTCAGCCCCTCACCCGGTCGGTTGGTCATCTCCAACCGATCGGGTGATGCACGCGTGCACCACCCGGTCTCTGCCGCAGCTCATAAGGAAGTCACCCGACCGGTTCACAGACCGGTTCAGCGGGGGCCAGTTCTATGTTTTTTCGAGCAAAATGCCAACCGATCGGGTGACTCTCACCTGATCGGTTCATCTGTACCTGAAGATGAAGAACTGAAGACACGGGCGCCAAACCGATCGCTTCACCCGACGGCTCCAAGATCCAACCGGTCACTCAAGAACTCACCCGACCGGTTCATGTGATCGGGTCAAAGCTCGCCGTTTTCTGTTATTATTTTGTAACGCATCAACCGATCGGTTGACTTGTCAACCGATTGGGTGATGCGAGAGTCTATAAATAGAACCCCTAGGGTTCCAGAAACGGGGAGCTGCTAGTTTTTTACTGTTTTCTCACTTTGTGACGGCTGTAATTGTTACTCTTTTGTAAGTTTTCAGATCTTTCTCAAATTTTAGTATTGTCTTATCTACTCTATTACTCCCGCATTGCAATTGTCCGATTATGATTCCAACGGTTAATTTTTATTTAGATCGCTTTTTCATGGATTTTTGTGAGTAGTTCCCAAATCTGGGATTTTGGTGGAAACCCCTTCGGGGGCTCTTCCCGATGCGTCCATAGGGTTAGGAAATCGATAGGGATTAGGAATCTAACGGTTACGCGGGGTGTTTCATTGTCATCGGCGGGAAAAAGACCGCCTTTGACCGTTGGGCCAAGGGGGAATAAACTTGGCGGTTGACTCCCTAGCCATAGCTCACACCCATAGCGTAGACGTCGAATCCTAGCACGCGGGAGCGGCAGGATGAGACGTTGGGAGTTATCGTTGCGGGCTTAGTGCTCCCGGGATCGATCAGTGTTAATGGACATGGGAGTGCCCACTGATCGAATCCGGGAAGTCCGACGTATCATCCTGGGCACCGACCGGAATATCGGGCCCATGGGATGCCGGTATCACTTTCAGAGGCAACGTCTCACCATTAGACCCTAATCCCGATCGCTATCCATCCCCGTAGGCCGTATCGGCGAGAGTCTCTCGTCGGGTTGGAAACCAAAGTCCCGGGTTTTCTTTCTTGTTGTTCATACCCTTTATTTCCTTTCGTGACAACCATCTACCGATTCGGGCTAGCTCGCCCCTCGGGGTGATTTAGGTCCTACCTGACTCAAGCACAACCTCGCCTCCCTGAGTTCGATATTCCCGCACCCTACACTAACCGTGCACTTGCGGTAAAACGACACCGCGCCCATGCCGCAAACAGCGGGGCGCCGGTCAAGTTTATGGCGCCGTTTGCCGGGGAGGCAACGTGCTTGTTATTTTAGGATCTCTTGAACCTTCGTGTCTAGCTCTCATCCCTACCTCGCGATAATTTTCGCATTCTCCTTTTTCCTTTTTATTTTTCTTATTTTTATTTCTTATTTTATCTGTTCCTTTCCCACTTGTCGCTTCACGGGTGTTTGTTGTTTTTCATGCGCAGGAGCTCAAGAAGTCTTGACGACTTGATTCCCCTCGATCCAGAGATTAACGCCACCCTTAGGCGTTTGGCCGCCGAGAAGCGAAGAAGAGAGGATCCCGAATCCATGGAGGAGAACACCCCGCCTTACAAGTCCCTGTTGGAGTACTCGATGCCATCTATCGAGTCGACTTCCGCCATCCGATCTCCAGCTATTGCGGCCCAAAGCTTTGAGCTAAAGCCGTCTTTAGTGACATGGATCCAGCAGGACCAGTTTGCGGGTGCGCCCATGGAGAGCCCGATCGAGCACCTAGACTCCTTCTTGGAGAAGTGTGACACCTTCCGGATTAATGGTGTCACGACTGAGGCTATCCGTCTGAAGCTATTCCCCTTCTCTTTGAGAGACAAAGCCAAGCAATGGCTAAAGGGGAAGGACCACAACACTTTCAACACCTGGGAGAAGCTCTCCAACGCTTTTCTGGCGAAGTTCTTTCCTCTGGGGAAGACCATGAAGTTGAGGAGTGAGATCTCCTCCTTCTCCCAGGCCAGCCACAAGTCCTTGCATGAAGCTTGGACGAGATATAAAGAAATGCAAAGAAGATGCCCTCACCATGAGCTTCCGAAGTGGCAGATTATTAATCTGTTCTACAATGGGTTGAGGGATGACCTGAAATCTTCTATGGACGCCGCGGCTGGGGGTTCCTTCATGTCTAGGAGCGAGGAAGATGCCGGACATATTCTGGAAAAATATGGCATCCAACAATGAGCGGTGGTCTGACGAGAGAGCCACACCAAGATCCGGGGGTATACACAGAGTCGATGACGTCGACAAACTTTCAAGCAAGTTCGACTTGCTTTCGACCCAGATCTCCGCACTAATGGTAGGAGCCGGTGGGGCCGGTACACATTAAATTTCTGCGGTAGAGTCCGAATTCTTTGGGGAATTCGACGGTGGTGACATCTCACCACCGTTGGATCAGGCGAGCGCACTATTTTACAACCCCACGGGAAATGCGCCGTATCCGCCAAGGACTAATTCCAACCCGGTCTACTCTCCAAACAACCGGAACCACCCCAACTTCAGTTACCGGCCACCATTTCAGCCCTCGCCGCCTCAGCAGCCGCAGCAACAAACTTATCAGCCGGCTAGGCCACAGCAGAGCCAGGTTCAGCAGCAACCATTTCAGCAGCAACCATTTCAGCAACAACCTCAGCAACAATTTTACGCCCCCAGGAATCAGCAGCCATTCCAGCAGCAGCAGTATGGCCAACAGAGGGCCGTCTCTCCGGTTGAGTCTCTCTTGACTCAATATATAACCAACCAGGAGAAGATCAACCAAAAGCTGGAAATGGGTCAGCGGACCCTCACGGACCAAGTAACCCAGCTGGGGTTACAAGTGGCGAACCTTTCACGGTCACAAAATCAATTGCCGCCACAACCGGAGGTGAACCCGAGGGGAGAAACACAAACATCGGTACTCGTGCACGAGCACGCAAATGTGTCTGCTATCGTTCTGAGAAGCGGGACACAAATCCCTACTAGAGTGCCCCCTAGCAAACCGGAAGCACCATTGGTCGTTGAGAGACCGATCGAAAAATCAAACGATGCCGGTGCTTCGTCATCAAATCCTATGACTCCGGAGGGAGTCTCTGAAGAAGAGAAGGAGAAGAAGGAGGAAGGGAGCCCGAAAGTGTTCAAACCCGTTGTGCCATTTCCACAACGGTTAGCTCAGGCCAAAATTGATGAGAAATATGGCAAGTTCTTCGCCATGGTAAAGGACCTGAGCCTACAAATCCCCTTCCTAGAAGCAATCGAAACAATCCCCTCCTATGCAAAATTCCTGAAAGATTTGGTGACGACAGGGTCTAGAAAGGAGAAAGTAGTGCTGACGGCGGAATGTAGCGCTCTTATTCAGAGGGCAAATCCGCCGAAACTCAAGGACCCGGGGAGCTTCTCTATTCCTTGCACGATCGGGGCAGTGAATATTCATCGTGCACTCGTCGATCTAGGAGCGAGTGTTAGTTTGATGCCCTTGTCGATGTATAGAAGGATAGGAATGGGCGATCTGGAGCCCACCGGTATGACCCTACAACTAGCTGACCGGTCGGTCAAATACCCGGTAGGAATTGTGGATGACCTCCCCGTTAATGTGAGAGGGGTGCATGTGCCAGTGGACTTTGTAGTCATGGACATGCCTGAAGACGCACACACCCCCATCATCCTGGGACGGCCTTTCATGGCCACTGCTGGCGTTTTGATAGATGTGAAGAACGGAAAACTCTCTTTAAACGTCAGCGGAGAAAAAGTTGAGTTTGATCTGGGGTTGTCCATGAAGCACCCCGATCCCCCTGATGACCCCCGGTGTAATTTGCTTGAGGTAGAAGAAGAAAAAGCTGCAGAAGAGAGCTCCTGGGAGATTCTCTTAAGAAACCCCCCCGATGACTTGGGGAATTCAGAAGATGGAGACGGTCCCAAGAACAAAGAAGCTGTTGGAAAAGCGAGTGCAGCGAGAACGACCCCTCCCGGGTTCTCCAAAGCTCCTCCTGCGAGGAGAACGGGGAAAGAGCCCATGGACCTCACCAAGGATGAGGTCCAGATCCTAAAAAAGATGGCGGGAAGCGCCAATACGAAAGAAAATCCCCCGGATCCCAATGACAAGGGGAGGGTAGTCGAGCAAATATTTCTCCAGCCGCTGACTACTCCAAGGGCCTTCAGCTCTAGCGAGGACGAGATGCCGAACTTCGGGCATCACCCGTATCAACCACCATGAACATCTCTTGCGGGCGTCGAGCCAACGACGTTAAACACGTGCGCTTCATGGGAGGCAACCCATGCTCTAAACTTTTCCCCACTTTTTAGCGTTATTTTTGACTTTATTTTGTCTATTTTTATAAATAAAATCAGCCGCAAGAACATTCGTTCGGGGACTTAGACAAATCTCTTGGTTTTTGCAGGAAACAAGCCCCAACCGATCGGTTGATAACTCACCCGATCGGTTGGGATATATCAGATACAAGCCGAGAACTGTCCCCTAATGAACCGATCGGTTGAAGAATGAGGAGACCGGGTGACAGACCGGGTGAGCTGGTGAGAACTCTCGGAAATTTTTGGGGAATATCAACCGATCGGTTGAGTTCGAGCGCGATCGGTTGAAGCGACCGGGTGAGCATCCCCCAATTCTCGGGAAAATAAGTGGAGCGGCCAACCGATCGGTTGACAAGTCAACCGACCGATTCGCCTGTAGCAATTCTTCGGCAAGAATTTTGACCTAACCGTCAACCGATCGGGTGACAAGTCACCCGATCGGTTCGACTTAAAACCCTCTAAATACCCCCAACCGCCCGTTCGATCCGCACTCGCCATTTTCGAATCCGGATCCGCCGTTTCACCTCTCCCTCGTGCGCCTGCCCTCTTTCTTCCCTTCAATCAACCTCAATCGCCTCTTCCCCCATCCCCCTACCCATCCACCATCGATTTCTCTCCATTCTCCTCGAATCCACCAACACACAAAACCCTAACCTCCACCCGTTTTTCCCCAATTTCGAAACTTGCTGAAGAGATCGCTGCGGCTTCACTGCGTGCTCCTATCAAGTAGCATCGGGGCGTCAACGAGCAACTATCTTCATCTCATTCGGGTAAACTCGCTCCTTTGCTTAATTTTAATTTTACCCCAAATACTCCATTTGCTTGTTGGTCGTATTTCGTGTTTGTGTTGAATTCATTGTACTCTTACATACCTACGCACACGAACGACACCCACACAATGCCTCCCCGCCGTGTTAAGCCCTCCGGTGCCAGCTCTTCAAACCCTAGGCCCACCCGTCGTACCCGTCGCACACAGCCCACCACCTCCAACCCATCCACCACACCACGCACCACTTCCCCACCTCACGTTTACGATCCCGAATATGGGATGCAATTCCAAACCGATGACCATGCCGACCGATTCGCGGACATGGTCCTCCTAGCTGGTCAGGGTGGTCGGATAACCGAGGAATCCGTCGACCGAGACCTCCCGTTTCTTCAAAGCTTCATTCGCCACATCCGTGAAGACCCACCCGACGTCTCTGAGATCCACATTCCACCCCCCACGACTCCTGGTCCTCAGCGCAGGCCCCCGTCACCACCCCCAGAGGGTGGTGCCCCTGCTTGGTTTTTTCTCTCCCACTTTTGCCCCCCATATTTGTGCCCATCTGTCTTTTCGGGGCCCTGCTTTGTATCTGTCGGGGGGGAACTATTTGCGTGTTGCTTTCTGGTTTCTCCTTGTCTGTTTTGACTACCCCTTGCATATCTCTGCATTTCATTGATCATATCATTTCGCTAGCACTGTCAAGTCTAGCTTGGGGGACGTCTATTTTTGTGTGCTGTCGTGTTTTGTTTGTTTTTCTCATTTTTGTGTGTGTGCTTGTTTTTCCCATTTTGAGTGTCGTGTCATGTGGTTTTATTTTTGGTTTTATTTTTATTTTCGTATTGTTTGATTTTGTGTTTGATATTTCTTTCATTTTCTGTTTCATCTATGTGTTTTCCTCATTTTCATTTCTTTGTGTGTCAGTGCGTATTCCCCCCATCTTCATTGCCCTCCCGTACTCACTCATATTGCATTAAGGGCAATGCAAGCTTCAGCTTGGGGGAGTCGCACTGTGTGCGTCATTTGAGTCCTTCTTTTTCATTTTTTGTGTCGTTTTCATCGTGTTTTTTTTATTTTTTCTTTGTTTTTCTCTTCTCTTCTTTTTATCTCTTTCTCCTAGAAATGAACCCTATGATGAATCGCCAAAAAAATCACACACACCTGGCATTGCACCGATAATCACACTCACTAACCCTAGGATTTCGAGTCCTCTTGCATTTCACGCATCGTGGGTCCGCTTAGCTTTCTTGTGAGTCGTGCGTCGTGACTAGCTATTTGATGTGCTTCTACTTGGTGATTTTACTTTATATACCTGTCCAGGAATGACCTCTAGATTATCATGCCTCGATTTGAATATGCGGTACTTGCTTCCATATTATGCATGCTATATTTATATCGTATACTTCAATTCGCATGCGTCGGGATTCCACAACTAAGGACTAGGATAACCCATTTAGCCTATGCTCTATTTAGCGAGAATAGTTTCCTTTGCCTGAGTGTTTAGATTTCGACTTCTTTTTTGTTTTACTTGGTGCAAATCCCCTCGTCGTGTACCGTTCTCCCACTTGGGAGAGTACACATGTGTATTGCCAAAAACCCGAAAATTCAAAAAAAAAAAGAGAAGAGAAAAGAAAAGAAAAACCCAAAAAGAAAAGAAAAGAAAAAGATTGTATAGCCAAAAAGCCAAAAAAAATATGCAAATACCCAAAACCCAAAAAAATTCCCGTGTGAATATTTTCCTACTTGCCGAGAATAAAGGGAAGGCGAGAATTTGCACCGAGTGTTCTTCTCCACATTATCTCAACCCCCATCGTTTTCGAAAACACTTGGCTTAGGAACTTTTTAGCTAGTATCTAGGCTATAGTGGCGTGATTTCCTTAACCCTAGTTGTGGAGTCCCCGATGCATGATACACTTCCATTCTTACTCTTCTCATGCATGCTTGAACTGATATTCACCGCAATTTCGAATTCGAATTGGTATTTGGGTCACTTCCTGGACTTGCGTATATGAGCTCATAGCACTTTGTAGAAAGCGACACCGTTAGCTAGCACACGACCGCACTCACTCGCGCTTCACCGTGTGGGCACACGACACTTATTTGGACTCGTTTTCCTAGGTTTAGTGGTGTGATTTGACGTTCACTTGCTTGGTGTGTCGTTTTTGATTTTTGTTGGCTCTGACGGACGATCTAGGATTTAGAGTTTTCTTTTTCTTTCTTCCTCTCTATTTTTCCCTTCCGAGCTCCTACTCTCACTCGTCTTCCTCGAGGACGAGGAAGAGTTCAGCTTGGGGGATTTTGACGTGCGTTTATATTTCATATATTCACGCACGTTTTCTTCTGTGTTTCCCCGTTGTTTTCGCCGTCTTTTATTCGTTTTTTCGTATTTTCTCGTTTTCTTTCACTTTTCTTTGTTTATCTGTGTTTGCAGGAGATTGACCATGTAGGGGACGTTTAACGATGATATCTCAAGTCCCCAGAGCAACGGGAGGAGTCGCGCGTGATCCAGGGGGTCAAACGTCAAAGAATTCATCTTTCAGCCCCTCACCCGATCGGTTGGTCATCTCCAACCGATCGGGTGATGCACGCGTGCACCACCCGGTCTCTGCCGCAGCTCAGAAGGAAGTCACCCGACCGGTTCACAGACCGGTTCAGCGGGGGCCAGTTCTCTGTTTTTTCGAGCAAAATGCCAACCGATCGGGTGACTCTCACCCGATCGGTTCATCTGTAGCTGAAGATGAAGAGCTGAAGACACGGGCGCCAAATCGATCGCTTCACCCGACGGCTCCAAGATCCAACCGGTCACTCAAGAACTCACCCGACCGGTTCATATGACCGGGTGAAAGCTCGCCGTTTTCTGTTAATATTTTGTAACGCATCAACCGATCGGTTGACTTGTCAACCGATCGGGTGATGCGAGAGTCTATAAATAGAACCCCTAGGGTTCCAGAAACGGGAACTGCTAGTTTTTTTACTGTTTTCTCATTTTGTGACGGCTGTAATTGTTACTCTTTTGTAAGTTTTCAGATCTTTCTAAAATTTTAGTATTGTCTTATCTACTCTATTACTTCCGCATTGCAATTGTCCGATTATGATTCCAACGGTTAATTTTTATTTAGATCGCTTTTTCATGGATTTTTGTGAGTAGTTCCCAAATCTGGGATTTTGGTGGAAACCCCTTCGGGGGCTCTTCCCGATGCGTCCATAGGGTTAGGAAATCGATAGGGATTAGAAATCTAACGGTTACGCGGGGTGTTTCATTGTCATCGGTGGGAAAAAGAATGCCTTTGACCGTTGGGCCAAGGGGGAATAAACTTGGCGGTTGACTCCCTAGCCATAGCTCACACCCATAGCGTAGACGTCGAATCCTAGCACGCGGGAGCGGCAGGATGAGACGTTGGGAGTTATCGTTGTGGGCTTAGTGCTCCCGGGATCGATCAGTGTTAATGGACACGGGAGTGCCCACTGATCGAATCCGGGAAGTCCGACGTATCATCCTAGGCACCGACCGGAATATCGGGCCCATGGGATGCCGGTATCACTTTCAGAGGCAACGTCTCACCATTAGACCCTAATCCCGATCGCTATCCATCCCCGTAGGCCGTATCGGCGAGAGTCTCTCGTCGGGTTGGAAACCAAAGTCCCGGGTTTTCTTTCTTGTTGTTCATACCCTTTATTTCCTTTCGTGACAACCATCTATCGATTCGGGCTAGCTCGCCCCTCGGGGTGATTTAGGTCCTACCTGACTCAAGCACAACCTCGCCTCCCTGAGTTCGATATTCCCGCACCCTACACTAACCGTGCACTTGCGGTAAAATGACACCGCGCCCATGCCGCAAACAGCGGGGCGCCGGTCAGTGTGCTATCAGCAGAGTGCAATACCATTATTTAAAGGAAGGCGGTGGAAAAGTTGAAGGATCTAGGGAGCTTCTCGATCCCGTGCGCCATAGAAGATTTGAAGATCACAAGGGGAAAGCGTCAGCTTGATGCATATAGGGATTTGCAAGAAGCTCAATCTAGGATAGCTCCAGCCCATGAACATGTCGCTCCAACTGGCGGGTTGCTAGGTAAAGCATCCTCTCGGAGTGGTCGAAGACATGCTGGTACAAATTGGAAGGATAATAGTTCCATGTGACTTCGACGCATGCATCCCGATCATCCTCGGGCGACCATTCCTAGCCACGTCAGGAATCCTCATCGACGTGAAGGAAGGGAGACTCTCCCTCAATGTCAGAAAAGGGAAGGTCGAGTTCGACCTCAAAAAGTCGATAAGGAGCTTCGTGAAATTCGATCGCATGGATCAAGTGGATCTTCTTAAGGAAGCCATCAAGGAGACTAGTTTGGAAGAGCTCTTCCTTAGCGACAGCGTGGAGCCCCCATTGGGCGAGATGCCAAGCTGAAAGAGATTGTGACGAAGGAGGAGCACGAGGAAGCCTCCAAGGAAAATCTTAAGGAGAAGCCACCGCGACCACATACATTTGACCCCGAGGAGAAGAAGAAGCGAGAAGAGAACCACCATGAGCTGAATGAGAAGAAGGAACATGGAGATGACCGCATCCGGGACTTCTCCACCCTCAAACCCCCATCACAACATTAAGATAGGGAGTCAAGCTCACGACTTAAAACGAGCGCTTCTTGGGAGGCAACCCAAGTGTCTTGATTTAGATTTTTCATTTAAATTTTTCAGCTTCATTTTAGACTAGGTTACTCTAGATTTTTGTTCTTGAAAAACCCCCAAAACCCAAGAATTTAACCAAGTGTTTAACTGTAGGATGATGAAGAAGAAGTATAGAGGAGAAGCATCCACACTGCCGTGCCATACAAACTCACATGGCCATGTGGAAGACAAAGGGGGAGGCAAACGACGTGCCGTGCAACGATGACATGAACGACCGCATCATATGGGGTAAGCCTTAAGCCTAAAATTTTCATTCCACATGACCGCATCGTTTAGTCGACGTGGCCATGTAACTTACTGTAAGGTCGAGCCCACAACACTCTCTCAGAAGGTTTTCATGACTGCGTTGTTTCATTCAACGCGACTGTGAAAATCCTCACTTCTAACCCAATCGACGCGACCGTTTAAACCATTCACAAACGAGCCGCGTAACTTCCTGAAAGTTTGAGCCCAAATCCAAAATTCTCAGAGGATTTTCATGACAGTATCGCGTTACATGACGAGGCCGTGTCGATCTCCCTTTCTGGACGAATCGATGCGACAATGTTAACTTAATCCATGCAAACATGAATCTTTCTGTATTCCAAGGAATTTTTTTTCAAAACGTAACAGAGCTTTTGCGGCCGCGTCGTTAAATCGATGCGGCCGCGTCAACCTAACTTTCAGAACCATTTATGCGGTCGTTACGATTTTTCACACGGCCCGCATCCTATGCATATATAAGCCCTCAAACAGCCCGACCACGTTCATTTGCTCGAAACGGTTGCATTCAAGGGTTTCCTCCGAATCGATCTCCCTCTCTACTCTTCCCAACCCCCCCTCCAGCCCTTCCAGTCACCCTCCAAGGCCCCCCCATTCCACCAGTTCTCCTCTCCATCACCCTCCTCTAGTCATTCTAAGACGTTTCATCCAAACCCTAGCGACCCAATTTTCGGGTTTTGGGCATTCTAAACAACGCAGCCAGCAAGGGTTCGTGTGCTTGGCTTGAAACAGCTTGGGGGAGTCATCTACAAGCTTTGGGGCATTAATCTCAGCTAGGAGCATCATCGTGGATAACTTCGCTCCTCTACTCGCTAATTTTCCAATTTTTATTGCTGAAATCGCTAATTTTTGTGTGAGTCTACACACACCCAATTGCACACACCTTTCATTACTCACTTCTTCACACGATGCCACCAAGAGAGCGCAAGAAGAAGGCTACCACCATTGGCCGTACCCAAGTGATTTGTAGTGAAAAGTGTATATTTATGCCCCCTAACTACCCCCATTTTATGCTAAGAATTATACTTAATCTTGCTCTCTTAAGTGTAATAGTCACTTTTAGGGCTATTTCTCATTATTTGCACAAAATACCTTCATATGGACTAATTTCTCATCCTTCTATTTTTCAGGTACTCCTGAGAGTCTTGGGGATTTTCCAGAATTTTCTGGGACTTTTCTGGGACTTCTAGGTATTTTTAGTGAATTATTGGAGGAGAAAAGGGCATTTAAATAAAGGGAAAAAGGATTTATTTGGGGGCTCCACATGGTGCAATCACGCGGTGCCACGTGGCACTAGCGGCTACCCCTTTAAATTGCAGCGGGCACTGGGTGCCCACTCTTAAAGAGGCCTGCATTTAAAAAGGCCCCGCATTTAATCAGGCCTGCTCATTTTGCGGGCTCCAAGCCCGCCCGCAAGCGGGCGGGGTTTTCGTTGCGGGTCGGGCGGCCTTGTCGACCCGATCTGGGCCGCTTCAATGCAGCAGGCGTGTGCTTGATTTAGCAGGCGACGGGTTGGGCGCCCAGGACCCGACCCGCAACGCCCAGAACAGGCCATTTTCGCCCTATTTCGACACAGGGTTCGATTTTCCAGCGGCTCATTCGGCCAGTTACTGTTCCATTGGGGGGTTTAGCCCTCCATCTTCTTCCCCAAAGGTTAGGCTAGGGTTTGGAGTCATTGGAGGCTAGAAGAGCTTGGAGGAGCTTCAAGAAAGGGGAAAACATGGATTTCTAGGGCTTTTATTGGTGATCTCTTCCCTCTCTCATAACATTTGGTTCTAATGCTTTGTAATTAAACATTTGAATGATTATTGAATGAGAGTGAGACCCATTTGATAGTTGTTTGATTATTAGCTTGTAATGAAGATTAGTGTGCTCATGTTGAATGCTTATCAGTTTGTTTTCATTATGAAGGCCTAGAGCCATTTGTGTGTGGATTGGAATTAATTAGGGATTGTGTGGTTGATTAGCAATTATTCATCTCTTGCATTTAAATGGTCTAGCATGCCTTGAAATGGATGCTGGTAGTGTTGATTGATGGGTTGTGCCCTAGGTTTTATTGAGTCGTGCACTACTCTTGATGGGGCCGTAGAACGGTGGTGTACCTTAAGGGTCACACCTATGTGCACCATCCTTGCATTCTATTGATACGGATGCAAGGATTGATTCACGAGTTTAAGTTAGGGATTTCAACCCACTAATCAACACATCAATGAATCGTGCATTACTCTTGGTGGGGCCATAGAACGACGGTGTGACTTAAGGGCATTACATATGTGCACAACCTCGCATACCTTGAAATGGATGCGAGGATTGATTCATTTGGAATGAACATATTGCTAATCAACTTATAACCCTAATGACACCCCATTCCACACACTCTTCCTTGTTTGACTACCTCCACACTCTGGTCTCCACCCTACCTACCATGGGTTTGGCTCTATCGTGTCACCCCATACTTCCACTCACCACACTTGTTAGTTTAGTTGGTTGTACCAACACTTTTAGCATTCTTTAGCCAACTGAGATTGTGATTGTGAAACGAATTGCCTATGTGGATTCGACCCCGTACTCACGGGTTTATATTGCATTTGACACTCCTTCTCTTGGGAGGAGGGCGTGTGCATCCTATTTGGATTGTGCACGCCCTCGCGGTAAATCATTTGGTGCTGTTGCTGGGGACAACAGTTTTCACATTCATATTTTTGGTTGGTTTTGGACACTTTAAGTGTAGTACTTCCAGCTTAGTATTGAGTCTTTTTGATTGTTTATTTTATATTTTTTGAGTCATTTTTCTTTCTTTCTTTCTTTTATTTTAAAAATCTTTGGTAAATAAATTTTTTTCTTATGGATTCATTTTCAAACTTTAGCAATGCTTATGTGGAGGACTCCCACCTCCCACCCTTCTTTCACGGTATGGGGTTGGAAAATCCTAGGTTTTTTATGCAAAAGTTTGAAAAATGGTGTAGAAAAGAGTTTTGGGATTTGTTTGATGAGACATTTGTGCAGATTTTATTTATTTTAAAGTGTTTCCACATACATTGAGAGATGATGCTAAAATTTGGTTTGATGTTTTTCCTCAAGATTCTTTTTCTACATGGCTTTCTTTTCAGACTGATTTCCTTCGAGCTTTCTTTCCTATTTATTACAAGAATCGGGTACACATGCGCCAGGCATTTGAGCAACACATGACGAGCTTTGTCCAGTTTGATGGTAAGACTTACTGTCAGGTTTTGGAGAGGTTCGATAGTTTAGTGCTTGGTTGTCTATGCCATGCTTTCAGCGCAGAGGATCTACTTCAGATTTTCTACATAGAGTTGCAGCCGTCGACGTGAGACTTTGTGCAGATGAGCAGCAGGGGAGATTTCTTTGCATACACATAGATGATGCATAGGTGTACCTGAGGGACCTTGCAGAGTGGGAGCAGGCTGCACCATTTGGAGAGCCGTCACTTGGATATAAGGATGATGGCCAATCCCCACTTCCACTTTAGGATGCAGAGCAGCATGTCTAGTGTCAGTTTGAGGAGCCATCTTTGGGCTCTTTTTCTTGCGACCCCATGGGATACCGAGCAGAGCAGGATGTTGGGTTGCATGAGAGCCAGTCAGAGGATGTTCAGAGATTGCATATCGAGGATTAGGAGGAGATGGATGATGGAGTGTGTGTCACCCATGTTGGAGACATGATACAGTTTCGTTGGGTTTGAGATGGATATGTGTCCAGGCAAGAGTGAGATAGATGACATCGGAGAGCCTGAGTCACATTGCCTGTCTAATCTATTACCATAGTTGGAGGTATGCAAGCCTCTTGGGTGGACTGCTGAGACGGTTTAGTACGGTGGTATTGAGGAGTATGAATGCACGAGATACAGCCTACAGACTACATTTGAGCTCGAGCCCTCCCTCCATACAGATTCAGTTCAGCAGCCATCACTTCAGACACCTCAGGTCATGCATCAATCCATCATCCAGGACGATGATATTCAGCGTGGACCACAGAGTCCAGGGTGATTGCAGAGGCCATTAACTTCGATGGTGAGGATGCGGAAATCCACAGTGACTACGAGATGTCTACATTGAGCCTACGTTGCCTTCTCCTCCATACTTGCCCCTGCAGCCATTTTACCCTCCACCTGAGGAGTCGCATCAGCCAGGCGATAGCATCGCCATTCAGAGAAGTTCTCATCACAATTTTTCCTTCATTTCTAAATATCAAGCTTCATTTACATACATTTTAGATTCAGATTGTCATCATACATATTCATATCCTTACTTTTATTATGACGACCCTTTTTGGACTTCCTTCATTGGAAGTCTTATTTAGTTTCCTTGGATTGACACAGCTTGTCTCCCACAGAACATATGAGCATATTCTAGGGAGATGCTGGGAGCTGTGTTGCTAGGATCTAAGGAAGATGGATGTGCTTCGTTTCCAAAGCAGCTGGCAGAGGAACGAAAGGATATAATAGAGCAGTTGCCTCCACCATTACATATTCAGGATCCGCCTTTTGCTAAGGTGTATTCTTTCCTTTACTTAGTGTAAATAAAATAAAATAAAAGTTAGTTTAGTTTGTTTTTGCATGTTTGCTTTAGTATGCTTATTTTTCTCTCTAGCATCGTTGAATAATATCTAGTTTCACTTCAATCATTTAGGACAATGCTCATTTCTAGTTGGGGGGGAGTGAACTATGAAGTTGGTTGCTAGTTTTGGGTAGTTTTTAAAATTTTGATGTTAATAAAAAATTCTCATTCGTCATCATCATTCATTCATTCATTTTTGAGCATATCTTTTTGGTGCCTCCATCCTTGCCTCCATCACATTTCTTTTGCTTAGTCCTTACATGCTTAATGCCATGCGATTGTCTTGGATTTTTATTTTGGTATCAACTTCATAGATGTTTGATTGGCATGTTTTAATTTATTTTCCATTTTGGAGTCAAATGTTAATATGCCATGTATGAAACTATTTTATATGTTGTAATACTCTCTTTGAAATTATTTGGGAATAGTTTGGTGTAAGTGATAGCATGAATTGGGATGAATGGCTTAGTTTTTGATTGGATAGGGTGTGGCCAATGATTTATGTTTTGTTTTCCTCCTAAGGGGTGGGTGGATGAGTTGATAACTCGTGTTTAGAATGAGAAAGAGAGTTAATATAAGTAAATTTGTTTTCTAATCAAATTGAGTAGCCGGTGCCCCCACAAAACATTGAGGAGGACGCAAAGATGAGATTTAGGGGTTCATTCCATCCCTTTGCATATATAGCATTATCGCGTGTATGAAAAGGTGGCGGTGTTTGCATTTCATAGCATGATTGCGTGTATGCAAAACATAAACATAAACATACAAAAACAAAAAGAATACAAAAAAGAGAGAAAAAGAAAAGAAAAAGAAAAAGTAAATGAATAAATGAAAAGCTACATGAGTGATACAATCTCATCTCCCACAACTTAGAGGAAATTTTTTTTGTTTTGGCCATTTCCATGAAAATTGGAAACTATGACATTGTGATATATCCCAATAAATGTGATACAGTGCTTATTACTTTACTTTTCTTTAAATTGGATTGAGGAGAATATCATTTGTTATTTAATTTCATACATTGTGTATATTGGATTTGAAATCATTTGGAAATAACATGTGGAGTATGCCATGATGATATCTTGAGTTTGGTGCATGTTTTTCATTTAATCCGAATTTATCGCTTATTTTGCTAGGGACTAGCAAAATGCTAGTTTGGGGTGTGATTCGTAGTGAAAAGTGTATATTTACGCCCCCTAATTACCCCCATTTTGTGCTCAGAATTATACTTAATCTTGCTCTCTCAAGTGTATTTGTCACTTTTAGGGCTATTTGTCATTATTTGCACAAAATATCTTCATATGGACTAATTTCTCGTTCTTCTATTTTTTAGGTACTCCTTGGAGTCTTGGAGATTTTCCAGAATTTTCTGGGATTTTTTTGGGACTTCTAGGTATTTTTGGCGAATTATTGGAGGAGAAAAGGGCATTTAAATTAAAGGAAAAAGGATTTATTTGGGGGTGCCACGTGGCGCCAGCTGCTGTCCCTTTAAATTGCAGCGGGCGCCCAGCACCCACTCTTAAAAAGGCCCGCATTTACAAAGGCCCCGCATGTAATCAGGCCCGCTCATTTTACGGCCTCCAAGCCCACCCGCAATCGGCGGGGTTTTCGTTGTGGGTCGGGCGGTCTTGCCGACCCGACCCGGGCCACTTCAATGCAGCAGGCGCGTGCTTGATTTAGCGGGTGGCGGGTGGGCGCCCAAGACTCGACCCGCAACGCCCAGAACAGGCCATTTTCGCCCTATTTCGACACGGAGTTCGATTTTCCAGTGGCTCATTTGGCCAGTTACTGTTCCATTAGGGGGTTTAGCCCTCCATCTTCTTTTCCAAAGGTTAGGGCTAGGGTTTGGAGTCATTGGAGGCTAGGAGAGCTTGGAGGAGCTTCAAGAAAGGGAAAACCATGGATTTCTAGGGCTTTTATTGGTGATCTCTTCCCTCTCTTGTAACATTTGGTTCTAATGCTTTGTAATTAAACATTTGAATTATTATTGAATGAGCGTGAGACCCATTTGATAGTTGTTTTATTATTAGCTTGTAATAAAGATTAGTGTGCTCATGTTGAATGATTATCGGTTTGTTTTCATTATGAAGGCCTAGAGCCATTTGTGTGTGGATTGGAATTAATTTTGATTAGCAATTATTCATCTCTTGCATTTAAATGGTCTAGCATGCCTTGAAATGGATGCTAGTAGTGTTGATTGATGGGTTGTGCCCTAGGTTTTATTGAGTCGTGCACTACTCTTGGTGGGACCGTAGAACGGTGGTATACCTTAAGGGTCACACCTACGTGCCCCATCCTTGCATTCTATTGATACGGATGCAAGGATAGATTCACGAGTTTAAGTTAGGGATTTCAACCCACTAATCAACACATCAATGAATCGTCCATTACCCTTGGTGGGGCCGTAGAACGGCAGTGTGCCTTAAGGGCATTACCTATGTGCACAACCCCGCATATATTGAAATGGATGCGAGGATTGATTCATTTGGAATGAACATATTGCTAATCAACTTATAACGCTAATGACACCCCATTCCACACACTCTTCCTTGTTTGACTACCTCCACACTTTGGTTTCCACCCTACCTACATTAGGTTTGGCTCAATCGTATCACCCCACACTTCCACTCACCACACTTGTTAGTTTAGTTGGTTGTACCAACACTTTTAGCATTCCTTAGCCAATTGAGATAGTGATTGTGAAACGAATTGTCTCTGTAGATTCGATCCCGTACTCACGGGTTTATATTGCATTTGACACTCATTCTCTTGGAAGGAGGGCGTATGCATCCTACTTGGATTGTGCACGTCCTCGCGGTCAATCACCAAGGTAGGGGCAAACGTTGAAAGACGAAGGCTTTTCAAGCCGAACTTGCCCGAGTCCACGCCATTGGTGAGAGGGGGAACCACTTCCTGCCCCTCAATTGGACAAGCTAGACATAAATTTCATGAGTGAGGACGAGCGCACTAAGTTCATTTCACTTAACTCTGGTGCGATTGTACCCACCAAATTCCTGAGCGTCACCGCTCTTTCATCCCTAGACCTCCTAGACATTGTTAGCACCCTCCTTTGAAACATCAGATGGGAGGAGTTCCTAGAGTGTGAGGCTAGGTCCTATAAGCAGCTCACTCTAGAATTTCTCTCCACCTTCAGAGTTTATCCCGTGGGATTTTCATTTCGAATAATGAACAAGGAGTATGGTCTATACAAAGAGTCCTTGAACCCGCTTTTCAAGTGGCCCAGAGCTCTTGAGCCTATATCAATCTATAACAACCATCCATACCCTCGTGAGTTTGATGCTAATAATTTTTGGTACCAGATCACCAAGCTCGATGTCTTTCCAAAGACTCGAGCGAAGGCATCTAGCATCATTAACCATGGCCTTTGCATTGTCCATCACATCATTACGCATAATTTATTCTGCCGATACGAGAGATGTTAGGTCTCTCAGGATGAGCTTTTCTTTTTGTGGTGCGCTTCACAGAGTCGTGTCCTTTGTAAAGGCAACATCACGGTCCCCACTATATCCTTCACGCCGAGTCTTGGCTCATGCAGAGATTCCTACATATCATAGCCGACCCCAGATCCACTATCTATTGTGGGGGACTCATCACTATCATCGCCTCCCTCCCTCCTATATCCTACAAGATCCCAGATTTCATGACTCTAGTCCATGGCCCTACTTCTCTCGATCTTTTGGTGCTCACTAACATGCACATGATCTTTCGGTGCTCACTAACTAACATGGCCCTGCCTCCACCTGTAACGTCCCGCTTACCAAAAGACACCGGAAGTGAGAACGTTACGAGGTCCGTATGAACTGGAGCGGTGAGACTCGAGTTCATTGAGCGTCTGTGATAAGAACACAAGGTAGGTCCTTGCATGCATTTCAGAACAATAAGAATTATTCATAATTTAAAGCCACATACAGAATTAGAAATGTCTATACATGAAATAGACGATAAGCCACAGATGGGCCAAAGTAGCAACAAAAGAAAACGTACACTAAACAACAACTGAAAGTAAACCTAAATGAGACAACAACGGGAAAGTCCACTAGTCCTCCGTAGGGAGAGACTTGGCGTCTACGGCGAACTCCTGGTCTCTAAGTCAGGTGTCTCGTAAGGATCCTCCTGGTACTCAGGCTCGGGATCTGACATACATCCAAAAATATGAATGTACGTCCGCAAGGGTACACAAGAAGAAGTTAGAAAACCCAAGGCAAGATATAAAAAATGACATTGAATTTTAGAGGCATTAATTAAATTTTACGAGGTGTCAACAACAAGTTTAAACATGCCAGTTATAAATGAAGTGAAGTAAGGCATTCCTAACATGCAGTTCTAAGCAGTTTAACAAGTAAAGTAAAGCTTTTCTTTTGATTCTTTAGCATGTCAATTTAACCGAGACACCAATAATAATTTGCAAGTTCCATGTCAATGTTTCATATCAATCATAGGGTTCTCGCCTTTAGGTCGTGATGAGTGAATCGTTCTTCTCACGGGGTTTACCGTGATTGACGCCCACCGCATACGGGTGGTGCTCTTGAAGAGAGGACCCCTTCATACGCCTAGTGACCGCTCAACCCTAACCCCACCCCATATTTGTGCTGAAACACGAGCCAGCCTAGTCGAATCACATGACATCACGAAGTCACGATTTCGCCTTCGATGCGCACAATTTCACGATGTCACACATTTGTTAAATATTCTAAGACATGCAGCAATTTAATAATATCATCGTTTATTTTTATACAATATTTCCAATGATTACGAGAGTGTTAAACAACATTGACAATAATTTAACAAAAGTTTTGAACATATGGATTTAACGAACATGTCACGGAAACTAACTTTCTTTGCCATTGTTCAAAACTAAGGTATATCAAGTTATATGTCGTTGGGTCACATTTTCAGTCCAGGACGTCATGGTCATGGTAGTAATTTCATGCATCAGACACGTGTAGATTTTGAGTTATACAACTTTACATGCAAAAGACTAAATGAGCATTTAACTTCAAAAATTCACTATAAATTGCATATTTGCCTGATTTCAGCGATTTTGGTGTCGTTGGATTCATCTTGACGGGTACTACGTTATGGTACGTCTGGTTCTCTATTTCGGTTAAACACAGAGTTATAATCTGCTGAATATTAACATTAATAACAACCTAGATTTAACTTATTAGCTTTAATAAACCCAATCCAATAACATGGTTAAAAGCCCAATACCCATTAAAAGCCCAATAAGCTAATTATATCCCAACCCAACAATTTAGAACCCAATAGGCACATACCGAATAAGAATATTATTCAATACCAAATAGCAATAATACCCCAAACCCATTAACTTAAAACCCAATAGGTCATACACCCAATACCCAATAACATCATACTTATGTTATAATACCCAACCCCAATAGCATGGTACCCAAACCCAATAAGCTAAAATTAAACGCAATAAGAGTTCACCTCTTTCTTCTTCTTATCTAACTCCTCTCTATTTGTCTTCTCCTTATTTCCTCTTCTTGTTTCTTTTTGTCTTTTTGTTTTGCAGCTGGGAAACTTACGCACGCAAAGGGGAAGGCGCGCGGCTCTCGGAGGCACAGGGCGGCGGCTCTTGGCGGATACTACGGCCTAGCGGTGTTGGCAGGGTGGCACGGCAGAGATCGATGGGCGGCGGTCGGAGCTAGGGCGCGCGCGGTGATTCTCAGGCGAGGGGGAGCACGGGAAGGAGGAGGGTGGATCTAAGTTTCAAATGGGCTTTTTGATTTCAAATTTCAAATTTCAGATCTCAAATTTCAGCTTCTCCCCTTCCTCCCTCTAATTGATTTCTGATTTTAGGGTTGATTCGAACTGGGTTTGGATTTGGTGATGATTTTGATTCTGGTTTGGGGCTGAAATTGATAGGGGATTTGGGAGATGATGGGTTTGCACAAGAATTTTGTAGGAGATGATGGATTTGCATAATAGTTTTGCAGGAGAGAAGACAATGGTAATCCTTAAGAAGATTAACAGGGGAGAGGTTCTCATTTTAGTCAAAAGATTAGGTTTTGATTAAGATGTGAATTAATGTAATCTTTTGACTAATGTTTTTAGGGGAATTCATCTGCCTTCAAAAACGTGAGCTCGGTTTTGAAATTTTAAGCATGCATTAAATATTTAGTTAATGGAAATTAAAAGGGTTATGTTAGCTTAGACTAAGTTTAGAAAAGTTAAACACACGTTTATCAAATTGAGGGGCTGCCGACAGGTGATGGTTAATTAGGGTAATTAGTAAAAGTTAAAAATGATTAGCAAATTGTAATTAGTAAGATAATTAAATTAAAGTAATTTGTTAAACTTGATAGTCAATTAATTATGATACGGTAAAAACTTAAAAACAGAGACGCGCTCGCGTCGACGCGTAGCAAAGAACGTACAGACGAAAAATTATCCGGACGACTGAATAAAATACCGGTACGCACGATTTTAAACACGTCTAAAAATAATGGCAGTTACATTCTACCCACTTTAAGAAAAATTCTGCCCTCGGAATTCTAATCAACTAAGGAGCAGTAAACAAATATGGATAACACTCTCGTATTTCATCTTCCCTCTCCCAGGTAGATTCTCCTGGTGAGTCGTGACGCCACATCACTCTGACTAGATCAACAATCATGTTCCTGAAGACTTTCTGGCATCGATCTAGAATCTCCACGGGTTGATGTTCATACTTCAGATCTGGCCGAACTGTAATCTCAGAGTAGTCCACAGTATGAGAAGGGTCGCTGATATAATGACAGAGCTGGGACACATGAAAGATGTCATGAACTCCCTTTAAGGACGGTGGCAATGCTAAGCGATATGCTACTTCTCCAACTCGCTCTAGCACATCGAAGGGTCTAATATATCTCGGACTAAGCTTGCCTCTCTTCCCAAATCGGATCACTCCTCGATTTGGGGAGATCTTCAGAAACACATGGTCTTCCGGCTGAAACTCCAGAGGACCCCGTTTAGCATCCGCCCAATGCTTGTAATGGTCCTGGGCGATCCGAAGTTTGTCTCTGATACCTCGCACAACATCATCTACTTCCACCATCATCTCTTTCCCCATGAGCTCTCTATCGCCGATGTCATCCCAACTCAGTGGCGATCGACATTTTCTCCAGTAGAAGGCAGCAAATAGCGCCATGCCAATGCTAGTCTGATAGCTGTTGTTGTAGGAGAACTCCACCAGGTGCAGATGATCCTCCCATGAGCCTTTGAGATCCAGCATGCAGGCTCTCAGTATATCCTCTAAGATCTGAATGGTACGCTCTGACTGTCCATCGGTCTGCGGGTGATATGCAGTACTGAATTTCAGACTGGTATCCAGATTGGTCTGTAGACTTTTCCAGAACTGAGATGTGAACCTCGTATCACGATCTAATACAATGCTCACAGGGACTCCATGCAATCGTACGATCTCCTATACGACATAATTCACATCACGGCTTGTACTAGAAGGAGATTATAAAGTCATGAGTTAGGTCATTACCTCCATATACTTCCTTGCTAATATCTCCGTGGTTGCCCAACTCGAAATGGTATAAAGTGCACAGAGGTTGTAGTAGTCCAGCAGTGCGGTGATGTTCAGCCTTCACTTGCTGATATTCAAGACACTTGGCCACCCTCCGTGCCACGCTTCTCTTCATCCCATGCCACCAGAAATTTTGACGAAGATCCTTGTACATCTTAGTACCTCCAGGATGAATAGAATAAGGTGAACTGTGAGCCTCATTCATCAACTCCTCTCTGATATCTCCTGCAGGTATGTAGATTCTACTACCATATCTCAAAGATCGATCCTCATGAATCAAAAAATCTGTCCGGAGTCCTGCTTCAACCTGCTCCCTGATCTTCTTCAAGTTAGCATCTCCATCTTGAGCAGTCTTGATCTGATCTACAATCGTCGACTGAATCCGCATGTTCATCAATGACGATGTGATTCCCGTTAAGACGGCTTCAACATCCATCCTTCACAAATCTTGCTGCAATCTCCACTGAGTTGTGAGAATCATCACCTCGGGCAGTCGACTCAAGGCATCCGGTACGACATTTACCATCCCTGGGTGATACTGGAGGTCGATGTTATAGTCTGCCATCAATTCCAATCATCTATGATGTCTCATATTCAGCTCCTTCTGGGTGAATATATATTTCAAAATCTTGTGATTAGTGAAAATTTTTACCTTCTCACTTAGTAAGAAATGTCACCAGATCTTTAGTGCAAAGACGACAGCGGCTAGCTCCAAATCGTGGGTCGGATAGTTCTTCTCATGGACCTTCAACTGTCGCGAAGCATATGCGACCACATGGTTGTGCTGGTGCAGAACACATCCAAGTCCCTTGCCCGATGCGTCACAGAAAATCTCGAAGCCTCCGCTTCTGTCTGGAATAGCTAAGACCGGTGGAGTAGTCAATCTCTCCTTCAAAGTATAAAAGGCTTGCTCACAAGAATCTGACCAACTGAACTTAACATCCTTCCTCGTCAATCTCGTCATCGGCTCAGCTATCCTCGAGAAATCCTTGATAAATTTGCGATAGTATCCAGCCAATACAAGGAAACTCCTGATGTCTAATACCGATCGAGGTGTAGGCCATTCACTGGCTGCTCTAAAACCTTCTCCGGATCCACTGAGATGCCAGCTCCTGATACTACATGCCCAAGAAATGCAACTCTGTCCAGATGATGTGTCCATATTTTATACTATTTTTATATCATTATTCCATTGCATCTCATGCCATTTTCGCATCCAAATCCCTCATTTTACTACGATATTGTATTTCTGACGATATTTTCGAGTTTCGTAGTGTTTTGTGAGTTTTCAGGGATTTTGGAGCGATTTGGGACCCCACTTAGGTATGGACACATCCGATGTGCTCGTGAGCTTATTGGCGGGGCTCTGGAGGAGTTTGCCACACTTCTGGAGATATTGGAGGAGAAGAGAGAGAGAGAGAGAGAGAGAGAGCACACACACACACACACACACACAGAGAGAGAGAGAGAGAGAGAGAGAGAGAGAGAGAGAGAGAGAGAGAGAGAGAGAGCCCAGGAGCATCTGCAGCTTTTTCCCAGAAAATGCTCGGTCTGAGCAGCTCAGCTACTCAACCGAGCCAGATCAGATTGTGAAGAGAGCTGATACGGGCTGACTCGGACTGAGAAGCTCACCTGCTCGGTCGAGTAGCCTCAATCTCCCCAAGCCACGACGCGGCCTGAGTAGCCGACCGAGTCGACCCCTACTCGGACCGAGTAAAGCTTACTCGGTCCGGGTAGGCTGAGCAACAACTTTGATTTTCTATAGTGCCTGGTCGAGTAGCTTCCCTACTCGGGCCGAGCCACTGAACGAGCAGCCTAGTGCTCGACCGAGTAACCTATTCGGTCGGCAACTCCAGGGTCATTTTTGGAATGTTTTGAACGGGCCGCGATGCACGCGATTCGGGGTGACAGAAGCGAGGAGCTGTGCGAGAACTATGGGAGAGCTTTTGATTAGGAATTTTTTGGGGAGATCGGAAGGGGAGCTTAGGCGATTGCGGTAGGAATTTTTGGAGACTTATTTTTGTAAGCAATTTTTGGATCGAACATTTGGATATCATTGCTTTTGTTCTTGTCTGCGTTTGCCTATTGGAACTTGAATTCTTTTCTGGATCTATTACTCATCTATTCTCGCTGTAAGCCTTTTAGGCCCTAATCTTTTAATTGCTATAATTTTTCTTCTTTGGAATTGATGTTTTTGTCTGCCACTATTGCGATGTGTGAGTAGATTCTTTTTAGGGCTGATGGATTAGCCCTAGGATCCTAGGGGAAGATGTAGATCTGGATCCTTACGTTGAATTGGGGATTTAGGGTTGTATTTCGGTAGATCCTACCGAATCCGTAGATTACACGTACTGAGATCATGCCCACAGTCTGTGGAATTAATGTGCTTAAGGGGTATTTAGGGATTCGAATAGGGAAATCGGTGGATCCAATCAAGATACGTGACCATGCCCGGCTCGCGTCTTGAGGGGATCCATCGAGGAACTATACCGCTATGTTGACAGCTACCGCCATTGCGTCAACGAGAGCCACCGAAATACCCCGCAATTCTAACCCACGAGAGTGGTACGAATTGTGGGATTGATTCCCTAGCCCCAATGTAATGCAAGGATCCTATCCTAACATCGACCCATAATAATCCTAGTGGTGATCCCTAAAGCCCTAGTCCCTTTTATTTATATTACAGCAACAACAACCAAACCAAATCCTTTACTCCGATAGCTATCTCACTTCTAAACTTAGAGATAAACTGAGAATCAATCGACACTATCACCGTCCTGTGAGATTTGACATCTTATATACTATAACTTGACACCGTCCGCTTGCGAATTGAGCCCGAAATTGTAGCCTAGGAACCATACCACGCCTGGCGATCGTGACACCGCCAGGTGGAACCTAGTTGTAGGTTACGGGTGCGTCACCAGCCAGAATTCACACTTTCTGTACTTGGCATACACAATCTATGGTGACAGAGCGTCTCTAATACTATCTTCAAGTGCTCTGCATGCTCCTCCTTGCTCCTCGAGTACAACAGGATGTCATCTATGAAGACCACTACAAACTTGTCAAGGAAATCGTAAAAGATAATGTTCATGAGATTCATGAACACAGCAGGAGCATTGGTCACACCAAACGACATGACAACGAACTCATCATGCCCGTACTTAGTTCGAAAAGCTGTCTGATGGTATCCACTCTGGAGGTCCAACTTCGAAAATACTCTCGATCCATCAAGCTGATCGAAAATATCATCAATACGGGGCAGCGGATACTTGTTCTTCACTGTGATCTGATTCATCTCCCGATAATCAATGCACATCGTTCTCGATCCATCCTTCTTCTTCACCAGCAAGACAGGTGCACCCCAGGGAGATACGCTGGGATGAATGAAACCTTTCTGCAGTAGCTCGTCCAACTGCTTCCTCAGCTCTTCTAACTCTGCAAGGGCCATACGGTAAGGCGCCTTCGAAATTGGTTCAGCCCCTGGCATAAGATCAATGCTGAACTCCAATGCTTGATCGGGCAGCAATCCAAAAATGTCTTCCAGGAAAACGTCTTCAAAATATCTCACTATTGCAGGCTTCTCTGGTTCAGCTATCATAGATGCAACAGTCAATCTGTACGGCTGGGCCCGAAACTTGACTGGTCCAAGCGAACGTCCTCCGCTGACAAACACGAACACTGGGTGGGCAGGAATTTTGAACACCACTTTCTTCCGGTGACAGTCAATCGTGGCATAAAAGCTCCTAACCAGTCAATGCCAAGAATATCATTGAAGTTGGGCAGGTCATGGACAATGAAATCAGCATATAGTTCATGTCCACTAACCACCAACGGGCATGGTCTGCATCCCAGTGCAACCTTCACTACACCATTCCCAGTTGTAATATTCCAACACTAGGGAAGTGTATAGGTGGGTATCGAGTGTTTGACTACGAACTTCCGAGATAGGATGCACATGGAAGCTCCAGAATCGAACAGGGTCAAGGCCAGGTGAGATGAAACTAAGATGACACCTAAGGGTAACATGCAACTAGATTAAACATGGATCTAACTATTCAAACATAAATGTATAAATAAGAAAGACTAGTCTAGAGGTTACCTGCAATCACGTTGTCCTCAGCTTCAGCCTCAACGGCTGTCATAGTGAATGCCCGATGCTTCGGCGGGTTAGCCTGCTGAAAGGCTCGCTCCTGTGGAACCAGAGGTGGTCCTCACTGTCCAGGTGCTGGTACTGTCTGCTGTGTAGGTCCAGATGCTCCAACAGGTACAGGTCGAGTGCCGCCAGGGCAGTCCTTGGCAGTATGGGCAGGCGGTCCACAGATCAAACACTGATTCAGCATCCTCCTATAATCTTTCTTCACATGGCCAAGCTTGCCGCAGAAATGGTAAGTCAGCTCAGCTCGGTTTGGGACTGGTGTAGCTGGCCTCTTGAACTGTGTAATCTGAACTGGACGAACACCGGGCCTAGGTGCACTCCTCTGCAGCTCAATCGGGCGCTTGGCCGCCTAACGTACCTTCTTCTGATTAGTGATCTGTTCGTGCTTCTTCGCAGCTACCAGGACTTGCTCATGAGTGGTAAAGGTGCTCCCAGACAATACACTCTGTATGTCTAGATCTAAGCCCTATAGAAAGCAGTGTGCATAGTCCTCCTCGTCTGCTACCAGAGTAGGGCGAAGCGACTCAGCATGGTAAACTCGTCCTCATACTCGTCGACTGTCCTGGTGCCCTGCTCCAGGTTGATGAAGCGCTGCTGCATCTCCCTCTTCGTAGCCTTTGGGAAGTACTGGGCGTCAAACCTCTGATAGAAAGTATCCCATGGAATCAGCTTGATCAGCCTAGTCTCTTCATCATCCCTCCAATGATGGGCATTTCTGTCAGCTGCTTCTTGGCGAGCTCCACCCAATTGTTCGGATTGACTCGGGCAAGACCCAAGTTATCCGCGGTGTTGCAAAGCCATTCCTCGGCCGCTAGTGGGCCCTCTCGTCCAGAAAAGCTTGTCAGATGCATCTCTCTGAACTGCTTGGCTCCGGGCTCATAGCGGGGTGGTGGAGCAGCTGGTGTGACGTCCCAGTTGGACCAGATGATGCTGAACATCCAGCATCTCTGTCATAACTCCAAGCATCTGGCGGATGTCGTCCTCTCCGCCTCCAGCAGCTCTGGATCCTTGTCGGGGGTTTCGTCTCCCAGCCATTCTGAGCTAAGAAATGCCTGAGTTTATCTCGTGTATGTGATTTCCCTAGATTTTTGGCTAATGAAAAATATTCTCATTGTTCTGAATTTCGCAGTTGCAGTGACCTGCATGGGCCACCACTAAAACCACCGGAAGTGAGAACGTTACGAGGTCTGCATGAACTAGAGCGGTGAGACTCAAGTTTAATGAGCGTCTGTGATAAAAACACAGGGCAGGTCCTTGCATGCATTTCAGAACAGTAAGAATTATTCATAATTTAAAGCCATATCCAGGATTAGAAATGTCCGTACACGAAATAGACGATAAGCCACACTGGGTCAAATTAGCAACAAAAGAAAACGTACACTAAACAACTGAAAGTAAACTAAAGGAGATAGCAACGGTAAAGTCCACTAGTCCTCCGTAGGGAGAGACTCAGCGTCTACGACGAACTCCTGGCTCTCTAAGTCAGGTGTCTTGTAAGGATCCTCCTGGTACTCTGGCTCGAGATTTGACATACATCCAAAAACATGAATGTATGTCAGCAAGGGTCTGCAAGAAGATGTTAGAAAACCCAAGGCAAGATATACAGAATGATATTGAATTTAAGAGGCATTAATTGAATTTTACGAGGTGTCAACAACAAGTTTAAACATGCCAGTTATAAATGAAGTGAAGTAAGGCATTCCTAACATGCAGTTCTAAGCAGTTTAACAAGTAAAGTAAAGCTTTTCTTTTGATTCTTTAGCATGTCAATTTAAATGAGACAACAATAATAATTTGCAAATTCTATGTCAATGTTTCATATCAATCATAAGGTTCTCGCCTTTAGGTCGTGATAAGTGGATCGTTCTTCTCACTGGGGTTTATCGTGATTGACGCTACCCCACTGCATACGGGTGGTGCTCTTGAAGAGAGGACCCCTTCATACGCCTAGTGACCGCTCAACCCTAACCCCACCCCATATTTGTGCTGAAACACGAGCCAGCCTAGTCGACTCACATGACATCACGAAGTCACGATTGGCCTTCGAGGCGCACGATTTCACGATGTCACACATTTGTTAAATATTCTAAGACATGCATCAATTTAATAATATCATCTTTTATTTTTATACAACATTTCCAATGATTACGAGAGTGTTAAACAAAATTTACAATAATTTAACAAAAGTGTTGAACGTATGGATTTAACGAACATGTCACGGAAACTAACTTTCTATGCCATTGTTCACAATTAAGGTATATCAAGTTATATGTTGTTGGGTCACATTTTCAGTCCAGGACGTTATGGTAGTAATTTCATGTGTCATTCATGTGTAGATTTTGAGTTATACAACTTTACATGCAAAAGACTAAATGAGCATCTAACTTCAAAAATTCACTATAAATTGCATACTTGCCTTATTTCAACGATTTTGCTGTCGTTGGGTTCGTCTTGACGGGTATTACGTTATGGTACGTTTGGTTCTCTGTTTTGGTTAAACATAGAGTTATAATCTGCTGAATTTTAACATTAATACCAACCTAGATTTAACTTACTAGCTTTAATAAACCCAATCCAATAACATGGTTAAAAACCCAATACCCATTAAAAGCCCAATAAGCTAATTATATCCCAACCCAACACTTTAGAACCCAATAGGCACATACCCAATAAGAATATTATTCAATACCCAATAGCAATAATACCACAAACCCATTAATTTAAAACCCAATAGGTCATACACCCAATACCCAATAACATCATACTCATGTTATAATACCCAAACCCCATAGCATGGTACCCAAACCCAATAAGCTAAAATTAAACCAATAAGAGTTCACCTCTTTCTTCTTCTTATCTAACTCCTCTCTATCTGTCTTCTCCTTCTTTACTCTTCTTGTTTCTTTTTGTCTTTTTGTTTTGCAGCTGAGAAACTCACGCACGCAAATGGGAAGGCGCGCGGCTCTTGGCAACATAGGGCGGTGGCTCTTGGCGGTAGCTGCGGCCTGGCGACGTTTGCAGGGCGGCCTGGTGGAGATCGACGGGCGACGGTCGGAGCTACGGCACGCGCGGCGATTCTCAGGTGAGGGGGAGCACGAGAAGGAGGAGGGTGGATCTGAAGTTTCAAATGTGGTTTTTGACTTCAAATTTCTGATTTTAGATTTCAAATTTCAGCTTCTCCCCTTCCTCCCTCTAATTGATATCTGATTTTAGGGTTGATTCGAATTGGGTTTGGATTTGGTGATGATTTTGATTCTGGTTTGGGGCTGAAATTGATGGGTGATTTGGGAGATGATGGGTTTGTAGAAGAGTTTTGCAGGAGATGATGGATTTGCATAATAGTTTTGCAGGAGAGAAGAAAATGGTAATCCTTAAGAAGTTTAGCAGGGGAGAGGTTCTCATTTTAGTCAAAAGATTAGGTTTTGATTAAGATGGGAATTAATGTAATCTTTTGACTAATGTTTTTAGGGGAATGCATCTGCCTTCAAAAACATGAGCTGGGTTTTAAAATATTAAGCATGCATTAAATATTCAGCCAATGGAAATTAAAAGGGTTAGGTTAGCTTAGACTAAGTTTAGACAAGTTAAACACACGTTTATCAAATTAAGGGCTGCCGATAGGTGATGGTTAATTAGGATAATTAGTAAAAGTTAAAAGTGATTAGCAAATTGTAATTAGTAAGATAATTAAATTAAAGTAATTTGTTAAACTTGATAGTCAATTAATTATGATACGGTAAAAACTAAAAAACAGAGACGCGCTTGCGTCGACGCATAGCAAAGAACGTAAATACGAAAAATTATCCGGACGACTGAAATAAAATACAGGTACGCACGATTTTAAACATGTCTAAAAATACAGGCCGTTACACCACTCCTTACACCAGGCTACCCAACCCCAGACTTTTTGGACATGGCACCACTTTGAGGTGGTTTTCTCACCTGACACTGACCTAGCTTCAGCTGTCCAGGCACCAGTCCAGTAGCTTGACCCATGCCAGCCCCAGCCCTGTGACCATGTTGATGCTTCTGGTGCTTCCACATCAGCTGGCCTTGTAGTCACCTCAGCCCTCCGTCAGTATAGTATATCTCAACACCAGGTGGAGGGTACCAGCAGCGCTCCTCCACCACCCCCACTACATTCCCATACCGAGCACCTAGCTCGCTTGGAGGAGGAGTTTATGAATTTTAGAGACTCCATCGTCAGCACCCTGACAGAGGTCAGAGATACTCTCTCTGATTTCAGGACTTCATTTGATGGCTTGGCTCTTGCTGTCGTGACTCTCCAATTCCAGTTTGACCAGGTCCATCAGTATCATTATAGTCAGGGTCATTATCCCGATGTTGCACCGCACCTCCTACCTGTCCCTATCACACCCCACACATCCCACCCCCTAAGACTGCTCAAACCCCATCTTCACTTCCATTCCCACCCCTCTTGTAGATATACCCTCCACCTCACTACACGTTTCCATCCCATCCCAGCCATCTCTGGTGCCTGAGGACACCACCGTCATCACACCCCGCATCATCACCACTCCACCATCTTTGTAACGACCTGTATTTTTAGGCGTCTTTGATTTCACGCATTTACTACAGTTGTTCGAGTGTTTTTATCCGAGTGTTTTCTTCTCTACGCGTCGACGCGAGCACGTCTCTGTTTTAAGAATTTTTTTCACCATAGCTTAACTAATTACTTTAGCTAATTTGTTTTACTAATTACCAATTATGCTTACTAAATAATTTGGTTAATTAATTAATTACCTCATTTTAATGACTTTTCTAATTACCAACACCCACCAGCCATGATGAATCAACAACCCATGAGTTTCCTTGATAACTCATGGGATCATGCACTTGCTTAGTCAAAGATTAACTCCCCAACCTCCCTTCATTAATATCAAGTTTACATTTCTATTCCGTTTGCAACAAACACGTTTCTTCCACGTTCAAATCCTTCCCATGGCTAAATTCTTCCCCCATATTAATGAAAAACCTAATCCGTTGACTACTCGTAAACCATGTCTCCTGCCTCTTCTTTCTTAAAGGATAACCCATCATCAGCCTGTTATTCTCCTCCCAGCAATTTCATCAATCCTGAATCCCCAATCCTCTTCATCATCTCAGGCACCTAAATCTGGAAAATTCATCATCATCCCACCACTTTCAACCCAACAACAAACAAATCAACCAACCCAAAATTCCTGCAACCCAAATCAAACACATTCCTTCATCCCAAATCAAATCTCCAAATCAAAACCAAACTCAAAGAAATTGAGTTCAGGAAATTTGAAATTGAAGAGTAAAACAGCAAGATTGAAGCCCAAATCATGAAATTCACACTCATAATCAACCTAATTTTGTTCTCCTTCCTCCCCCCACTTCGAATCGCCGCTACCCTAGCCCCAAGCCGCCGGCCTCCCCTTGCATGCACTGCCCCTCCTCCCAAAGCCGCGCACAGCCCCCCAGGCCACCGACCCCCTGCACCCAGGCCCCCCACTTGGCCGCCTAGCCCTTCGCCTGCGCCGCCCTCTCGGCCACCCAACAGCCGCGTGCGATGCCCGCAGTTGCACAAGCCGTCGCCCTACCTCCTAACCACCACACCGACCCCCCTTGCCGTGCCCTAGCTCCGGCCCCGCCGCCTGGCCGCCGCCCCAAGCCGCCGCTCCCTCCCCGCCCGTACACCCACCTGTAAAAGAAGAAGAAGAAGAAGGAGACAGAACGAGAAAGAGAGAGTGAGAGATGTGCTTTCTTTTAAGTTATATAAGTAGTTATAGTTATAATAATAAAGTTAAGTTATTATATAAGTTTTTAATATAAGTTATTAAGTTAAATTATAATATTAAGTTTAGTATTAAGTTAAGTTAAGTTAATATAATTTTAAGTTAAGTTTTTTACATAAGTTATTTTATAAGTTATAATAGCTAATATTTTATAAATGTTATGAATAGGACCCATTGGGCCTATTGGGTATCCACCCACATGAGTACCCATTATGAATACTATATAAAGGAGGCTAGGGGTTTCCTAGCCTCAACCTTCTCCAAACCTGTTTTCTCGTTCACAACACGTTATCAGCACGATCACGCTCGTTGGAAAAGGCGGCGACGCGCGAGAAAGAAGATCCATCAACCGCTCAGTCTAAGAAGATCGTAATCTTCTCAACGGGGAGCGAAAAGGGCATCCTTCACCAACCATCGTCTAGATTCCCTCGTCGAATCTAGAGGTAAATTTCAAACCTTTTTAGATCTAAACTTGCGTTTCACATAGATCTGCATGTTTTAAAATCAAAAAGTTTAAAAACACGGTAAAAATCACATTTTTATTTAGATCCGCATGTCTAAAAAAAATAAAAATCAGTTTTTAGATATCTAAATGCTTGAAAAATCTGTTTTACCCCCAACCTTGATCCATACCCTGCACGCCTGAAAGGCTAAACGGCGGCACTCTATGAGCGCCGCCGACGGTAAAACGCCGCTGCCCGCAACCGCGGCCAACCGTCACGACGGCGCGCCCCGCGGGCCACCCTAGGGGTTTTTTGGAAACCCTAGGCCTAAACGGGCCAATTTTTCGGGGGATGCCCAATTAACCCTAATGGGCTGTTTTCATGGCACAAAAGCTTGAAAATTAGCCCATTTACACAAATAATTTTTCTTTTTTATTTTTGGCCCTAAAAGCCCAAAATAATTAAAGAAACTTTATAAAAAGGGTTAAAGCGGTAAACAAAACATTAAAAATATGGATCAAAGGTAAAAAATTTCAAAAATAATTTTTTAGCACGTCACACACTATTTAGATTATTTAATTAATCTTTACATGCCTGTGATATGATTATCTGCGTTGTTGTATATTTTCCATATATTATCTGTGTGGATGTGCGAATTAGGCTATGTCTTTAGGGATCAGCCAGGTTTTCGACACCTTTAATTTCCTGCAATTTTTTTCATTTTTGAGAGAAATTTGTAAGTGAGGATATAAATGTAAAAAGAAGACCGGCGGACACCGAAAAGGAGCTGAAGGCGTATGAACAAAGATGAAAGGGGCTTCTCTCTGAAGTTCCCGAGTTGTACTTATTCTTTCATGCAACTTTTGATGTAATTTCGGACTGTCTTTTTCTTTTCGGTGTCGGCTGGCTGATCCACATAGTCCTAAGTTATTTTTTCATTGCTTATACATTAAATGCGTGGATGTTAACTATTTTCATGCTATGTTAATGTTACAATGAAACTGTTAAAAAAGCATGCTAAAATCACTTTGATATAGTTTAATGCCTATAACTAGACTATATATCTGCGATGAGATTATTTAAATGCCCACAACATATAAATAGCCTGTGTATACATCATACTTGTTTTCAATTCAGTTTAATTAAGCATAATTTTTAGTTCCCAAGCTTTATATTATATGTATGATGGGCTCATGATATGACGATATTTAAGACAACAAGACAATCATGATTTCAAAAAGTTTAACATCATATCCACTTTGACAAAATGAACCTGAAGTTCAAAATCAAATCAAAAGTCAGCACCCTTTCCCCTAATAAAATAAATATAAACAAAAACGATGGCTTATGCGAAAACCATTTATGCGATCTTTTTAAGATCCGCATTTTGCGGTAAATATTGACACCAGCAGTTGTCATAACACCGCTAAACTCTTTTAGAGTTGTCTCACTTTACAATGTATGATTTTTGAATCTACCCCTTACTTTTAAGTGTACTGTCACGCCCCGCTTCCCAAAAACACGGAGGCGAAGCGTGACGAAGGCCCGCTTAGGCCGGGGCTAAGAGCCTAGACCCAATAAGCGTCTGTAGTTTCCATAGCGAAGGTACAGGTCCCTGCAAGTTAGTACGAAATAACAAAAGAACTGAAAGGAAACATTTCATTTTATTCCAAATTTATCATCAAAGTACTGAGAGTCTAAAAAAAATGCCATAAACGGCTACAACTGCTGAAAGGGAAACTAATGGTGCAAGCACCCAACCTAGACGAGAAAGTAAGAGTGCAACGCACCCAACTCAAACTGAAATGGAAAATCTCTGGAACGGCAACCGAAGATCTCTAACTCTGATCGTCCTCTGGATCGTACACCGGATCAGCGCTCTCCGGCTCCAAGTCAACTGGCAGGTCCGCCTCGTACTCGTACTCTGGCTCCACACCTGACGTACAGCACCAAAAGAAGGAAACTGTACGTCAGGCAAAGTCTACACAAACTGCCAGACTCTACTGCAAGTGTATCAACTTTTAACAATGATTTACTGGTTGTTTTAACATGCTGGGGTTATAACTGAGTAACAAAAAGTAGCGTAGCAGGAAAAGTAAACGTAGCAAACAGTAGACGTAGCGTGTGCTACCGACTACGGGACTAACCTACAGGTGTCAAGACAAGACGGGACGTGACGGACAGGACAAGACAGGACAGGACAAGTAAGACACGAAAGGGTTCACGCCTTACGGTTCGAGGGGGATCAGACCCTCTTGCCGTGCGCACGCTCAACCCAACCCCAAACCCAGGAACTCAGGACAAGATTCACAGGGATCATTTCCGCTAGGGAAACATCCGAAACGCCCGAAGGCTTTTTGTATAACAGGGATCACTTCCGCAAGGAAAGCATCCGAAACGCCCGAAGGCTTTTTGGTAACAGGGATCACTTCCACGGAGGGAAGCATCCGAAACGCCCGAAGGCTTTTTGTATAACAGTCACGGGGATCACTCTCGCATGGAGAGCATCCGAAACGCCCGAAGGCTTTTTGTGTAACAGGGATCACTTCCGCGGAGGGAAGCATCCGAAACGCCCGAAGGCTTTTTGTGTAACAGGGATCACTTCCGCGGAGGGAAGCATCCGAAACGCCCGAAGGCTTTTTGTGTAACAGGGATCACTTCCGCGGAGGGAAACATCCGAAACGCCCGAAGGCTTTTGGGTGACAGGACACGACATGACAAGTGTAGGGAAATTTATTCTAGGGTGTCCACACGCACGCACACACAAGATAGTCCTATGTTGTCAGCAGTTCATTGTTGTCAGGCTCAGACTTCGTCGTCAAGTCTGAGCCGTCACGGGTCGTCCCGGACGCTATCATTTCACGTCCGGTTCTCATCACACACAATTTAACAGTTCTACAAACTAGAACTAAAGCACAGTCAAATCGCAAGTGGGTACACTTGCCTGGAATAGCGAGTGCGTCGTCTGTCCGGGGCGTCTCGTCCAGTCGTCGCGTCCGCGGTAGTCCGTCTGAAAAGAGATCATGGCGACGGTGTCAAGTCGCGATTTTCTTCAAATCCTATTTAGGTTCATTTCTAAGTTAGGCGTGGCTACCCTAACTGTCACGAGTCAAGTTGTCCGATCAGCCTATCCGACGAATCTATCCTATGTGCACAGTCAAAAGTCCAAACGTCGGTCTACGGTTACACATCGATTTAAGAGAGCAGAAAATAAATTTACTGAGTTAAGTTGCCAGTTTTAGTTAGGTTCTCAGTTTTGCTACTGTGGGGGTTTCGCTACGAGATAGGGGAACCAACCTGTCCGGAGTCTGGGGTAGAGCGGACGTAGTGTCTGAACGGCGACCGATCTGACTGGCACGGCTACGGATCGTCTCCTAGCGGTGTCTCGGCTACGGGCAGCGTAGCCAGACACGTTCTGGTAGCGGGCAGGACGCGTGAACAATGAGCAGTGCGTCGGGTAGGCGTACTACGGCTTCCGGAGAACTTGCAACGACAACCGAGATGAACGGTTCGTCGTACCCAATGCCTACGACGTCGGGAGTCGTAGGAAGAGTTCACGACGTCGATGAATACTCCCAGACGGTGTAGGAGGCTGTCGGAGGGCTCCACAGCGAGGAGAGGCGGCGAGATCTTGGCGGCGCGTCGGAACGTCGCAAAACAACCAAAACAGCGAGCAACGACGCTGTTACAGGAGGTTTCGTGGCGTGGGGTCGCTGTCAACGGCGAGAGGGGGCAGAGGGGGTTCACGGCGACGGCGTGGGGGCTCCAGCGGCGGCGGCAGCGGCGGCGGCGGCCGTCGCGGGCTGCATCAGCTGCTGGGCGGGGTTTCAGGCGGTTATCGGCGGTCTCCGGCGGCGCTCAGGTCGACGGCGAGAGAGGGGAGGTCGGGGAGTAGGTCGGCATCGACTGCGGCCTCCGGCGGCGCTCAAGTCGACGGGGAAGAGGGGTTTGTGTGGGTAGGGTTGCCTCTAGGGCCGGCGCAATGGAGTTTATTGCGTGTGCTGTGAAAAAAAAGTTAGGGAGCTAGGGTTTCTTTATAGAATGGGGCCCACGTGACTAGGAGGTGGAGTCACACGTGAGGGGGGCTGCCTTCCAATTAGGTCTAGGGTTTATTAGGGTTTAATAGGATTAAAAAGTTAGGGGTATTCTCGTAATTAACTGGCTTTACTAGTGCACAAGGGTCAAACGGTGCCCAAAAATTATAAGAAAAATACCGGGGCGACCGGGGCGACGAGAGCAAGAAGTCGGAAGAGACGGATTACAATTTCGATGACGAGAAACGAAATTAAAAATAAAAACGCCTCAAGTCAAAAGTGCGATACGCGACGTCTCCTCGAAAAAGGTCAAATCGTGGGCGAACGGTCCGTGAAATGACGTTGCAAGTCAACACGGCAAATGTTGTACCCTCAGAGAGAGTCACAATGACATATCACACGATAGGGTTCGGAAGCAAACAAAGTCTAAAATAAATACGTGCACGGTCAAACGCACGTGCACAAAGAACTTACGATCGGAAACCGACCGTTACATGTACGCCCGAAGTCGTGACTTAATAGATAAGTGAGAAATTATAAATTTCGTAGCCACATATTTGTTTTCCCCTCTGAGCATGATAAACTATCCACATAAAATTTGAACGACTCAAGTAAATGGCCTGAAGCCATACTCGAGCATTCAAATAGACTTTTTAAAAGTCTCTAATTATTTAGAAAAGTGGAAGTATAAAATAATTTGCTCAAACCCCTGTATATGTCTCCTCAGCAAGACTAATTTTCATTGTCCTTTATAAATAAGGAATATTGAAATCAGGGGAGGTTCAGGATCAAACATGACCTGAAATAAAAATAAGGAAAACTTAAAACAGGGGAATTCTTGTATTAAATGGGAAAGGGAAGATATGATATACCTCGACATGGAGTAAGCAATGACAAGCCAATATCAGACCAGAAGTTCTGATAAGAGCCATAATGTTTTTGCAAACATGAATGTGCATTAACTTATGCCATATAAATACATACATATCTAGTCAAAACGACGAAAGTCTAATTGACCTTATGTATATTTAGCTACTCTCCGAGGACGAATAAACTTTGAAATCAAATTTAATCTGTTGTCATAACATAAGTCTTAATGAGCATGATTATTGTTGTATGTTTTCAAGAGCACACATCACACTATGTCACTTGTTGACTTAACAAAATCATCAGTATTATTCTCTTGTAGTTTTTAATACATTTTATTTTACTGTGAATGATTTGCTATCTTGAATACCCCTAAAAAATAAAAAGAGGATGCCATATACTCTCTGAAACTTATACAGTTTCAAAGGATATTTGTCAAAACGAAATCCCTAATGACTCAAGAAATAAATGAAGCCTGAAGCTTTGTCCCATAATGATCCGCACAATAGTCAATGTGAAGATGTAATCCTTCACAATTTGAACACAGTTCAATTATTACCGGACAAAATTAACTTGAGCATTTTAATGGACTTTTCAAAAGTCCCACATAAATTCAAAAAGAGGAATCATTTTGGAACACCAGAAGTGTCCAGAATCGACCAACTTTGGATCGATATCACCCTGGAGTGATGATGCAAGAAATCATCAACCAGACGAACCCGAAGATTCTTCAAAAAGGGTGAAACTTTCATTGTCCTATTCAAAAGGGAAAAATGATAATGAGATCATCTCCATTCACATGGACATTGACTCTCCCCACTTCCTCAAAGGAATTTAAGATGATATACCATCATCATTAAAGATAATGAAGACCTTTAGGTCTCTTGAGAGTATTTAAGGGATATAAATAGGCCTCGTCCACTCCCTTAATAGGACTGATGATGTACCCTTGGTGTACTCATCAATATATCCTCTAAAATGGTCATTATCCAACCACAATTTTTTAAAAAATAGTGGTAACTTTGGATAAAAATGGGAAATCATAAATAATTAGCAACAGTGGTTGCGTACACTCAGATAAACACACCATTAGAACCTTTTTATATACGAGTCTGATCAACTCCATATAAACATTTTCTAAGAATGGGTTTAGATCACATCTAAAAGATGGTACGTCTGCAACGCTGTGTAAGTGTTCCTGAAGCAACACTACATAAACTGTCATGATGCCATAAAGAGAACACATTCATCAGGACTAACCAACTTTGATGAATAGATTCCAAAATCTCGTATGAGTAAGGCATTTATACACGTCTTATAGATTGTGTGTTGATGGTAAAAAGGATCCTGAAGATCCTTCAATTCCCTATTTTGGTTCAAAACATCTATGAGCCTGAAGCTCAAATTGACCATTTAAAAAGTAAATACGTATGATTTGATTATAATCAGACTGACAATTTAAATATTGTCAAAACTTTCACATCCCTGCTACTAAAAATCCAGCTAGGATTGACATACCAAATATAATGGATGCAATCCACCAGTAGCAGAAGTGGATGTCCTTACGAGATGAGAGGACATACCACTAGGCTCCAAAGAGAGAAATCTACTCCTGGAGACCGAAAAAGCAATACCACCACAGGAAAGTGAGCTCAAATCCAGAACCTTATTGCAACTTGGTTGTTAAGGACCAATTCTGGATCTGTCCATATTCTTTACCCGTCCCAGAACCTTCACTTCTTTAACGCGTCGTGAAGGAGACACCTCTGGGAGAAATCAAATGATTATAGTACGTACGGGGTGAGTTTTGGACAAGAAAGAACACATTTTGTCGACAAATTCTCTCATATTTCACTTTGCCAGTTAATATCGATTCCACAACTCTGCTTTACCTGAAGCAAAGATATAGATTTGGCCAAATTATAATAATGTGGAATAAGGCAATAATAAGGTGAGCTGGACTCACTTATGAAATATGAGGTGTTGGACCTGAAGTCCTGGTATCAAAAATGATATCAAATCCTGTGGGATAACTAAGTATTGAAGGAGAATTAAAATAAAATCGTTAGCTATAAGCATTTTAATTTGCTATAGCTTTAGAGGTATAAATCGCTCAAACCAGGAAGTAATCAAGTAAGATGAGCTGAACTCACTTACAAGATGAATCAGATGCATCGATTGGTTTATGTCAAGGCGTAACCCGACGAATGGCAAAAAGAGGGAATTTTTGGTTGATGTTGCTATTGGATGTGACAACATTACCGATATGAAATTTCCTCAACTGTATGTATAAATTTTTTCTTTACTTTCCTTTCTTTTTGGGACATACATTAATAATATGATTAAAGGAAAGACAACCTAGATAGAGATCCTTAAAAGACTCATACTAAAAGGTTGTTGTTTGCACCTCTTAAAAACATTTTTGTTCTTAAGAGAGCAAATTAAAAGAATTGAGATTATTTTTAATAACTCAGAATATTATCGGATCTCCTGAAGAGAAAATACAGAAATATCTGTTAAAGCCTATCTATCAGATATGATATGATATGAAAATCCTAACTAGGCATAAATTCTTGGCTTACAGAATACAATCATCCTGAAGATGAACAATCATCCCGAAGATGAACTATCATCCTGAAGATGACATTAATCATCCTGAAGATGACACTAATCATCCTGAAGATGAACTATCATCCTGAAGATGAACTATCATCCTGAAGATGAACTATTATCCTGGAAATGAACTATCATCCTAAAGATGACATTAATTAATCATCCCAAAGATGAAAACTTCATTCAATGACGATTGATGAAGAAACATTATAATCATTCTCCACTAAATACACCTATTTGGTTGTATGGATATACATTAAAAGACCCCTTTCCGTTAGCTGGAAGAGGGGAAGAATATATATATGGTCCAGAAGTACCTTAAGTGTCTTTGGAACACTCTTTTACCTGGTCAACTGCATGCGTCTCTTTTGAGCGTTAGCAATATAGCTATTAGCCAGGTACAATGCAGCGCCTGCAGCGCACCACTGGACCTGAGTTATGTTGCTTCTGCGCTATCTCCAAGGGTCGAGGAAAAATCCTCTATGTTTAATGTATTTGCATATGCAGGTTACAGATCATCGCGATGAATAGCATAAAAGGGACGTCCACCTCCTGAAGGTTTACACAGAATCCTCCCAAGTCTACATCCTTCCACCATCCCGAGAAGCTCATCACCCAAGGAGCAGCTCAAGAACATACAAAACCAGGTCCTGAAGTACCTCGCAGACAATGACGATTGAGACGTGGAGCTGTCTACCAAGTTCGCAGCGCTCCTTCAGTTTCAGCTACTGCCCTATATGAGTGAAACTTGTATAGATGAGTGATGCTTGTACTTTACTTTTGCTTTTGGAATGTTGTAGATGAGATGGATGTATAGACACATAGGAGATAAATGTATAGATATATAGGATATCTGCAAGCCTGAAGCTTGATAAGATAAGGGGGAGTCAACTGTAGAGTTGTACTCTTTTCCTTGGCTAATGGGTTTTCCCACAGGGTTTTCCATAGTCAAGGTTTTAATGAGGCAACCACATTGACTCTGGATCGAGAAGTATCCACCCCTCGACACATCCCCAAATCAGGGGAAGTTATGGAGTGATGTACTCTTTTTCCTTCGCTATCGGTTTTCTCCCACAGGGTTTTCCATAGCTAATGGTTTTTAAGAAGGCAGTTACCCTTAACTTGGATCTAGAAGTATCCACCCTTTAAGATACTCATTAGTACTAATGAATCATTCAGTATTCATTAGTCGAGTATACCACGTTGGTTGGATAAGGGGAAGTGTTATGAATAGGACCCATTGGGCCTATTGGGTATCCACCCACATGAGTACCCATTATGAATACTATATAAAGGAGGCTAGGGGTTTCCTAGCCTCAACCTTCTCCAAACCTGTTTTCTCGTTCACAACAATAAACCTATATTAGTTATAAGAATTAGTTTTATAAGCTAAGTTTCTAAAAATTAGTTTATAATAAAATAAAAAGTTCTTATTATTAGTTTGTGTAGCTAACTCGCTTTTGAACCATGTATCCCTACCGCTAACCAAAACGCGCCTTCCACTACAATGCGAATCAGTAACTCTTCGTATTCTTGCTATGGACTTTAAAACAAAAACAAATGCATGTTGAAATTAGTTTTCTTTCATTAGAAATTGATCGTTTGAACAGTTAACTAATCTTGACAATCTGCCCAGTATCGCTATAGACTGATGCTAGTATTGTAAAATGTGTAAATCTAGATAATGATACCTGGATTTGCAAATAGGGTAACATCACAGACACTTGGGTTTAGGGTAACTTATAATAGCAAGTGTGCAAGATCGACCAGTCTGATCTTTGTTGTTGTTGTTGTCCCGACTCGCCAGTCGGTGACAAATTCATAGACATGAATCATAGAATATCGAACAGTATCGTATTTGTTTTACAGATTTGGTTTAACCCGGGTACACGCACCCGTGGTATCAGGTGGACTCTTGGTTGCTTACCGTACTATGCTTTATAAGTCACGAACTAGGTTCAAACACAGTAATACTCTCGTAACCTTGTCATCCATAAAAATGTTTCTTTTAATTACTGATAAATTGTGAAAGTTGAAAAACTGCAAAGCTGTATCTCTTTTTATTTCCATGCTCTTTTACTTCTAGTCCATGCTAGTTTTCCATGCTTGTTTAATGTTTTGAATACTATGCTATATATACTTTGAGTTACATCTGATCCTAGCGACCTTTCTTTTGTGATGGACCCGCCAGATATTTCACAGGTTGAAGAAGTTACACCAGAGACTGCAGACGCTGAGTTTGCTGTAGAGTTTGACCAGGAGGACGCTAGTTACTAAGTGTGAGTGTGAGAGTGTTTTTTTATTTGATGTATCAGAGTGGCTTGGTGTGTAATTATATTCGGTTGTATTTCCTCTTCTGTACGATGCTGTTTGTAATAAGGTTGTATTTGATTTTCATGTATGAGTATTTGGCATCTTTTTTGCAACAGAGCCTGTATTGACTTCATTGGTGCCTAGCAGGACTTACGCATGTTCCACGAACGGAGTAAGGGCTACTAATCCACAATCTAAATCTCTACTTTAGATTAAGAACTTGGATGGAGGGAGAGGAAATATTTCGGCAGAGCTTCGCTAGAATGAAGATGCATGCATGAATGCCATGCAAAAGTGTAAGGAAAAATGGCTACCCTTGGGTCTTATTTATAGCCCCCAAGGTAGTTATTTTAGGAGTAATTGTTCCTTAGGAACAAGTTAACTAAGGTGTACCATGATGCATGGCACATTATAAGCTTAAGTTGTACCATATGCATGGTACAACATAAGCTTAAGATATTACCCCCTTTATTAGCCATATGTCGCATGCACTTATGCACACATAATGCGACTTTCCCATCAATCTAGAGATCCTCTCCGCAAGGGAACATATTCCATTTTGCGTACGACTTCGTGTACGCGACGTTCGAGGTCCATATTCCCTTGTACATCCCCTACAAGGGTGTACTAACGTCTTCCATATCTAACATCTTCCACTCACACTTGAGGGGATTGTAAGAGAACGTCTTTCTCTTAGTTCTTTTATCTATCATACCGAGAAATAGGACCGTGCGACCGTCATGCGCGTAGAGTCTGTTGTTGTACACTTGTTAGAGATACACAACGACCTCGAAGGTGCAAAGTTGAGTAGTTCAACGGCATGCTTTACCCTAGATTATTTCTTCACAATTTCTTGTACTTTATATTCAACAATTGAATCCCATCTGGATTACAATTGGCTGGCCAGCTTTGAATCATTTAAAGTCCAAATGTGAATTTGAAATCAATCTTCCTCTTCTTGCGAACCTTCTGATCTTGACTTGATTCTGTTTTTCTAACGTGCCCTGCCGAGACCAGAATTATCATAGCCCATTAGCAACACGCTAAGATAGCGATCATCTCGTCAAATCTAAAGGAACCAATTGGAGTCCTTGAGGGTAAGGGTTAAGACCCGTATGGCCTTTGAGTCTCACATAATAGCAAACACTATTGCTACTAACTCTGTGGTCGAAATGCATACGTGGTATGAACACGTACTACAACATCACTCCTTTCCCAGGGAGAGTATGTCTTAATGATGTTGTACGGATGAAAAGATCAGACACCACAGTGCCTATCTTTTTGAGTCCCCTTACTACTCGTGAAAAAATTCACGGACTCTCATCCTGCATAAGACAGATAGGATTAAGAAATCCTATGAGATCTCTTTCAAATATCCTTGTGATACAGATCTCAGATCTTTTGTAAGCATCCGTATGATGCAGATCTTTCATTCGACTATCTTGTTAAAGTCATGACTCTAAATCATTCGTCTAATGATTTTGACTTTAAACTAGTCTCATCTCTATCTTATCCATCTGATAAGATAAGGCGGTTGCTCATGTGAGAGAGCCAACCTTAATTTGTCCGACATACACACAATTCAGCTGAGATTTCAAAAATGTACACAAACATTTCTTAAGAAATTCATATGCAATGTTTGAAAAGAACTTATTCTTTTATTAAATTTGATCTTTCTCAGACATGGGAATATATATTGGTACAACTCAGCTCTTACGCAATCCTTGGGATGATAAGTGTTTATAAAACACATTTCTGGGGATCGCTTTCGTAAGCTGATCCTCTATCATCTCATGCGTAGATATGTACCTTATGTCTACCTTCTTGGTTTTATCATAGTCTTTTGCAAATCTGCAGTTCCTTTAAGATACTGCATTATCCTCTTAACCGCTTTCCCAGTGTTCTTGCCCTGGGTTGGATTGGTAACGACTTACCATTCCAACGGCAAAAACAGATGTCCAGTCTTGTATGCATCATAGCGTACATAAGACTATCAACTGTACTGGAATATGGAACTTTTTCCATAACTTCCTTTTCCTTTTGGTTCTTTAGGACATGATTTCAGATATAAATTATCGCATCTGCTTATAGGAGTATCAATTGGACTTGCAGTCCTACATATTAAACCGTTCTAGAACCTTCTTTATATAAGGTCTCTTGTGAAAGAGAAAGAAGTTTCTTTGAACGATTCCTTGAAAATCTTAATTCCAAGGATATATGTGGCTTAACCATGTCTTTCATCTCAAAACTGATGAAAGTCAAGCCTTGATATCCATCACAAAGCCCTTGTTATTTCTGGTTATTAAAATGTCATCTACATATAGAGACATAATAACATCCTTGCTTTTAATCCTCTTGATATATACGCAGTTATCTTCATCAAGCATGGAAAATCCATTTGATAGGACAATTTCTTGAAATCGTATATACCATTGCCTCGAGGATTATTTAAGGACCATATATGGACTTACGAAGTTTACACACCTTATGTTCGTTTCCTTCTTTTACAAACCCCTGTTGGTTGTTCCATATAGATCTCCTCGTCCAATTCTCCATTGAGAAATGCAGTCTTTACATCCATCTGATGTAATTCGAGGTATAAGCAAGCTACCATTGCCAGAATCAGGCGAATCGAGGTAAAACGCACAACAGGTGAGAAGGTCTCTTCGTAGCCTTAATCCCTTCATGTTGCGTAAAACCTTTCGCGACAAGGCGAGTTTTATATCTATCTATAGAGCCATCAGCCTTATGCTTGATCTTGAGAACCCGTTTGTTCCCAATTGCTCTATGTCCTCTGGGTAAGTTAACTAAGTCCCAGACTTGGTTAACTTTCATGGATTTCAATTCCTCTTTCATCGCTTCCATCTATTTGTCTTTTGCAGGGCATGATACGGCCTGTTTGAAAGTAGCAGGCTCGTCATCATCTTGTAGTAAAGTCATAAAGGTTTGCGGAAATTCATCCTCAAATCTTAGAGGAGCCAACCTTGTACGACTACTACGTCGTATTTGAGATTCTTTAAGTCCTTGTTGACTTGAATTTAGATCAATTCTAATATCACTCCCACTTGGAATGTCTTAGAATTGCTCCCACTTGGATCATTATTCCCGTATGGAATAGGATAATCGTCATTCGTATAATCCATTGGTGAAGGTTGAAACGTATTTTCCGTTTTCACCAAGAATTCTCCCACTCGAATGAGGTAATCCTTCTTGATCATTAATCTCAAATAGAGATAAGTCCTGACTTATCTCGCCCTGTCTTGGAAACCTCGTTTTCCAAGAAAGTGACATCTCTCAACTCAAACTCAATTAGACTTCCATTGTCTTCCTGACTAACGATACATTTGGAGTTTTCTGCGTATCGTATAAAGATACATTTCCTTCCCCTTGGCCCAAGTTTGCCATATTTATGGGAGGAAATATGTGCGTTGAATGCACAACCCCAAGGTTTCAAAATGTTTAAGTCAGGAGGACCTTTGGTTCCACAACTCATAAGGAGTGGAGCTAACTGATTTCGAGGGTACGCGGTTTAAAATGAAAGTGGCCGTTAATAATGCATCACCCCAAAAGGTGATTGGCAAGTTAGCTTGCGCCATCATTTGAGCTGACCATTTCCATTAAAGTCCTATTTCTCCTTTCTTCAACACCGTTTTGTTGAGGAGTATAAGGCATAGTTACCTGATGTACTATGCCTTTTTCATCACAAAGTTCCTTAAAACTTATTGATTTGATATTCACCGCCCCTATCGGTTCGCAAGACCTTAATCTTGCGATCTAATTGATTCTCCACTAAACTCATATAGTTTTTAAAGCAAGCCAAAGCTTCACTTTTGTGGGATATCAAATAGATATGTCCGAATCGGGTGAAATCATTAATAAAAGTGATGAAATAGGACTTTCCGCGTCTTGTCTTGACATTCATCGGACCACATATGTCCGAATGAATAAGCTGTAATGGAACCTCGGCCCTTTTGCCGGTTCCAAACGGCTTGCGACAAGATTTCCCCACAAGGCAAATGTTCGCAGGTCGACATTTCAACCTTTGAAACATTGGATAGAAGGCCACGTTTGGCAAGTCTATCCATACGCGTTGGTCCAATATGACCAAGCCTTGTGTGCCAACAAATTATATTAGACTCATTAGTCAAAGAATTTGTCACAAGGAAATTTTATTATATGAGAAATCATACATTGTACTTATTACAATGAATCCTTTAAATACATAACCCAGAACCAATAAAGGAATTATTACAAAATAGGTCCATATTACAATCATGAAGGAACCAGCTATAACCAAGACCCATTAAATTGACCACAGTTATAATATTCCTTTGAATATATGGAATGAAGAGAACATCATGAAGTAGAAAAGTGCGGCCGTTGTCCAAGACTAGCTTGCGAGTCCCAACGCCTTTCACTTCAACACGTGTGTTGTTTCCTACATTGATCCACTTCATTCCTTGGGGGTATCCGGTGATACTCCATCGAAGGACCGTCTGTCCTTTGCTATGTGGTCGGTGGCACCTGAATCAATTATCCCAAAATGGATTAGATTCCCACAAGAAATAGTGAACTAGAAACACATATGTAACTAGTATTACAAGTTACCTCGTCACTTCCACTCGTACACCGAACGAGCATAGTGACCGAGCTTATTACACTTGAAGCACTTGATCCTTTTCAAGTCTTTCTTCTTGTGCCATTTTCTTGTGCCCACCCTTATGTTTGGGTTCCTTGGTAGACTCAGGTTGCTTATTACGTTCATTAAAAGACTTCGAACGATCTTTACGTTTCTTTCCCCCGTGTGAGGAACTAGCAACCATGTGCACTTCTGCACTTGGCTTGGCAGCCGCAAAGCCGCTCTTCCTCTAATTCGAGGTGCTTGAAAACATCGTTGAAGGTCTTGATGCACTCATTATGAGTGAGATGCATCTTCATCTGATCCCACCCATTTGGTAGGGAACGTATGACTGCTTGGATTTGTTGCTTCATCTGTGAGCACATGACCTGCATCCTTTAACTCCGAGATAAAGTTCATCATATGTCGCAGATGTTTCCCCATGGAATGGATCTGGACATTTCTTATATGAATCGAACCTTATAGTTAAGGAGCGAAGTTTGGACACCGATGTGCCACCGAACTTCTCCTCTAGCTTGGACCATATGTCCATGGCTAGGTCATGTTCTCGGAAGATGCGCATTATGTCATCAGCCATACTGCTTAATAACGTAATGCGCGCTATCTTGTTCTTCCGAGACCAAGCATCAAAAGCTTCCTTGTCTCGTCGGTGTTGGGCCGTAGTGCCCAACTCAGGGTTCAATCATTACGTTCTTTAGAGTTTCGAGCACTTCTTGCTCCCTCTAAAACGTATTGTATCTTAATGGACCAAAGTTTGTAATTATCGCCGTTGAGTTTTTTCACCTTTGTTTAACTCAGCGACGATATTCTTTGAAGCGGAAGACATTTTACTTTTAAAATGCTGCAAAAAAACACAAAACCGAAGGTTTGATCAAAACATTGCATAAAAATTCTTAAAATATAACTCCCACTTGAAATGATAATAGAATATCCCATTTGGATAGTTCTAAATATTCAAATCCCACTTGGAATTATATTATATTTGATAAGTTACTTTCGAAAAATATTGAAGATGTTGTTCTAGAATCGAAAAGGTCTCTATGATTCCAATCACCATCTAGAAACAACCTTCAATATTCCCCCCATCACTTAGCAAACAATCGTACTCTTATAGTACTTCGCAGCGGAAAATTACCTTTTGAAAAACATATCTTTCAAAATGGAATAGGTGAGAGTTTGCGCAAAGAATTTTAGCGCAACAATTGCCAAGCCACGAGACCTGTTCTACACACCCATGGGTTAGATAACCATGGCTGGATCGTGGTAGGACTTGGAATTCTAAATTGCGCTATCCCCGATTAAGGACGAGGACATAACCTATTTGAAAAACACCTTTTTCAAAAAATTTGAAAGCCCGTTGGCTAATCTCCGTAGAGTAGAGCACAACGTCATAAGTACATTGGCTAATCTCCGTAGAGTAGAGCACAATGACATGGCCTAATCTCGCATGAAGTAGAGCACTATGGCTAATCTTCAAAGGAGTAGAGCCCAATGAAAAACTTCATTAAAACGTTAGTCCCGTATGAACTAGTCGGCACTGTGGTTAGCCCTGTATGGGCTAATCGGCACATTTGAGTTTGGCCAAGGCCTTTTGTCACCCCGTATGGGGTCAGTTGGCAAGTTTGCAATCGACCCAGACCTTCTGTCGGATTGGTCCGACCAAAAACACAAAATTGGTCGACCAATTTTTCGGACTGCAACTTCTTCCCATCCAGGGCCTCTGCCCTTGCCGGGGCTTGGCCAAGGGGCCGGCGAGGGCCTCTGCCCTTGCCGGCCAGGGGACCTGGCCCCTCGGCCAGGGCCGGCCATGCCCTGGCCGAGGCCAGGGCATTGGCCCTGGCCTCTGCCAGGGCCGGCCAGGCCCTGGCCGAGGCCAGGGCGCCGGCCCTGGCCACTGCCAGGGTCGGCCAGGCCCTGGCAGTGGCCAGGGCGCCGGCCCTGGCCACTGCCAGGGCCGGCCAGGCCGGCCCTGGCCTTGGCCGGCCATTGCCGGCCTGGGCCATGGCCGGTCATGGCCAAGGCCATTTGGCATTGGCCGGACCATGGCCCTTTTGGCCATGGCCGGCCACCCCCCCTTTGAATGGGGTTGCCGCACACAATCCTCCCCCTTGATGGGGTGGTCGCCGGTGGTTATTGGCCGTCAGCCAACCCCCTCCGCAAGTGGAGGGGGGTGCATGGCCTTCATAGCCCATTTGGCCATGGTGCACATGCACCAAATTTCATCTTCAACCCGATGGAAAATAACTACCATCATCTTCCTCGATGAAGCACCCGTTCGTCGATGAAGCACCCGTTCGTCGAGAAATTAGTTATTTCCTAATGGCCGTGTGCCAAAAATGAATAACGTACTACGTGAATGGTCGGTTCTTCCCGTCACGGAGAGTTCCTACCCATATTCGTAATGATAGGAGACCCTAACGTGAAAAGAACAACCGCTGCGTTCTCTCCGTCACGAAACGTTCCTACCATATCCGTAATGGTAGGAGACCCATTCGTGAAAAAGACAACGACTCGTTCATAGTTTCGACGGGGCGGTGGTTTGACCGGGGCGAACCCATATGGCTCTGATACCAATGTAGGATCCTGCCAAAACAGAGTTAGGATCGATAAATAAAGTTGAGACTTACGCTTGCGTATGCGGCGCGGTAGTCTCGGAACTTTGCCTTCGGATTCGCCACGACGGATCGAGTCTTCTCACGAACGGAGTAAGGCTACTAATCCACAATCTAAATCTCTACTTTAGATTAAGAACTTGGATGGAGGGAGAGGAAATATTTCGGCAGAGCTTCGCTAGAATGAAGATGCATGCATGAATGCCATGCAAAAGTGTAAGGAAAATGGCTACCCTTGGGTCTTATTTATAGCCCCCAAGGTAGTTATTTTAGGAGTAATTGTTCCTTAGGAACAAGTTAACTAAGGTGTACCATAATGCATGGCACATTATAAGCTTAAGTTGTACCATATGCATGGTACAACATAAGCTTAAGATATTACCCCTTTATTAGCCATATGTCGCATGCACTTATGCACACATAATGCGACTTTCCCATCAATCTAGAGATCCTCTCCGCAAGGGAACATATTCCCTTTGTGTACGACTTCGTGTACGCGACGTTCGAGGTCCATATTCCCTCGTACATCCCCTACAAGGGTGTACTAACGTCTTCCATATCCAACATTGACTTCATTGGTGCCTAGCAGGACTTACGCATGTTCCATACAGTAACGGGCCCCATGAGTGGGTCGTTACAATTTTCCCCATAGCCTGATCCTGAGATTGTGCACATTTCTACCCCTCCACCATTACCCCACCTTGACCCTGTGATTTCATACACTTATCCACCACCCATCACAGAGTCCGTTTCCATCCCCTCCACATACACCCTCACCTCCTCCTACATCCCCACCACACAATGGCACCATCATCATTCTGTCCTCATCCTCAGAGGACGACTGGACCACTCCATCTCCACCTCCACCAATAAAATCTAAGCTTGTCCACACCACTCCATCCCCACCACACGTTGACACTTCAGCTGAGCATTCAGCTGATTCCGTTGTCCCATCCACTCCACCCACCCAGCCACCACCTGACGGTGGCTCAGCTTAATTGGAGCATCACCTATTTTTGGCAACCCCATCATCATTTAGCCCATGCATTATACACTTGCATTATTTTCGGTCACAATTTTATGTAGCTAGGGGGAGATGCACCTGGGTCTCCTTCCTCTTATTTTATTTGTCATCACACCATTTTTCTATGTTTTCTTTGCGTTTAGGACAACGCTTGGTTTAGCTTGGAGGAGGAGCTCTTTCATGCAAAATTTCTAATTTTCCCTCTTATTTTCCTATTTTTGTCGTCGTTTTCGTTTTCATTTCACTTTTTCATTCTTATTTTTCCATCTTTCTCTCTTTCTCATATGCATCATGTTTATATTCAATATATGCATTCAAAACCCAAAAAAATGAAAAAAAAAATCAAAATCTCCAAAAATATTCACATTCGCATCATGCATGTTGCACCTTCATGCATACATTTGTATATACTTGCATTTGCCTCGAGAATTTTTTCGAAAACGAGTTTTTATTTGCTATGAATCCTAAATTGAAATTCGTTTTCCGAACTTTAATGCTCAATTTCCATGATGTCGACTTGAATATGTGAATAGTTCGTAACCTTAGCTTAAATCTCTTGTAATACCCTAGCTTTCGCCGTCCTCACAACCCCTAAGATAGAAGTACTTGAAACCGACCTAGATTGACACCTAGGAACCCATTCTATACATGGACCGTAGAGCCGATAGTTGTGTAAAATGGTTTATAATCCCTCGAGACTTGGATAACCACACTTCACTTAGTACTGAGAATTGAATCTGCCTAGTTTACTTCATGTTTTTCAAAAAAACCAAAAAGAAAAAAATTGTGAATAGAAAAAATAATATGCACCGTTTCCCCAGCGAAGCTGAGTAACCGGATCCCCACGATAGTAACTGTCGGGGCCCTGCGTAAAAAGGCCTAGTTTGCGGGAGTGCGTATGAATAAAGATTCCACTTGGGTTGAGTTAGTAGGTCCCAGTGATCCTTCTTGGCCCGGTGCCCTAAGGTCATCTGATCTGGGAGTCACCGACCCAATGCTCCCTACACGACCCAATTGCAAATCCCAAAAAAATGTGTATATAAGAAACTTGTATATATAGTATAAATGAAATCATGAATAAACTTGGCAATTTCTTGAATCAAGGAACCGTGTCGTGTCATGAGTGCCACTTCTTCGATCGACCAATATTCCATTATTCCATACTTATCCCCTCTTAGACTATTGTATAGCTTAGGTTCCTACCATTTCAATCTAAGGTCGGGTTAGAGGAAATGTTTTAGAATGTGAGTGTAGCCATCGTCTAGTGTATTGCATAGCGATTTGAGTAGGGATAATGTTATAGGAACATATTCTCGTCGACGGAAATATTTCCGAGCATTTAAGTTTCTCGAATTCGAATTTTCAATTCACTCACATATATATTCTCGTTTTTTTGAAAATTTTCGAAGTTTCATCGCATCATTTGCATGTTGACTGCTTTCCTCCAATCTACGCTCTCTCTTGTCTTCCTTGAGGACAAAGAAGAGTTTAGCTTGGAGAATTTTGATGAGTGTTTATTGTATATATTTTTTCCCTCTTTTTCTTGCACGTTTTACATTATTTCATTCTCCATTCTTCCCCGGTTTCTCCGTTTTGTCTCTTCTTTTGCTTTTGTGGTCCATCACATACTTTGCAGGAAATATGTGCCGATTAAAGACCATATGGCAAGATCTTAGTGCAAAGAGGCGAAAGGAGCGATGCCCGGGGGTCAATTGATGCAAGGGAAGAAAGTTTTGTGAATAACTAAGACGCACGCGGCCGCGTCATCATGTACCAAACAGCAACGTCAAATTGCATTGGAGATGACATCTACGCGGCTGCGTCAAAGACCACCAAACAGCCGCGTCAGAGGAGATAAAGATTGAACATCTAAAGCCCACGTGGCCTGCACAGACAAAGACCACGCGGCTGCGATTTCTTGAAGACTGGAGCAGATGAACATGACCGCAACAAATACGACGCGGTCGCATAGCTGTTTTTGACGCAGCCGTGTCTCTAATGATGCGACCGCGTCACTGAAGCCCCTTTTCCCATTTTATGCATGGGATCGACGTGACCACGTCGTTTTTGACGCGGTCGCGTCAGACTAACTTTTTGAGGCGGCTAGGTCTAATTCTGGGGGCTATTTTGGTCATTTAGGTGCACGTATATAAGCACCCCTTCATCCTCCTGCGAGGAAAAAGCTTCTTTCCAGCCATTTTCTGTTATTTTCTAGGGTTGAGGAAGTTTGTAAGGATTCTAAACTCGTTTTCTTTGTTTTTTTCATTGTTCGCATTGCTTATTAGTGTAATAGTTTAACTTTTCTTAATAGAAACTTTCTCTCTTTTTTATTATTGCAATGTTTTGCAATCTACTGCTAATCTAATCCGAATCTATGGCTTTAGATGCTTACTCGTTGCTACGAATCCCTTCTTTTGTAATGTGTAGTGAGTAGTTCCCTTCTAAGGAAATGGGATGAACCCCATTGGATTACGACTACGGTTGAACTAATTAATTAATGTAAGTGCTGTGCTAATTGAGATTAGAGGTATATTGGAATGATTATTATTGTCGTAGATTCCACCCCTCCCTTCGGGGCGATCGGATTGGCCGTCGACCAAAAGTCGGGACCAATCCGGAGATCCGATCCCTACAACGACCCATACTATCGGTGTGGTTGACGAGAGTCGGCACCGATTAGAGCTCTCCCAATGTAGGTCTAATCCCGAAACGTCACTGAGAGCGGGATGAAGATTGGGGATATTCATCAAGCGTAATGTGCCCAACGTACACCGATGCATCGGAGACCACTGACATCGGTGTAGGTTGGGTTGGCCTATCATTGCATCGTGACTGCAGGGGTTAGGACATGACATAAGGGAATAACATATCATGCATCACGAGAGTGAGGGATATGTGAGTGCCCTTAGGTCACACGATCCCTCCCGAGTCCCAATGAACCTGGCAACCGATTGATTACTTGTCTAACCCTAACCTTAGTCCAATGGAGAGGATTCCCCACGTCCTAGGGCTTTTATCCCTTGATCCACACTTTTCCTATTTTCACCGACCAATCACCAATTTTATTGTGTAGCCCTTACTCGAAGAGCCATAAACTGATACTCACTAACCGCCTCCTCGTATTCGACCCATAAGCGACTACACATGACCTGTGCGTTGCGGTATTTTATTAGCATCGTCCCTTGGGGATCGATCAGACATCTTCTTTGGTTCTGCAACATCTTTAGCATCCTTTTCTTCCCTAGCTTTAAGCTCAAACTCATATGTTATCAAGTTTTCGATGAGCTCCACCATGCTATATGTGCTAAGATCTTTAGATTTCGGGACCACAGTAACTTTAGCCTCAAAGCTCTTTTGTAGTACACCTAAAATCTTCCTCAACAAATACTTAGTTGAACAAAACTTTCCAAGAACCATGGAGTTGTATATGAGGGCACTGAATCTCGTGTACATCTCCTTAATTGTCTCATCATTCGCCATCCTGAAGCTCTCGTACATATGGTTCAGCAAAGTGAGGTGAGTTTCCTTTACTTGCGATGTTCCTTCACGGGTAACCTCCAAAGAATGCTAGATCTCCTTAGATATAGAACAATGGAAAACACGATTATATTCACTTTTATCCAAGGCACAAATAAGAGCATTCATAGCTTTAGCATTCAAAGTGTATACTTTTTTTTCATTAGCATCACACTTGTCTTTAGGCTTAAGAACATCTACTCCCTCTAACCATAGGAGGTGTGAAACTAAACTCAACCATATCCCAAACATCATAGTCAACAGAACTCAAATAAATTTTCATGCAAGATTTCCAATAAGCATAATCGGCTCCATTAAATAGTGGTGGTCTAACTACGGACTTTCCATCACCAAAAGCACCATCTGAAGTACCCATGACTGTGTGTGTATGCAACACTATCCTTTAGGTCTAAAATTTTAGTTCTTGGGTTCAAAACTAATGTTGTTTTGATGATGATCAATACATTATGTTAGTGAGCTAATCAATCTTATGTTTTAGTCTCAGTTTATATTAATGATTATATGTTGATGAGACAAAGCATAATGCTTGGAGGATGATGCAATGGATATATTAAAGACCTCCAAGATTGATGGTGTGCTCAAGCTTGAATGAAGTCATGAAGATCATCTAGTGAAGCCAAAGCTTGGAACATAATGATGGATGGACTTCTAGAGGATCAACTTGATGAAGGAAAGCCCATCAAGAGGTGCCAAAGCTTGGAAGAAGGTGGGGAGCATTAAGGTATCATGAGCTTCAAGAATTAGACTCTAGGAGATGCAATAAGTAATCCATGTAATTTCAATAACTTGCATTTCTCTTTTTGAGTCTAGGATTATTGTAATGCCTTGATAGATGGTCTACTCATTCATGCATATGTATTTTCCATCTTAGTGAGCCTTATTATTATCATAGAACCCAACCCAATAGATTCATCATTCCAATTGACTCAATTGGAGTCTCTGGCTCTCCTCCAGGCGATTGCTGAAGGAAAGACATGCGACTGGGTGATTCCAGGCGCGTGGCCAGCTTTCTACAGTCGGTTGTTATGTACTAGCTCAAGTCAACTTTTATTGACTCTATCTTGAGCTATTGGAGACAGAGGACCGACGTTCATTTTACAGGTGCCTGTCTTCCATCATGTGCCTGGAAATTGTTCTACAGTCATCTGTGTGCCAAAGAGCGTAACTTGCATTTTCTGGGTTTCATCCCACTTAGCAAGTCAGTCGACTGATGACGAGATTTTAGTCGCCTGTCAATTTACAGGTACCTGTGTTTTGTTCATCTATTATCTGAAGGCGCCATGCGAAAGTTCCGTTTTCATCAGCTCCTTTCCATCCGAAGTGACAGTCGCCTACTGAAAGATATATAGGTGCCTGCTTATTTTCAGGCGCCTGTGTAGTCTTCTACAGTAGCCTGTCCTGACTGAGATTATAGTCGTTGGAAATTTTATAGCCGTTGACTAGTCGACTGTCGGTTGTTCATCAGTCGACTGTCTGTGCCGTAAACTGCCAAAATCTAGCTGTTGCAGATTTCTTCCCTGTGAGCTTTTGGTTGGTTTTATGGGCTCTTTTTAGCTTTCTATATATATGAGATGGCTTAGTTCATTTAGAACTCTTGAAAGGATTTAGGACATCATAGAAGATCATTTAATCACTTCTCTGAGCCACTCCTCCCTCATTCCCTCTTAGAGCTTCACTCTTATGCTATAGCATCTAAGCTCTAGGGAATTTCTCCAAGGGATTTCAATCTCATTCCTTTTCTTGGAGAACATCTTTCTTCTCTTCATCTTAATACACTCTAGTGAGAAGTGTTAGGATTCAGTCCTAGAAGAGAGAAAGATCATCAAGTGCAATCAAAGCCTCATCTCAAGCACTTGGGTTTCACTTGCATGCCTTCAACTTCATATGAGTAAGTTCATCTCAAGACATATGTAAGTGTTGTTTTGTTTTGTTTCTTGAAACTCTAACTTTCTTTGTGAAATTTAGTTTTACTCTCTTTGTGGGAGTTTGGTGTCCTAGTGTAGGACTAACCATAATTCTCTATGTGGAAGTTGGTAATTCTCTGTGTGGGAATTTGACCCTTGGGTAGGGTTGGTTGGGTTCTTGTGTAGGACAAAATCCTCTGTATGAGGTATCTCTTGTGAGATTATATTCACTTCTCTTTGTGGAAATTATAGAGGATATTGGTGTGGCTAGACGTACCCATGTTTGGAGAACCAGTGTAAAATCTTTGTGTTTGCGTTTTTTGTTGTTGAGCATACTCTTTAATTTCTGCTGATTATTTTGATTTAATTTCAGTAACTTTTAATTAAGAACTTTGCTTGCCATTACATCATTCACCCCATAGTGTGTGTGTGTGTGTGTGTGTGTGTGTGTGTGTGTGTGTGTGTGTGTGTGTGTGTGTGTGTGTGTGTGTGTGTAGCCTCGCAGGGTCCTAACAAGTGGTATCGGAGCCTTGGTTTGGTGGATTTTGCAAGCATTGCTTCTAAGTGTCAACAACATTCTCCCAAGTTCGATCCGGAGAACTATACTCAATGGAGGAGCAAGATGATCAATCACCTCAAGAAGAACAATCTCTTGGATGCGGTGACTTTGGATATCTCAGATTCAAACTTCATGATTGATGTCCACGCCAAAAGAGCTTTGTGCATCTCCACGTGGGACTATGAAATGAAGAAGTTGGATGCATGGAGATGACACATGAAATGTCGAGCTATCTTGAGACCAAGTACACCAGAGGTGATGAGATTGTGTCAAGCGACGATGAGATATCTCAAACTCAATCCTCCTATGAGCATGTTAGTGTAAGTTCCAAATTTTTTTTAAATTCTCATAAGTGTAGTGCATATTCTCTTCATGATGACACACATGATTGCATTACTTTGCATGCTACGGATAAGTCTTTAATTGAATCTTTGCATGCTAAAAAAGAAAGATTTCTTTCTCTTATTCGTGAGTTACATGAGGAAAATGCTTCACTTAAACGTACTCATGTTTCGGATTGTGACTCCATCATTCTTGAGAGAGATTCTCAAATTGACCCTTTGAGAATGAGACATCGGTTCTCAAATATCAATGTCTTGAGCTTAGATCACGTCTATCCACTAGGGATGACGACATTTCTTCACTTTTGAAGAAGTGTGAGCTATTGTCTACTGAAATTGAAAATTTCAAATTGAGTAAGGACAAGGTTTTGGGGTCCTCGACTTTGAAGGTGAACAAACCAAGCTCTTCCCCCTATAGGACCCAAATAAATTTTGTCGGTGAGCCTTCTAAGGGGTTAGTCACATCTAAGTCTTCTTTTGGCCAAAAATCAAGTTTGAATATTAATCCAAAGAAGAATCATGCATATATGTACACCTCATTACATAAGAAGTCTATTCAAATATCTATTGGTGTGAATGCTTCTTCATATGTTGATATGCATGATAAATCTTCCCAAGAGAATAACTTACTTTGCATGCATGCTGGAATTAATGATAAACCTTTGCATGCTTCACATGTTCCTATGCATGGTAGAAATGCTCGTGTGAATGTTTCTAATGCAAAATTTCTTGTTTCACACACGAGACATACCAATGTTTATGTTCCACCTCATAAGCGTGCAACCTCACCTCCTACTCATGCCTTATCTAAACGTCTTCTTAAGAATCCAAATCACTTTCTATGTGGATTCCTAAGAATGTTTCTAGTCTTGATAGGAACTCGTATATAGATTCATATGCTCGTAAAGGTATATTTTTATATGACTATATACGAAAACCAAACTTTACTTTTGTTTGGCTTCCACCTTGCAAGCTCACTCACTTTAATTTTTATCGCTTGGGTACCATACTTGTATGTTTACATTTTGTACCCATATTTATGTGAGTGTGTCTATTACTCCCATTTTTGCATGTTTTGTATGATTATGGGGGAGTATGGAATTTTTGCTTGCTAGCATTATTTTTCCATTCATATGTCACAGTAAATATCATTCATATTATATTTGTGCATATGAGATGTTTATTTCTCTTGTCTTTCGTTTTCCTATTTGGCTATAAACCATCTTTTTGATATGCCAATGAGGGAGAGAAATGGGTTAGGTAAAAATATACCTTATGATTTTTATGCATTATTATCAATTGGTATGTTTTTGCATAACATCCATCAATATGATTTGCAATTTGCATGTTTATATTTTATACACATTTGCATATTGATTGGGGGAGTATATTACACATTGTTTATTTAAATGTTTATTATATTTATTATATTTTGACATAATAGATTGTCATCATCAAAAGGGGGGACATTGTTAGTCCTTGGGTTCAAGACAAACATTGTTTTGATGATGATCAATACATTATGATAGTATACTAATCAATCGTATGTTTTAGTCTCAGTTTATATTAATGATTATATGTTGATGAGACAAAGCATAATACTTGGAGGATGATGCAATGGATATATTAAAGACCTCCAAGAGTGATGGTGTGCTCAAGCTTGGATGAAGTTATGAAGATCATCTAATGAAGCCAAATCTTGGAGCATGATGATGGATGGACATCTAGAGGAGCAATGCCAAAAATTGGATCTTAATGAAGAGAAGCTCATCAAGAGGTGCCAAAGATTGGAAGATGTTATGGAGAATCAAGGTATCATGAGCTTGAAGACTTAGACTCTAAGAGATGCAATATGCAATCCATGTAATTTCAATAACTTGCATTTCTCTTTTTGAGTCTAAGATTATTGTATTGCCTTGATAGATGGTCTACTCATTCATGCATAAGTATTTTTCATCTTAGTGAGCCTTATGATTATCATGGAACCCAACCCAATAGGTTCATCATTCCAATTGACTCAATTGGAGTCTCTGGCTCTCCTACATGCGACTGTTGAAGGAAGGACATGCAACTGGGTAATTCCAGGCGCGTGGCCAGCCTTCTACATCATCTATGTGTACTAGCTCAATACAAATTTTATTGACTCTATCTTGTGCTACTGGAGACAAACGACTGACGTTCATTTTACAGGGGCATGTCTTCCATCAGGCGCCTCGGAATTGTTCAACAGTCATCTGTGTGCCAAAGAGCGTAACTTGCATTTTTCGGGTTTTATCCCACTTTGCAAGTCAGTCGACTGATGACGAGATTCAGTCGCCTGTCAATTTACAGGCGCCTGTGTTTTGTTCATCTATCGTCTGAAGGCGATAGTGCGAAAATTGCATTTTTCTCAGCTCCTTTCCAACCCAAGTGACAGTCGTCTGATGAAAGATATATTTGCGCTTGCACATTTTCAGGCACCTGTATAGTCTGCTACAGTCATCTGTCTTGGTTCAGATTATAGCCGTCGGGAATTTTATAGCCGTTGACCAGTCGATTGTCTGTTGTTCAACAGTCGACTGTCGGTGCCGTTAACTGCAAAAATCAAGCCGTTGCAGATTTCTTCCCTTTGGGTTTTTGGTTGGTTTTATGGGCTCTTCTTGGCATCCTATATATAGGAGATGGCTTAGTTCATTTAGAACTCTTGAAAGGATTTAGGACATCATAGAAGATCATTTAATCTCTTCTCTAAGGCACTCTTCCCGCATTCCCTCTTAGAGCTTCACTCTTACGCTATAGTATCTAAGCTCTAGGGGATTTCTCCAAGGGATTTCAATCTCATTCCTTTTATTGGAGAACATCTTTCTTCTTTTCATTTTCATACACTCAAGTGAGAAGTGTTAGGATTCATTCCTAGAAGAGAGAAAGATCATCAAGTGCAATCAGCCTCATCTCAAGCACTTGGGTTTCACTTGCATGCCTTCATCTTCATATGAGTAAGTTCATCTCAAGGCATATGTAAGTATTATTTTTGTTTCGTTTCTTGAAACCCTAACTTTCTTTGTGAAAGTTAGTTTTACTCTCTTTGTGCGAGTTTGGTGTCCTAGTATAGGACTAACCATAATTTTCTGTGTGGGAGTTAGTAATTCTCTGTGTGGGAATTTGACCCTTGTGTCGGGTTGGTTGGGTTCTTGTGTAGGACAAAATCCTTTGTGTTAGGTATCTCTGTGTGAGATTGTATTCACTTCTCTTTGTGGAAATAATAGTGGATATTGGTTTGGCTAGACGTACCCATGTTTGGAAAACCAGGGTAAAATCCCTGTGTTTGCGTTTTTTGTTGTTGAGCATACTATTTAATTTCCGCTGCTTATTGTGCTTTAATTTCATTAACTTTTAATTAAGCACTTTGCTTGCCATTACATTATTCACCCCCCTCTAGCGTGTTGTAGCCCTGTAGGGTCCTAACATATAACAGGTCAACCTAGGTTCTGATACAACTTGTTAGGATCGATAAGACGCCCTAGAGGGGGGTGAATAGGGTAAATGCGGAATTAAAAATATTTAACAATGCAAGCACGTTCAATTAATATGATTTGCAGAAATAATCACAGGCAGTCAAAAGATATGTTGAAAATAGCAGACAACCAATCACCGATGACACCAAGATATACCCTGGTTCGGTCAACCTTGACCTACTGCGGCAACCCCCAAGATATACTCTTTGATTAATCAGTTTCTCCACGCCTACAAGACACAATGAACTCGTAACTCCCTTTGATCCATGCCCAATAGATCTCTAGACTTGCAACTCCATTTGCTAAACTGAACTAACCAAACAAGCTAGACCCTATCTCGATTATATCCCATGCATTGAGAATCCCCCAAACTACAACACGTAGCATGCACAAAAGTTTGTAAAAATAAGATGTACAAAGATCAAAGTAATGACTCAATAATAAATTCAAAGTTTAGAAAAGCTCAGATTGAGTTATTGTGATGTCTTCGTCGTTCTACATGTGCACAGCTTCCTAATGGCTTTGGCCGTTCGTCGTTTGGATGCTTGTGCAGAAAGTAGTCTCTGTCCCAAGTTTTACCGTCGTATCGTCTCCTTCTTTAGCTATGAAGAGCCCCCTGATTTTCTGGATCTGATCTGTGATTTCTCTATCTCAGGTTATTCCTTAACTCGTCAGGGACACGAGAAGACGGCTCGTCAGTCGGTCTTCTAGATCTCTTGGAATCGTCCAAATACCCTAGGTATCTCATTGACTTATATAGGGTAGAGTCCTATTGGGTTTAGAACTCTTATTGGAAATTCCTCTCAAAACCCAATTTAAACCCAAATCCAAGTCGACAGTAATCCTGGCCGTTGGATCTGCTTCACAAAAGCTGGATTGGCTGAGGTGATGACATGTGTCCAAGGGATTTGCTTAAATCCAAAACCCATTCGTATTTCAACCGTATTTGAGTGTATTTTGACCCCAAAAATTCGTAAATTCTTGAAAAATCACCAAAATTCCCAGAGCCCATTATTCACCTTGTGAAATTTTCATAGCCCCTTTCTACTACTGTAGATCAAATTCCATTTGTAAAGACTTTATTACTTCACGTATTTTGCCCATATACATGACATTTCATGTGCCGAAAACATTTCTAAATTCAATAAAAAATTCCTAAGAGTTTATTGACATACTCTTCACTGGCTTGAAGAGTTTCACTTCATTTTGTCGTTGTTTGCTTTGACATCCCCTTGCAAGTACTCAATTTTCCTTCGTATTCAAGGGTATTACTCTGTATTTCTTTGCATAATCAACTCCATCATGAGTATTGTCTCCACCATCATATTCCATAGTCTTCATATCCCACTACTGACCTGAAATACACTAAACAACCACATTAAAATAGTTCACACATGTTTGTTATCATCAAACAAGAAATCATCGACAACGATGTTTCCAGCAGGGTTCCTACCTCAGGCGAGTGCGATGGACTTGCAACAAATCCAGATGAAATATGCAATCCCCCTCAGTGGTCTTGAAGCTTCCTATTTAATTAAAGGGGACCCCCGCCTGCCCTCATCTAGGGTAATCACACATGTTGGAAACATCGTTGTCAATGATTTCTTGTTTGATGATAACAAACCTAAGTGAACTGTTTTAATATGTTTGTTAAGTGTATTTCAGGTCATTACCGGGCTATGAAGACTATGGAATATATTGGTGGTGACAATACTCATGATGGAGTTGCTTATGCGAAGAAATACGGAGTAATACCCTTGAATACGAAGGAAAATTGAGTACTTGCAATGGGATGTCCAAGCAAACAGAGACTAAATGAGTTGAAACTCTTCAAGATAGTGAAGAGTATGTCAAAGAACTCTCAGAAATTTTATGGTGAATTTAGGAATATTTTTTGCATATGAAATGCCACGTATACGGATGAAATACGTGAAGAAACAGGGTTCTTATAAATGGAATTTGAGCTACAGTAGAAGAAAAGGGCTGAGAAAACTCTACAAGGTGAAGAATGACCTCTGAGAATTTTGGTGATTTGTTCAGGATTTGAAGAATTTTTTAGAGCTCAAAATACACTCAAATACGGCTGAAATTCGCATGGTTTTTGGGTTTGAGCAAATCACTTGGACACGTGGCGACACTATATCAAATCCCGCATCTAAGGAGCCGATCCGACGGTCATAATTGTTCAATGGATGTGGGTTTGAGTTTTAAGTGGATTTTAAAGTTGTTTTGGAGCGAATCCGACCCGCAAACGCCATCAACTCTAGCTCTATATATACTCTTATTGTATATACCTAGAGACGTCGACACGACGAGCCGTATTCTCCTACACGTTCCTGATGACTTGCCCGACAACCTGAGATAGAGAAACCGAAGATCTGAAGCAAAAAATCTAAGGGGCTCTTCATAGCTAAAGAAGGAGACGATACGACGATCAAACTTGGGACGGAGACAACATTCTACACAAGCATCCAAACGACAAACGGCCAGAGCCATTGGGAAGCTGTGCACGTGTAGAGGGACGAAGACATCGCAACAACTCAATCTGAGCTTTTCTAAACTCTGAATTTATTATTGAGTCATTGCTTTGATCGATGTACATCGTATTTTTACAAACTTTTGTGCAAGCTACGTATTGTAGTTTGGGGGATTCTCGATGCATGGGATATGATAGAGACAGAGTCTAGCTTGTTTGGTTATTTCAGCTTAGCAAAGGGAGTTGCGAGTTTACAGAGTTATTGTGCGTGTAGCAAAAGGAGTTGCGAGTTCATAGTGTCTTGTAGGCATGGAGAAACTGATTAATCAAAGAGTAGATCTTGGGGGTTACTGGAGTAGATCGAGGTTCGACCGAACCAGGGTACATCTTGGTGTGATTGGTTGTCTGCTATTTTTTTGCATATTTTTTGACTGCCTTTGATTATTTCTACAAATCATATAACTGCATGTGCTTGCTAGTCTAAATATTTTTAATTTTGCATTCACCCTATTCACCCCTGCTAGGGTGTCTTATCGATCCTAACAAGTGGTATTGAAGCCTAGGTTGACCAGTCATCGGTATTTCAGATGATGCTTTTGCTGAGGGGCAGTCCGTAGTTAGGCCACCTAAATTTAATGGAACTGATTATGCTTATTAGAAAGCTTGCATGAAAATTTATTTAAGTTTGGTGGACTACGATGTGTGGGATATAGTTGAATTTGGTTTTACACCTCCTATGGTTAAAATTGAGGGAGTAGATGTTCCTAAGCCGGACAAGTGGGATGCTAATGATAAAGAATTATATACTTTGAATGCTAAAGCTATGAATGCTTTTATTTGTGCCTTGGATACAACTGAGTATAATCGCATTTCTCATTGTTCTACAGCTAAGGAGATCTGGCATACTCTGGAGGTTACCCTCGAAGGAACATCGCAGGTGAAAGAAACTCGCCTCACTCTGCTGAACCATGAGTACGAGAGCTTCATGATGGCAAATGATGAAACAATCAGGAGATGTACACAAGATTCAGCGCACTCCTCTACAACTCCACAGTTCCTGGGAAAGTCTTTTCAACTAAGGATTTGTTAAGGAAGATTTTAGGTGTACTACCAAAGAGTTTTGAGTCCAAAGTTACTGCGATCAAGGAATCTAAAGATCTTAGCACATATATATAGCATGGAAGGGCTCATCGGAATCTTGATGACATATGAGCTTGAGCTTAAAGCTATGGAAGAAAGGGATGCTAAAGATGCTGCAGAACCAAAGAAGAAGTCCATCACATTAATGAGTTCACATGATAGAGATGATGATGTGGCATTGGTGGTAAAAGGCTTCAAGAAATATCTGAAAACTAGACAGGGAAAACAATTTCTTTTAAATAAACGCAATGCTTCTATGTCTAAAAATATGTCTGATGATTCTGATGATGAAATTATCTGTCATAATTGCAGGAAATCTGGACATATTAAAGCTAATTGCCCGTGTCTGAAGGATGAAAAGAAAAAGAGCAAGTCCTCTTCTAATGATGGCGAATCAGATCATGAGGTGATTTGCTATAATTGCAGAAAGCGGGGGCATATTAAACCAGATTGTCCATTGCTAAAGAAGGGGGAAGAGAAGGAAAAGAAGAAATCTTTGGTAACTACGTGGGATGATGATAGTGAAGATGATGAAAGCCATGTAGTGATGAATCTATGTTTGATGGCACACATAGATTCTAGCGACGACGGTTCAAGCGATTATGTACCTGAACTATCTTAAAAAGTTTTATCTCGACTATGCGATCACATGACTGAAGAAACTGAAATTTTAGAAGCTAAACTCAAAACATTAAAATCTGAAAAGAAAGAATTGCTAAAAAAATCTTTTGAAGATTGTGTGATTTTAGAAAAAGAAGTGCTTTGTCGAATAAATGAAAGAAAGAAACTTGATTGTGATAATTGTGCTAAATCTGAAAAGGAATTGCATGACATTAAAATTGAAAGAGATGAGCTTAAAGTTAATGTTGATGCTTTGAATGTTGAATTGAAAAAGAAAGATGATGTTTTTATCTCACGTTGTTCAATGCTTGTTGATGTGAATCTTTATCTTAAATCCAAAATTCATGAATTGGAAAATTATAGGAAAATGTTTGATATAAGTGAAAAAGCATTGAATATGTCATTAAATAATCAAGTGTATGTAAACAATAGAAAATGACTTGGATTTAATAATGTTGTGAACAAGAATTTGAGTGTTGGCAAAGTGAAATATGGGCATAAGACTAATGTTTCTAACAAAGGTAAAAGTGTTGTGGCAAGATGCATGTATTGTGGACAATATGGACACACTTTTGATCATTGTTGGAATAGGAACAAGTGCTTAAAGTTCAAGAAGATATGGGTTCCTAAGGGCACATTCAAGAACGATGGTGAACCTATGTTGGTGAATAAGCCACACATCTCATTTTCCAAGTAAGAAGGAAAGATGGTTGGGCGAGGAACTTGGGTTTCAATGTCAAATTAAATGAAGTTCCTTGACCAAGTTGACGACGCGAAGGTATGATTTCTTGCTTGATTTTAAAGTATTAATTACCTTCAATGATAATGTTTTTTTGTGTTTCATTTTCATAGTTCTTTTAGGATGGTTTACTTTTCCTTGAGTTTATGCTTCTTTTGCTTAGCCTTTTTAGATTCTTAAAAAAATATGAAAAAATATTGGAAAAGAAAAATTCGTAAAAAGAGGAGCTTATTGAATATCTTTTTCTTTGTTCTATTTCAAATGAAACTATTGATGAATTTCATATTCCCATAGATGTCTAGTATTATTTTCCTGGATATGCATGCATAATAGACCTCATGTTTAGTTGAGAAATGTTCAATAATGAAAAACTAGATTTTTTTACATCTTCTGTCACACTTTCACGGATTAAATGTTATTATTTATTTGGAATTGCTTTTCATGAATATGTTAAAAGTGTATGAAGGTGGGTAAATATATATTTATATCTTCATGGGATATGATGAGTCTAGCCAAAAATAAAAATTAATGCTCATGAAAATGAAAAGAATAATAATTGTGAAAAGAAAGAAAAATTATATATAAAGAGTTTATATGTAAAATGGACACAATTCTTGGCTAAGTCTCAACCCACAGACATTTAACTTATGCTATGAAATTCTTATTTATTAGCGTTGATGTTTTGTCCGTCAAGCAATGCCACCCCTCGTTTAAAAGTCCTTATAGGCCATGTATGGGTGATGGTAACTTGAATTCATGTTCATGAAGTGGGGGAATTCAATCTTTGAAATTTATACATATGGAAAATATTGGTATGTAAAGGTTGAATTCATGATGTCAACTCTCTATGAACGTAACTTTTAATCATCACACACGAGCACGAAGATGTTTATAATCCAAGTTCAAAATTATTGAATATTGATTAACTACTCGTGATGGTCTTAATGTATTAATATGCCATGATTTATAATGCTTTACTTTCTATATGCATATGAAATATAATCTTTGTGGTCTTTTGATGATAACAAAGTGGGAGAAATTTATAAGATTTGAAATACCATCTTGGATATTGAAGTAATTGGTTGCATGTAAATATGGAGTATCCAAATAGGGGGAGCATGTCAAAAGGGGGAGCTTCATATTTGTATGATTTATTATATCCCATTGACTTGCATGATCACAATTCACAAACACAAGCATGATGACATGTTTATGAGCTTTATATGATCAAATCTTAATTGCGGTTTGCCATCATTAAAATAGGGAGATTGTTAGAAACATCGTTGTCAATGATTTCTTATTTGATGATAACAAACCTGTGTGAACTGTTTTAATGTGTTTATTAAGTGTATTTTAGGTCATTACAGGGCTATGAAGACTATGGAATATAATGGTGGAGACAATACTTATGATGGAGTTGATGATGCGAAGAAATACGGAGTAATACCCTTGGATACAAAGGAAAATTAAGTACTTGCAGGGGATGTCAAAGGAAATAGTAACTAAATGAGTTGAAACTCTTCAAAATAGTGAAGGGTATGTCAAATAACTCTCAGGAATTTTATGGTGAATTTAGGAATTTTTTGGCACATGCAATGTCACGTATACGGGTGAAATACGTGAAGAAACGGAGTTCTTATAAAGGTAATTTGAGCTACAGTAAAAGAAAATGGCTGAGAAAATTCAACAAGGTGAAGAATGTCCTCTGAGAATTTTGGTGATTTTGTCAGGATTTTAAGAATTTGTTAGAGCTCAAAATATACTCAACTACGGCTAAAATTCGTATGATTTTTGGGTTTGAGCAAATCACTTGGACACGTGGCGACACCACATCAAATATCACATCTAAGGAGCCGATACGACGGTCACAATTGTTCAACGGATGCAGGTTTGAGTTTTAAGCGGATTTTGAAGTGTTTTGGAGCGAATCCAACCCACAAACGCCATCAACCCTAGCTCTATATATACTCTCATTGCATACTTAGGGAATTTGGCCAATTCCAAGAGCTAGAGACATCGAAACGACGAGCCCTCTTCTCCTACGCTTTCTTGACGACTTGCTCGACAACCTAACATAGAGAAAATGAAGATCTGAAGAAAAAATCTAGGCGATCTTCATAGCTAAAGAAGGAGACGATACGACGATCAAACTTCGGATGGAGACAACTTTCTGCACAAGCATCCAAACGAGGAACGGTCAGAGAAATTGGGAAGATGTGCATGCACAGAAGGACGAAGACATCGTAATAACTCAATCTGAGCTTTTCTAAAATCTGAATTTATTATTGAGTCATTTATTTGATCGTTGTACATCATATTTTTACAAACTTTTGTGAAAGCTACGTGTTGTAGTTTGGGGGATTCTCGATGCATGTGATATGATTGAGACATGGTCTAGCTTGTTTGGTTAGTTCAGTTTAACAAAGGGAGTTGCGAGTCTAGAGAGCTACATGGCATGAGCAAAGGGACTTGCGATTTCATAATGTCTTGTAGGTGTGGATAAACTTATTAATCAAAGAATAGATCTTGGGGGTTGCTGGAGTAGGTCGAGGTTCGATCGAACCAGTGTACATCTTGGTGTGATTGGTTGTCTGCTATTTTTTGCATATTTTTGACTGCCTGTGATTATTTCTGCAAATCATATAACTGTCTATGCTTGCTAGTCTAAATATTTTTTAATTCTGCATTCACCCTATTCACCCCCCTCTTGGGTGTCTTATCGATCCTAACAACACATAGCATTGTGCATCTTGAGGTGAGAGTCTACCTTCCCTTCAACTATCTGTTGTGGTGGTTCTTGTACCTTTCCAATCTGGTGCCATGCCAACTAGCTTTGAATAGCTTCATGGCCCTGATCGCCTCGGTCGCCATGTTTGCCATCAATGCTAAAGGCTGGCTGACTGCTGAGCTTGCACACATTGTGTTGGAGATAAATAAGAACTTGACCATTCCAGTATTATCTTACATGTTGGTCTATGATTCCCATTATTTTTGAGGAAACACTTTCATCCCACAAACACTGGAAGGAGTGGCGGTTTTGGGTCGTCGAAGACTGGGAATGAGACGAATGGCAACTTGATGCCAATGTGACAATTCAGGTGGGCATGCAAGTGGGAACCCAACTTCATTTAGGGAATGGAAAGAGGCATGAGATGGAGTGGTGTTCGTGGCTGGCTACCCACCCTCACTCTATCAGGTCGCTTGATGTGTTGTTATTTGAGGGAGCGATCTGCATACTGTAGGACAAGCCTGTAGAGTAAGGCAAAGAGCTCAACAAAGCTCCTCCTATTACTGGCGTGTACCAGCTTAGAGATTGGCAACTTGAAATTTTTTCTTGGTCGCTAAACTCTCTCTATTTTCCTTTTGCAGAGGTAGGCTGTTCCGACTTGCCTCCTGGTTGGAGGAAGAAAGTCCCAACCATCGGCCCAATATGAGAAAAAAGAAAGACCAAGGCCACAACCTTCTCCAGGACAAAATCTGTGGTCTCCTATGCTTTGGAGGTGGGTGATCAAGCGGGGAGTCCGAGGCCTCAAGACTGGAGAGATCTCCATCGTCGACCTCACAATTGCCCTGTCTGGGGGGGATTCGCCTCGGCTCTGGATGGTGGGAGTAGTGTTGTATGAGCTGTTCTTTCAAGTTGTGCCAGGCCATAGGGTAGTGATGATAATGTTCCCTTCCACACCAGGAGAGGAAAGAGACGGGAGAGGGAACATGTGGCTTCTTAGCTGGTGCATGAGGGGTCTGTAGATTTGGAGACCACTGAGCCTTAACAATAGGGGGTCTCATCCCTCTCGAGGTCACTGAGCCTCCCAAGAAGAATACTAGGGAGGTTCTTACCGAGCAAGGGGCCGACCAAGCTTCAAGCTCAGCACAAGTTGAGGGAGAATTGATTGCTGACTCTGAGGAAGACAAAGATTCAGAGGAAGAGAGACACCCTGTCTGGAAGAAGCTATTCAGTCTTACGGTCCAGGAGACTGGAAGGGAGAAAAGCCTCGTGGACCTCCCTGGAAAGAAGTTTTTTGGTACATCGTCATAGATGAACCATATAGGTTCTTTCTTTCTGACGTGTAACGCCCCAGACACAGGTGCAGTCACACTCTCAAGAATTTTGCAGGTCTTGCAGATACCAGTGAAGTCAATATAGTTTAAACAGAAAATATTTAAGACAAGGATAAAGACATGCTCATTTTATTCAACCTTGAAAAAGAATTACATTGTCTAGGTAAAAGAGAAAAACTACAACGTTCAACTAAAAAATAGTATTGAAAAAATCGGCTAAAAGTAAAGTAAAATTCTCATGGTAGCACACATGATCAGAAATCAGCGTCATCAACAGGAAAATCGGACTCCTTGGACTACAGAGCCTCCTCTTCAAGCTGGGTATTACCTGATGGAGTTGAACTACCATTAACAAAGTAGATTGAATCCATATTAAACAGTTAATTAATTTATTTTACAGTAATTTAAAAGACACAAAAGAAAACTGTAAAAGGAAAACTACTAACCTAGCATGATTTAATCGAAGTAAGAATTAAGCATTTAACCAAAAGACTAGTGATGTGACTTATAAGAGGAGAGCATGATGTGTAATATGTAGTCCACCTTGGACCGCAGGATGCTACCCCGGGCCGAGTATATAGGTCAAACTGTACCAAGAACTCGGGATCCATAAAAGGACATCCTCCCAGATAGAGGCCATAAGCATGGCTTCAATCGCTTCCATGCCCTCTTAGTTATAAGTTACCCCAAACCCGTGGTATTAAGTGTAGTTGTTCTAAATCTAGGGTGTCAACACATCGTGTCCATGTCTCAAGTTTCTAAATTAGATAATTAGGAGAAAACTATGCAGCATATTATGTCCACGGTATCATGTCATGTCAAGTTATGTGTAAGAGAACATGCCTACAAGCATTGTTTCATATTCTTTCTGCATAGCTCTTAATCACGTAATTTAGAATAGCAATAGTTCTTATTTCTCATATCCATCAATATGTCCAGTATTAAGTACAAAAACATAATCCAATTTACGATTCAACTATAAAATTCGAGAATACATCAAAACATGAGTTATAAATACATGAAAGTATTGAATGGAGTAGCAAAAACAAAAAGAGGACAAAACTACAAATGAATCAAATTCATCAGATTCATAGAAGGCAAATATCAATTTAGGCTGAAATTTTAGTAGTAAGAGTGTGTAGTTTTCATACCATGCAACTGGTCGCCATGTAATTGAAACAGAAGCATGCGGGACCCAAAACAGCCAATCAAACAATTCACAAAGACAGCATGCACACGGTCACACGTCAGTAAACAATGAGCAGGCAGACCGGCAAGCTAACAGTCTAAAAACACCCCGCAAAACTAAGCCTCAAAAGAAAGTATACATAAGACTAAACAGCAGCAAACGACACATAAGAGTTGCATGCAAACGGGACTATAAGTAATCAGACAGTCTGAATACATCGGGCAGACTAACCACTAAACAACATACATCAAGCAAGCCTGAACGCCACTAGCAAGTATGCATCAAGCAACTGAACAAGGAACTAGCAACTGGATAATCATACATGCATGCGGGTGGAAAAACAGCAAGCAGCAATCCTAAAGCAGTATGCCAAGACGAAACAAGATGATGATTGAATAAGAAAAATTGAACTGTATATGTAGAACAGATCTTTATTAGCAAGGTAGCAACAGCCTAATGACAAGATCAACCTAACCCATGAGAAACATAGACAACCCCCTCCCCCAAGCCGTGCCTTCCACCTTGTCGGCCAACCACAACCTACTTTTAAATCAAAAACAACGAACAAATGGCCAAACACCGTAAACCGAATATTGGTGCCAAATCAATTCATCGAAGGAATACTTCCTCTCTAAAAATTGCATGAATTATCATTTTCATCGCCCACAAAATAAATAATTAAATTAGGGTCGAATCTACTTGAGACGAAGTTTATGTAAGAAAAATTAAGAAATCCGAGCGTCCCAGAGCAAATCCGAAAATCCAGAGCAAAAATCGAAGATCCCAATATCAAAAACTAAAACCCTAGAGCAAGATCCGAGCCCCATGAAGAAAATCGAAATCCCAAGAGCAAGATCCAAAAGATTTTGTAGAGGAAAAACAATTATCGCTTACCTTCGCCCTAGGAGAAAACGGCTCATACAAATAGGATTTTACTGTTGAGATTTTCTCTCCAAAAAATCCAGAGGAGAGGGAGATCGGCGCGGTTGAAGATATGATTTGGGTTTCAAAACCCTGATTTTTTCGTCGCCGCTGGTCGCGAGAGAAGGGAACGAAGTAACAGAAAAAAACCAATCGAAGAAAGTTCAGCATGGGTTCGAATCGAAGGGAGTGGGAGAGAGATTGAAATTAGAAGGGAAATAAATAAATGGGTTTTGGGCCCTTTTTATTAAAAAGATATTGGGCCTGCAAGTGGGCTTGTGCTTCTTAAAAAGAAAGAGGAGAAATGGAAAAAAGCTTAAGTTTTAAAAACGGGCCATTACACCTTTTACACCTTCAAAGAAATTCCGTCCTCGGAATGAAAAGAAAACACTAATTGGTGAATAGGTATGGATACCACTCCTTCATCTCTTCCTCTCGCTCATATGTAACCTCTCCAGACGAGTTGCGACACCACATCACTTTGACCAAATCCAAAGTCTTGTTTCTGATAGCTCTCTGTCAACGATCAATGATCTCCACCGGTTGTTGTTCATAGCTCAAGTCTGGGCACACTGTGATTTCTGAATGATCGACCACGTGAGTTGGGTCTCCTACATACTTTCGCAACTGAGATATGTGGAACACATTATGCACCCCTTCCAAAGATGGAGGCAGTGCAAGTTTGTAAGCCACCTTGCACACACGCTCGAGTATGTTCAAAGGCCTAATATACCGTGGGTTAAGCTTTCCTCTGCAACCAAAACGAATCATGCCTCCTTTAGGTGAAATTTAAAGAAAGACATGATCTCCAGGCTGAAATTCAAATGTCGTCTCTTTGCATCTACCCAGTGCATGTAACAGTCCTTTGCCACATGCAACCTCTCTCTTATAGTTTGTACCACATCCACTGCTTCAACAATCATTTCAGGCCCAACCAATTCTCTATCTCCGACATCACCCTAGCTCAAAGGTGAATGGCACTTCCTTCCATACAAAACTACAAACGGTGCCATTCTAATACTCGCCTGATGAATATTATTATAAGCAAACTCCACGAGATGTAGATGGTCTTCCTATGACCCCTTGAAATCCAACATGCATGCCCGCAGCATGTCCTCCAAAATATGAATAGTACGCTTTGACTATCCGTCTGTTTAAGGATGATAAGATGTACTGAACTTCAACTGCGTACCAAACTTCTCCTATAGACTCTTTCAGAAGTGCGAAGTAAAATGGGTGTCTCTATCTGAAACGATACTCACTAGGACCCCGTGTAATTTCACAATTTCTTTCATGTATCTATTGGCAAGTGTCTTTGTAGACTTTCCGACTCTGAAAGGAATGAAATGAGCCGATTTGGTTAATTAATCAATGATCACTGATCGCGCCCCGGCGTACACGTCCCGAGGCGACGGTTGTAGTTTTACCGCAAGCGCACGGTATAGCGGCGAGCGGGTATCGAACACAGGGAGGACGAATGACCGTGCTTGCTCCTAATCAACCTGGCTATTCAGAGGGATAATTGCCTTGGGCGATCCTGTCACAATCGTCAGACAAAAGTGCGAAATATCAAATCAAATAGAAAACGCCTAGGGAATGGGGAATCCCCACTACTCACCGTATTTCACAATTGTGGTTCGCCGGTATCGAAATCGCTAGGATGAGAATTTGGATGAACTAGTTGCAACTAAATGTGGAACCAGGCTCACGCTCTCGCGCTGTTGCCGGTCTATAGCTATCCTAGGTTTGGGTCCAATCTCTTGCAAACCCTAGCCTAGGGAAGCTAGCATTAGGATCAACATCATCGTCCAATTGCGCACCGAGCCCAATCCCTTGCAAACTCGGTCCACAATCTAGATTAGGATAGTTCCTACCCGTCCAATCTCTTGCAAACGGGTATCGGCACGGAATTGCAACCGGAGATCCTAGCATCGGTCCAATTTCTTGCAAACCGATACTTCGAAAATCCGACTCCAACCCAATTCGGATTTCTAGGGCTTCCTATCGAATTGGGATCCAATCTCTTGCAAATCCCAATTGATGTGAATACCTAGCTATCCGTAGTAATTCGATCCCAATCTAATCCCCAATAACAATCCTAGCTCAATTTCTACCAATTCAACACAAATACGAAATTGGGCTTGTAGGGTTCATCCCCACGCCCCAAGACGTGGAGACTACTCACTAATCATAGCAATAGCACAATAATTGGCAATGAAATAGACAATGGAATTCATCACAACAATGATATAAACAATAAAAATAGAGTTTTTGGGGAAGAGAAGTGCAAACCAATGTAGATCTTCAATCAACCCAACAAAAATCCAAGTTTCTCTCTTCTCCAATCACAATTAATAAAGCTAAAAAGTAGACTCAAAAGGCTGCAAAAAATCTGAGAGGTGGCTCCTAAAACTAGGGTAAAAACAGAGCTTAAATAGCCCCAAAAATCGTCTAAAAATCCTGACCAAAATGCCCCTGCACAGCCTGTTTTCCGCAAATTTCGCTACAGGCTGCGCATCGCACTCGGCCGAGTGACAAAAGTCGCTCGGCCGAGTGAAGACCCTGTCAATTTTCCAGTAAGTCGGGGACTTCAGGGGTCTTCAGTTCGGGGGCGGCTCGGCCGAGTGAGTTGTCGTCACTCGGCCGATGGCTTCACTTCACTCGGGCGGACGGGATTTGCCACTCGGCCGAGTGGGTCTTCTGAAGCTCAGATGGCCGAAAAACAGTAACTTCGATCTTTTTGAGGGCCTTCGTCTGGGCGCCACTCGGGCGGACGTGGTATCGTCACTCGGCCGATGTGGTCTCCGTCGCTCGGCCGAGTACACATGGAAGTCGTGTCTGAACGGGTCGGCCGAGCAGTGTCTCGCTGGTCGGCCGAGTGGCTCCTCCACTCGGCCGAGTGGGACACAAAAAATGCCCAAACTGGTCGTTTTGGCCTCCTCGTCGCTCCGGCGACGTCCATTCTTCTTCCGCTCCTCTCCAACAGCAAAATACCCCTCGGGGAGGTCGTCGGTGGCCGTCTATCGTGAGCGCATCTCATGATCACTCCAAATCGCGCCAAATCACCTGAAATGCGACAAAAACAACAAAGCGTGAAAAGCATCGCAATATCGTCGATATATCGTGAAAAACATGATTTGGGCGATCTAAATGGCATGCAAACATGCGGAAAAAAGGTGTAAAATAAGGAGTGATCAAAATCCCCCAAGCTTGCCTCTTACTCGTCCTCGAGGAAGATAAGTAAAAAGCGAACCTGGTGGATTCGGAAAACGAAAACGGCGAAAAACGAAAAAAAATGAAAAACGAAGAAGAAGGAAAACCAAACGAAAATAAAGAAAGAAAGAAAGAAAGAAAGGATGCTAGATCATTTTCTCAGGACGTGGGTTTCACCTACTCTTATAGCATGCACCGAGTGAGAGATACATGTCAAAGAATCTCATTTTGATATCATAGTAGAATAGTGCAAGTAGAAAATAGAAAACCCACGAACAACGGTATAATCATGAAAAACGGAATGATTTTAAAATTAACATCGCCTGAGTCATCTAAAGCGGTATACAAATCTCAGATCACACACTTTTCAATTGAACGCTTTCTATCTGGAGTATAAGAGTATCACATCATAGAATAGAGAGAATAGAAAAGTATGGATTTCATGAAATGAATGCTAGGCTTAGATTTCTGGATTTCGTAAAGCTGGAAACAATCTCACCGAGTATAGAATATTACTTAGCCTAGGTTGTCGTGCAATGTCAAGTAGTCGCTCTCTCACACATCAATGGATCTCCTCCCCCAAGCTTATCTATAAGCGTGGTGGCACAAAAATATTTACATCCCCATTTTTATATAGCTCCAAAGGCAAAGAAGGGAAAGAAGAAAGAAAGTAAGCGAGATGGGATCTTTTATTGAGGATTTTTCCTCTTTTCTCTTTTTTCTCTTTCCCTTTTTTTTTCTTTTGCAATAAGCAACATATATACAATGATCCCAACTCAGAGAGAGGTAATGATATACAAGAATGTTTTTCTCTCTTTTATTCTTCTCCTCTCTCTTTTTTTTTGAAATAAGAGATTTGGAGCTAGGAATTAATAGCGGGGGAAGTGCCATAAAATAGAATCACTAAGGGGAGATTCACCAATGATTTTAAAAGTAGAGAAGTGATGTTCAAGATTTGTGGAGAAAGAAATAAATATAACTCTCAGCTCACTCTATAAGACATGCACGACAACTTCAGCAGTGTAATCTAATCTACTCAGTTTCGATCACAAAAAAGCTAACTAATCCAGATATATCTTAGCTAATCATCATTCAATCATCCGGAAGTGAAGTGTACAATTCATGCATATAGAAGTGATAAAGGAAAAGAAGTCAGTACTCCAGATATAGGCATTCAATGCGTGAATCTTGGTGTGTTTTCTGTGATAGCATACATATGAATATTCAGGCTCAGCTAATAATAAAATTTCATCCATTTTCATGAGGAAAAAAAATGTGGGTTACTATTTCTAAATGTAAAGCAAGTCATAGCATATGATATCAGAAATGAAATCTAAGACACGACAAATATAGCATGCATATAGAATAAGCTAACTCCACGTAGACATCATCACAGAAAATTCATCTCTAGCATGAGATGAAAAAGAAACAAAGATAAAGTAAAATAGAACTATGAAATGCGGCACACAGGAAAATAAGAAAAACGTGATGCATGGCAAGATAAATGAAAAATAATGAAAAATAAGTGCAAAAGTGAAAAACGGTGTGAAAAACTGAAAATAAAGGTGGCTAAACGAAAAAAAGAAAGTGAGGACTCACTCCCCCAAGCTAAACGGCACAGTGTCCTCAATGTGCAAGGTGTGGCACACCGAGAGACAAGAAGTGTGAGGGGCTAGTGAGGATGCATGCATGGAAAATGAAAATAAAAAGAAAGAAATGAAAAAAAAATATGATGCGGACATGATGCATGCACGGACATGAGTGATATGAAAATAAATATAGTACCAAAAACGCTCCCTCTCTCCCAAAAAGATCTATATAGATGTGATCAAAATGAGAATCCCAAGTAGATATGATATGATATGCTCATAAAGATATGATCAAAAATATAATCCCAAAAATAGTGAGGGGGAGGGGGGTGGACAAAAGTGCATCAGGACCCAGCAGAGACGGGCAGCACAACGGCAGGAATGGATAAAGGCATCAAGAGTGCCTAAGAAGGCGGTGCCGCGCCGTCTCCGTCCTGAGGCGGAGGAGGTGGTGGTGGTGGTGTGGGCTGCTAAGCTGGGGTGGAAGCGGAAGCAGGTCTAGTGTGTGTGGAAGTGTGTGTGGGAACCTGCTGGGTAGGCGGGGGTACGCGCGGAAGACGCTCCAGCACCTGTGTAAGGCAGTAGTGGATCTAGGGTATCAGGTCGAAGCGTCCAGCCATCGCAGAGACGGTGGAGGACAGGGTCCTAAGGTCTCCTCTAAGACCACTCATCACCAACTCAAGAGCGCGTATGCTCTGCAGTGTAGTGTCGGGCGGGGGTGGTGCAGAGGGACGCACCGGTCTAGGCTGCGCAGGGCGAGGCTGGCGTACGCGTGTGGAGTATGTAACGGGCTCAGCAGGGAATGGGACAAAAGGTGCCGTGCCTGGAAAAGTGGGCCTGGCCTCGGTGTGAGGCCGGGACACCGGCTGGCGAGAAGTGGAGGCAGCGGCAGCAAAGGAGGCGTGCAAAAGAGGCAACGAGGTGGCCAAAGAGGTCTGTGGCACAGAAGTGTGGACAGATGCCACGACACTCTCGGAGAAGACGGCGGCAGTGGAGACAGAGGAATCTCCCGCTGGGACAGAAGTGTGCGGTCCAAAAGGTGTAACCCCAGCGGAGATCATGCTAACCATGGTCTCCACGACTGCGGTGAACGAGGGCTCTCCACTCTCAACAAAGGTCTGCGGGCGCTGGGGGAGAGCGGAGCAAAGGGGCTCCACGGACAGAGGGCCGGAGGTGGCAGCGGGAGTGGTGGGGACAGCCTCGGAAGTGGTGACAGTGGTGGAAGTGGGCTCAGCAAAAGTACTCTCGACACAGGCAGATGTGGGGACAGAAGTGTCAAGAGCAGTGGAAATGTCAGGAACAGGCGGAGAGGCCACAGGGTCGACGGGGTGGGCAGCAGGCTCGGCAGGGTGTGCAGCAGGGTCTGCGGGAGCAGCCTGGGCAGCGTGGGCAGCGTGGGCCTGCTCGGCCTCCTCGGCCTCGAGCACGTAGGCGGCGGGGATGAGGACATCCATCGCCGGAATCCAGTCAACGTGGGCTGGTGCAATCAGAGTCCGAGCAGGGCTCGGGAGAATCATGTAATCGGCCCCATAGGGGCCGTGCAACCAGACCCAGTGACGCTCACCATGCGGACGCATCATCTTCATCCGGGCCATAACGTCTATCGACAAGGAAGTGGGGCCCGGAACGCGTCGCAGGTCGTCGGGTAGGTCCTCGCCGGTCATCATGGTAAGCAAGGTGATCAGACCGCCGCAGCATATCGGTGAGCGAGCGCCCACCGACACAATGATACGGTCTAGAAACCAAGCCGCAATGTCGATCACGACGGCGGGGACAAGCTCGAGTCCATCCCTAGACAGAGCTCTGGGACGTGTCGTGGCTGTTGGGCGAAGGGGTTTTTTTTCGTTTTCGAAAACTGCGCCCCCCCTTGGCTTTATATTAAAAAGTTACGACTCGGCCGAGTGACGTGATCACTCGGCCGAGCGAGGCAAATAAAAATTTCTCCCCGATATCGCTTCGGCCGAGTGGCTTTGCCAGGCTCGGCCGAGTGGAGTAAGTCCATTCGGCCGAGTGACTCAAGCTACTCGGCATGACTCGCCCAAGGAGGGTATCCGTTTCACTCGGCCGAGTGAATATATATACTCGGCCGAGTAGCAGTTATAATGAAATGAGGAAAATAGACAGATAGTTGGGTACATCAGACTTCCCTCGTTCGTGAGCGGCTCGGCCGGACGAACTTCTGTACTCGGCCGAGTGACTAGTATACTCGGCCGAGTGAGCCTTGCATTCTGCTGTTTGTCTTCATTTAGGCTCTAAACTCCGTCTTTCTTCCTCCAGTCGATTTCATGCTCCTCCTAAGCGTCGAACGCCTTCTTAGGGCGCTCCTCATCGTCTCGTTCAACCTCCTCATGATGATCTACCTATCTCCTCTCCTGTCAAGAAAAATAGGACCCGTTATCACAAAATTTTTGGTCGGATGACTCAAAACACTAAAAACCTCTAAAACGAAAATAAAGAAAAAGCAAAAATAAAGCAAAAACCGTCGGGTTGCCTCCCGACAAGCGCTCGTTTTAGGTCGTGAGCTCGACCCCCTATAATTTTCAATCAATGCGGGATGTTTGGTGCATATGAGATGCACCCGTCAAACTTTCCGGGGAGCGCGCTTGGATTCGAACGTGGCGGCGTAGCGTTCTCCCGCGGTAGTCTCCTATCTCGAATAGTGTTGGGGGGAGGCTCCCCCAAGCTAGCATTTGCCCCGGCCAACGGCTTGACCGGCGGTGCCGATTTCCGTGCCGGCGGAGCTTTCTTTGGAGACTTTGATTTCGAGAGCTTGCAGAGCTCTCGAATTCTTGCGACATCAGCGTCGCCTTCATCTTCATCAGCGGAGAAGTCAGGGGCTTCATCATTAATCTTTTCATCTTGGCCTAAATCCGGGCCTTCATCAAATTCTTCATCAAAAAGGGCACCAATTGAGTGAGGAATCGCCTCCTCTATCACCTCATCAAGGAGGTCCGAGAGATCATCCGGCCGCTCTTTAAGCAAATATACTCTATTGATTTCGCCCGTCGGGATCCCCTCGGAATAGTGCTTTAGCCTTTGCCCATTTACTTTGAATGTGGTACCTTCCTTGCTTTCCAACTCGAAAGCTCCTCCCGGTTGTATGTGCTTGATGGTGAAAGGTCCCGACCAACGTGACCTCAACTTACCGGGAAATAGTCGGAGTCGGGAATTGTAGAGCAAGACCTTGTCTCCCACCTTGAAGTCCGTGACAGTTATGCGGGCATCGTGGAAAATCTTGGTCCTTTCCTTGTAAATTCTCGAGCTCTCATAAGCGTCTCTCCTTATTTCATCAAGTTCGTTGATGTCCAAGAGTCGCCTCACTGCCGCACTCTTATAATCGTAGTTAAAGGTCTTGATGGCCCAATATGCGCGGTGTTCCAACTTTACCGGCAAGTGGCAAGCCTTCCCATAAACTAGGCGGAACGGTGTGGTACCGATGGGGGTGCGAAAGGCCGTGCGATAGGCCCATAGAGCATCGTTTAGCTTCATTGACCAATCCTTTCTAGACCGATCTACTGTTTTCTCGAGAATTTGCTTGATTTCTCTATTTGAGACTTCAACTTGGCCGCTTGTCTGGGGGTGATAAGCCATTCCAACTCTATGATTTACCCCGTACTTCTTTAGCATGGCTTCAAACTTGTTCTCTATGAAGTGGCTTCCCCCGTCACTTATCAAGGTACGCGGCACTCCAAAGCGCGGAAAGATATTTTGCTTGAAGAATTTGGAGACGACCCTCGCATCATTAGTAGGGGTGGCAATAGCTTCCACCCATTTGGAGACATAGTCAACGGCCAATAGGATGTACTTGTTGCCATTGCTCGACGGAAAAGGCCCCATGAAGTCTACTCCCCAACAATCAAAAAGCTCAATCTCCTGGATGGGTCTCATCGGCATCTCATTGCGCTTGGAGATATTCCCGGTCCGTTGACATCTATCGCAACCCTTCACAAAGGCGTGAGTGTCTTTAAACATTGTGGGCCAGAAGAATCCGCTCTGCAAGATCTTAGCGGTTGTTTTAGAGGCGGCATGATGTCCCCCGCATGGTAGACCGTGGCAATGCAAAATGATAGACGTTGCCTCCTCTTTAGAAACACACCTACGAATGACACTATCTTTGCATTTCTTGAAAAGGTAAGGATCTTCCCAAAAATAGCTACGGACCTCATGCATAAATCTCCTCTTTTGTTGCGTGGACATCCCATGCGGTTTGATTCCGCACGCCAAGTAGTTGACGAAGTCCGCGTACCAAGGTACTTCCTCGGTCCTTACCGCATATAGCCTCTCATCAACAAATGTGTCGTCAATAGGTAAGCTCTCATCCTCCTTGTCGCGAATGAGCCTAGATAAATGATCCGCCACGACATTGTCTGTACCCTTCTTATCTCTGATCTCTAAGTCGAATTCTTGCAACAAGAGTATCCACCTAATCAACCGGGGTTTGGCCTCCTTCTTGTTTAAAAGATACTTCAATGCCGCATGGTCGGTGTGGACAATCACCTTGGAACCGAGGAGGTAGGAGCGAAACTTCTCTATGGAATAGACGACCGCTAGAAGCTCCTTTTCGGTAGTTGTGTAGTTTTTCTGCGCGTCATCCAATGTCTTGCTTGCGTAGTATATCGCATGAAGCTTCCTATCTTTCCTTTGTCCCAATACCGCTCCAATGGCTTGGTCGCTAGCATCGCACATTAGCTCAAAAGGGAGGCTCCAATCCGGCGGTTGAATGATGGGCGCTGAGACTAGCGCTTCCTTCAAGGTGTTGAAAGCTTGCAAGCATTCTCCTGAAAAGTCAAAAGGAACATCTTTAGCGAGTAAGGAAGTTAGTGGTCTGGCAATCGAGGCGAAATCCTTAATGAAGCGGCGGTAAAACCCCGCGTGACCAAGGAAACCTCTAATGCCCTTAACATTAATAGGAGGAGGAAGTTTTTCGATTACCTCAATTTTAGCTTTATCTACCTCGATTCCTCTTGAGGAAACAAGATGCCCGAGGACTATACCTTCCGTGACCATGAAGTGACACTTCTCCCAATTGAGAGTGAGATTGTTTTGTTGGCACCTTTTTAGGACTTTAGTGAGATTTTCCAAGCAAGAGTCAAACTCACTTCCGTAAACCGAGAAATCATCCATAAAAACTTCCATAATATTTTCAATATAATCGGAAAATATGGATGTCATACATCTTTGAAAATTGGCGGGAGCATTACAAAGGCCGAACGGCATCCTACGGTATGCGTAGGTGCCATAGGGACAAGTGAAAGTTGTCTTTTCTTGGTCATCTTCGTGCAAAGGGATTTGGAAAAAACCCGAATACCCGTCTAGATAGCAAAAGTATTTATGGTTCGCTAGGCGTTCAAGCATTTGATCGATGAATGGCAATGGGTAATGGTCCTTTCGGGTGGCTTTATTGAGTCTCCTATAGTCAATGCACATTCGCCATCCCGTGACAGTGCGCGTGGATATTGGCTCACCTTTGTCATTTTTTATGACAGTCATCCCTCCTTTCTTGGGGACGACGTGGACGGGGCTAACCCATCTATTGTCAGAGATAGGATAAATTATACCGGCTTCAAGCAATTTTAGGATTTCCTTTTTAACCACCTCCTTCATGTTCGGGTTCAACCGCCTTTGAGGCACTATGGAGGTGGCTTCGGTATCCTCCAAATGGATCCGATGCGTGCAAAGCCTAGGGCTTATTCCCTTTAGATCGGAAATAGTGTATCCCAGGACATCTTTGTGGCTCCTAAGGACGTCTAGGAGTTTTTCAAGTTGATCTTGTGTGAGGTGGGAATTGACTATCACCGGAAAAGTCAATTTATTACCCAAAAAGGCATACCTTAGATTCGGCGGTAATTGTTTAAGCTCTACCTGAGGTGGCGCTGCTTCTTCCACTTTATCAGCTCGCATGAATTCGGCTTCTTCCTCGTCATCCGGGTTTAGCTCATGTTCAGATGGCATGGTTTCATGTGACAAGTCGGACTCGCTGCTTAGTGAGGATGAGGCATCGAAGTAGGCGCCCTCTGATTCAGTGCTAGCATCGCCAAAACCTTCACTCTGCTCCAGTTCGTACCTGGAATCAAGAAACACATCAGACGATTCATAAAAACAAGAGTGAGCGTCATAAAGTGTAACACCCGGAATGTCGGTTTGCTCGAAGGGTTCTTCGGGAGCATAGTGCTCTTTGACATTTGCTCTATTGTCTTCGAAATACAATTTGTCGTCGACCACGTCAACTCTGACATTGCCTCCGATAGTTCCTTCCGGGGAGATTTGGTCCATCACAAAGCTAGCAAATAGTTGTTCGTCGGGGTCCGTGATATTGATAGCAAATGCTCCGGTAGCGTGGACCTCGTCGACAAGCTCCTTAAGGAGGTCTGTGAAGGTGTCATAGTCTTCTCGACTGAGTTCTATTGTTGGCGTTGCATCCCCCATTCTCCCTGTTAAGATCTTATGCGAAATGCGGGGAGAATATGCAAATAGGGCTACGAATGAAGTTAGGATAAGATAGAGAGGGAAGTAAAGGAAGAAAGTAAGAAGAGATAACCGGGTGGTCGGTGCCGAGCACCGTCAAAATGCCTTCCCCGGCAACGGCGCCAAAAACTTGATCGCGCCCCGGCGTACACGTCCCGAGGCGACGGTTGTAGTTTTACCGCAAGCGCACGGTATAGCGGCGAGCGGGTATCGAACACAGGGAGGACGAATGACCATGCTTGCTCCTAATCAACCTGGCTATTCAGAGGGATAATTGCCTTGGGCGATCCTGTCACAATCGTCAGACAAAAGTGCGAAATATCAAATCAAATAGAAAACGCCTAGGGAATGGGGAATCCCCACTACTCACCGTATTTCACAATTGTGGTTCGCCGGTATCGAAATCGCTAGGATGAGAATTTGGATGAACTAGTTGCAACTAAATGTGGAACCAGGCTCACGCTCTCGCGCTGTTGCCGGTCTATAGCTATCCTAGGTTTGGGTCCAATCTCTTGCAAACCCTAGCCTAGGGAAGCTAGCATTAGGATCAACATCATCGTCCAATTGCGCACCGAGCCCAATCCCTTGCAAACTCGGTCCACAATCTAGATTAGGATAGTTCCTACCCATCCAATCTCTTGCAAACGGGTATCGGCACGGAATTGCAACCGGAGATCCTAGCATCGGTCCAATTTCTTGCAAACCGATACTTCGAAAATCCGACTCCAACCCAATTCGGATTTCTAGGGCTTCCTATCGAATTGGGATCCAATCTCTTGCAAATCCCAATTGATGTGAATACCTAGCTATCCGTAGTAATTCGATCCCAATCTAATCCCCAATAACAATCCTAGCTCAATTTCTACCAATTCAACACAAATACGAAATTGGGCTTGTAGGGTTCATCCCCACGCCCCAAGACGTGGAGACTACTCACTAATCATAGCAATAGCACAATAATTGGCAATGAAATAGACAATGGAATTCATCACAACAATGATATAAACAATAAAAATAGAGTTTTTGGGGAAGAGAAGTGCAAACCAATGTAGATCTTCAATCAACCCAACAAAAATCCAAGTTTTTCTCTTCTCCAATCACAATTAATAAAGCTAAAAAGTAGACTCAAAAGGCTGCAAAAAATCTGAGAGGTGGCTCCTAAAACTAGGGTAAAAACAGAGCTTAAATAACCCCAAAAATCGTCTAAAAATCCTGACCAAAATGCCCCTGCACAGCCTGTTTTCCGCAAATTTCGCTACAGGCTGCGCATCGCACTCGGCCGAGTGACAAAAGTCGCTCGGCCGAGTGAAGACCCTGTCAATTTTCCAGTAAGTCGGGGACTTCAGGGGTCTTCAGTTCGGGGGCGGCTCGGCCGAGTGAGTTGTCGTCACTCGGCCGATGGCTTCACTTCACTCGGGCGGACGGGATTTGCCACTCGGCCGAGTGGGTCTTCTGAAGCTCAGATGGCCGAAAAACAGTAACTTCGATCTTTTTGAGGGCCTTCGTCTGGGCGCCACTCGGGCGGACGTGGTATCGTCACTCGGCCGATGTGGTCTCCGTCGCTCGGCCGAGTACACATGGAAGTCGTGTCTGAACGGGTCGGCCGAGCAGTGTCTCGCTGGTCGGCCGAGTGGCTCCTCCACTCGGCCGAGTGGGACACAAAAAATGCCCAAACTGGTCGTTTTGGCCTCCTCGTCGCTCCGGCGACGTCCATTCTTCTTCCGCTCCTCTCCAACAGCAAAATACCCCTCGGGGAGGTCGTCGGTGGCCGTCTATCGTGAGCGCATCTCATGATCACTCCAAATCGCGCCAAATCACCTGAAATGCGACAAAAACAACAAAGCGTGAAAAGCATCGCAATATCGTCGATATATCGTGAAAAACATGATTTGGGCGATCTAAATGGCATGCAAACATGCGGAAAAAGGTGTAAAATAAGGAGTGATCAATCACCTAGATGGCGTCATGTTGCCTTTTGTTCTTTGGAAGTTTCATCACGAAGTCCATCATGATATGTTGCCACTTCCACTCAGGGATGGGCAGGGGCTATAACAGACCGGCAACGAGGTGGTGTTCAGCCTTCACAAGCTGACATACTGATGAGTGTTTATTATATATAGTTTTCCACTCTTTTTCATGCATGTTTTACACCGTTTCATTCTCTATTCCTCCCTGTTTTCCCCGTTTTGTATCTTCTTTTGCTTTTGTGGTCCCTCACGTGCTTTGCAAGAAATATGTGTCGAATGGAGATCATATGGCAAGATCTTAGCGTGAAGAGGCAAAAGGAGCGAACCCGGGGAGTCAATTGGCGCAAAGGAGAATATTTGTGAGAAACTACCCTTGACGCAGCCGCGTCACCAAGTCCACACGGCCCTGTCAAACTTCCAAAGAAGTAACAACTACGCGCCGCATAGATTTCCATCAAACGGCTGTGTCAGAAGGATTAAAGAGTGAAGAACAAGATTGAAGATCAGAGACTTTCATGGCCCGCACAAACGAAGACGACGCGGCCGCGAATTTATGGCCACGAGAGCAGAACAACGCGGCCGCGTAACCATTTTTCGACGTGACAGCGTATCTATTGGTACGAGCACATCGCTGAGCCTCTAGTCCCCTATTCTTCTAGGGAATGACGTGACCACGTCATTTCTTGATGCGGTCGCATCAAACCCAATTTCTGCGACTGCTAGGGTAGATCTGGGCTATTTTGGTCTTTTGGGCGCGCGTATATAAGCGCCCCTTCATCCTCCTGTGAGAAGAATCATTCTTTTAGCAGTTTTTCTGTTATTTCTAAGGTTTTGGGCAAGTTTATAAGAATTCTAAACTTCTTTATTTAGTTGTGTTCATTATTCTAATTGTTTATTAGTGTAATACTCTATCTTTGCTTAATAGAAATTTCTTCCCATTGTTCTTATTCTCCTGTTTTATCATCTATTGCTGTTAATCTATGGCTTTAGATGCTTACCCATTGCTAGAATCCACTTCTATTGTAATGGGTAGTGAGTAGTTTTCATCTAGGACAATGGGATGAACCCCATTGGATTGGGGCCATGGGTTGAACTAATTATTCGATTCAATTACTGGGCTAATTGAGATTACGGGTACATTGGGACGATTATTATCATCGTAGATTCGACCCCCTCTCTTCAGGGTGATCGGATTGGCCGCCGACCAAAAGTCAGGACCAATCCAGGGATCCGATCCCAACGACGATCCATACTATCGGTGTGAGTGAACAACAACATGCATCGATTAAGAGCTCTCCCAATGTAGTTCTAATCCCCAAACGCCACTGTGGGCGGAGGGAAGATTGGGGATATTCATCAAGCTAATGCGCCCAACGTACACCGATGCATCGGAGACCACTAACATCGGTTTAGGTTAGGTTGGCCTATCATTGCATCGTGACAGCGGGGGTAGGACATGACATAATGAAATAACCTATCATACATCACGACAGTGGGGGATATGTGAATGCCCTTAGGTCACACGACCTCTCTCGAGTTCCATTGAACCCAGCAACCGGTTGATTATTAGTTTAACCTTAATCTTAGTCAAATGGCGGGGATTCCCCATGCCCTAGAGCTTTTACCCCTTGATTACACTCTTTCTACCATTCACCAACCAATCACCGTGACTATCGCGTAGCTTTCATTCGAAGACCCATAAAACCCATACTCATTGACCGCCTCCTCATGTTCGACCCGTAAGCGACTGCGCACGACCCGTGTGCTGCGGTTTTATTAGCATCGGCCCCTTCACATGGAGCGATCAGCTTTTTGGCACAGTTGCCAGGGAGACTTGAATTGATATTAGTTTTAGTCTTTGTAGATAGACTACGTTTTTCTTTTTCTTTGTTTTATTTTGTTCATATTTTCTTTTTCATTGCCTCTTGGAGCTTTTGACGTTTCCTTTTTGGTGTAGACCTTTTTGCCTAAACAGGAGATCTCAAGGCATAGCAGACTTGCATCTACTAGACCCAGAAATTGAAGCTACCGCAAGAAGGCTTAACACCAAGAGGAGGACAGAGAAGCCATCGAGACAATGGTTGAAATACTAACCCCGAGACTGGTCCACCATCGCTGCCACCACTACAACTGCCACAGGCTAGGTCGCTCCTCGACTACTCAATGCCCCCACAATAGGTCGACCTCTAGAGTTCAAAGGCCGGCTGTTGAGCCAAATAGTTTCGAACTCAACCTATCTTTGGTTGATTTCGTACAAAGGGACCAATTCTCAGGGGCCCATATGGAGAACTCGAATGACCATCTTAATACCTTCTTGGAAAAAATGGATACGTTGAATATCAATGGCGTCACCAAAGGCCATCAGGCTAAGACTTTTGCCTTTCTCACTTAGGGATAAAGCTAAGGATTGGCTCAGGAGTCACAATCCCAACGCATTCACTTCGTGGGACAGTTTATCTCTTGCTTTTCTGACAAAGTACTTTCCTCTAGGTAAAACTGCCAAGCTGCACAACGAAATCACCAACTTTAAGCAGTCGACGAGGGAGTCCCTATATGAAGCTAGGGAGAGGTTTAAGGAACTCCAAAGAGTCTGCCCCCATCACAGCATACCGGATTGGCTACTTATTCAGGCCTTCAGCAATGGGCTAACACCACCGGTGAGGATGTCCATAGATGCCGCCGCTGATGTCGCCATAATGAGCAAGACTCCGGCTGAATCAAAGAGATTGCTAGAAGCAATGACTACGAACAACGACTCCTGGAGCAACGAGAGGAGCACCTCCACGAAGGGAGGTAAGTTCGACATCGACGAGGTATCATTACTTTCAGCTAAGTTTGATGCCTTAACTAAACAACTTTTCCTTATTGGACTTGGTGCTGCTAAACCGCCTACGGTGGTAGTTTGCAAAGTTTATGGTGTGCAGGGGCACCAGAGCACTGAATATTCATCACCCATGGCTGTGCCTCTGGATATGACAATCGAACAAGCGAACGCTTTATATGGGAACAATCCGAGGCCGCCGAACAACCCGTATTCCGGCACATATAATCAGGGGTGGAAGAATCACCCCAATTTCTCCTACCTGACCCCAGAATTATAGGCTTCCCCACCATACACTCAACAGCCTTAAGAATTCCATCCTCCACCTCCTCAAGCCCAATTTCAGAATTTCAATCAGAGGCCTTCGGTGAACGCACCCCCATTCAAAAATCAAGTCTGGAATTGCTAATCGAGAGTCACATCCGGACTCAAGGCCAAAGATCTGATTACTTCTAAAACTCTATCCAGCAGCTAATGATGACGGCGCAACAACTTGTGTCTATCTCACAGCAGCTGGCGACATGCCAGAAATCCGTGGAGACCATGATGGCACAGATGGCGCAGCAGCTCTCTCAGCTCTCCAAGGCACAAGGGAAGTTGCCAGGGCAAACAGAAAAGAACCCCCGAGGGCATGTGAATGCGATCACAATGAGAAGTGGGAAGAAGTTTGAAGGTCCCATTATGCCCATCGTGGAGAAGGATGCTGAAATAGAATAAGAAGCTCATGTTGAGCATGATTCTTGGGATGACAAAGAAGTTGAGTGTGAGGAAGAGCCTCAGCATTCTGGATCCTGCAAGGATAAGCAAGTTGAGAAAGAGCTAGGAAGCCCGTTGACGAGCCTTCCAAGCCATATATGCCGAGAATCCCATTCCCATCGAGATTGGTGAAGGCTAAGTTGAATGAAAAATATGGGAAGTTCTTCGATCTTCTGAAGCAACTAAACTTCTCTGTTCCCTTTCTCGATGCGATCTTTGAGATTCCCACCTACGCCAAATTCCTTAAAGAGATATTTACCCAGGGCGGTAGGAGGGAGAAGCCGGCGCTCTCTGCAGAGTGTAGCGCCATTATTCAGAGAAAGATGGTGGAAAAATTAGAGGATCCCGGGAGCTTCTCCAACCCGTGCACTAAAGGAGATCTGGATGTCAAGAGCGCCCTATGCGACTTAGGGGCGAGTATTAGCTTAATGCCCATCAGCATTTGCGAGAAGCTGAATCTCAGGGAGCTCCAACCCACGAATATGTCACTCCAATTGGCAGACCGCTCAGTGAAATACCCCCTTGGAATAGTTAAAGATGTACAGGTGAAGATCTAGTTGATATTGGCTCTGTGCTACTTCATCGTTATGGACATGCCGGAAGACGCACACTTCCCAATTATCATGGGGCGACCCTTTTTAGCCACGGCGGGGGTCCTCATTGACGTAAAAGGAGGGAGACTCTCCCTCAACATTAGAAGAGAAAAGGTCGAATTTGACCTTTAGAAGTCAATGAGGAACTTTGAGGAAGTCAGCCATCGAGACCAAGTGGATCTCCTCGAAGAACAAATCCAGGAGACGAGTTTGGAGGAGCTATTTCTGGGCGACAACAATGAACCTCCCATTGGGTGAGAAGCCAAGCTTAAAGAGCTAGCGACAACGGAGGATCGTGAGGAAACCTCCGAGAGAAATCTGAAGGAGAAACCACCACGACTGCATTCACTAGACCCGGGAGAAAAGAAGAGGCAAGAAGAGAAACACAATGAGCTGAACAACAAGAAGGAGCATGGAGATGGCCACAGTAATGACCCTAATTTCTATATACGCGTATTTGTACGTATTTTTGACGTAGATACGTCCGTATATTTTTGGGAAGTATGCCCATATTTTTCTTTTAATTATTTGGTGTAGGAATTTATTTTAAAAGATTTTAAACTCATTACTTGAATTTAGTAAATGAGAGTATTTGGAGAAATACTTGTATTTCGAGTGTATGTAGTATTTCTACATGTATTTTTATTTTCTTAAAAATACAAAAAGCCAAATTTTATTACCATGACAACACACCATGGTATGTGTCATGTTATTAGTAATAAGAGGACACTTGGTCTATTAGGTGTAAGAAGGAGAGGGTTTTAAGGAATCCTAAAATCTAGGCAATGAAAAACAAAACCAAGAAAAGAAAAAAAAATCTCATTTCACTCTCTCCCTCACTTTCCATTTCTGGCCGAAATTGTGCATGCCCCTTTTCTTTCATTTTGTTTCATCTCCTTCCTTAAAACATACTTCCAAATGGTTCCCCTCTTCAACCTCTAAAAGCCCCAAAAAAATTCCTTTTCATTCCAACACCAAACTAGCCCAAAAATTAGCCAAAAATCCTACTTTTTGGAGACAAGAATTGGAGCTTGAAGAAGGAGCTAGAAGTTCTTTTCATCAAGGAGAAGAAGGGCCCAAGATTGAATTTGGAGGACTTTTACTAGGTGAGAACTTCTAACATCCTAGTTAGAATTTAGTTTAGAAATGTGTTAGTAGAAATTTTTTTAACCTCCTTGTAGAAATTAGTTTAGGACTTGGAAATTTATTTTAGCATAACATACTAAGGCTTGATAGGAATAATTGTTTGCAAGTTTGGTAGGAATCATGTTTTAGTAACCTTTATTTTTATACCAAGTTGTTTCATTCAAAATTTGGTACCATGTTGAGCTTTAGAAATAAAGGTTCATATGTTTTGGTTGTATTGTGCTTAATACTCAAAATTAGTAAAATTGTGCCCTATTGAAAATTGAGTTAATGATTTATATGTTAACTTATCAAAAAATGTTAATTTGTGATTTGTTATGTTAAGAGTTAGTTTCCATGCTAGTTCTACTAAATGATAGGTTGCAAGCAACTTAGTTTTGATTATATGTTTACAATGAAATGATAAATTTTTTTAGAGATTAGAAGTAAATTAACATCTTGTAAATCTGCAAATCATTGTTATGATAGTGTAATTATGTTGTTTTATGGCACCCAACTAGGTTAGAAACTAGTTTAGTTAAAGATTGAAGTTGCTGGAATTTTTGTTGCAGCATAACAGTAACTTGTAAAATTCGTAGAAAATAGTAGAAAAATCAGAAAAATAAACTTAAGGACACTACGAAAAACTAGATAATTTCCTACAACTTTGAAGCAGAGGCCGAGAGCCAATTCGGACTGCAATTAGGGTAACAGAGCCAATCTTTCTGGTGTGACAGTTTTGGACAGATTCTTGTGTTAACTTGTTTAGGAATTTTTAATGTTGTATTTTATCTTGAGTTGAATTAGATCAATATTGATGATACATCATGATATACTCTTGGGATATGTCCTTGTGATGATGCTTCATATGTGGAAAATGTGGAAAAAGTTATTGAAAATGAAATTTCATGTTTGTTGGAATATGAGTGGTATTTGAGACCACTAGATGATGCCATGTTAATAAAATAATGCTTATCAAAGAAAAACTTGTGAGTGAGAATGAGAGTTGACATCGGTGTTCTTGTTCCATTCTTGAAATGGGTGAGACGCCAGATGTGGGTTTGGGGGAAACACGGATAAATGGTAGGTGTTAAGGAGCGAACGTAGTATGATTTCTCACTCACTACGTCACTCCCGGAAGGGGGAGTTGACTAGGGTTGGAGAGGCCGCCGGTGCGCTCGTGACGCATCTGGACGGTAATTAATGGGTTTCTCCGTTTGTCCGACAGAAAAACCGAGATGAATCTCACTCCGATACATTGTCCAGTCGGGTACAGAGTTACAAGAGGCCCCTCCAGTACTCGTGTCGCTGGAGTGGTACCACTTTTCACCCACCCTGGGTGAAGTCCGCTCTCTTAACAGCCTATGGTTTATCCGGGTTCCAAATACAGAACAACAATTTAATTTATTTAATTCAGTCATTTATTACTTCAGTTTTGTTCACCGGTGTTTACTTTCAGCACTCGTACTCCGTTTTTTTAATTTCTGCATAACATGTGATGATGTGACACCTGTAGTTAGTTAATTAGTTAGGGAGACCAGTTCTAAACTGTGTTCTACTAGGGTGATTAGGAGTTCCTACTGGGTCACACGTTGACGTGTCCCATTCCGTGGTTTATAGGTGCGAGTCCCGAGCAGTTAGCGGGTGTCCAGGAGCCAGAGATCGGTGCCAGTGCTACCGAGGTAGAGCCTTCAGGAGACTATGTATAGTTAGATTTCCAGGGGTTAGACTAGTGGGTGCGGTTTGCTGGGTGTGTACTTTTGTACTTTGGGCTGGGGGTTTCTTTTTGTTGTACCGCTTTTTGTACCCCCGTTGTACAGCTGATGTATGTATGTATGTATATGGACTTATGTAATGTAATGTAACTTCTGTGTTGTTGTATTTACTTTTCAGTACTGCTTTTACTTTCTGTTGGAGCACTTTTCTTTCTCTGTGTACTATTCCAGTGTTATTGCAGTGGCCTGCTCATTTATTTTATATTAAACCACAAAAAATGCTTAGTAGTATTTAGATAAGAGGGCTCGAAGCCTGAGTCTGAATACTACGGCGACCTCGTCAGCTACGCTCCCCGTACTTGGGTGAGCGGGGCATGACAGGTTTTTGTGGTGGCCCATGCAGGCCACCTCACACTGCGATACATGTAAGAATAGTACAAGTAAGCTCCAACATTATAATTCGCAATTTTGGTCTGAATGTTGTTTCCCCTGATCATTCTTGCAGAATGGATCCGGGGAATGGATCGTCCGAGAACAGGACCCCTGCTTCTGATGCTGCTTCGTCTGAGGCTTCCCTGATGGGGAAGATTCTGATAGGGATTCTGGAGCACATGCAGCAGATGGAGGATAGGGTGGCTAGTGGTGCGCCACCAAAGCCAGTGGGTATCATGCAGTTTAGAGCTTTGCACCCGAGGTCCTTTCCGGGCAAGGAGAGTCCTCTGGAGGTGGATGAGTGGATTAGGCATTCTGAGGACGATCTGGAGGCTATTGGATATCCGAGGGATAAGTGGGTGGATGCCACGAAGAGACAGCTGACACATCAGGCACGAGATTGGTGGGATGCTCAGGAGTTGCATTTGACTAAACCGATCTCATGGAAGAAGTTCAGAGAGTTGTTTGAGGCTCAGTATCTGCCAGAGACGAAGAAGGATGAGCTGCGGTTGAGGTTTGAGCACCTGACTCAGGGTAGACGGAGCATAGATGCCTATGATGCTGAGTTTTCACTACTGAGCAAGTTTGCTCTGAAGTTGGTGCAGTCAGAGGCCACCAGAGCTAGACGATTCAGGATGGGGTTGGACCCCGAGTTCAGAGCAGCGATGTCGACTCAGGTGTTACTTACTTACAGTGCTGTACTGGAGGCGGCCAGGATGCATGAGACACACCTGAAGAGTGTGGGTAGAGGTCCAGCAGCATCTGAGAGGCGCCCTGTGGGTCAGCAGAGGAGTTTCCCGAGGCCCACTCAGACCACTCAGTTTAGGAGGCCTGGAGCTCCACCAGCACCACAACGGCGTCAGTCTTGGGCATTTTGTGGGAAGACTGGGCATGCGTAGCGGGATTTGATCGGAGCCCAGATGCACACCCGGGCACACGACTCGCTAGTCTTACCGCAAGCGCACGGTGTAGCGGCGAGCGGGTATCGAACACAGGGAGGCCAAATGACAGTGTCCTCCTCAATCCACCTGGCTATAGGAATGGTCGAGAAATATTCGCTATAAAGCGGTCACAGTCGTTCAATCGTATAAAATGAATATCAAATTAATAAAGACGCCTAGGGAATATGGAATCCCCGCTACAAACCGTACCTCGTCATTGTGATTCGTAGGTTTCACAATTGCTAGACTTGCAATTTAGGTGAACTAGTTGCAACTAAATGTAGAACCTAGCTCACGCTCTCGCGCTATTGCCGGTCTATAGCAAACCTAGGGTAGGGTCCAATCTCTTGCAAACCCTAACCTAGGCAAGCTAGCATGAAGAACAACATCATCGTTCAATCGCATCTCGAGCCCACTCTCGTGCAAACTCGAGCTACGACCTAGGTTGGGATAGTTCCTACCCGTCCAATCTCTTGTAAACGGGTATTGGTATAGAATTACAATCGAAAACCCTAGTTTCGGTCCAATCTCTTGCAAACCGATTCCGGAGAAATTCAATTGCAACCCAATTCGAATGTCTAGGGCTTCCTATCGAGTTGGGATCCAATCTCTTGCAAATCCCAATCGGTATGAATCCCTAGCCATTCGTATTAAATCAATCCTAAACTAACCCTAATCAATTCTAGCAATAATTTCACCAATTCATCACAAATTAGAAATATGGTTCGTATGGTTCATCCCTATGCCCTAAGATGATAAAACTACTCACAATTCATAATGAAATTCAATAAAAATTCACAAATAAAATCAATAGAATTCATTGCAATATTCAATATATCAATTAAAATGGAGTTTTTGATAGAGAGAGAGAGAGACAAACCAATGAAGAACAAATAGCATCCAACAAATTAACCCTTTTCTCTCCTCCCTAAAGAACTAAATCTAATCTCCTAAAAGTAATCTAAAAAAGGCTGCAAAAAGTTCTGAAAAAGCTCTCTAAACTAGGTTAAAAACTGGGGTTAAATACCCCCCAAAATCGCCCAAAAAATCCTGACGAAAATGCCCCTGCGCAGCCTCAAAATCGCAGTTTACGCTACAGGCAGCGCGGCTCACTCGGCCGAGTGACAAATGTCATTCAGCCGAGTGACAAACCCTGACAAATTCCAGTAAGTTTGGACTTTTGGGGGTCGGCTCCTCGGGAGTCACTCGGCCGAGTGACTTTCTTTGCATCGGCCGAGTCGACTTCTTCACTCGGCCGAGTCGGAACTCGGGAGATGACTGTAAAATTACAGTAAGTCTGGACTTTTTGTTGCCGTCGTCCTGATGCCACTCGGGCGAGTGGGGTCTCCGTGGTTCGGCCGAGTGGGCTGGCGATGCTCGGCCGAGTGCACGCTAAATCTCAGTCTTCTGCGTGTCCGATCTGGTCGGCCGAGCGGGCTCTCGATGGTCGGCCGAGTGACTCCTTCACTCGGCCGAGTGACATGCTGAAAATGCCCAAACTTCATATTTTCGCTCCCTCGTCGCTCCTGCGACGTTCTTTCTTCTTCCACTCCTCTCCAACAGCAAAATTCCCCTCCAAGGAGTAATGGGTGACACTCCGGAGTGGGTGTATCTCAGAATCAATCCAAATCGCTCGAAATCTCCTGAAATTCGACAAAAACAAGAAATCGTGAAAAGCATCGCAATATTGCCGAAAAATCGTGAAAAGCGTAATTCGAGCGATCAAAATGACATGCAAACATGCAGAAAAAGGTGTAAAATATGGAGTGATCAAAATCTCCCAAGCTTACCTCTTACTCGTCCTCGAGGAAGATGAGTAAAAAGCGAACCCGTTGGATAAAGAAAAAAAAAAGAAACGATGGAAAGGCGGAAAATGAAAAACGAAAAAGCAAAGTAGAAAGCGAAGAGGGAAGTTGCTAGATCATTTTTCTCAGGACGTGGGTTTTGCTTACTCATATAGCATGCATCGAATGTAAAACACATGTCAAAGACTTTTATCTCGATATCATAGTATAAATGTGCATTTGAAATAGAAAACCCAAGAATATCAATATAGCATGAAAAATGGAATAATTCTAGAATTAGCATCGTCTGAAGCATCTAAAGCGGTATACAATATCGTAGATCACACACTTTTCAATTGAATGCTTTCTATAAGGAGTATAAGAGATATCACACAATAGAGTAGTAAGAATAGAAAAGTGTGGTTTTCATGAAATGAATGCTAAGCGTAGATTTCTGGATTTCGTGAAACTTTAAGCAATCTCACCGAGTATAAAATATTACTTAGCCTAGGTTGTCATGCACCGTCAAGTATCCACTCTCTCACACATCATAGGATCCTCTCCCCCAAGCTTATCCATAAGCGTGGTGGCATATACAAAACAATATTTACATCCCCGTTTCTTATGAAGCTCCAAAAGTCAAAGAAAACAAAAATTAAAGCAAAAAAGGGAAGAAAGATAGAAAGGATATGAGATTGGATCGTTTTCGAACTTGTTTTCTCTTTTCTTTTCTTATTCTCAAATCTTTTTCTTTTTCTTTTTCTCTCTTTTTTTAATAGCATATATACACAAATAATCCCAAATCAAAGAGAATGATAAACAAGTATTTTTTTTCTTTGGGTTTTGGGGAATTTGGAGCATATGATATACCAACGGGGGATGCCAATAATAGAATTGCTAAGGGGAGATTCACCAATGAATTTAAAATAGAGAAATAATATTCAAGATATGTGGAGAAAGAAATAAATGTATCTCTCGGTTCACTCTATAGGACGTGCATGACAACTTCAGCAGGGTAATCTAATCTACTCAGTTTGATCTCAAAAAGTAAACTAATCCAGATATATCAATGCTAGCAAACATTCAATCAACCCGAAGTGAAGCGTACAAGTCATGCAATAAGAAGTGATATGAGAAAAGAAAGCAGTACTCCAGACATAAGCATCAATGCGTGAATCTTGGTGTGTTTTCTACGATAGCATACATATGAATCATCAGACATCAGCTAATAATAGAATTTCATCCATTTTCATACGGAAAAAGAAGTGGGTTACTATTTCTAAATGCAACACAGGACATAGCATATGATATCAGAAACAAAAGCCATGACATGACAAAATTAGCATGCATATAGAGAAAAGCTAACACCACGTCGTCGTCATCACAGAAAAATCATCTCTAGCAAAAGATGAAAGAAATAAAGATAAAGGAAAACAAAGATATTTACAATGCATCACACAAAGAAAAATAAGAAAAACGTGATGCATGGTAAAAGAAATGAAAAAGTGATGAAAAATGGGTGCAAAAACGGAAAAACGTGAAAAAAACTAAAAATAAAGGTGATAAAAGCAAAAAGTGTGAGAACTCACTCCCCCAAGCTAAAGTGCACAGTGTCCTCAATGTGCAAAGTGTGGCACACTGAGAGACGGGTAATGGGTGGGGAGGGTGAGAATGCATGCATGATAAAAAAAGGTAAAATTAAAAAAGAAAATATGATGGTGTGAATGATGCATGCAAAGAAGGGAGTGATGCAGATATGTGTCACAAAAATGCTCTCCCTCTCTCCCAAAAAAGATATATAAAGATGTGAGCAAGATAGGTACAAAAATAGTGCGGGGAGGAGGGGAGGCCAAAAATCCATCGACAGGACCAGCAGAGAATGGGCAGCATAACGACAAAAAAGATCAATGGCATCAAGGGTGTGCCTAAGCTGGTGGAGCTGCACCATCTCCGTCCTGTGGCGGAGGTGGGGGGGTGGTGGTGGTGGACGTGTCTGCTGGGTGGGTGGTGGACGTGTCTGCTAGGTGGGTGGGTTTAGTGGAGGGAGTCGCGCCACTATCTGATTCAGGCAAGCCTGAATATCGGGAAGTATGGCGACGCGGGACTCCATGGAACTGACCGCGGCAGAGAGAGCCCTAAAATCGCCCCTGAGTCCACTCACCGCCCCCTCAAGAGCACGAAGGCTCTGAACTAAGGCGTCAGGGGGTGGTGGAGCGGAGGGACGGACAGGTCTAGGCTGTGAAGGTCGTGGCTGTCTGATACGGGCAGTGTAAGTAATCGGCTCAACAGGAAAGCGTGGTAAGGGGGCCGTGCTCACTAGTGGATGCCCAGCCTCAGTGCGAGGCTGGGACGCAGGCTGGGACGAGGAAGCAGCATCAGTAGTGGAAGACAAAATCGGCAACGAGGCAGCAAGAGAGGTCGGTGACACAGAAGTAGGGACAGACGTCACGACACTATCAGATAGGACAGCTGCGGTGGAGACAGAAGGGTCGACCACTGGGGTGGAGGTGTAAGGACCAAAAGGTGACACCCCAGCAGACATCAATCCGGACAGGGTCCCCACGACAACAGCGAAGGAAGGCTCGCCGCTCTCAAGTATGGTGGGTGGACGCTCGGGAAGAAGTGAAGAAATAGGCTCGACCGAGATAGGCACAGCAGTGGTGGGGGTGGTGGTGGACGGGGTGGACGGGGTGGGCATGGTGGACGTGGTGGACGGCTCAGCAAGGGTACCCCCGCCACTGGCAGAAGTGGGGACAGAAGTACCGGGAGGTGCAGAAAGTGCAGGCTCGGGCTGAGGGATCACTGGGTCAACTGGTGGTGCAGGGTGTGCAGGTGGTGCAGGCTCAGCTCCCTCGGCCTCTAGCATGTAGGCGGCGGGGATCAGGAGATCCATCGTCGAAAGCCAGTCCACGTGTGCCGGTGCTATATGTGTCTGAGCTAGGCTCGGGAGGATCATGTAATCAGCACTGTAAGGACCGTGCAACCATACCCAGTGGCGCTGGCCGTGGGGACGAAGCATCTTCATCCAGGCCATGACGTTTATCGAGAGTGCAGTGGGGCCCGGGGCTCGTCTAAGGTCAGCAGGAAGGTCCACGTCGGTCATCAGGGCTAGCAAAGTAATCAGACCGCCGCAGCAAATAGGTGAGCGAGCGCCCACCGAAATGATGATGCGGTCTAAGAACCAGCTAGCAATATCAATCTCTACGGTGGGGACCGGGTCATCACTATCCCTCTCGAGAACTCTGGGGCGATTCATCGCGTAGAGCATATAGAGCTCAGGCGTAGACATCGTCCCAGGCTCGTACCTCGCCAAAAAGATGGTCGCCATGAGACGCTGGGCTATGCGGAGGCAGGGGTGTAGGATGGCCGAGGCCTTGGCCCTACTAGGGTCAAAGCCGTGGTGGGAGCCCATGATACGTGTCCAAAAGGCGGAGGCGTCGAACGACGGTGGGGGGATGTGCGTGGGTGCGTAGGCTCGGTCAGGGACAAGGACAGGAGGCCACTGGAAAAATGCACGAAGCATGTCGAGAGTGATCTCGCACTCTCGATCCATCAGGCGGAAGGTGCATCTCCCAGGGGTCCGGTCAATCGAGCTAAGTACCTCGAGTGTCGGACGGACGTAGGTGTCCGCCGACACGGTAAGAAAATCGCGCCATCCCACGTTGTCGTACAACGTGAGTAGCCCCTCTAGTACCCCTAGGCAGTCAAAGTCAGCTAGGTGTGTGAACCTAGTGGGTACTATCGAGCGATGGCAGATACGCTCGAAACAGGCGCGATGTGCGTCGTTTCGGAACGTGATCCCCATCGGCCCGACAACGGGAGCCGATGGTGGGACAGGATCGGCGGGGATGGGCTGTGCGTGTATGGGATCGGCGAAAAGCGGCTGTGTGGGGGTGGTGGACTAGGTGGAGGGGAGTCCTCTCTAGCGTGAGAGGGACCAGCCTCATCGGTCCTCTTCCGCTTGGAAGAGGCTCCCCGCGTGCGTGGCCTAGTACGGGGCGGCATGTGTGCCGCGAGTGCTCACCCAACTAAAATATAATGCGACGTGCGTAATAAAGGGAACGAGTGTACCTGTACACGCCGCGAGTGCAAGCCAGCAAGTGCATGCGAAGAGTGCCACGTCCCCGAAGCTAAAATCGCGTCCTGAAGCTCCCCTAAGCTCCCCCAAGATAGCCTGCAAATCAAACAAAGATATCAGCGTGTAATATTCAAAATACATGGGGGAGATGGGGTATAATAGATAGATAAACAATTTAATTTGGGTTAGGGGCGCAACGGGTCTACGGATCGAGAAAAATAGAGAGAAAAATGAATTTTGCGCGAAATAGGGGATCATCGGAGCTCGGCCGGCGGTGGGGAATGTCGCCGGAGGTCGGGGGTGGTCGGCCGAGCGGTCGCCGGCGGTGGTGCGGTGATCGGGGCCGGCGGCGGGGTGAATCGGGCGAGGGGAGTCGAAAGGGCTCGGGCTCGGGCAAGATTTGGGGAATAATTGCGTTGAACTTTGCGCCGAGCCCGCAGTTTCTTATATAGGCACAGATACGACTCGGCCGAGTGACTATGTTGCTCGACCGAGTGACGCATCGATAAGAAAAATTCTAAATTTCTCCCCGCCACTTACGACTCGGCCGAGTGGCTTCTGTTCACTCGGCCGAAGGGAGAAAACTCCTTCGACCGAGTGGCACAAGCGACTCGGCAATATTCAGGCTAGGAGGGTATTTGTTTCCCTCGGCCGAGTGACTAAGCGTACTCGGCCGAGTGGCAGTAAATTCGAAATGCTCAAAAAAGACAGAGAGTTGGGTTCAGCAGACTTCCCTCGTTGGTGCCCCACTCGGCCGAATGGGGTCCTTTGCTCGGCCGAGTCACATATGATACTCGGCCGAGTGACGTGCTGTTTTCTGCTTCGGGGCTCCATTTTAGCTCTACTCTCTGTTTTTCTTCCTCCAATTGGTTTCTTCTTCCTCCCAAGGCCTGAGCGCATTCCTGGGGCGCTCTTCCTTGCCTCTATCTTCCTCCATGTGAGAGATCTCCTTTTCTCCTCTCCTGTCATAGAAATCAAGACCCGTTGTCACGATTTTTACGGGCAAAAAGACTCAAAACACTAATAAAGTCTAAAACCAAAATAAAAACCAAAATAAAAAGAATGCAAAAACCGTCGGGTTGCCTCCCGACAAGCGCTTGTTTAAGGTCTTGAGCTCGACCCCTTTGGATTTTCAATTAACGCTTGATGTTGGGTGCATATGAGATGCACTCTTCGAACTTGCCGGGAAGACCACTTGAGTTTGGATCGTGGTGGTGTGTGGCCTTCCTCAGCGCCCCTTCATCATGAGCAATGTTGGAGGATGGCTCCCCCAAGCTTGAGCTTGTTCCGGTCTTCGACTTTGTCGGTGACACCGATCTTCGAATCGGTGGAGCTTTCTTCGGATTCTTCAATGTCGAGAGCTTGCAAAGCTCCCGTATTCTCGTGACATCAGCGTCGCCATCATCATTCACCGAGGAGCTATTGGGAGAGTCCTCCATCATCTCTTCTTCGGCCGAATCTTGGCTTTCTTCGAAGCCTTCATCATGGAGCGCACCGATGGAGTTGGGGATAGCCTCTTCAATGACCTCATTAAGGAGGTCCATATAATCTAGCTCCTCATGGTACGACATGTGCTTCATATCATTTGGTATATGGAGCTCGACTTCAATGTTGCCTACATTCAAGGTAAGAGTCCCTTCCCACACATCAACGATAACACTGGCGGTGGCGAGGAATGGGCGTCCAAGTATGAGCGATGTGTCACCCTCTTCCTTGATGTCCATGATCACAAAATCACAAGGCAAGCATATGCCTCCCGGAACTTGGAGTGGGATATTCTCCGCGATCCCAACCGGCCTTGTAATCTGACCGTCCGCGAGTTGAATCCTCATGTCGGTTGGATTTAAATCCGTGTCGGTATTCAACTTTCGGAACATGGTGAGAGGCATGAGGCTCACACTAGCGCCCAAATCGACCAATGCTTTTTGTAGGGGGGACGCCTCCGAGTGTGCAAGGAATCTGGAAACTCCCGGGATCTTTAAATTTGGCGGGCTCCTTCTCTCTCCTAGTAAACCAAGTCCCTTGTTCCGCGAGCATAATATTCTCCTTCCTTTTCCTTCCCGTAATCAAGTCCTTTAAGAACTTCGCGTAGGACGGGATTTCCACTAAGGCATCAAGAAAAGGGATATTGAGGCTCACCCCTCTCAAGTATTCGAGGAACTTGGCTAGCCTCTTCTCGATCTTGGCTCTAGCTAGCCGTTGAGGGAAAGGCACCGGTGGCATGAATTGGCGCTCATCAATAGGTTCTTCCTCTCTAGACTTTGCTCCTTCTTGTGGATCCTTCTCCTTTTCCACCTCAATTACCAGCTCGCTCTCTTCTAGATTCTCCACCACGTGTTCCTTGATTTGGGTCATGGGGGGAGTGGTATCTTTTCCCCCTCTTGTTGTAACCGCAACAACCGCGTTGATGTGGCCGGTGTTGCCCCGTGGATTTGGCTCAGGTTGAGCCGACAATTTTTGGTTATTTCTATTGAGCAACGCAAGTTGCTCCCCAATTTGAGCGACGACGGTGGCGAGAGAATCTTGTCCCGTTTTCAACGTGGCATTAATCTTTCTTTGCTCCGCCATAAACTCCTCCACCTTAGCTTCAAAATCCGAACGTGGTTGAGCTTGCGGAGGGTTCGGATTTCTCCACCCTTGATTATACCCAGGTGGCCTATAAGGTCCCACTTGTTGCCTTTGTGGGAAGTTTTGTTGCGGTGGCCCCCTTGGTTGATAATTCGGTTGTGGTGGTGGTTGAGCCTAAGCTTGAGGAGGTTGTTGAGGCGGGGGGTTCAAGGCACCATCATTATTAGCATAAGAAAAACCCGGATGGTTTCTAGCGACCGGTTTGGCCCAATATCCGGAATTCCCCGCTACATATTGAATTTACTCCAAACCTCCTTCTCCTTGCTCTCCTCCTACATACATGGCTTGGAATTGGTATTGCCAATCAATCATATGGTTTGTCAGTACGGATGTAGTAGGGGCTCCTTGCGGCTCGGTAATGTATTTCTCCAACCTCTCAACTACCTTGTGGAGAGAGTCAAACTTGCTAGCAAGCTCCGCCACGGCCTTGGTCTCATAAATACTTGTGGGCTTCAAGGAGGATGAAGAGTGTCCTCGCTCATCCCCCCATTGTTGGTTGTTGGAGGCCATCTCCTCTAGCAAGGCCGTAGCTTCATCGGGAGTCTTTGTCAAAATGGCTCCATTTGCGGTAGCATCAATAATCTGTTTTGTACCCGGTTGGAGTCCATTGTAGAAACTGTTGACAAGCTCCCAATCCTCAATGCTATGATGGGGGCATTGATGTTGCAAGTCTTTGAAGCGCTCCCATGCTTCATAGAGAGTCTCTTGTGGTCCTTGCTTGAAGGACATGAGAGCGCTTCTTATTTTCACCGTCTTGGAGGGCGGGTAAAATTTGTCGACGAAGGCACTAGCCAATTCATCCCAAGTGGTGAAGATTCCTTCAGCTTGCATCCTCAACCAATATAAGGCCTTGTCCTTGAGTGTGAAGCGGAAGAGGCGCAGTCTGATAACATCTACGGAGACGCCCGGCATTTGGAAGGTGGCACATTTTGATAGGAAGAGCTGGATGTGGTAATGAGGGTTTCATGGGAGTTCCCATGAAAAGTATCTTGTTGCATAAGAACCACCAATCCAGTCTTCAACTCGAAATTTTTGTTGGCCGCCAACTCCGGCATGGCTATGGACGAGGTCGTGGAAGAAGTCTTAGGCCGAAGCCTATCTCTAATGGAAATGATCCTCGCCATTCGCTCCGCCAATTCTTCGGGTGTCTCAGGATGGGTCATAAAACTTCCTTCCGTAACGGGTCTCCTCTCCGCTCGGATCCTCCTTAATGTACGCTCGATCTCCGGATCGTATAGTATTTCTTCGGGGTTCGCCGAGGATCTCGTGTACATGTATGGGAAAATAGAGTTTCAAAGAAATGGTTAGCACAACGGAAGGGCAAAATAAAAATAGAAATAATAGAACAAAAAGAAAAATAGCTAGGTAGGTAGAATCAAACACTATTGCGTCCCCAGCAACGGCGCCAAAAACTTGATCGGAGCCCGGATGCACACCCGGGCATGCGACTCGCTAGTCTTACCGCAAGCGCACGGTGTAGCAGCGAGCGGGTATCGAACACAGGGAGGCCAAATGACAGTGTCCTCTTCAATCCACCTGGCTATAGGAATGGTCGAGAAATATTCGCTATAAAGCGGTCACAGTCGTTCAATCGTATAAAATGAATATCAAATTAATAAAGACACCTAGGGAATAGGGAATCCCCGCTACAAACCGTACCTTGTCATTGTGATTCGTAGGTTTCACAATTGCTAGACTTGCAATTTAGGTGAACTAGTCGCAACTAAATGTAGAACCTAGCTCACGCTCTCGCGCTATTGCCGGTCTATAGCAAACCTAGGGTAGGGTCCAATCTCTTGCAAACCCTAACCTAGGCAAGCTAGCGTGAAGAACAACATCATCGTTCAATCGCATCTCGAGCCCACTCTCGTGCAAACTCGAGCTACGACCTAGGTTGGGATAGTTCCTACCCGTCCAATCTCTTGCAAACGGGTATTGGTATAGAATTACAATCAAAAACCCTAGTTTCGGTCCAATCTCTTGCAAACCGATTCCGGAGAAATTCAATTGCAACCCAATTCGAATTTCTAGGGCTTCCTATCGAGTTGGGATCCAATCTCTTGCAAATCCCAATCGGTATGAATCCCTAGCCATTCGTATTAAATCAATCCTAAACTAACCCTAATCAATTCTAGCAATAATTTCACCAATTCATCACAAATTAGAAATATGGTTCGTAGGGTTCATCCCTACACCCTAAGACGATAAAACTACTCACAATTCATAATAAAATTCAATAAAAATTCACAAATAAAATCAATAGAATTCATTGCAATATTCAATATATCAATAAAAATGGAGTTTTTGATATAGAGAGAGACAAACCAATGAAGAACAAATAGCATCCAACAAATTAACCCTTTTCTCTCCTCCCTAAAGAATTAAATGTAATCTCCTAAAAGTAATCTAAAAAAGGCTGCAAAAAGTTCTGAAAAAGCTCTCTAAACTAGGTTAAAACTGGGGTTAAATACCCCCCAAAATCGCCCAAAAAATCCTGACGAAAATGCCCCTGCGCAGCCTCAAAATCGCAGTTTACGTTACAGGCAGCACGGCTCACTCGGCCGAGTGACAAATGTCATTCGGCCGAGTGACAAACCCTGACAAATTCCAGTAAGTTCGGACTTTTGGGGGTCGGCTCCTCGGGAGTCACTCGGCCGAGTGACTTTCTTTGCATCGGCCGAGTCGACTTCTTCACTCGACCGAGTCGGAACTCGGGAGATGACTGTAAAATTACAGTAAGTCTGGACTTTTTGTTGCCGTCGTCCTGATGCCACTCGGGCGAGTGGGGTCTCCGTGGTTCGGCCGAGTGGGCTGGCGATGCTCGGCCGAGTGCACGCTAAATCTCAGTCTTCTGCGTGTCCGATCTGGTCGGCCGAGCGGGCTCTCGATGGTCGGCCGAGTGACTCCTTCACTCGGCCGAGTGACATGCTGAAAATGCCCAAACTTCATATTTTCGCTCCCTCGTCGCTCCTGCGATGTTCTTTCTTCTTCCACTCCTCTCCAACAGCAAAATTCCCCTCCAAAGAGTCATGGGTGACACTCCGGAGTGGGTGTATCTCAGAATCACTCCAAATCGCTCGAAATCTCCTGAAATTCGACAAAAACAAGAAATCGTGAAAAGCATCGCAATATTGCCGAAAAATCGTGAAAAGCGCGATTTGAGCGATCAAAATGGCATGCAAACATGCAGAAAAAAGGTGTAAAATATGGAGTGATCAGGATTACAGGTTTAGGCATGGGCGATGCTTTACCTGTGGTCGGTCTGGGCACATCAGTAGGCAGTGTCCTCAACAGGGATAGACTTCATGATCTGGGGCACCAGTGGCAGTTCGGCCTGTGCAGCAGCAGTAGAGGACCCTTCTGCCAGCTCTACAGAGGCTTCCACTGCCAGCTCCACCAGCGCCTGGTGCAGTGACTCAGAGAGGACCACCTAGGCCTCCACAGCAGCAACAGCAGTAGACCCCTAGGAGAGCAGCACCGAGGCGTCAGGCTTTCACCATGACGGCTGTCGAGGCAGAGGACACCGGTCGTGTTATCACTGGTACCTATTTCTTTTCAGAGTTGAATGCTTTGTTATTTTTAGTATGTTATGTTTGTGGTTGTGATTGGGATGTTTAGATTCTTATGTTAGTTTATGTTTATTCTCTCAGGTGTTATTAGAGTAGCTTCCTTCCCTGCCTTGTCACTATTTGATTCGGGAGCATCCCATTGCTTCCTGTCTCAGTAATTTGTGACTAGGAATTCATTAGTAGTAGACTCCTTTGCTTCTAGTTGGAATATCCATACAGGGAATGGAGTGATCCGCAGTTCTTCGGGATACCGACAGTGTCCTATTGAGATTTGTGGATGTAGGCTGTATGCAGATTTCTTAGTGATGGAGATGCCTCATTTTGAAGCAGTATTTGGGATGGACTGGTTAGGGATGTTCTATGCCACTATAGATTGTAGGCTCAGAAAGATAGTGTTTCAGATTCCTGATCATCCAGAGTTTGAGTTTCTTAGTGGTAGTAGTTCCCTTAGACCATTGAAGTTTAAGGCCAGTCCAGTAGAAGTGATGATGGAGATGGATACTGAACCTGTATTGTCGAGGGTAGTCCGGGATTTTCCTGATGTTTTTCCAGACTATACCTATGGACTTCCTCCAGATAGATCATTAGAGTTCACCATCGATCTGATTCCAGGCACTCAACCGATTGCGAAGGCTCCATACCGTATGGCTCCTCCAGAGTTAGCAGAGCTTCGTAGTCAGCTGAAGGATTTGTCAGAGCATGGTTTGATTCAGCCGAGTGTTTCGCCATGGGGTGCGCCAGTGCTTTTGGTGAACAAGAAGGATGGATCTCGAAAGATGTTCATCGACTACCGGGAGTTGAATAAAGTTACTGTGAAGAACAAGTATCCTCTCCCCAGGATTGATGACATCTTTGATCAGTTGGGTGGATCTCGTGTGTACTCAAAGCTGGATTTGAGAAGCTGATATCATCAGGTGAAATTCAGAGGATCAGATGTTCCAAAGACTGCATTTAGAACCCGATATGGTCATTATGAGTTCTTAATGATGCCTTTCAGTGTTACTAATGCACCAGCCACATTCATGAGGTTGATGAACCTAGTCTTCTATGAGTATCTGGATAAGTTTGTGGTCGTCTTCATAGATGATATCTTGGTGTACTCAAGATCAGAGGAAGATCATGCTGAGCATCTGAGGATAGTCCTGGAGACTCTGAGGCAGCACCAGTTATATGCTAAGTATAGCCAGTGTCAGTTTTGGCTGACCAATGTTGCTTTTCTGGGACATGTTGTATCTGGAGATGGGATAGCTGTAGATCCAGAGAAGGTTGCTGCAGGAAAGAAGTGGCCAGTTCCTAAGTCAGTAACAGAGATCAGAAGTTTCTTGGGATTGGCTGGGTACTATAGTAAGTTCATCAAGGATTTTTCTAAGATCGCTGCACCGATGACTCATTTAACCAAGAAGAATGTTGCTTACAATTGGTCAGAGGAATGTCAGCTAGCATTCGATGAACTGAAGCATATATTCATCACTGCACCTGTCCTGACGATTCCAGACCGTTCGGGTGGATATGAAATTTACTGTGATGTGTCAGGCAAAGGATTGGGATGTTTTCTCCATCAGCATGGCAGGGTGGTAGCTTATGCTTCTAGATTGTTGAAGACTCATGAGAGGAACTATCCTACGCATGACTTGGAGTTAGCAGCAGTGGTGTTTGCATTGAAGTTGTCGAGGCATTTTCTTCTGGGTGAACGTGTAAAGATATACACAGATCATAAGAGTTTGAAGTACGTGTTCACTCAGAAAGAGCTGAATATGCGGCAGCACAGATGGCTCGAGTTGATGGCTGATTATGATGTCGACCTCCAATATCACCCTGGGAAAGTCAACGTAGTGCCTGATGCTCTTAGTCGCATGCCGACAGTGATGATGTTGACAGCTCAGAGAGAACTTCGGGGAGATATTCGACAGTTGGAGATTGAAATTGTCTTACCTGGTTCCTTAGTGATGATGATGAACTTACAGGTTCAATCTGATTAGGTTGAAAGGATTAAGGCAGCTCAGTCTGGAGATGCGAAGTTGAAGAAGATTCGCGAGCAGACAGAAGCCGGACTTCGTAATGATTTCCGTGTTCATGAAGATGGATCTCTGTGTTTTGGGAGCAGGATCTGTGTACCATCAGGTGACATTCGGGATGAACTGTTGAAAGAAGCTCATAGCTCACCTTATTCTATTCATCCTGGAGGCACCAAAATGTATCGTGATCTGTGACAACATTTTTGGTGGCACGGCATGAAGCGCAGTGTGGCTAGAAGTGTAGCTTCGTGTATGACATGTCAGCAAGTCAAGGCCGAACATCAGAGAACGGCAGGACTTCTGCAACCTCTTCCAATTCCAGAGTGGAAGTGGCAACATGTGACGATGGATTTTGTAACTGGCTTACCTCGCACTTCTCGAGGACAGGATGCTATTTGGGTAATCGTTGACCGATTAACCAAATCAGCTCACTTTATACCATTTCGAGTGGGCCAGTCAACAGACCATCTTGCTAAGAGATATATGGAGGAAATTGTGAGGCTTCACGGAGTACCTGTAAGCATAGTCTCCGACCGTGACGCGAGGTTTACGTCTCATTTTTGGAGAAGTCTGCAGGCTAGCTTGGGAACTCAGCTGAGTTTCAGCACTGCATACCATCCAAAGACAGACGGTCAGTCGGAGAGGACAATTCAGATCCTAGAAGATATGCTGAGGGCATGCATGCTGGATTTCAAGGGTTCTTGGGACGAACATCTACATCTGGTAGAGTTTGCCTACAATAACAGTTATCAAGCCAGCATAGGCATGGCGCCATTTGCAGCCTTATATGGAAGGAAGTGCCGATCTCCTCTCAGTTGGGATAATGTTGGAGATCGTGAATTGTTGGGCCCTGATATGATCGTTGAAACCATAGATGTTGTGAGAGTCGTCAGAGAAAATCTTCGCATAGCTTAGGACCGTTACAAGCACTGGGCAGATGCAAAGAGGCGACACTTGGAATTCCAGCCAGGAGAGTTAGTATTTTTGAAGATCTCGCCAACACGAGGGCTGATTCATTTTGGAAGACATGGCAAGTTGAGCCCAAGATATATCGGACCTTTTGAAGTTCTGGCTCGTGTTGGAGAAGTGGCTTACAGAATTGCCTTGCCAGCATCTCTTGAGGGAGTGCATAATGTGTTTCATATATCGCAACTCAGGAGATGTGTTGGAAATCCTGATCATGTCGTTGACTTCTCTGAGATCGAAGTGCGACCAGACTTGACTTATGATCAGCAGCCTGTAACCATTCTAGACCGGAGGCAGAAGATGCTGAGAAAAAAGTCGATCAATCTAGTGAGGGTTATGTGGCACCGAGAGTCACCAGGAGAGTCTACCTGGGAACTCGAGGATGAGATGAGAGAGAAATACCCTCACTTGTTTGTCTGATGTAATTTTGTTTTTTTGTATATGATATGATGTATAGAAAGTTTTTCTCCCTTAATTTGAAATTCCGAGGCTGGAATTTAATTTAAGGGGGGGTAGGATGTAATGACCCTTAATTTGTATGTATTTTTGACGTAGATACGTCCGTATATTTTTGGGAAGTATGCCCATATTTTTCTTTTAATTATTTGGTGTAGGAATTTATTTTAAAAGATTTTAAACTCATTACTTGAATTTAGTAAATGAGAGTATTTGGAGAAATACTTGTATTTGGAGTGTATGTAGTATTTCTACATGTATTTTTATTTTCTTAAAAATACAAAAAGCCAAATTTTATTACCATGACAACACAACATAGTATGTGTCATGTTATTAGTAATAAGAGGACACTTGGTCTATTAGGTGTAAGAAGGAGAGGGTGTTAAGGAATCCTAAAATCTAGGCAATGAAAAACAAAACCAAGAAAAGAAAAGAAAAAATCTCATTTCACTCTCTCCCTCACTTTCCATTTCTGGCCGAAATTGTGCATGCCCCTTTTCTTTCATTTTGTTTCATCTCCTTCCTTAAAACATACTTCCAAATGGTTCCCCTCTTCAACCTCTAAAGCCCCAAAAAAATTCCATTTCATTCCAACACCAAACTAGCCCAAAAATTAGCCAAAAATCCTACTTTTTGGATACAAGAATTGGAGCTTGAAGAAGGAGCTAGGAGTTCTTTTCATCAAGGAGAAGAAGGGCCCAAGATTGAATTTGGAGGACTTTTACTAGGTAAGAACTTCTAACATCCTAGTTAGAATTTAGTTTAGAAATGTGTTAGTAGAAATTTTTTAACCTCATTGCAGAAATTAGTTTAGGACTTGGAAATTTATTTTAGCATGACATACTAAGGCTTGATAGGAATAATTGTTTGCAAGTTTGGTAGGAATCATGTTTTAGTAACCTTTATTTTTATACCAAGTTGTTTCATTCAAAATTTGGTACCATGTTGAGCTTTAGAAATAAAGGTTCATTTGTTTTGGTTGTATTGTGTTTAATACTCAAAATTAGTAAAATTGTGCCCTATTGAAAAATTGAGTTAATGATTTATATGTTAACTTATCAAAAAATGTTAATTTGTGATTTGTTATGTTAAGAGTTAGTTTCCATGCTAGTTCTACTAAATGATAGGTTGCAAGCAACATAGTTTTGCTTATATGTTTACAATGAAATGATAAATTTTTTTTAGAGATTAGAAGTAAATTAACATCATGTAAATCTGCAAATCATTGTTATGATAGTGTAATTATGTTGTTTTATGGCACCCAACTAGGTTAGAAACTAGTTTAGTTAAAGATTGAAGTTGCTGGAATTTTTGTTGCAGCAGAATAGTAACTTGTAAAATTCGTAGAAAATAGTAGAAAAATCAGGAAAATAAAATTAAGGACACTACGAAAAACTAGATACAATTTCCTTCAACTTTGAAGAGAGGCCGAGAGCCAATTCTGACTGCAATTAGGGTAACAGAGCCAATCTTTCTGGTGTGACAGTTTTGGACAGATTCTTGTGTTAACTTGTTTAGGAATTTTTAATGTTGTATTTTATCTTGAGTTGAATTAGATCAATATTGATGATACATCATGATATACTCTTTGGATATGTCCTTGTGATGATGCTTCATATGTGAAAATATGGAAAAAGTTATTGAAAATGAAATTTCATGTTTGTTGGAATATGAGTAGTATTTGAGACCACTAGATGATGCCATGTTAATAAAATAATGCTTATCAAAGAAAAACTTGTGAGTGAGAATGAGAGTTGACATCGGTGTTCTCGTTCCATTCTTGAAATGGGTGAGACGTCAGATGTGGGTTTGGGGAAAACACGGATAAATGGTAGGTGTTAAGGAGCGGACGTAGTATGATTTCTCACTCACTACGTCCCTCCCGGAAGGGGGAGTTGACTAGAGTTGGAGAGGCCGCCGGTGCGCTCATGACGCATCTGGACGGTAATTGATGGTTTTCTCCGTTTGTCCGACAGAAAAACCGAGATGAATCTCACTCCGGTACCTTGTCCAATCAGGTACGGAGTTACGGGAGGCCCCTCCAGTGCTCGTGTCGCTGGAGTGGTACCACTTTTCACCCACCCTGGGTGAAGTCCGCTCTCTTGACAACCTATGGTTTATCCGGGTTCCACAACAATTTAATTTATTTAATTCAGTCGTTTATTACTTCAGTTTTGTTCACCGTTGTTTACTTTCTGCACTCGTACTCTGTTTTTTTAATTTCTGCATAACATGTGATGATGTGACACCTGTAGTTAGTTAGTTAGTTAGGGAGACCAGTTCTAAACTGGGTTCTTCTAGGGTGATTAGGAGTTCCTACTGGGTCACGCGTTGACGTGTTCCATTCCGTGGTTTATAGGTGCGAGTCCCGAGCAGTCAGCAGGTGTCCAGGAGCCAGAGATCGGTGCCAGTGCTACCGAGATAGATCCTTCAGGAGACTATATATAGTTAGATTTCCTGGGGTTAGACTAGTGGGTGCGTTGTACCGGGTGTGTACTTTTGTACTTTAGGCTGGGGGTTTCTTTTTGTTGTACCGCTTTTTGTACCCCCGTTGTACAGCTGATGTATGTATGTATGTATATGGACTTATGTAATGTAATGTAACTTCTGTGTTGTTGTATTTACTTTTCAGTACTGCTTTTACTTTCTGTTGGAGTACTTTTCTTTCTCTGTGTACTATTCCAGTGTTATTGCAGTGGCCTGCTCATTTATTTTATATTAAACCACACAAAAAATTCCTAGTAGTATTTAGATAAGAGGGCTCGAAGCCTGAGTCTGAATACTACGGCGACCTCGTCAGCTACGCCCCCCGTACTTGGGTGAGCGGGGCATGACAGCCACATTCAGGACCTCTCTACCCTCAAGCCCCCATGATAATATCAAGATAGGGAGTCGAGCTCACGACTTAAAACGAGCACTTCTTAGGAGGCAACACAAGTATTTCAATTTGATTTTTCATTTTTAAATTTTCATCCTTATTTTCAGACTAGATTAATCTAGATTTTTTTCTTCAATAAATCCCCAAACCCAAGAATTAACCAAGTGATTGATCACAGGGTGAACAAGAAGAAATATGGAGGAAAGGAACCCATGTGGTCACGTCATACAGACTCATGCGGTCGCGTGGATGTTATTTAGAGAGACAACTCATGCGCCCGCGTCATCCAAATCGAAACGAGCCGTGAAATTTACTGAAAAACTTGAGCCAAATCCCAATTTCTCAGGGATTTTCATGACCGCGTCACTTTAGATGACGCAGCCACGTCGATTTCCCTTTTTGGGAAAAACGATGTGGTCGCGTTAATCTAAACGACGCGGGCCACGAATCTCTCTGTTTTTCCGTGCCAAAATTTTTCAAAATGAAACACAACTTTTACGGTCGCGTCGTTCAGACGACGCGATCGCGTCAACCCCTACTTTCACAACACTTTTACGCGGCCATTTTGAATATCCACGTGGCCCGCGTAAAATGCCTATATAAGGCCCCAAAACCCCAAATGGCCCGATCTACTTCATTTTCTTCGAAACGGTCTGACTTCCCAACTTCTCCTCCGACTCAATCTCCTACAAATCTCTTCCCAAACCCTCCCAATCTCTTCCAATCATATCCCAAAGCCTCTCTCTCCACCATCTACCCTCTCCATCACCATCTCCACCCCTCAACCGTTTCGATCAAAACCCTAGGTCGACAAAATTTTTGGGGTTTTGGGGATTCCAAGTGACGCGGCCTATGATTGCCCATGTGCTTGGCTTGGGATTATAGGATCCTGCCAAAACAGAGTTAGGATCGATAAATGAAGTTGAGACTTACGCTTGCGTATGCGGCACGGTAGTCTACGAACTTCGCCTTCGGATTCGCCACGACGGTTTGAGTCTTCTCACGAACGGAGTAAGGCTACTAAATCCACAATCTAAATCTCTACTTTTAGATTAAGAACTTGGATAAAGAGAGAAGAAGGATTTCGGCAGAGCTTCGCTAGAATGAAATGCATGCAAGAATGCCATGCAAAAGTGTAAGGAAATGGCTAATCCTTGGGTCTTATTTATAGCCCCCAAGGTAGTTATTTTAGGAGTAATTGTTCCTTTGGAACAATTTAACTAAGCTGTACCATCGTACATGGCATATTATAAGCTTAAGTTGTACCATATGCATGGTACAATATAAGCTTAAGATATTACCCCTTTATTAGCCATATGTCGCATGCACTTATGCACATATAATGCGACTTTCCCATCAATCTAGAGATCCTCTCCGCAAGGGAACATATTCCCTTTGCACACGACTTTGTGTACGCGACGTTCGAGGTCCGTATTCCCTCGTACATCCCCTACAAGGGTGTACTAACGTCTTCCATATCCAACATCTCCCACTCACACTTGAGGGGATTGTAAGAGAACGTCTTTCTCTTAGTTCTTTCATCTATCATACCGAGAAATAGACCGTGCGACCGTCATGCGCGTAGAGTCTGTTGTTGTGCACTTGTTAGAGATACACAACGACCTCGAAGGTGCAAAGTTGAGTAGTTCAACGCATGCTTTACCCCAGATTATTTCTTCACATTTCTTATACTTTATATTCAACAATTGAATCCCATCTGGATCACAATTGGCTGGCCAGCTTTGAATCATTAAAGTCCAAATGTGAATATGAAATCAATCTTCCTCTTCTTGCGAACCTTCTGATCTTGATTTGATTCGCTTTTCTAACGTGTCCCGCCGAGCCGAATTATCATAGCCCATTAGCAACACGCTAAGATAGCGATCATCTCGTCAAATCTAAAGGAACCAATTGGAGTCCTTGAGGATAAGAGTTAAGACCCATATGGCCTTTGAGTCTCACATAATAGCAAACACTATTGCTACTAACTCAGTGGTCGAAATGCATACGTGGTATGAACACGTATTACAACATCGCTCCTTTCCCAGGGAGTGTATGTCTCAATGATGTTGTAAGGATGATGATCAGACACCACAATGTCTGACTTTGAGTCCCTTGTTCTACTCAAATAATCCTTTGGACTCACATCCCGCATTTAGACAGATGGGATTTCAAAAATCCTCTGAGATCTTCTGTAAGCATCCATATGATGCAGATCTTTCATGCGACCATTTTGTTTAAGTCATGACTCTAAATCATCCGTCTGATGATTTTGACTTTAAACAGGTCTCATCTCTATTCTATCCGTCTGATAGAATAAGGCGGTTGCTCATGTGAGAGAGCCAACCTCAATCTGTCCGACATACTAGAATTCAGCTGAGATTTCAAAAATGTACACAAACATTTCTCAAGAGATTCATATGCAATGTTTGAAAACGAACTTATTCTTTTATTAAATTTGATCTTTCTCAGACATGGGAATATATATTGGTACAACTCAGCTCTTACGCAATCCTTGGGATGATAAGTGTTTATAAAACACATTTCTGGGGATCACTTTCGTAAGCTGATCCTCTATCATCTCATGCATAGATATGTACCTTATGTCTACCTTCTTGGTTTTATCATAGTCTTTTGCAAATCTGCAGTTCCTTTAAGATACTGCATTATCCTCTTAACTGCTTTCCAGTGTTCTTACCCTGGGTTGGATTGGTAACGACTTACCATTCCAACGGCAAAACAGATGTCCGGTCTTGTATGCATCATAGCATACATAAGACTATCAACTGTACTGGAATATGGAACTTTTTCCATAATTTTCTTTTCCTTTTGGTTCTTTGGACATGATTTCAGATATAAATTATCGCATCTGCTTATAGGAGTATCAATTGGACTTGCAGTCCTACATATTAAACCGTTCTAGAACCTTCTTTATATAAGTCTCTTGTGAAAGAGAAAGAAGTTTCTTTGAACGATTCCTTGAAATCTTAATTCCAAGGATATATGTGGCTTCCCCATGTCTTTCATCTCAAAACTGATGAAAGTCAAGCCTTGATATCCATCACAAAGCCCTTGTCATTTCTGGTTATTAAAATGTCATCTACATATAGAGACATAATAACATGCTTGCTTTTAATCCTCTTGATATATACGCAGTTATCTTCATCAAGCATGGAAAATCCATTTGATAAGACAACTTCTTGAAATTGTATATACCATTGCCTCGAGGATTATTTAAGACCATATATGGACTTACGAAGTTTACAAACCTTATGTTCGTTTCCTTCTTTTACAAACCCTGTTGGTTGTTCCATATAGATCTCCTCGTCCAATTCTCCATTGAGAAAGGCAGTCTTTACATCCATCTGATGTAATTCGAGGTATAAGCAAGCTACCATTGCCAGAATCAGGCGAATCGAGGTAAAACGCACAACAGGTGAGAAGGTCTCTTCGTAGTCTATCCCTTCCTGTTGCGTAAAACCTTTCGCGACAAGGCGAGCTTTATATCTATCTATAGAGCCATCAGCCTTATGCTTGATCTTGAGAACCCATTTGTTCCCAATTGCTCTATGTCCTCTGGGTAAGTTAACTAAGTCCCAGACTTGGTTAACTTTCATGGATTTCAATTCCTCCTTCATCGCTTCCATCCATTTGTCTTTTGCAGGGCATGATACGGCCTGTTTGAAAGTAGCAGGCTCGTCATCATCTTGTAGTAAAGTCATAAAGGTTTGCGGAAATTCATCCTCAAATCTTAGAGGAGCCAACCTTGTACGACTACTACGTCGTATTTGAGATTCTTCAAGTCCTTGTTGACTCGAATTTAGATCAATTCTAATATCACTCCCACTTGGAATATCGTTAGAATTGCTCCCACTTGGATCATTATTCCCGTAAGGAATAGGATAATCGTCATTCGTATAATCCATTGGTGAAGGTTGAAACGTATTTTCGTTTTCACCAAGAATTCTCCACTCGAATGAGGTAATCCTTCTTGATCATAAATCTCAAATAGAGATAAGTCCTGACTTATCTCGCCTTGTCTTGGAAACTCGTTTTCCAAGAAAGTGACATCCCTCGACTCAAACTCAATTAGCCCACCATTGTCTTCTTGACTAACAAAAACATAACCTTTGGAGTTTTCTGCGTATCGTATAAAGATACATTTCCTTCCCCTTGGCCCAAGTTTGCCATACTTATGGGAGGAAATATGTGCGTAGAATGCACAACCCCAAGGTTTCAAAATGTTTAAGTCAGGAGACCTTTGGTTCCACAACTCATAAGGAGTGGAGCTAACTGATTTCGAGGGTGCGCGGTTTAAAATTAAAGCAGTCGTCAATAATGCATCACCCCAAAAGGTGATTGGCAAGTTAGCTTGCGCCATCATTGAACGGACCATTTCCATTAAAGTCCTATTTCTCCTTTCTGCAACACCGTTTTGTTGAGGAGTATAAGGCATAGTTACCTGATGTACTATGCCTTTTTCATCACAAAGTTCCTTAAAACTTGTTGATTGATATTCACCGTCCCTATCGGTTCGCAAGACCTTAATCTTGCGATCTAATTGATTCTCCACTAAACTCATATAGTTTTTAAAGCAAGCCAAAGCTTCACTTTTGTGGGATATCAAATAGATATGTCCGAATCGGGTGAAATCATCAATAAAAGTGATGAAATAGGACTTTCCGCGTCTTGTCTTGACATTCATCGGACCACATATGTCCGAATGGATAAGCTGTAATGGAACCTCGGCCCTTGTGCCGGTTCAAAACAGCTTGCGACAAGATTTCCCCACAAGGAAATGTTCGCAAGTCGACATTTCAACCTTTGAAACATTGGATAGAAGGCCACGTTTGGCAAATCTATCCATACGCGTTGGTCCAATATGACCAAGCCGTGTGTGCCAACAAATTATATTAGACTCATTAGTCAAAGAATTTGTCATAAGGAAATTTTCATTACATGAGGAACCATACATTGTACTTATTACAATAAATCCTTTGAAATACAAACCCAGTACCAATAAAGGAATTATTACAAAATAGGTTCATATTACAATCATGAAGGAACCAACTATAACCAAGACCCTTTAAATTGACCACAGTTTTAATATTCCTTTGAATATATGGAATGAAGAGAACATCATGAAGTAGGAGGTGCGGCCGTTGTCCAAGACTAGCTTGCGAGTCCCAACGCCTTTCACTTCAACACATGTGTTGTTTCCTACATTGATCCACTTCATTCCTTGGGGTATCCGGTGATACTCCACGAAGGACCGTCTGTCCCTTGTTATGTGGTCGGTGGCACCTGAATCAATTATCCCAAAATGGATTAGATTCCACAAGACATATTGAACTAGAAACACATATGTAACTAGTATTACAAGTTACCTCGTCACTTCCACTCGTACACAAACGAGCATAGTGACTGAGCTTGTTGCACTTGAAGCACTTGATCCTTTTCAAGTCTTTCTTCTTGTGCCATTTCTTATGCCCACCCTTATGTTTGGGTTCCTTGGTAGACTCAGGTTGCTTATTACGTTCATTAGAAGACTTCGAACGATCTTTACGTTTCTTTCCCCCGTGTGAGGAAATAGCAACCATGTGCACTTCTGCACTTGGCTTGGCAGCCGCAAGCCGCTCTTCCTCTAATTCGAGGTGCTTGGAAACATCGCTGAAGGTCTTGATGCTCTCATTGTGAGTGAGATGCATCTTCATTTGATCCCACCCATTTGGTAGGGAACGTATAACTGCTTGGATTTGTTGCTCATCAGTGAGCACATGACCTGCGTCCTTTAACTCCGAGATAAGGTTCGCCATATGTCGCAGATGTTTCCCCATGGAATGATCTGGACGTTTCTTATATGTATCGAACCTTATAGTTAAGGCGCGAAGTTTGGACACCGATGTGCCACCGAACTTCTCCTCTAGCTTGGACCATATGTCCATGGCTAGGTCATGTTCTCGGAAGATGCGCATTATGTCATCAGCCATACTGCTTAATAACGTAATGCGCGCTATCTTGTTCTTCCGAGACCAAGCATCAAAAGCTTCCTTGTCTCGTCGGTGTTGGGCCGTAGTGCCCAACTCAGGTTCAATCATAACGTTCTTTAGAGTTTCGAGCACTTCTTGCTCCTCTAGAACGTATTGTATCTTGATGGACCAAAGTTTGTAATTATCGCCGTTAAGTTTTTCACCTTTGTTTAACTCAGCGACGATATTCTTTGACGCGGAAGACATTTTACTTTTAAAATGCTGCAAAAGACACAAAACCAAAGGTTTGATCAAAACATTGCATAAAAATTCTTAAAATATAACTCCCACTTGAAATGATAATAGAGTATCCCATTTGGATAGTTCTAAAAATTCAAATCCCACTTGGAATTATATTATATTTGATAAGTTACTTTTGAAAAATATTGAAGATGTTGTTCTAGAATCGAAAAGGTCTCTACGATTCCAATCACCATCTAGAACAACCTTCAATATTCCCCCATCACTTATCAAACAATAGTACTCTTATAGTACTAGCAGCGGAAAACGAGTTTGAAAACGTATTTTTCAGATATAATTCCCACTTGAAATGATAATAGAATATCCCATATGGATAGTTCTAAAATCAACTCCCACTCGGAATGATATTCATAATTTGATAAGTTACTTTCGAAAAATATTGAAGATGTTACTCTAGAATCGGAAAAGTCACTACGTTTCAAATCACCATCTAGAGTAACTTTCAATATTTCTCCCTCACTTTATCAAATGTTAGTACTCTTATAGTACTTCGCAGCGAAAAAGCGTTTTTGAAAACGTATTTTTCAAAACGTATGAAAACGTATTTTTCAAAAAAATATATTTCATCTTAGTACCCTTATGATACTAGTGAAACATTCGGCACTTCCTGACCATTTGTCGGGAATGATCCGTATCCGTGCCAAGGTCGGATCCCCCTTTTGGGATTTTTCTGCAAACTATCGTCGCTGGCTCCCGTATGGATCCAGGCGTTTCCCCCCGTATGAGAGAATTTTGATGCAGACGACTGTCGTTTGGCCCCGTATGGGCTAGTCGGCACGTTCATATTCGACCAAGGCCTTTTTTACCGAATTGGTCTGAAATTTCTCCGGCCAGGGCCTCTGCCCTGGCCGAGGCTGGCTAAGGGCCGGCCAGGGCCTCTGCCCTGACCGGCCAGGGGCCCTGGCCCCTCGGCCAGGGCCTCTGGCCGAGGCCGGCCGAGGCCGGCCAGGCCCTGGCCGAGGCCAGGGCGTCGGCCCTGGCCTCTGCGAGAGCCGGCCAGGCCGGCCCTGGCCACTGCCAGGGCCGGCCAGGCCCTGGCCGAGGCAAGGGTGCCGGCCCTGGCCACTGCCAGGGCCGGCCGGCTGGCCCTGGCCACTACCAGGGCCATGGCCAAGGCCATTTTTGCCTTGGCCGGCCATGGCCCTTTGGCCATGGCCGGCCTCCCCTTGTGTGGGGTGGCCGCACACCCCCGCCGGAGGGGGTTGTCGCGGTGGTTATTGGCCGTAGCCAACCCCCTCCGCATGGGGAGGGGGGTGCATGGCCTTCATAACCCATTTGGCCATGGTGCACATGCACTAAAATTCATCTTCCCCGATGGGAATAACCACCACCTTCTTCTCCGGTGAAGCACCCGTTCGTCGAGGAAGTAGTTGTCCTCCAATGGCCGTGTGCCAAAAAATGAACCCACTTCAAAAATTCGTAAACTACGTGCTCCACATGGAGAGAGTTCACATTCCCTATGAATGGAGACTCAGCATCCATGAAGAGAGCGAGCTTGACGATATGAACGGTCAGTTCTTCCCGTCACGGAGAGTTCCTACCATATCCGTAATGATAGGAGACCCTAACGTGAAAAGAACAACCGCTGCGTTCTCTCCGTCACGAAGCGTTCCTACCATATCCATAATGGTAGGATACCCATTCGTGAAAAATACAACGACTCGTTCATAGTTTCGAAGGGGCGAAGGTTTGACAGGAGCGAATCCGTATGGCTTTGATACCAATATAGGATCCTGCCAAAACAGAGTTAGGATCGATAAATGAAGTTGAGACTTACGCTTGCGTATGCGGCACGGTAGTCTACGAACTTCGCCTTCGGATTCGCCACGACGGTTCGAGTCTTCTCACGAACGGAGTAAGGCTACTAAATCCACAATCTAAATCTCTACTTTTAGATTAAGAACTTGGATAAAGAGAGAAGAAGGATTTCGGCAGAGCTTCGCTAGAATGAAATGCATGCAAGAATGCCATGCAAAAGTGTAAGGAAATGGCTAACCCTTGGGTCTTATTTATAGCCCCCAAGGTAGTTATTTTAGGAGTAATTGTTCCTTTGGAACAATTTAACTAAGGTGTACCATCGTACATGGCATATTATAAGCTTAAGTTGTACCATATGCATGGTACAATATAAGCTTAAGATATTACCCCTTTATTAGCCATATGTCGCATGCACTTATGCACATATAATGCGACTTTCCCATCAATCTAGAGATCCTCTCCGCAAGGGAACATATTCCCTTTGCACACGACTTTGTGTACGCGACGTTCGAGGTCCGTATTCCCTCGTACATCCCCTACAAGGGTGTACTAACGTCTTCCATATCCAACAGGGATAGCTTATGGGGATTCATCTACGAGCGTTGGAAGCATCAACTTCAGCAAGGAGCATTAGCTTGGGTAACTTTGATCCTCTACTCTTTAAATTTCGAATTTTTATTGCTGAACATCGTCAATTTTTGTGTGAATCTATACATACCCCCATCGCACACACTTTGCTTCACTCACGCCTTCACACGATGCCTCCTAGAGAGTGCAGAAAGAAGGCAATCACATCTGGCCCCTCCCAGGGCAAGAGCAAGCGTCGAAAGACGAAGGCTCTTGACATCGAAATTGCCTGAGCACACGACATTAGAGATAGGGGAGATGAACCACTTTTTGCCCCTCAGTTGGACATGCTAGGCATTCACTTCTTGAGTGAGGACGAGCATATGAAGTTTATTTCACTAAAATCTTGTGCGATCGTTCCCACCAAATTCCCGAGCATCCACACTCTGTTTGCTATAGGCCTCCTAGACATTGTCAGCACCCTCCTTCGAAATCTCGGATGGGAGGAATATTTAGAATGTAAGGCTAGGACCTATATGAGGCTCACTCTGGAGTTCCTCTCCACTTTTAGGGTTTACCCCGCAGGTTTTTCCTTTCGAATCATGAACAAGGAGTACTGTCTATCCAAAGACTCCTTGAACCCGCTCTTTAAGTGGCCCAGAGCTCTTGAGCCTATAACCACTCACAATAACCACCCATAGCCCCGAGAGTTTGATGCAAACCATTTTTGGTTTCAGATCACCAAGCTCGATGTCTTCCCAAAGACTCGAGCGGAGGCATCAAGCATCATTCATCGTGGCCTTCGCATCATGCACCGCATTATCGCGAACACATTATTTTGCTGATACGAGACAAGCCAGGTCTATCAGGATGAGATTTTCTTCTTGTGGTGCACTTCACAGAGCCGTTTCCTCTGCGAGGGCAACACCACCGTCCCCCACTATATCCTTCACGCTGGGTCTTGTCTCATGCAGAGATTTCTTCACACCATAGCCGACCCCAAATCACCTATCTATTGTGGGGGACTCATCACCATCATAGCCTCCATCGCTCCTGTTTCCTTTAAGATCCCTGATTCCATGACCCCCATCCCTGGCCCTACCTCTCTTGACCTCTCGGTGCTCACCAATATGCTTATGATCCGAGCGCTTGACTGAGAGCGTTATTTCTGGCTTTATGGTCCTGCCTCCACTCCTTACACCATGCTGCCCAACCTTGGACTTTTTGGACCTGGCACCACTTTGAGGTGGTTTTTCTCACCTGACACCGATTTAGCTTTAGGTGTCCAGGCCCTTGTCCAGCAGATTAACCCACGCCAGCCCCCAGCCCCGGGACCATGTTGACACTTTCGGTGCTTCCACATCTTTCCCTGGCCCTGTTGTCACCCTAGCTCTTCGCCAGTATAGGAGATCTCGACACCATATCGAGGGTACCAGCAGCACTCCTCCTCCCCCACCACGATTCTATACTGAGCACCTAGCTCGCTTGGAGGAGGAGTTTCGAACTTTTAGAGATTACATGACCAGCACCCTGACTGAGGTCAGAGATACCCTCTCTGATTTCAGGCCTTCTTTTGATGGACTGGCTCTTGCTGTTGTGACGCTCCAGTCCCAGTTCGACTAAGTCTATCAGTATCACTATAGTCAGGGTCAATATCCAGCTGTTGCACCGCATCTCGTACATGTCCACATCCCACCCTACCCATCTCACCCACCCTCTAACTTCTCAGACCCCAGCTTCTACTTCCATTCCTATAGATATACCCTCCACCTCACTACACGTTTTCATCCCACCTCACCCATCCCTGGTGCCCGAGGACAAATCCAACGTCACACCACGCATCACCACACTACCACCATCCCCACAACCTGATCCAGGGCTTGAGCACATTCCTACCCCTCCACCATCACCTCACCTCGACCCCGTGATTTCACACACCTCTCCTACACCCATCACAGAGTTTGTTCCCATTCCATCCCCTACACATTCCCCCTCACCTCCTCCCACTTCCCCACCACGTGACGGCACCATCATCCTTCTCTCATCGTCCTCCGACGATGATTAAACCACCCCATCTCCACCTCCACCTCCACCTATAAAATCTAAGTTTGTCCACAACACTCCATCCCCACCACACGTTGACACTCAGCTGAGCATTCAGCTGATTTTGTCATCCCATCCACTCCACCCACCATACCCACCCAGCCACCACCTGATGGTGTCTTAGCCTAATTGGATCACCACACACATTTTTGGCAACCACCTCATCATTTAGCCCATGCATCGCACACTTGCATCATTTTCGGGCACTGTTTTATACAGCTTGGGGGATGCTCCTCGGTCTCCGTCCCCTCATCTTATTTGTCCTCACGATTTTTTCTGTGTTTTATTTACGTTGAGGACAATGCTTGGTTTAGTTTGAGGCGGGAGCTCTTTCGCTCTATTTTTCTCCTTTTTTCCCCTCTTATTTTCCTATTTCTATCGTTATTTTCATTTTCTTTTCACTTTTTTTTCTTATTTTTCCATCATTCTTTCTTTTTCATATGCATCATGTTTAAATTCGATATATGCATTCAAAAATACAAAAAAATGAAAAATCAAAAACTCCAAAAATATTCGTATTCGCATCATGCACCTTGCACCCTCATGCATACATTTGTATATACTAGCATTCACTTCAAGAATTTTTTGAAAACGAGTGTTTATATGCGCTGAATCCTGATTTAAAATTCGTTTTCCGAACTTTAATGCTCGATTTGGCTTTCAGAGTTAAACGAGTTGATGAGCCTCCAGTCCCCTATTCTTCTAGGGAACGACACGACTGCATCGTTTCTTGATGCAGTCGCATCAAACCCAATTTCTACGGTTGCTAGGGCGGATCTGGGCTATTTTGGTCTTTTGGGCGCGTGTATATAAGTACCCCTTCATCCTCCTGCGAGAGGAATTGATCTTTTAGATGTTTTTCTGTTATTTCTAGGGTTTTGGGCAAGTGTGTAAGAATTCTAAACTTCTTTATTTAGTTGTTTTCATTATTCTAATTGTTTTTTAGCGTAATACTCTATCTTTGCTTAATAGAAATTTCTTTCCAATGCACTTATTCTCCTGTTTTATCAATATTGCTGTTATAATCTGAATCTATGGGTTTAGATGCTTACCCATTGCTAGAATCCCCTTCTATTGTAATGGGTAGTGAGTAGTTTTCATTTAGGGCAATGGGATGAACCCCATTGGATTGGGGACATGGGTTGAACTAATTATTCGATTTAATTGCTGGGCTAATTGAGATTAGGGGGGACATTGGGACGATTATTATCATCGTAGATTTGGCCCCCTCCCTTCAGGGTGATCGTATTGGCCACCGACCAAAAGTTGGGACGGATCCGGGGATCTGATCCCTACGACGATCCATCTTATCGGTGTGACTGAACACCAACGGGCATCGATTAAGAGCTCTCCCAATGTAGGTCTAATCTTCGAACGCCACTGTGGACAGGAGGAAGATTAGGGATATTCGTCTAGCATAATGCGCCGAAAGTACACCGATGCATCAGAGACCACTAACATCGGTGCAGGTTGGGTTGGCCTATCATTGCATCGTGACAGCCAGGAGTAGGACATGATATAAGGGAAACCTATCATGCATCACGACAGTGGGGAATAGGCAAATGCCATTAGGTCACACGAGCTCTCCTGATTCCCAAGGAACCTGGCAACAGGTTGATTATTAGTTTAACATTAACCCTAGTCAAATGGTGGGGATTCCCCACGCCCTAGAGCTTTTACCCCTTGATCACACTCTTTCTACCATTCACCAACCAATAACCGTGACTATCGCGTAGCTTTCATTTGAAGACCCATAAAAATGATACTCATTGACTGCCTCCTCGTGTTCGACCCGTAAGCGACTACACATGACCTGTGCGTTGTGGTTTTATTAGCATCGACCCCTTCGCGGGGAGCGATAACATACCATGCATCTAGACACACTTCACGCTATGCTTCTCTTCATCCCATACCACCAATAATTTCGACGTAGATCTTGATACATCTTGGTGCCTCCTGGATGGATGGAGTACGAGGAACTATGTGCTTCCTTTAATAGCTCATCTCTGATATCTCCCGAAGGTACGCATAACCTGCTGCCAAATCTTAGGGACCCATCTGCATGTATCTGGAATTCTAGTCTCTGCCCTGCTAATACCATGTCTCTAATCCTCTGAAGCTTTGCATCATCTGTCGAGCAGCCTTGATCCTTTCTACAAGTGTTGACTGTATCTTCATGTTCATAAATGACAAAGTCAATCCAAGTAACACCACGTCTATTTCCATTTCACAGATCTCCTGTTGTAGCCTCCACTGCATCGTAAGCATTATCACTCCTGGAAGTCGGCTTAGAGCATCAGCTACCATATTGACCTTCCCAGGATGGTACTGAAGGTCAATGTTGTAATCTGCCATAAGCTCGATCCATCTCTGTTGTCGCTGGTTCAGCTCCTTCTGCGTGAAAATGTATGTTAAGCTCGTATGATCCGTATATACATTCACGCGCTGCCCAAGTAGAAAGTGTCTCTAGATCTAAAAGGCAAATATTACTGTCGCCAACTTAAGATCATGAGTGGGGTAATTCTTCTCGTGATTCTTCAATTTCCTTGATGCATATGTGACAACGTGTCCATGCTTATGAAGCACACACCCAAGACCTTTTCCATACACGTCGCAAAACACCTCAAAGTCTCCCATCCGATCTGGAATGACCAATATCAGTGATGTCGTCAACCGCTTCTTCAATTCTTGAACAGCATTGTTACAAGCCTTTGATCACACATACATTACATCCTTCCTTGTCAACTGCGTCATGTGCTCTGTGATCCTCGAAAAATCATTGATGAATCTTTTACAGTAACCAGCTAGTCCCAAAAGCTTCGAATCTCTGAACTGTCTTATGGACCGGCCAATTTTGAACTGCTGCAAACTTTTCTCGGTTCACAAAGATTCCTTCTCCCGAACCCACGTGGCCTAAAAATACCACCTTGTTCAACCAAAACTTGCACTTACTGTACTTAGCATATAATTTGCTCCGCCTCAATGTTGCTAGGACCATTCTCAAATGCCCGGTGTGCTCCTGTGCATTCTTCGAATATACCAATATGTCGTCAAGATACACCACTACGTACTTGTCCAGATACTCATATAATACTTGATGCATGAGATTCATGAATATTGTCGGTGCATTAGTCCTACCAAACTGCATCACTAGAAACTCATAGTGTCCGTATCTAGTGCTGAATGCTATCTTATGCACATCTTCTTTCTTGGCCATCAACTGAAAGCCGGTCTTCAAGTCCAATTTAGAAAAGACACATGCTCCTCCAAGCTGATCAAATAAGACATCGATGGAAGAAATGGGATACTTGTTCTTTATAGTTGCTTGTTTGGTTCCATGTAATCAACGCACATCCATTTAGATCCATCTTTCTTGTTCACCAATAATATTGGATCGTCCCAAGGAGACACACTAGAACATATCCACCCTTTCTTTAAGAGATCATCCAACTGTATCCGTACTTCGTACAACTCAGATGGTGACATGCGATAAGGATGTCTAGAATAAGGATGTGCACCAGGCACTAGCTCAATTGAAAACTCAACTCCGTGTTCTAGAGGTAACCTAGTAAGTTCATCCGAGAATACGTCTAGGAATTCTCGAACTACCTCGGGCTTCTCTATCTCAATATACATGGGTTGAGGGATGTGTGCCCTCAGTTCATTTGTATTTGATGCAAATGGATATTAATAATAAATGGAAAATAAAATATATATTGTAAAATGTTTACAAATATATTTTATAAAGGCATAGATGGGAAGATGATTTTTCCACGAAAGTCAAGGAGAAAATCGCGCTCAAATCGGAGTCCAAACGGGTCCAGAAAACCTATTTAAAAGGTGTTTTAAATAGGAAAAGAACAAACGCAAAGGGGAGCTTTTTTAGGCCCAAGCCCAAACCCCAAAAGGGGCTGGGCGCCCAAGCCCGTTTTGGGCCTGGGCGCCCGCCCGCTTGGGCAGGCCTACCCCGCAGACGCCCAGATCTGGGTGCCCAGATCTGAGTGGGTGGGACCCACTAGTGGGACCCATTAGTGGGCCCCACCTGCTAGGGGTTTTTGTTCTTTTCTGGCGGCTGGATTTTTTGAACGAAAATCGGATTTTTGCTAAACTTTGAAACTCCGTTTGAGGGGTCAAACGAAGTCGAAATGGAGCGTCGTTTGTTTCTATGCGTTTACCGTTCAGTGCTCTTCAATTTGATAGGTTGTATCAACTAAGAAGCTCAACGGTGAGGAAGGAAAAATTCGCTAAAGATTGGCCTTTGTGAAATGCAAACTTTAATTAATGTTTCCTCCAAATTTTTTAGTCCCACATCGGATATGATGAGAAGGGGAGGGGTTAGCCGCCTATATAAATAGGGGCCAACTCTCTTCTTGAAAACTCGCACCAAGTATCCAAACCCGAGAAGCTCCCATAAGTTTGGAGCACACTCGGATTAAGACTTAAATTAATTATTCCCTCTCTCCCTAAACTCTTCCTTGCTTCGATCGGGCTTTAGCAAAGCTACGAAGGAGCTCGGATCGGATCCGAAGTCTTGACGAATGATCCACTCAAGGTGAAATCTTCTCGGTGCCTGGTTAGCTTGGCGACAAGGGTGTTGCTCGGTTCGGGATATGGTGCGGTTCAGGAAGTGGTTCGACTCGGGAGAAGCGTCGCAGGGCCAAAGAAATGTTGCTGAAAATGACGCTTCGTATTCCGCAGAAATGAAGTGAAAGTTATGTAGTTTAAATATTCATGCATTTATAATTGCAAATGTTAGATAGATCTATCCTTAGGGGTTGGTCGGACCCGACCCCGGGATAGTAGAGATCTTGGCTAGGGTTAATAACTTTAAGGGATGTTCTTAAAATAGTTTTAAGATGATTTTCCACTACTTTATTTGATATCTTCATTCGACCGACTTAAACTGGACGTCGATTTTATTGCCATAATGACCCAGAAAACCCATCAGTTGTATCAGAGCTTGTTGAGTTTTAGTAGGGGTTCTCGGGTTATGAGCTGACCCGAAGTAATCGCTTTTACCGTACCAAGTCCTGATAAGATGGGGATCTTATGATGGGTTGGGCGTTGTCGAAAGGCATGCCGTAAAATAAGTTCGTGAGGGATCTTGTGACAGGTCTAAGGTGCCATGGATAATGGTCATTAACATCGTTGCAATGATATCAGAGCGATACCATCAGTGGTATCAGAGCTCGGCCTACTTGATCTATAGATTTTGCAATTATAAAATGTATATGATACAGCATGTTTGTCCATCAGATGGAGGTTTTATTTAAACTATAAAATTGTTGTAACTTAATTATGAGATAATTTTAAGTTGCTAATGTTAAAATTGTATGCGATAAAATTTTTAGTATTATTTAATGCTTATATTTGTTATTTTTGATTATGTGATAATTCAAGAAAAACTATTAGGACACCCTTTAAAAACTTTCAGAAAATTATAAGATAATTTTTTGGACATGCTATTATTTAAACGTTTAAATTCCTAATACATGATTAAGATAGCACCCTAAAATTCAATCCTTATAGTTGATAAGGACATTAATAAAAGTTATTAACCAATCCTAATAATTTCGAATGTTAGGATTCAACTAGTTGATAGGATTAACTAGTTTTAATGAAGTCAATTCTAGTCAATGGCACACATATGAATAATAAGTTTCCTTCAATGGACCATGATCATGTCTAGTATTTTTTTGACTAGTGTTATGGATCACCCTAGCTCGACTGGGGATAGTGATTCTGGCCTAGCCAAATCCATGGCCGTATTCTGCTGGACTGCAAGGATGCAAATTATGATTATGTGACACTGTCGATTACATCTAGTCAATTACGTTAAAAATCTTCTTCAAGGTTAGCCGTAGCCCTCCTTACTTTTGGACTTTGGAAACCATGGATTTCATGTTATAGTTGTTGAGTCAACTCAAGCTGTAACATGACTATCTTTTGGGAACCAATTCCATTAATCATGTGATGTAGTTCAACTTAACCCAAACCGTCACATCGTGAACAAACCGAGTGCCGGTGTAAGTTAGGATTGGACAAGAAAGTAAGGGTCTGCCTAGACTAGTCTTTATGATTTGTTGAGCCAACTCAAGGTCATAAGTGACTAGGGGTAAAAACCGATAAGGTAATCACATACGACGTGATTGATGAAGAGTCATCTATCGATTGCAAAGTTAAGCAACTTGTTGAGCAAACTCAAGGTTGTGATACTCAGGGTGGTCGGGTCCTTTTACCACTAAATATTATTATTCGTTCATCTATATGGCTTAAGATGATCGCTAAAATAGTGAGAGGATATAGTTGAATAAAAATCCATTTTAATTATATTTAAAAATCATTGAACATATGCTAAACTAGGATAATTCTATGTTATACATGATGGAATCCAAATATAATATCCTAAAGGAATATGTTAACTAGTCAAGATGATTGTTTAAGGAATATCAACCCAAAATCAAGTTTGATAGTCTAAACTAGGTTTTCACTAACCTTAAAGTGTCCATCCTAACATAAGCTTACGGACAATAATTTCCTTAAGCTTTGTGTCCAAAAAAAAATAAAAGCACGCTACTGTCACTCGCCTCTATGAGGGGCAGCTTGAACATACTGATGTTCAAAGTAAGTTTCCTCATACAATTTGCTGAGTCAACTCAAGGTTGTATAGAAAACAGTTTCGATCTGTAAGATTCGAAACTTCGATCAAACAGTTTCACTCGAAGATGAGTGCACGAGCGGTGCAAGACCATGTTTCCAAATCAGATCTTGAGTCAAGCAACTTGTTGAGTCAACTCAAAGTTGTGAAGTTCAAGTGTTTGGATACGTAAGGTGCTTGCACAGCTAATAATTTTTGGTGTTGGAAAAGTATTGTCTAAATGTGATTTAGAACGAAGAATGCATTAAGGAAAGTCGGTTGAGAACGAAAGTTTTGACTATGATAAGAAAAGGCAAAAGTAGGAGGAGCTGAAAATGTGACATTTGATGTCACGATTTCAGAATAATTGTTGTACAAAAGGAGAACACATTTTGGCGAATGTCATTGCTTTGCTTCTGAAGCAATGTTTCGGTGTGAATGTTTGTATAACGATATTGTATTAAATATTAATACACGAATATGCAAGTTATAGAAACTTTATCTATGGCAAATAGAATAGGCCATACCGATGAGGACAGACTTGACAAGTCACATAACGAGAGTTTTGATCTCTTGTATTATGAGTCGAAAGACACCTATAAGTCTTGTCTCAAAGGTATGATGGCCAAACTTCTTCTGTAAGACAGTGAGAGAATGAGTTGGAGATAACACACGGTCTTATACATACGGATGTATTCAGACCCAAGTCTAAATTTTTCTACATATGTTATACTTATTTTATTACAACACGTGTTCTTGATGAAATACAAGTCTGATAAAATAGAGTACACAGTAACAGAAGTATTTGAACTGCTTCGATCAGATCGAAGAGTCGAATACTTAGCTATATAATTCTTGCATAATTAAAAGAAAATGTGGTTTTCTCTCAGGTCAAGTCTCTTAGCATATCGGTGTGTTGGAGAGCATGAATCATATTTTGTTAGACATGGTTCGATGCATGTCAAGTGACTCTGAGTTACAATCCTCCCTCTGGGTTAAGTCCGAGATAGTACTGCATAAGTTCTTGATAAGGTTCTGTGAGAACCTTATAAATATGATATTTCTCAAATTAATCGTTAGGAAGTCACAGGTTACTCGAGAAGTCGAGTAAAACATCATAGTTGATGATGGCCTAGACAACTTCCAAGATGCCATTCGGAGTAGTGACTCTAAGAAATGGCTTGATGCAATCCGAAAAGGGTCCTTGCACGTAAAAAGGTATAGACCTTGGTTGACGTGCCCAAGTGTTTCCTTTGGCTGCAAGTGAATCTTCGAGACAGAAGATTAGTGCAGATGGAAAAGAATGAAGTACAAGTTATGCTGGTTAAGAATAGTTATCATCAGAAATCCTATAAACGGATTGTGATGAAACTTTATCACCAACAGCTGTGTACAGATCTATTTGGATTAGACTCGATGCAAATGCTCATGATGACCATGAAAACTGGAGCATTCATGTAAGTATGTTTTCTAAATATGATTTAAAAGAACGAACTTATATGAATCAGCCAGAGAGTTTTCAAGGTCAGTGGGAGTGAATTAAAAGCATGCGAGGCATCAAGGAGCCTAAATATATATTTTGACAGAGTGGTCAAAGAGTTTGACACTTTATCAAAAATTATTATGAACCGTGCAGTTGACCAGTACCTATGTATGATTATCCTCGTAAGGTACGATGAGCTGGATAAGATCGAGGTAAATTAAATATTATGGATTCCAAGATACCAAGGAAATTATTTGGATGAGATTCAAATGTGTGGTCTAACATGAACATAGAAACTCCTTAAGTCTATAACTAAAGATGGTTTAGCAAATTTACTCACAAAGGCTCTGCCACATAAAGTTTAGAGAGATTTATGTGTAAATGTGGTATGAGATACTGGGATAAATGGGCCTGAGTGCAAGTGAAAGATTCTATGAAATAGGTATGCCCTCGAACTCGAGGCAATTTATCTCTATGTAAGTGTACACACATCTTGTTAAAAATTACACTAAGCTGTATGGTAAGAATTTATCTAAGTTAATGAAAATGTAGTCGACATTAGAACTTATGTAAAGTCCTAAGACTTAATGCGAGGTTAAACAAGTATCTGTAACGCCCCGCTTCCCAAAAGACGACGGAAACGAGAACGTTACGCGGTCCGCTTAAACTGGATCGGTGAAGCTCAAGTTCAATAAGCGTCTGTGATAAAAACACATGGGAGGTCCTTGCATTTGCGTATCAGAACAACCAGAAACATTCAAAAGTTAAAAGCCACATCCAGATACATAATGTTCGTACATGAAATTAAACAACAAGCCTCAGCAGGGCTAAAGTAGCAACAGAAACAAACGTACACAAGAAACAACAACGTCTGAAAGTAAACTAAGGAAAGCGAAAAAGTGTGGGTCCACTAGTCCTCCGCTGGGAGAGGCTCGGCGTCAGGGGCAAACTCCTGGCTCTCCAAGTCAGGCGTCACGTATGGATTCTCTGGGTACTCAAGCTCAGAATCTGACATACATCCAAAAACATGAATGTATGTCAGCAAGGGGTCTGCAAGAAAGAGTTAGCAACCCAAGACAAGTATACAAACGATATGAATTTTAAGAGACATTAAATATTTAAAAGAGTTGACTGCTGCAAATTTAACAAGACAATTATATAGAAACGAAAGCCAACAACCCTAATATGCAGTTCTAAGCAGTTTCAAGAATTAAAGTAAGGTTTTCTTTGAGTTCGTTAACATGTCAATTTTCATGAGACCAAGTTAGTGTTGCAAGTTTCATGTCAATAGTTCACATCTATCATAGGGTTCTCGCCTTTCGGTCGTGATGAGTAAGTCGTTCTTCTCACGGGGGCTTACCGTGATTGACGCTAACCCACCGCATGCGGGTGGTGCTCTTGAAGAGAGGACCCTTTCATACGCCTAGTGGCCGCTCAACCCTAACCCCACCCCAATTTTGTACTGGAACACGAGCCAGCCTAGTCGACTCACACGACATCACGAATTCATGATTCCGCCTTCGAGGCGCACGATTTTCACGATGTCACAACTTGTTAAACATTTCAAGACTTGCAAAAATTTAATGTCATCAATACTAATCTGTTATTACAACATTTTCAATAAGCAGGAGTGGGTTGAACAATTTATACAACAATTTAAAATGATGCTGAACATGGGTTTTCGTTGAACCTGATACAGAAACTAATTTTATTCCTTGTTGTTTAAAATTAAAGTATATCGTATGATATACCGTTGGATCACAAATTTCATCCAGATCGTCATGGCATCGTTTTCATACGTTATTTCACGTCTAGTTTTCAAGTTAAACAACAATAAGCAGAAACGACGTAAAAGTCCTGAAACTTCAAAAATTCATATCTAATTGTACACTTGCCTGTTTTTGGCGTTCTTGGTGTCATCGGAAGCATCTCAACGGGTACTACACTACAGTGATGATGGTTCACTGGTTTGACAAAATGTAAAATCAGATTAAGCCTTTTTCGACAGATTACGTTATTAAAACAACCCTTACGACGTTTAATGATTCGATTTTATTATGTCATCTAATTTACGGTGTGGGTTATAAGTTGTTTAGGGGTAGATCTACTAACCCAAGGTGTAGCAAAGGATCGGGCGCAACGATGGGTAGCAACGACGCGTACGGCTCCGAAACAGCGACGTTGAGCGTCGGGGGTCTGCCATCGACGCGCGGGGAGGCGGCAGCAGCTGCTCTGGTTGCTTGAGGGACTGCCGAGGGCTCTGCAGGTGGTTGCGATGCTTGGAGAAGTGTTGACGTCAGTTTATGCACGGGTAGGGGCTACGATAACAGATCTGCACATGCACGATGGAGGCTCCGGATCTTAGCGTGGCTGGGCGCTTGCGGACAGGGTTGCGCGAGTGATAAGGGGGTAGGGGTGGCCGACGTGGGGTGCTTTGAATAAGAGTGATGGCCGCAGGTAGCTCTCCACATGGAGAGAAGGACTGGGCGGCGCTTGGAGAAGCTGGGCATTTGCGAGGGAGGTGGTGCGGCCTTGGTGGCATGGAGATGGGTTAAAGCGTGAGCTGGGCGTGAGGGAGGAGGCTGGGTCGGTTGGGTTGTCGTCGCGTGCATGGGAGGAGGGGGATGGCATGGCTGTGATGCGTGATGGCGAGGAGGAAACCGCCTGGCTCGCGTGCGAAGAAGGAGAAAGAGCAGGGCCACGACATGCTGCTCTTCGCGAGGAGAAACAAGTGACAAGGGGCGGCGCGCTGTGTAATGTTGAGGGAAGAAGCCTAGGTTTGTTTTTATAATAGTTACTGGTGTGTGGGAGTTGCTGTGAGTAAGAAATAGGGCCTATGGTTTTTATATAAGGAAATATTAGATTTTTAGTTTGTGGGGGTTTGTGTTGGGATGTGCAACACGTGAAGGGTCTGGGCCTAGAGACTTAGGTTGGTAGCTTTAGGGTTTATAAAATAAGTTTCCTATTATGAAAATTTTTATGTGTGGGGTTGTAATGACAGCATGTGAATAAGCCAAGGGTAGGTTTGTGTTATATTAGTAAGCTTAGTATTGGTATAAGTGAGCTAAAAGTTGATACTAGACCTAACTGGGTGCGTGAGTCAACTGGTTCTTGTGTTCTAAGAATTACCATGGGTTTAGATTAGGAAAGTTTCAATTAAGGGATTTGTTTTTAATGGGTTTAATTAGGGGAGAATTAAAGTCTAGGTAAATAGGGGAAGTTTTGAAGTGCAAACATTAATAAGGAAAAATTAGGGCTAATCAATTAACTTAATAATAGGTTTAAATAGTATTTAAAATAGGGGGGTTTTTTTCAAACATTTAAAAGTTTAAATTCGAATTTGAATTTGAAATTTACAACAAATTTTATGAAAGACATTTTAAAATAATTTTCGGAAAAGGATAATAATAATAATAAGTATGAAAAGTAGAAGTTGGTACGGGTACGAGTATGGGTACGGGTCCGTTACGGCTTAACTACGGATACGAAGAAGGATATACAATACGGGAGGAAAACGAACTACGTATCGCTGAAACCGGTCATTACATCCTACCCACCTTAAGAACGATTCCGTCCTCGGAATCTTATCGGCTAAGGTACCGGGAAAACATAAGGGCAACGCTCGCATCTCCTCTCCTAATGTACACACACTATAAATAACCATCATGTCATATCCAAATAGTATCTCTAATACTAATACCAATACCAATAGTAATACCACTGATAATACTAATCAATGTCCATGCTATTAGTATTAACAATACACATACACACATTACTAGTTACGTATCAACATTATACGTTTAATATGATATCATCCTACAAATACAATCCAACCAATATTATAGTCGGGTGAATAGTAACACTCTACTACACCACCACATCAATTTACTAGTTGTAAGTGCGTCATCACCTAGCACTCTCACACTATTACTAATACACAATGCATTACCATACATTTTATACACTCACTATCTATAATGATATCGTACCACATGTCACTTAAACATACCACTAACACATAAATACAATCATTCTTCGTCAATTAGCACTTCAATTGTACAATCACTTCTGCATACCGCATATTACCATATACACATTATAATACATATCACTACACGTATATACATGCACACATTACCTTACACCAAACACAGATCTATATACGCCTTACTCATAGTACTAGGGTCGTCATATTCTACCCACCTTAAGATTAAGTCCATCCTCCTACTTCCTTAAATAGGCCGACATATGGGTGAGCGGACTTAGACACTAAGGTCACTCTACCACATGCATACATACATTATAATGAAACAATATACGTCCATATGCATATACTTACTCATATATCACACACTTTCAAGTACTTATACATACGTTCATTTCACATACTTATACATACTTACACTACTACACGCCTATCTCGTATCTATATATGACAAATATACACACACCGGTATATACAACCATGGTAATTTACATAGGGCTAGTATACTATTACATACATCCATTTACATAGTCACAAACATACGGCTATACACACTTCCTGGTATACACATGCTCATACATCATCCCGTAGAGGCAATATGATATTATAATCCTACTATACGTAAAATATACTTATTCATACATATATATATATATATATATATATATATATATATATATATATATATATATATATATATATATATATATAGGAAAAAGGGGATCTAAGGTGCCTCCTTAGATGAAAATCTAAGGAGTCGCCCCCGTTTCCCCCCATCTCCTACAGTTGTGTTGGAAATTTTTTTCATGGGGTTGTTGTTCACATCATGGATGATCAATATACTAAATTTCAAGGGATTCCAATACTTTTTGAGCCACCATCTACCCCTTCCAACTTCAACGGTCTTAAAATGTGCTGAAAACCCCACGAAGTTGCAAGGGGTAGATGGGGCCTCAAAAAGTATTGGAATCCCTTGAAATTTGGTATGTTGATCATTTATAAGGTGAACAATAAACCCATGAAAAAAATTTCAAAATAAATGTGTGAGATGGTGGACAATGGGGGTGCCTCCTTATATTCAATCTAAGGAGGCACCTTAGGATCCCTTTACCCATATATATATATATATATATATATATATATATATATATATATATATATATATATATATATCTATATATAAAATATATATATATATACATATATATAACATATATTCAAATACTTTTTGAGCCACCATCTACCCTTTACAATTTCAACGGTCTAAAAACATGCTAAAAACCCACGAAGTTGCAAGGGGTAGATGGGGGCTCAAGAAGTATTGGAATCCCTTGAAATTTGGCATGTTGATCATTCATAAGGTGAAAAATAAACCCATGAAAAAAAATTTCAAAAAAATTGTGTGAGATGGGGGGAAATGGTGGCGCCTCCTTAGATTCGATCTAAGGAGGCACCTTAGGATCCCTTTACCCATATATATATACATATATATATATACATACATACATACATATATATATATAGGGCAATCTTCGGGTGCGAAAAATCCCGTGCGAAAGCCGTGCGAAAACTTTTTTTTTATTTTTTTGAAATTTTTTTTTTCAAAAATTCTTTTTTTGATGTTTAATCCATACAATTATATACCCCAGGGAAAATAATGGGTGAACCCGTTGGGCATTAGAGCACCCATCCACCCGTTACAAATTTAACGGTCTCAAAACGTGCGAATTTGATGAAATGGCTTGATCGAAGGCCAAATGACATTATTTCTCAACCATTATTTTTTGAGGGGGGTATAACAACATATAATGAGGGTGGAAAAAAGAATTTTTGAAAAAAAAAATTTCAAAAAAAAGATAAAAACATTTTCGCACGGTGCGAAATGTTCTCATTTGAAAATTTTCCTATATATATATATATATATATATATATATATATATATATATATATATGTATGTATGTATATATAATCACCTACCTATATGCGCACGAGCACACACCAGACATACTAACATAAATATCACATAATAAATCTGCACACACAACTATACGTACACCCATCATCATTACACTTAACATGCATAACATTGTACTAGCATACAATTACAACCATTAACAAGTACGACTAAGGTACATATACTCATAGTAACTAGCCAATACTAAATCTAAAACGTACAGATAATCCTATAATGATATAGCTAATTACTCGTCTAAGTATAAACATAACGCTTACTACTCTTTACTCGACTATATACATACATATCACAAATTACCGTATATGCACATACGACACAATAGATAATCACACCGTACTAATATTAAGGGTAAGCATACTCAGACATGGGTGGTATATAGAGATTAGCATACACGGGTCCACACTCCCTATCTATTCATATGCACCACAACAACACCACAATCAATGCTAATGGTCATTATACTTAAACTAAAGCTGACATAAGTAAAGATAAGCACTAATGTGGTAACTAAGGAATAGGGTAGGATTCAGAGTTGAATGATGCAACGAACTAATGTTGTGATGGACGGTTTCGAATGTGGCATGGATAAGAGGTTAGTTGGTTGGGTGACAAGAAATATTTATGAACAAAAAGTAAGAAGATAAGGATACGTGTAAAAATAATAACATCGTTATAACTTATGTAAAATAGCGAGCGTACGGTATGAGTTAAAACATAAAATATGATTAGCCGAATAATAGGTGAAGAGTAATACTAGGGAAATAGAAAAATCAGAGGGAATAATCATTGGGTCAACTAAGGTTTAGCACTAAGGTTCTACAATGAACTAGACTGCGATAGGGAAGCCGGGGTAAGGGTTCGTTGAGTATCGAGATCGAGATCTTATCTATAAATCTGGGATATCTAACGCTTCGAAGTCTACTTCTTGCAGGCGTCTCGGGTTCGACCTGCACGGATGCGACGATCGCTACGTTCGGTTAGGCCCTAGATTCGATGAATCTAAGCGAACGACTAACGAACTCAAAAGTATAATATGGTCAGAGCTGGATGACCAATCGCTAGGGTGACTCCCAAGATGATAATAATAAGGTGTGGCAAGGGTGTCTAACTAACAAGCACGAGCGTCTAACTAACTCTTCCTATTATCCTGATATTGGGTTTCCTATCGTGCTGAGACAAGGTATTAGAGTAATTTTACGTACGAACTATTCTGGATGCTTTGGCTAATGAAAGGTGTTCTCATTGTTCTAAATTTCGCAGTTGCAGGACCTGCATGAGCCACCACTAAAACCTGTAACGCCCCGCTTCCCAAAAGACGACGGAAACACGCTTAAACTGGAGCGGTGAAGCTCGAGTTCAATAAGCGTATGTGATAAAAACACAGGGGAGGTCCTTGCATTTGTGTATCAGAACAATCAGAAACATTCAAAAGTTAAAAGCCACATCTAGATACATAATGTTCGTACACGAAATTAAACAACAAGCCTCAGCAGGGCTAAAGTAGCAACAGAAACAAACGTACACAAGCAACAACAACGTCTGAAAGTAAACTAAGGAAAGCGGTAAAGTGTAGGTCCACTAGTCCTCCGCTGGGAGAGGCTCGGCGTCAGGGGCAAACTCCTGGCTCTCAAGTCAGGCGTCACGTATGGATTCTCTGGGTACTCAAGCTCAGAATTTGACATACATCCAAAAACATGAATGTATATCAGCAAGAGGTCTGCAAGAAAGAGTTAGCAACCCAAGACAAGTATACAAACGATATGAATTTTAAGAGACATTAAATATTTAAAAGAGTTGATTGCAGCAAATTTAACAAGACAATTATATAGAAACGAAAGCCAACATCCCTAACATGCAGTTCTAAGCAGTTTCAAGAATTAAAGTAAGGTTTTCTTTGAGTTTGTTAACATGTCAATTTTCATGAGACCAAGTTAGTGTTGCAAGTTTCATGTCAATAGTTCACATCTATCATAGGGTTCTCACCTTTAGGTCATGATGAGTAAGTCGTTCTTCTCACGAGGGCTTACAGTGATTGACGCTAACCCACCGCATGCGGGTGGTGCTCTTGAAGAGGGGACCCTTTCATACGCCTAGTGGCCGCTCAACCCTAACCCCACCCCAATTTTGTGCTGGAACACGAGCCAGCCTAGTCGACTCACACGACATCACGAATTCACGATTCCGCCTTCGAGGCGCACGATTTTCACGATGTCACAACTTGTTAAACATTTCAAGACTTGCAGAAATTTAATGTCACAATACTAATCTGTTATTACAACATTTTCAATAAGCGGGAGTGGGTTGAACAATTTATACAACAATTTAAAATGATGCTGAACATGGGTTTTCGTTGAACCTGATACAGAAACTAATTTTATTCCTTGTTGTTTAAAATTAAAGTATATCGTATGATATACCGTTGGATCACAAATTTCATCCAGATCGTCATGGCATCCTTTTCATACGTCATTTCACGTCTAGTTTTCAAGTTAAACAACAATAAGCAGAAACGACGTAAAAGTCTTGAAACTTCAAAAATTCATATCTAATTGTACACTTGCCTGTTTTTGGCGTTCTTGGTGTCATCGGAAGCGTCTCAACGGGTACTACACTACGGCGATGATGGTTTACTGGTTTGACAAAACGTAAAATCAGATTAAGCCTTTTTCGACAGATTACGGTATTAAAACAACCCGTACGACGTCTAATGATTCGATTTTATTAGGTCATCTAATTTACGGTGTGGGTTATAAGTTGTTTACGGGGTAGATCTACTAACCCAAAGTGCAGCGAAGGATCGGGACGCAATGATGGGTAGCGGCGATGCGTACGGCTCCAAAACAGCGACGTTGAGCGTCGGGGGTCTGCCATCGACGCGCGGGGAGGCGGCAGCAGCTGCTCTGGTTGCTTGAGGGACTGTCGGGACATGCTGCTCTTCGCGAGGAGAAAAAAGTGACAGGGGGCGGCGCGCTGTGTAATGTTGAGGGAAAAAGCCTAGGTTTGTTTTTATAATAGTTACTGGTGTGTGGGAGTTGCTGTGAGTAAGAAATAGGGCCTAGGGTTTTTATATAAGGAAATATTAGAGTTTTAGTTTGTGTGGGTTTGTGTTGGGATGGGTAACACTTGAAGGGTCTGGGCCTAGAGACTTAGGTTGGTAGCTTTAAGGTTTATAAAATAAGTTTCCTATTATGAAAATTTTTGTGTGTGGGGTTGTAATGACAGCATGTGAATAAGCCAAGGGTAGGTTTGTGTTATATTAGTAAGCTTAGTACTGGTACAAGTGAGCTAAAAGTTGATACTAGACCTAACTGGGTGCGTGAGTCAACTGGTTCTTGGGTTCTAAGAATTACCATGGGTTTAGATTAGGAAAGTTTCAATTAAGGGATTTGTTTTTAATGGGGTTAATTGGGGGAGAATTAAAGTCTAGGTAAATAGGGGAAGTTTTGAAATGCAAACATTAATAGGGAAAAATTAGGGCTAATCAATTAACTTAATAATAGGTTTAAATAGTATTTAAAATAGGGGGTTTTTTAAACATTTAAAAGTTTAAATTCAAATTTGAATTAGAAATTTACAACAAATTTTAAGAAAGACATTTTAAAATAATTTTCGGAAAATGATAATAATAATAATAAGTATGAAAAGTAGAAGTGGGTACGGGTACGGGTATGGGTCCATTACGGCTTAACTACGGATACGAAGAAGGATATACAATACGGGAGGAAAACGAACTACATATCGCTGAAACCGGTCGTTACAGTATCGAAATGAGGATCTCGATCATGGAAAATTGTTTGACCGTTAGTAGCATAAGTCTGAAATCATTCGTGGGAATAGATGTTTCGAGAAAAGGATATCGAAATATTGGATAGACCATTGTGTATTTGTCTTCACCATGGAGTGGTGACGATGATCTCATGGTCGTTCGACTTGGCAAAGTTGGAGACGAGACACATGTGCTCATTGGAGAATGAATTCACTGAATGACCCAACAAGAGTTACCACATGGTTAACATAACATATTTGTCAGTGATAACTCTCTGTGATTATATGCTAGTTGGTCCTTAGACTTGAGGTCATTGTACGAACATGTACGTGAACGGTGTCACTTAGATTTCTGACCTAGTATCGAGGCTAGGCCTGTCGAAAGGTCTATAGTTAGGTGACACTTGAAGCGTGCGAGGAGAGTAATAACCAAGAGAAAATTTATCTCTCCCGTTATGGGGAGTTAGTCTCGCTTGTGTTGGTTCGGTCTTTAGTCAAAAACTTTGGCCAAAGTATGTTGGAAGAAGTCCAACATTATTTAACTAAGGACCGATGGAGACTAACCGGCTTCGAGCTATTAGGGTTGACAATTTGACCGTACCCTAGGTTTGATTAGGCGACATAGTTATGACGAGGGGACTAAAACTGCGGTACTCATCACAGACACAGCCAGGGAGGTCCCGACAATACTCATGTTAATGAGTTCACTACATAATTATGATACCGAAACAGGGACGGCACATGCTGCTCGTAGACACTGCCGTCTGGGATTTCGAGCCCCACCTGTAGTAGGGTTAGGTTGTAGGGTCTCACACAGAGTGAGACATTCGTCAACTAATAGGTAGAATTAAGGGAGATAATACATATGATGTAGGAGAATTAATTAATCTAAAACATTAAAGATGTGGGTTTAATGCATTTGATGTAAGAGACATAAAACTGCAAAGAGGTTGCAGATAGCATCTGGATTCGGGATAAATGATCCTGAGTGCAAGTGGGAGATGTTGAGGGATGTGTGCCCTTAGTTCATTTGTATTTGATGCAAATGGATTTTAATAATAAATGAAAAATAAAATATATATTGTAAAATGTTTACGAATATATTTTATAAAGGCATAGATATGAAGAGGATTTTTCCACGAATGTTGGGGAGAAAACTGCGCTCAAATCGGAGTCCAAACGGGTCCAGAAAACCGATTTAAAAGGCGTTTTAAATAGGAAAAGAACAAACACAAGGGGTGGCTTTTTTAGGCCCAAGCCCAAACCCAAAAGGGGCTGGGGGCACCAGCCCAGCGGGCAGGGCCCCGCCCGACCGAACTGGGCAGGTCAGGCCCGCCTAAGCGGACAGGCACCCACCTGCTAAATGCAGGCAGGCACCCAGATCTGGGTGCCCAGATCTGAGCAGGTGGGGCACCCACCTGCTATGGTTTTTTGTTCTTTTCTGGCGGCTGGTTTTTTGAACGAAAAACAGATTTTTGCTAAACTTTGAGACGACGTTTGAGGGGTCAACGAAATCAAAATGGAGCGCCATTTGTTTCTATGCATTCACCATTCAGTGCTCTTCGATTTGATTGGTTGTATCAATTACGAAGCTCAACGGTGAGGGAGTAAAAATTCGCTAAAGATTGGCCTTTGTGAAAGGCAAATTTTAATTAATTTTTCCTCCAAAATTTTTAGTCCCACATCGGATATGATGAGAAGGGGTGGGGTTAGCCTCCTATATAAATAGGGGCCAACTCTCTTTTTGAAAACTCGCACCAAGTCTCCAAATCCGAGAAGCTTCCAAAAGTTTGGAGAACGCTCGGATTAAGAATTAAATTAATTATTTCCTCTCTCCTTAAATTCTTCCTTACTCCTGATCAGGCTTTAGCAAAGCAACGAAGGAGCTCGGATCAGATCCGAAGTCTTGATGAAGGATCCACTCAAGGTGCAATCTTCTTCGACACGTGGTTGGCTCGGCGACAAGGGTGTTGTTCAGCTCGAGATGCGGTGCGGCTCGGGAAGCGGTGCGGCTCGGGATGAGGTTCTGCTTGGAGAAGCGGCATGGGGCCAAAGAAATGTTGATGAAAATGACGCTTCGTATTTTTTGAAAATGAATTGAAAGGTATGTAGTTTAAATATTCGTACGTTTATAATTGCTACTGTTAGATAGATCTATCTGTAGGGGTTGGTCGGACCCGACCCCGGGATAGTAGATATCTTGGCTAGGGTTAATATCTTTAAGGGATGTTCTTAAAATAGTTTTAAGTTGATTTTCTCCTGTTTTGTTTGATATCTTCGTCCGACCGACTTAGGCTGGACGTCGATTTTATTGCCCTAAAGACCCAGAAAACCCATCAACATGATAGTTACTGCCATCGGTTTAGCCCTGAATCTTACCGGTCTCTCTGTTCTGATAAATTCAAATCTAGGTTGGCTTGGCATATCGAACACCACTCTTCCTTTGCGACATTCAATCGTGGCGTAGTGGCCAACTAATCCATCCCGAGAACAACGTCGAAACTTAGCAGGTCGATGACTATAAAATCCGCTGGCATTTTGTAACTGTATATTTACACAGGACATGAAAAACATGCACTAGTAGTTGTCAGTACTCCACTGCACGTGTTAACATCCTAACAAGAATCGAGGGATGAAACGAGAATGGTGTGTTGATTGATAAACCGCTTAGACATGAAGCTATGCAAAGCTCCTGAGTCAAATAGGGCGAGGACGGGTCTACTGGCAACTAGTGTAATACCTACGGTCACTGATACTAAGTCTACGCATACATACAGTAATGTTTGAAAACATAAAAATAAACTGTAAAACTGTAAACTACATACCAGTGATAACTTGGCCAGTGGCCTATGCCTCTTCTGCAGTCATAGTAAAAACCTGGTGTTTAGATGATGATGGAGCCTGAGACCTCGCATGTTGATACACCTTTTGTTGAGGTAGAAGTGGAGCTCTACGCAGATTGCCCGCTGCTGGAGCTGGAGCATAAATCGGTGCATTAGTCTGGGCTGAGGCAGCTGGTCTCTGTCCCCTACGAGGGCAATCTCTCGCAGCGTGATCCTTGACACCATAGACCATGCACAAATTCAGATAAAGCCGGTATTCTGGTTTGATGTGACCCAGCTTGTTGCAGTAGCGGCAGATATGAGTGGGTCACCTGGGTTGTTGTGGTTGCTGGGGTTGCTGGGGTTGCTGTGGTGGTGCAGGCCTCTTAAACTGTATCTGCAGCATATGCCTATGAAGCTGTCTAGTATGAGCATATGGCTGTCTATGATTCCTTGCAGAAGCTGTCGAAGATGGACGTGGTCGTCATAGGACAGCCACCTGACACTCTCGTGCTCGCTCCTGCTGTATGTACTCGTACTCTCGAGCCGTGGCGAGCATGTCAGCATGGGTTTTTAGTTTGAGCCTGACTATCTTATCACGAATATCGATGTCTAAGCCCTTCTGGAATCTCTTGACTCAGGCCAGGGGAGTGGACACCACGTCCTTGGCAAACTTGGAGATAACAGATCGTTTAGCATATTCACGTATATGGTATAATTAACAACTATGAATCAAAATACGCACCTGCTGAGCTTAGAGAACACTGCATCGTATTCTTCCACATTTGTGGAACCTTGCTTCAGTTCCATAAATCTTTCCTCGAGCTCCATCTGCATCTCAGGTGAAAAGAATTGGGCATTGAATGCCTCCTTAAAGGTAGCCCAAGAGATCGGATGTGGTAAACGGTCCTCCGCAGAATCCCACCATAACATGGCATCCTTGGTCAACTGTAGATTTTCCATATCTACCTAGGAATTCGTAGGAGCTCGTACAGCCTTCAGCATGTTAGAAATGGATCGCAGCCATTCCTATGTAGCCAGAGGGTCCTCCCATCTAGTGAAGATCGACGAGCTTAGTGACTGAAACTCTTGTACTTCCCCTTATCGCATTGATTCATACCGCACGGTTCCTGCCACATGGCTTCCTGCCGTATGGCATGAACCATTTCTCGCAATGCTCGATCAGATATCTGGTACACCATCGGAGGCGAATCAATAACAGTACTGTCATCATTGCTAGCGTCGTTTGCATTGGGTCAGCTTCAAGATTTGTATTGTTGGCATCCCCATTAATGATCTGATTGTCGACATTATTGTTGGTGATGGTGTCTTCATTAATGGTGACAGGGTTCCCAGTTCCATTCAAATTCCTCTCCATCTCTGCGTTGGCAATATCAGAATTTGTTCCAGCGGTGGTACGTGCACGTTGGTTAAACACATTTGACATTTTGTAATTCAACGATGGTTGTCAGTTTATAATTTGAGTATTTTATTCATATTTCTTTTTATCATATGCTATTCACGAGGTGATTGCACAGACCTGCATGGGCCACCACGTGTAGCGAAGCTTCAAGCTCGGGCCTTGACCTTGTCTTACCTTTTTCGTGCAGGCTCAAGAGGCAGTAGTACACCTCTACAATATCTACTATGAGTAGAAAAGGCATGCGCATGCCCTTGAGTGAGAGATCTAGCCATTACGGGAATGGACTGTAAGGACCATCTACCTTGCAATACTAACAACAAACACTCTAGAGGGGGTGAATATAGTAATGGCAATAAATTGTGAAATTAAAATTTAACTTGCAAATGCGGAATAATAAATGCAAGAGGAATTTAAATCAATCCAAACCCAAACACAAGATTTTCTCCGATTCTCCAAACTTGAATACATCTAGCCACACTAATATCCACTATAATTCTCACAAAGAGAAGTGAATACAATCCCATACATAGATACAGCACACAAAGGATTTTGTCCTACACAAGAACCAAACCAACCCTACACAAGGGTCAAACTCTCACACAGAGAATTACTAACTCCCACACAGAGAATTAGGGTTAGTCATACACTAGGACACCAAACTCCCACAAAGAGGTAACCAACTCCCACAAAGAGAGTAACCAAATCCCACAAAGAGAGTATCTAATTCCTACAAAGAGAATTAGGGTTTCACAAAAACAAATGAAACGAATAAACTCTTACCTATGCCTTGAGATGAACTTACTCATATAAAGATGAAGGCTTGGAAGAGGAAGACCAAGTGGTGGAGATTTAACTTGAATGCACTTGGTTGATTTTCCTTGAGCTTGACTTCAATGCATGAAGAGGAATATGTGCTCTAAGAGGGAAATGAGAGAGTTTGAGAGTGGCTTAATGATTCTCAAATGATATTCAATAGTTACAAGAAGTTCTAATGAACTCAGACCTCTCCTATATATAGGAAGCCAAAAGAAACTCTCAAACCCAAAGAAAAAACCCAAAAATAATAAATCTGCAACGGCTAGAATTTGGTAGTTTACGGCACAAAGAGTCGACTGATGAACAACTGACAGTCGACTGGTCAACGTCTATAAAATTCCCAACGCCAATAATCTGAGCCAGGACAGGCGACTGTAGAAGACTACACATGCGCTTGTAAATGAGCATGCACCTATATATCCTTCAGCAGGCGACTGTCACTTGTGATGGAAACGGAGCAGGAAAATGCAACTTTCGCACTAGCGCCTTCAGACGATAGATGACCATTTTACAGGCGCTTGTAATTTGACAGGCGATTGTAAATACTTCATCAATCGTTGAATTGCAAAGTGGGATGAAGCCCAGAAAATGCAACTTGCGCACAGACGACTGTAAAACAATTCCCAGGTGCCTGTTAGAAGACAGGCGACTGTAAAATGAACTTCAGTCGACTGATTCAAAAGCTCAAGTAGAAGTCCATAAAAGTTTGACTTGAGTTGTGCATTCCAGTCGGCTGAAGAAGGCTGGGCAAGCACCTGGAATCACCCAATCGCCTGTCATGCCTTCATCAGTCGACTGTAGGAGCGCCAAAAACTCCAGTTTAAGTTTAAGGCAAGATGAACCTATTGGGATGATTTCTATAATAATCCTAATGTTCACTAAGATGGAAAATGCATATGCATGAATGCGTTAATCCATCTATCAAGGCATTACATTAAACCTAGACTCAAAAAGAGAAAAGCAATTTATGAAATATTACATGGATTACATTGCTTCCCTTAGAGTCTATGGCTTCAACATTGATACTCTCCATCATCTCCAAGCTTTGGCACCCCTTGAGTCCAAGCTTTGGCACCCCTTGAGTTCAAGCTTTGGCATGTCTCCTCTTGATGTCCATCCTTGCACCAAGCATATGTTAGATATGGAAGACGTTTGTACACCCTTGTGGGGGATGTACGAGGGATTACGGACCTCGAACGTCGCGTACACGAAGTCGTGTGCAAAGGGAATCTGTTCCCTTGCGGAGAGGATCTCTGGATGAGCGGGAAAGTCGCATTATATATGCATAAGTGCATGTGACATATGGCTAATAAAGGGGGAATATCTTAAGCTTATGTTGTACCATGCATATGGTACAACTTAAGCTTATAATGTGCCATGTATCATGGTACACCTTAATTAAGTTGTTCCAAAGGAACAACTTACCCTAAAATAACTACCTTGGGGGCTATAAATAAGACCCAAGGGTAGCCATTTTCCTGACACATTTGCATGAAATTCATGCATGCATCTTCTTCATAGCGAAGCTCTGCAGAAATATTTCCTCTCCCTCCTTCCAAGTTCTTAATCTAAAATAGAGATTTAGATTGTGGATTAGTAGCCTTACTCCGTTCGTGAGAAGACTCGATCCGTCGTGGCGAATCCGAAGGCAAAGTTCCAAGACTATCGTTCCGCATACGCAAGCGTAAGTCTCCACTTTAATTATCGATCCTAACTTTGTTTTGGACAGGATCCTACATTGGTATCAAAGCCATATGGGTTCGCCCCGGTCAATCCACCGCCCCGTCGAAACTACGAACGAGTCGTTGTCTTTTTCACGAATGGGTCTCCTACTATTACGGATATAGTAGGAACGCTTCGTGACGGAGAGAATGCAGCGGTTGTTCTTTTCACGTTAGGGTCTCCTATCATTACGGATATGGTAGGAACTCTCCGTGACGGGAAGAACCGACCGTTCACGTAGTACGTTATTCATTTTTTGGCACACGGCCATTAAGAAATAACTAATTTCTTCGACGAACGGGTGCTTCATCGAGGAAGATGATGGAAGTTATTTCCATCGGGTAAGAGGAAAATTTGGTGCATGTGCACCATGGCCAAATGGGCTATGAAGGCCATGCACCCCATCTCCCCATGCGGAGGGGGTTGGCTACGGCCAATAACCACCGGCGACCACCCTATCAAGGGGGAGGAATGAGTGCGGCAACCCCATTCAAAGGGGGTGGCCGGCCATGGCCAAAGGGGCCATGGCCGGCCAACGCCGAATGGCCTTGGCCATGGCCGGCCATGGCCACGCCATGACCGGCCATGGCCAGGCCGGCAGTGGCCGGCCATGGCCAGGCCGGCAGTGGCCGGCCTTGGCCAAGGGCCTGCCGGCCAGGCCGGCCCTGGCAGTGGCCAGGGCCGGCCCTGGCCGGCCTGCCGGCCCTGGCAGAGGCCAGGGCCGGCGCCCTGGCCTCAGGCCAGGGCCTGGCCGAGGCCAGGGCAGGAGCCCTGGCCCCGGCCAGCGGCCTGGCCGCCCTGGCAAGAGGCCAGGGCAGCGCCCTGGCCTCAGGCCAGGGCCTGGCCGAGGCCAGGGCAGGAGCCCTGGTTCCGGCCAGTGGCCTGGCCGGCCGGCCCTGGCAGAGGCCAGGGCCTGGCCGGCCCTGGCCGAGGGGGGCAGGCCCCCTGGCCGGCCAGGGCAGAGGCCCTGGCCGAGGGGGGCAGGCCCCCTGGCCGGCCAGGGCAGAGGCCCTGGCCGGCCTTTGGCCAAGCCCCGGTCAGGGCAGAGGCCCTGGCCGGGAAGAAGTTGCTTTCGAAAATTGGTCGACCAATTTTGTGTTTTTGGTCGACCAATCCGACAGATGGTCTGGTTCGATTGCAAACTTGCCAAATGACCCATACGGGGTAACAAATGGCCTTGGTCAAACACGAATGTGTAGATTAGTCCATACGGGGCTAACCACAGTGCCGAATAGTTCATACGGGACTAACGTTTTTAATGAAGTTTTTTTCATTGGGCTCTACTCCTTGAAGATTAGCCATAGTGCTCTACTTCATGCGAGATTAGCCAATGTACTTGTGACGTTGTGCTCTACTCTACGGAGATTAGCCAACGTGCTTTCAAAATTTTTTGGAAAAAGATGTTTTTCAAATAGGTTATGTCCCGTCCTTAAATCGGGATAGCGCAATTTAGAATTCCAAGTCCTACCACGATCCGGCCATGGTTATCTAACCCATGTCTCGTGGCTTGGCAATTGTTGCGTTAAAATTCTTTGCGCTAATTCTCACCTATTCTATTTTGAAAGATAAGTTTTTCAAAGTGATTTTCCGCTGCTAATACCATACGGGTATTATTTCTGATTTCTTTTTACTTAAGATAAGTAAGAGGGATACTTTGAAAGTTACTTCTAGATGGTAGTTGGGAACGTAGTGAACTTCTCGATTCTAGAGTAACATTTCAACGCATCCAAGGAACTTATCAAGTGTTTAAAGAATCGAAACTTTATGCATGGAATTTTGATCGTGTTTTTCATTATCTTTGCAGTTTTTTGAATCGAAAATGTCTACCGCTTCTAAGAATATTGTCGCAGAGCTTAACAAAGGTGAAAAGCTCAACGGTGACAATTATAAACTTTGGTCAATAAAGATCCAATATGTTTTGGAGGAGCAAGATGTGCTCGAAACACTCCAAAACATAATGGTAGAACCTGAGTTGGGCAATACGGCCCAACACAAGAGGGACCGGGAAGCTTATGACACTTGGACTCGAAAGAACAAAATAGCACGTATTACGTTACTGTCCGCGATGGACAATGACATAATACGTCTATTTCGGGAATTCGATCTAGCCAAAGACATATGGTCTGAGCTAGAAGTAAAGTTTGGTGGAACTTCGGTTACCAAACTCCGCTCCTTGAATATTCAATTTGATTCGTACAAGATGCGGCGAGATCATTCTATGAAAAAGCATCTCCGCCACATGGCGAATCTAATATCTGAATTAAAGGATGCGGGTGTTACGCTGTCTGACGAACAGCAGATCCAAGCGGTCATTCGTTCACTCCCAGATAGCTGGGATAACATGAAAATGCATCTCACTCATAATGAGTGCATTAAAACTTTAAGCGATGTATCGAAACACCTCGAACTCGAGGAAGAGCGGATTCAAGCCGCAAAACCAAGTGCAGAAGTGCACGTGGCCGCTAGTTCCTCACATGGGGGAAATAAGCGGAAGAATAAACGCTTAAGGTTTGTGAACGAACGTAAGCAAGAACCGGAGACCTCAAAGAAGACAAAGAACAAAAAGTGGCAAAAGAATGTGCACTCAAAGAAGAAAAACTTGAAGAAGATCAAGTGCTTTAAGTGCAACAAGTACGGTCACTTCGCCCGTACATGTACGGATGGAAGTGATAAGGTAACTTGTAGGACTAGTTACATATGTGTTTCTAGTTCCATGTTTCTTGCTGAATCTAACTATTTTTGGTTGATTGATTCAGGGGCCACAGACCACGTAGCGAAGGACAGAAGGTTCTTCGTAGAGTATCGAAAGATAACTCAAGGAACAAAGTGGATATACGTCGGCAACAACACACGTGTTGAAGTCAAAGGCGTCGGAACATGCAAGCTAGTTCTCGACAACGGCCGGACTTTATTATTGCACGACGTCCTATACATCAAAGGGACTGTCCTACAGCATATAGTCTCCAAAAGTGATATTCCTCAATTGATAACTAAGAGACTAAAACATGAGAGACATTAGCAATAATATAATGTTGTGATCATCATCAAAATAACATTGGTATGAAACACCAATAGTGAACAATCTCCCCCCTTTTGATGATGACACACATTATGTAAAACATAAAAAATAAAGCACAATGCTAATAAGCCATCCCTACTTATATGCACCAATTGTAAAATGAGATACACAATTGTAAATACTCATTATACCAATTGAAATAATAAAACATAATGTCACATAAAATAAGTATGAATTACATAAACCAATTGCAATAAGTATATAACATGATCCACATGAATAGTTTATATAATCTCACATATCTCTCCACATATGTGTATATATCACACACACACACACACACACACACACACACACACACTCACTCACTCACTCACTCACTCACTCACTCACACACATAACCAAAAATGTACTTAAGAATGTGTGCAGGCAGAATTACCTGCGCACGCCCCCTCTGTTCGGGGGATGTAAGTATTTTTTTGAATTTTTTTGCAGTAGGTAGATATACTTGTTATGTAGCTCCCCACAAAATTTCAGGTCAATCCAACACCGTTTGAGCCTCCGTTCATCGATTTCAAAAACGTTACGCAAAACTGTCCAGAAATCTGGACAGTTTTGCGCAACGTTTTTGAAATCGATGAACGGAGGCTCAAACGGTGTTGGATTGACCTGAAATTTTATGGGGAGCTACATAACAAGTATATCCTTATACTTCCCACCTTTTTTGTGTCTTAGCACCTGATCCATTGGATCAGGTGCCACCTTTTCTACATTAAATCCATATATATATATAGTGAAAAATGGAGAAGAGCTGACAGCGCTGGAAATTTTTCCAGCGCTGTCCATATTTTGGGCGACGTAAAAATATTTTTTTTGAAATTTTTTTTGCAATAGTTAGATAAACTTGTTAGGAAGATCTCCACAAAATTTCAGCTCGATCCGACACCGTTTGAGCCTCCGTTCATCGATTTCAAAAACGTTACGCAAATCTATCCACAGTTTTGCGCAATGTTTTTGAAATCGATGAACGGAGGCAAAAACGGTGTCGGATCGAGCTGAAATTTTGTAGGGAGCTTCCTAACAAGTTTATCTAACTACTGCAAAAACATTTCAAAAAAAATATTTTTAGGTCGCCCAAAATGCAGACAGCGCTGGAAAAATTTCCATCGCTGTCAGCATTGGCCCATTAACCTCATATGTATATATGTATACTAGTCATACCCCGTTCCCAAAGGGCACAGAGGCAGTCGTCGTCCGGGCGCAATTGCGGAGAGAAGCGGCCGCCAAAGTGAAAAAAGCATGGGTGAGAGAGAGAGAGAGGAGGGTCGGGTGCAAAAAGAGTAAAAGCAGTGACTAAAATGAAAACAAATCACCAAAACCCCATCCCAAACCCATGTCCAGAACCATACACAACCCCCACATGGCGTCACAGTTAGCAACCAAAAATATGACTGGGACAAAACTGCCACGTGGGGACAAAGTTCGTGAATTATATAAAGAAAGAAAGGCATGAATGTGAACAGATGGATCGTTGGTGGTGCTAATGTAAACCGTGCCCTAGGGCACGGTTCATTTATGATATCCCTCCTCAAAATAATAATATCCCCATAAATTTTGCTCATCCCAGAAAATTTAGTTTCTCCCAAATAACTTAGTTTCTCACAAAATTTAGTGCCTCCAAATTTAGTTATCCACATACATGATCTACTCTGTATGTCTCATTTGCCTCATGATAGCCAATTTCCCTCCTTTGGCATTTGTATACATCAAAAATGTAATGTGAGTGGACCATTCATCCAGCTATTAAAATCACTAAAAAATGTAAGGCCCGAGCACAATTTATCATTCTCCCAACAATCTCCACTTTGTTAAAGTCATCACAAAGTCATAAAAACTATTGTATGCGTTTCTTTCTCCAATTTGCAGTGTCCAAGGTGTCATTTTTTCCGTAACAAAATCATACCTTTCTTCAAATACGGATACATACACACACATTTCAACTAAATCTTAATGATGTTTAAACAGAAAAAAGCTCACCCTTTTGATACATACACCCACATTTCAATTGAAACTTAACGATTAAACTCGAAAGTAGTACCTTTGATCACCTGACCCTTGTTGTGGATCTACTGATACATAGGCGGTGCGTCCCCACCTAAAAGCCTCACTGACGGTGCTCTACAAAAATTATATCCTTTTGAAACCCTAGAATCAGAAAATGAAAAGATTTTAACAATTAGGGCTTACAACAAAGATTTAATTTTTAAAGCTTAGAGATTTACAATAGAGATTTTAACATCAGGAATTTATAACGAAGATTTTTTCGTTCAAGAGATCCTTGCCATCAGAATCTGCAGCAAACAACAACAATATGTAAGATTTTCTACCAAATTCTAGTGATTGATACTTCAGTGCTAAAAATCAAAAAAGTTTCATTGCAATTTGTTCAAAAATGCACCTCCACAATGCATGTACCAAAGCTTTCGCCGCCTCCACAAAATTGAATATCATACGTCGACATGCGTTACAAAAATTCGTTTTTTTTTCACAATACTCAATCAATATATGGTGCACAGAACTCAATCAAAATGGGTCGAAGCAGTGTCTCTCCCTTTTCTGTGGCCTTCAGTGGTGTCTTCGATGTAGGATAAAATCAAATCCAGAAAATATCCTCGTGGCCTTCAGTGGTGTCTTCCATAAATTCATAAGAGAGATACATGGAACTACCAAACATAGAAGAAGCTTAAAAGGAAAGTACCATATTTTTGAACATATTTATCTCGTCGGCCTCACTTGCTCCATAAATTAACAAAAATTTGAGAAGAAATTCGAAACGATTTCTTTCGGAATTGTGATTTGGGGAGAAATCAATCGGGAAGAGAGCGATTAAGGAGTATTGTGATTTGGGGCTTTCCTCAATCGAAAGAAATTCGAAACGATTTCGTTCGGAATTGTGATTTGGGGAGAAATCAATCGGGAAGAGAGCGATTAAGGAGTACTGTGATTTGGGGCTTTCCTCAATCGAAAAGAGAGCAAGGAATAAGAAGTGCCTGTTGATTTGGGCACATTAGAACGGGAATTGTTGTGGCAGTTTACATTACAACGGGAAATTGTTGTAGCAGTTTTTGTAAACGGTTTTTTTTAACGCGGTTTTTAAAAGTTGATATATTAGATTGTCCTAGTCATATTTATGGAGACATATAGGACAAACTTGCGCCACGTAGGACAGAACTGCCACGTAGGACAAAGGTTTGAAATAGGTCCTGAAATGTATAATAGATATAGATATATATATATATATATATATATATATATATATATATATATATATATATATATATATATATGTTGTTTTCAGTACGTGGGAATAATCAATATAAACACAAAGAGAAAACACAAGAATCAAGCAACGACACACGAGACTTGGTTTCGCAGTTCGGTGCGCACACCTACATCTGCGGGGCCACGCCCAGAAAAATAGAATACTCCACTATAATAATTAGAGAATACAAACTCTAATAATCACGCTTCTCTAAGGAAGAACACCCTCCCCCTTAATACAAACCGTGAGGGGTGATCGCAATCAACCCCGTGAAGTATTCTTGGCAAGCTCCCCTTGCCAGCAAGCTCCCCTTGCACAACCGACTAGATCAACTCCCTTGATCCTACGTGCGTAGCCGTCGGCCTCCTCCCGGAGTTCTTCAAAAAACTTTCGTGAAAAGCCTTCACCCTAGCCGCCAATCTCCGCAACCTTCACACCCGTCTCCCCCTCAATCGTCGAGTAGTTAAGGAAGATTGCTCAGTTAAATCTCAGAAGATTGGGCACCCACAATCAACGGAACTAGCTAGGAAATAATTCCGCCAAATCTTCTAAAGATAGCAACAACAATAAGTGGGCGAGATTCTCTCCAACCGAATCAACAATAATAACGAGAGATTGCAACTTCCAAATGTATCTTCAACAGAATATACCAGAATACCTAAAAGAGATAACATGAGATCTGAAGTAATCCACCTTTGATAACCGCTGAAGAGCGCCAATCAATTCCAGGCTTCTGACACAGCATGTTGTACATAATGTTGTATAATAACGTTCAACATAATATACAACATGTCCAATAAATAGGTTCTTTCATACCTCGGTTGTGGATTGATACTTTCATTAACCTCCGTCAGCAAATCTAATGCATACCTGCATTCAACCGAGTATCTGGAGAAGATCTAAACAATAATGCGAGATCTGAAAACATTCATACATAGAATCTTCAACCGCACATATCTTCAACCGCACATATCTTCAACCGCACAACCATTCAGATATAAACCCATTCAGATTTTGTAACTACTATTTATGGGTAAATAACTTCCTCTTTAATGCAGAATATCCGCCAATATTTCTAGAACCACTTCGGGTAAGGAATCCTATATTCAAGGAACCACCGAATCTATTTCGGGTAAAATGATTAAAACAAATCTCATGCGGATATTTTGCCCAAAGAATAAGGATCTATTTCTGGTAAATAGAACCAATAAATCTCAACCAAATATTCTCTTCCATCAATTTAGGAACTAACCAAATTCCTAAATATTCTCAACAAACCTCCATCAATTAAGGAACTAATTCGGGTAAGAAGGAGTATAAAAACCTCACCAATATCTGGAATCAATCAATTCAGGAACCTCCGATATTATAGGCTACAAATCAGATCTGAGATCACCACGACAAATTTGTTGACCACAGCCGCGTTTCTGTATACAACCAATTGTTACAGATCCCGAATGTTGAACATATTGTTGCAACACAATGTTCAACATTTTGCTCAAACTGCTCAAAAACAATCCAGATTCCACAAACTGAGCTCTCCAGATATAGTGCCACTAGTGCCAACAAATATCCACAGAAATTCAACCCTAACAATCTCCCCCTTTGGCATTATGTGGCACAACCCAAAGCAGGCACCAACCAAGCACACATTCTCCCCCTTTGAGCCACAATAATCCAAACCACAGTCTCCCCCTTACTAGAACAATCCAAGCATAGATCATCTCAGAAGAGACAGCCAAAAATCAGAACAGGTATGTCCTCATGACTCTAATACATTTCAGCTAGCCTTATGTCTAAAAAAATTATTCTCCCCCTTTCTGGCTCTCTTATTAGAAACAAAATCCTCAGGCGCAGCGGAAAAAGGGGGAAGAACAAATACCTCACATCTGACAGTATGGCGACGAATGAAATGATGTCCAGGGTAGAAGTCGAGCTCTGAGGGGCCGAAAAATAGTTGGAGAATTGAAAACATCGACGGTGTTGACAGAAGGAACATGCGAAGATCCATTGGCACCGGCGGAGGAAGAGCAGTGAGCAGAACGGCGAGATAGCACTCTAATGATTCTGGAGGAAGATTCATGAGACTTTGGCACAGATTGCTCACAGTGATTATCGAAGGGAGATGTCGAGTCTGCTGTCATAACATCTGCAGCTACATTGTTCTGTGTTGTATCTAATGTTACAACATTAGTCACAACATGAAGAGTTTTCTCTGAAGTTGTAGTGTTCTTGTTGTATAATTCAGACTTTCTGACCCATTGCTTCTTCATCTTCATATCAGGGTGTCTAACATTTCTTCCTTCTGCCCAATGTCGCATGCGGCTGAAGCAGTTTCTCTCAGTATGGCCTTTGATCTTGCAGTAACTGCACACAGAACGACCACCTTTTATGCCTCTAATCTGCCTCTTCTTTTGATCATGGCCATTGTGTTGACCCATTCTTTCAAGTTCTTTGGTAACTTGATTTCTTCTTTCAGCAGACACATTATAAAAAGCTCCTCTATTGAATCCCACTCCGGTGCGATCTCCAGAAATCTTCCCCATGTTTAAGATATCATCCAGCTTTGCTTTTCCAGAATTCCACTTCTCCAATGTACATTCAGCTTTCTCTGCCCTGAGAAGAACATTTTTGAAGTTTCTTTCCAATTCTCTGCAGTTTCCCTCAGCTTTCAGACATTCGATTTTGACCTCCTCCTTCTCTTTCTTCAGTCTTTCATTCTCCACCTTCAAGACTTTGTTGATATTGCAGATTTGCACCCACTTCTCTAACATCATCTGGTATGCTTTTCGGATATCATTGTTACTCACTTCCTCATCGCTGTCAGCTTCAGAATCTGATTCGATTGTAGATGTTGAACATGATGTTGAACATAATGTTGAACATAATGTTGAACATAATGTTGCAACATTCTGTCTGACATTTACAGTTTTGTTCTCTAATGTTGTACTAGCTGTCGCAACATTAAGTCCAACACAGCTAGGACTGTACCCATCAGATTGATCATCAAGAATAACCGGAAAAGCCACATAGTTGCTGTTGTTGTCCTCATTTCCAGAACTTCCTTCTGAATCTTCATCACTCCAGGTACTAGCTAATGATTTCCCCTTTTTCTTCTTGAGTGTATTAGCACATTCGGCCTGTATATGACCGAAACCTTCGCACTCCCTGCATTGTATTCCTTTACCCTTACTCTTTGGCTCATACCTCTGTGCGGGGTGACTGATTGTCTTTCCAGCTGTAGGAAGATACGGTCTTGATTCCTTGTTGGCAGATCTGTAATTCTGTCCCTTGTTACTTATCTTCCTCATCATTCTGTTGAGATTCTTAGTCAGCAGATCAATGTCATCATCAATATCCGAGTCATTTTCAGACTTAGATGTTTTACTGACTTCAACCTTTAAAGCCACCCCTTTATCCTTGAGGTTTGGCTTCAGATTCATTTCATAGGTCTGAAGAGATCCCATGAGTTCATCCAATCTCATAGTGGATGTGTTCCTCACTTCTTCAATGGCCGCAATCTTCGCAGAGAACTTATCGGGTAGGGATCTCAAAGTTTTTTCAACCAACTTCTTTTGAGAGTACTTCTTCCCCAATTGAAATGCCTGATTAGATATATCACGCAGTCTCCCATTGAACTCAGCCACAGTCTCATCATCATTCATCCTGAGATTTTCAAATTGAGATGCAAGCATTTGAAGTTTAGATGCTCTTACCGTACTGGTTCCTTCATGAATATTCTGCAGTATATCCCACGCTTCCTTTGCATACTCACACGTAGAGATTAATTTGAATTGCTCTTCGTCGACAGCGGAAAAAATAGCATTAATTGCTTTAGAATTGCACAAGGCCGCATGTTCTTCAACCCGACTCCAGTCTCTTGCCGACTTGAGGTGTTCTTCGCCATCTTCGTCGATTTCGGTTGGCGGTGTCCATCCTTCACTGACAACGATCCAGGCCTTCTCATCAATGGACTTAATGAATACACGCATCCGAGACTTCCAGTAGGTGTAATTTGTACCAATGAGCAATGGAGGACGAACAACGGAGGCACCTTCTCGTGTAGCCATGATTCACGTACTGAAACTCAAGATCACACCTTCTTTGAAAACAAAGTTACTCAGGTGACCGGCTCTGATACCAATTGTTGTTTTCAGTACGTGGGAATAATCAATATAAACACAAAGAGAAAACACAAGAATCAAGCAACGACACACGAGACTTGGTTTCGCAGTTCGGTGCGCACACCTACATCTGCGGGGCCACGCCCAGAAAAATAGAATACTCCACTATAATAATTAGAGAATACAAACTCTAATAATCACGCTTCTCTAAGGAAGAACACCCTCCCCCTTAATACAAACCGTGAGGGGTGATCGCAATCAACCCCGTGAAGTATTCTTGGCAAGCTCCCCTTGCCAGCAAGCTCCCCTTGCACAACCGACTAGATCAACTCCCTTGATCCTACGTGCGTAGCCGTCGGCCTCCTCCCGGAGTTCTTCAAAAAACTTTTGTGAAAAGCCTTCACCCTAGCCGCCAATCTCCGCAACCTTCACACCCGTCTCCCCCTCAATCGTCGAGTAGTTAAGGAAGATTGCTCAGTTAAATCTCAGAAGATTGGGCACCCACAATCAACGGAACTAGCTAGGAAATAATTCCGCCAAATCTTCTAAAGATAGCAACAACAATAAGTGGGCGAGATTCTCTCCAACCGAATCAACAATAATAACGAGAGATTGCAACTTCCAAATGTATCTTCAACAGAATATACCAGAATACCTAAAAGAGATAACATGAGATCTGAAGTAATCCACCTTTGATAACCGCTGAAGAGCGCCAATCAATTCCAGGCTTCTGACACAGCATGTTGTACATAATGTTGTATAATAACGTTCAACATAATATACAACATGTCCAATAAATAGGTTCTTTCATACCTCGGTTGTGGATTGATACTTTCATTAACCTCCGTCAGCAAATCTAATGCATACCTGCATTCAACCGAGTATCTGGAGAAGATCTAAACAATAATGCGAGATCTGAAAACATTCATACATAGAATCTTCAACCGCACATATCTTCAACCGCACATATCTTCAACCGCACAACCATTCAGATATAAACCCATTCAGATTTTGTAACTACTATTTATGGGTAAATAACTTCCTCTTTAATGCAGAATATCCGCCAATATTTCTAGAACCACTTCGGGTAAGGAATCCTATATTCAAGGAACCACCGAATCTATTTCGGGTAAAATGATTAAAACAAATCTCATGCGGATATTTTGCCCAAAGAATAAGGATCTATTTCTGGTAAATAGAACCAATAAATCTCAACCAAATATTCTCTTCCATCAATTTAGGAACTAACCAAATTCCTAAATATTCTCAACAAACCTCCATCAATTAAGGAACTAATTCGGGTAAGAAGGAGTATAAAAACCTCACCAATATCTGGAATCAATCAATTCAGGAACCTCCGATATTATAGGCTACAAATCAGATCTGAGATCACCACGACAAATTTGTTGACCACAGCCGCGTTTCTGTATACGACCAATTGTTACAGATCCCGAATGTTGAACATATTGTTGCAACACAATGTTCAACATTTTGCTCAAACTGCTCAAAAACAATCCAGATTCCACAAACTGAGCTCTCCAGATATAGTGCCACTAGTGCCAACAAATATCCACAGAAATTCAACCCTAACAATATATATAAACATATATACATATATATATATATATATATATATATATATATATATATATATATATATATATATATAAACATATATACATACATACATATATACATATATACATATACATATATACATATACATATATACATATATACAATTATACATATATATATATTCAATTGCAAACATTTCGCACGGTGCGAAAAGAATTTTATCTATTTTGAAAAAAATTCAAAAATTTTTTCCACCTTCATTATATGTTGTTATACACCCCCTAAAAAATAATCGTTGAGAAATAATGTCATTTGGTCTTCGATCAAGGCATTTCATCAAATTTGCATGTTTTGAGACAGTTAAATTTGTAACTGGTGGATGTGTGCTATAATCCCCAACGAGTTCACCCATTATTTTCCCTGGGGTATATAAGTGTACGCATTAAACATAAAAAAAATTCAAAAAATTTCAAAAAAATAAAAAAAAGTTTTCGCACGGGTTTTTTCGCACTCAAAAATTGCCATATATATATACTAGTCATAATCCGTGCTCGCGAGCACGGTTCATTTAAGATTTCCCTTGCAAAATCTTTGTTCCCTAAAAAATTATTTCCATAGCCAAAATTTAAAAGAACAACAAATTAGGGTAAAAATATTTAGTTGTACAGGCCGCCTTCGATGCGAAACAACAAATTCAACGCAGGCGTCTTCGTCACGGAACAACTAATTCTGCGCGAGCGCCTTCGGCGCGGAACAACAAATTAGCGTAAAAAATTTAGCGGGCTCGCCTTAGCGCCTTCAAGATATCCTCTCAAAACCTTTGTTCTCCCCAAGAATTATTCCACTTTCAAGATATCGTCTCAAAATCTTTGTTCTTCCCAAGAAGTATGCCCCCTCTAAAATTTAAACGGCGGGTGCAGTTTATTTAAGATATACTCTCAAAATATTTGTTCTCCAAAAAATTATTTTCACAGCCAAAATTTAAAAGAACAACAAATAAGCGTAAAAATATTTAGCGGTATGGACGCCTTCGACGTGGAACAACAAATTCGGCATGGGCGCCGTCGACGCAGAACAACAAAGTAGCTTAAAAATATTTCAGAATTTTACAGCTAATGAAAGTGAGAGTGCGGAGACTTTTTTATATGCACTTGTTTGTAACCGAAATTTTGTTTGAAGGGGATTAAATTTGTTTTTGACTGCAATGATTGATGCCACCTACTGTTATGGGGGAAATTTTGATGATATTGTAATCGCTGTGGAAATCTTTGTGTATTAAATTCTCACCATTAAAATTTTGAAAGAGAATGGCCCAAGTTTCAAAGGCAGAGCACAACTTTTTATGCATTAAATTTAAAGGAATATCAATAATGTTTGCACTAAAAATTTAGTTCCCCCTCCAAAAGTTCCCTCTAAAATTTTTCACATACTATCTTCCCAACCATTCACTCATCAAGATTAAATCTGAGCTGTCTTTCTATCAATTTGTTTATCCTGGTCAGCTTGTCCTAGTCAGCCCTAGAATTCAAAGAACGTTGTGTTATATATATATATATATCCCCCAATGCATATGTATGATAAACATGATTTACATAAGGATATCTCTCTCAATGCATGGTGATTCTTCTTAGGTGCTTTTGTAATATTTCTTGAATTTACACAAAAGAAGAATTAGATATGGGTTTTGGTAATACATTTTGAATATATCCCAAACATCCTTTATGTTTTGTCGGATGTTGTTTTTCAAGCAAACCGTGGAGTGAATCCCAAGAATAAACAAAACTTTTGAGCTTTTGGGATTCCTCTTCGCATTTCAACATAAGTTGTTTAAAGAGAGTTTCTAAGCTAAGGTTTTGAGCTACTAATTTATCATTGGAAATGCTCAATTCCTTAACTTGAGAGAGAAGAATGTCTCTCTCACTAGTATCACAAGTATGCATATCATTATTGTTTACACTAGAAGATTCTATAGCATGCACCCTACTCAAAGCATTCTTAAATTTTTCTTTCATTTTAGCATATGAGTCGATGCACTTACTTGTCACATTGGAGGCCACAATGAAACAATACTCAAGCTCATCATAGAGTAGCTTTGGCTCCTCCTTTTCTTCACCATCGCTTTCCTCCTCGGTAGAGCTTGACGAAGACTCTTTCCCTTTACCATGAAGCACATATGGGCTTGCTCCTTGTCTTCATCTTCTTCGTCACTTGATGAGTCATCATCTGAGTCATCGAATGTACCGACAAGTCCCTTCTTTTGGTTCTTGAATTTGGACTTGTCTTTCTAATGCTTCTTCCATTTCCCTTTGTAGTAATCATTGGAGGGTTTGGAAGGGTATTCGGTAGAACGATGACCTTTACCACTGCAAGTATAACAAGTAGGAATCTTGTTAGAATTGGAGGCAAACTTTGACAAAGATTTACCTTACTTGCCCTTGAGGAATGCCTTGAATTGCTTGGTAAGCTCGATGAAATCATCATCGCTAGCAACATCTTCTCCATCATCTTTGCTTGAAGCTTCTTGATGGAATTTCTTCCTCTATTGGATTGGCTCCTTCTCGACGTGGAATGCAACTCCCTTTTGGTTCTCCGGCTTCTCGGGCTTGGTTGGTTGAATCTCCTTCTTATATGGAAGCTTTACTTCATACTCCATGAGATTCCCAATGCACTCCTCAACGGTGCATTTGGACATGTCATTTGACTCCTAAATTCCGTTGGCCTTTGACTCCGATTGAGATGTAAGCGAGTCAAGAATCTTCTCCACTCGATCCTCTTGGGAAATCACCTTCCCAAGTCCTTCCAAAGCGTTCACGGTTTTTGTGAACCTTGTGAACATCTCCGAGATATTTTCAACTTCATGCATCCTAAACAACTCATATTTAGATCTAAATACGTATTGTTTAGATTTTTTTTGCATTCGAAGTCCCTTCATAAGAAATCTCCAATGTATGCCAAATTTCGTTGGCCGTTTTGCACATGGAGATGCGGTGGAACTCATTTTAAATGAAAGCGCAATGGAAAGCATTCATAACCCTCGCATTGAATTTGATTGAGTCCTTCTCTGCTTTTGTCCTTGAAGCAGCGGGTGTAGTAGGCTTCTCAAATGGAGACTCTGTGATGTCCCATAGGTCTTGACCATCCAAGTAGATCATCATCTTGATCTTCCAACTTGGGTAGTTGGTTCCGTTGAAGAGCGGGGGTCGTACGGTTGATAGACCTTCTTCAAGAGACGCGGATATAGCGTTGAATGCCATCGCTCTGATACCAATTGAAAGGACCGTCTACCTTGCAATACTAATAACAAACACTCTAGAGGAGGTAAATAGAGTAATGGCAATAAATTGTGCAATTAAAATTTAACTTGCAAATGTGGAATAATAAATGCAAGAGGAATTTATCAACACAATCAATCCAAACGCAAACACAAGATTTTACCCTGGTTTTTCAAACTTGGGTACATCCAGCCACACCAATATCCACTATAATTCCCACAAAGAGAAGTGAATACAATCCCACACAGAGATACCTCACACATGGGATTTTGTCCTACACAAGAACCAAACCAATCCTACAGAAGAGTCAAACTCCCACACAGAGAATTACTAATTCCCACACAGAGAATTAGGGTTAGTCTTACACTAGGACACCAAACTCCCATAAAGAGAGTAACTCCCATAAAGAGAATAACCAACTCCCACAAATAGAGTGTCTACTTCATACAAAGAGAATTAGGGTTTCACGAAAACAAATGAAACAAATAAACTCTTATATATGCCTTGAGATGAACTTACTCATATGAAGATGAAGGCATGGAAGAGGATGACCAAGTGTTAGAGATTTCACTTGAATGCACTTGGTTGATTTTCCTTGAGCTTGACTTCAATGCATGAAGAGGAATATGAGCTCTAAGAGGGAAATGAGAGAGTTTGAGAGTGGCTTAATGATTCTCGAATGATCTTTAATAGTCCCAAGAAGTTCTAATGAACTCAGCCCTCTCATATATATATAGGAAGCCAAAAGAAACTCTCAAACTCAAAGAAAAACCCCAAAATAATAAAACTGCAACGGCTAGAATTTGGCAATTTACGGTACAAACAGTCGAATGGTCAATGGCTATAAAATTCCCAACAGTTATAATTTGAGCCAGGACATGCGACTGTAGATGACTGCACAGGCGCCTGTAAATGAGCAGGCGCCTATATCCTTTAGCAAACGACTGTCACTTGGGATGGAAACGGAGCAGGAAAATGCAATTTTCGCACTAGCGCCTTTAGACGAGAGATGACCATTTTACATGCGCATGTAATTTGACAGGTGACTGTAAATACTTCATCAGTCGACTAACTTGCAAAGTGTGATGAAGCCCGAAAAATGCAAGTTGCGCACAGATGACTGTAGAACAATTCACATGCACCTGTTGGAAGACAGGCGACTGCAAAATGAACTTCAGTCGACTGATTCGAAAGCTCAAGTACAAGTCAATAAAAGTTTGACTTGAGTTGTGCATTCCAGTCGGCTGTAGAAGGCTGGGTATGCGCCTGGAATCACCCAGTCGCCTGTCATGCCTTCATCAGTTGACTATAGGAGAGCCAAAAGCTCCAGTTTGAGTTTAAGGCAAGATGAACTTATTGAGATGATTTCTATGATAATCCTACGGTTCATTAAGATGGAAAATGCAAACGCATAAATGAGTTAATCCATCTATCAAGGCAATACATTAAATCTAGACTCAAAAAGAAAAAAAGCAATAAATGAAATATCACATGGATTACATTGCTTTTCTTAGAGTCTATGGCTTCAGCCTTGATGCTCTCCATCATCTCCAAGCTTTGGTACCCCTTGAGTCCAAGCTTTGGCATGACTCCTCTTGATGTTCATCCTTGCACCAAGCATATAGTCTCTAAAAGTGATATTCCTCAATTGATAACTAAAAGACTAAAACATGAGAGACATTAGCAACAATATAATGTTGTGATCATCATCAACATAACATTGGTATGAAACACCAATACTGAACATGGACTTCTGTGGGTGAGGAGGTAGAGCTTCTTTATGTACAGGCGTGCTTCACTAAGGAGGAGTTTGGGAGAGGTAGAAAAAAGAAATCAAGAAGCTCTGCACACTAGCTCGCTATGTAGAAGAGATTTTGGAGAAATATAGGGCCGAACTTTCAGAGCTACAGGAGGTGAATGCCGAGCTGGATAAGTGGACTAATCTACTCTAGTCCATGGTTCCCAATACCGAGAAGTGAGGGCCCAGTTGCAATAGGCCCAGAAGAAGGAGACCAAGCTCCAGAAGAAGTGCAGCGAGTCTACCAAGGGCCTCGCTCACCTCGAGAAGGAGCAAGATGGTCATATTGTCGCCCTGCATGGGAAACTAGAGAAGCATGGGTGGTGCTCAAGTAGCTGCAGTTAGAAGAGATCGAGCTTAAAGGGCAGGCTAAATTGGCCTGATCCTTGGACTTCAAGCTTCGAAAAATGGAGACTCGGCTGTAGGGGGCTGGACAAGGAATGGGTAGAGCTCCAAAGGCTACATCAAAGCAGAGTCTAAGCTGTGAAAGAAGTGAGATGAGTCGATCGAGGCTCTTTCGCGCAAGACACAATAGCAAGCCGACATGCAAGGGGAATTGGAGACACGGGGGGTATGGAGCTTCATCAGTTGCGGTTGACAGAGACCCAGCTGAAAGGGCGGGCTGAATTGGCTCGTTCCTTATACTTCAAGCTTTGAGAAATGGAGGCTCGATTGCAGGGGAGCTGGAGAGGCAGTGGGTGGAGCTCGAGCCGGTGGAGTTCCAACGGCTGTAGCAAATAGAGTCTGAACTGTGAAAGAAGTGTGACAAGTCAGTCGAGGTTATTGCCTACAAGGAACAAAAGCAAGCCAACCTGCAAAGGGAATTGGAGGGGGTCCCTGTAGGAACTTCAAGAGCAAAAAACCAAGACAGCTGGGCTTCTTCGGGCTGAAAGGAAGACGGCTGAGATTCATATAGCCAAATTACTTCGGGACCACCACAATGAGCTGGTGAAGGTAGAGCTTTGGGGCAACAACTTGTTATCTATTTTTTATTTTACACAAAACATCATATCCCTATATTACCCCTCCCCTCTTCATCCTCCTCCCCTCACTTCCCCGTAGCCGGCTGTCTCCGCATCCACACAACCCTGGACGTCACCGGATGCCGCTGCAATCCACGCCACAGACACACCCCGATGTGCAGCCACCCCCACTCCCTCATATTCGTCCCCCTCTCTTCATTCCTCCACCATCCCCTCGTTCGCCATCGGTGGGGGTGGCGAACGAGTGGAGGGGGCCATGCAGAGAGGGCAGGAATAGGATGGATTGGGGGATGTGGTAGTGAACGATGTGAGGGGGGAGTAATGAAGAGGAGGGGGAAGAGGAGGGTGTGGGGGTGGTGGCTCACGGGGGAGGGCCTGTGGCAGCCATTCCAACGGCGGAGAATCAATGTGGTTGAAGAGTTTTGTGTACTAAAGAAAAAAGTTTCAATGACATGTAAATTTTGAGAGGCAAACTTGTGAATAAGTGTTATGTGTAAGTAGCAATTGTTGGAATTAATGGCTCTTTTGGCCATTTGTTCACTCCCACTCTCTTTCTTTTAGTCCCACATTGGATAGGCAAACACCCTTGTGTGGGTATATAATAAGCTTCTCTCTATTGGGCTATTGGACTTGTTAATGGGCTAGAAATTGGGGGTAGCTCGCGTGCACATGAGCCCAAGCAAGGGGCCGAGCCCAATCCGGGTTGAGCCGAATGGAAAATCTGGGCGTCGGATCCGGAAACCCTTAGCGTGTGTGCGCTGGTGTCGTGCCTGCGCAGGGGGGGTTCACGGGTGCGCGCGCGGAGTGCCCAAGTTTTGACTCGTGTTTTTTAGCCAATTTTAATTTTTAGAATTCAAATAGCCTAATACGTTCTATGCCATACCTCATAAGTTCTTCCTACGCGTTATTACTATGGTTAGCTTTGTTTAGGGTGATCACCCTGTTTGGAAGATACGGTTGTATAATTAGGCTACCTTTCTTCTATAGTAGAGGACTTGGCGGAGCGTTTTTACACCATGAGCGCTGGTTTAGGATTTGACATGTTTGGATAAAATCTCAACTACAATTGCCGAATTCAAACTGGTGCATGTGGTCATATTGTGGCCTACAAGTCAAGGCTAGAGATCTTAATTTACGAAATTGAACCATTTATCTAATATATCATATTCTCATTCTATTGTTCCTATGTTGTCAATAATACTCATACATGTTTTTATGCAATCTTGACGGCAAACTAAGACCACATTCAATTTTTGATTCAGCCTGGCCCGAATGTATGGTCCCATGCAATTGCTGCTTGTGCGTGTTTTCTCCGTGTGCACATGAGTATGCATGCGTTTTCAGAATTTAAAATCAGAATCAATTTCTTTCTACTCTACGCAAGTTTAGTGAATTATCTGCTGGGATATCATGGTCAAGATGAGACAGATGTTGGGGTTTCTGAGGTGTGCCTTAAAAATTACACAAAAGAACATCACCCACTCACTTTACTGCATTCTACAGGAAACCAACAGACGAAACCAACAAATAACGTCTAGATAGAACAGATCTGTTTTCATAATAATAGTTTGGATATCACTACTCTATGATTGGCTCACCTCTTCAAGTTTTGATACATAACGCAAACAGTATGTACTGATAATTAATCAAGTAGGCAAGAGGGTTTTCCAACCCTTGAATGTGATGCTGCATCTGATTTGAGTCAAACATGATGAAAATTAATACGCATGACATGCCTATTGGCTATCAAAACCTTTACAAACTTTCAAGTGATGCTCATTTTGATCGAGCATATACTACTGATCTTGTTTGTCTTTGTAGTGCTTGCCACATCTGCGCTTTTGCTTCGTCCGTCGTGGTTGGCCACTTGACATTTTTAATCGAAATGCTATGTTTGGCTAGAATACTTATGCATTTAACATGGTCCAACTTTAATAAAGTGGTTGTCTGTTAACTGGCAATCAATATAGCCATCTCAGATCATGGATGATATCTAATCTTTTATTATATTTCCTGACAAAGAGAATCTTCATTAAATTTCTGTCCAAATACAATAAACCTTAAACAGATAATTGCTGTTAACGGGCATTATAGAGGCTCTTTTGCATACATATAGTTAGGTCTCACCTCTTGGAACCTACCATCTCTTTTGGAACAGAATCAGGGGAAGCATGAAGCGTAAATTAACAACAACGCTACCTGACTTTTGCTGAGGGAATACTATCAAATTCAACCAAGCTTTTGAGGCAAATGAGATGCAACTCAAAATAACCAGAGAACGTTAAGGACTGAAAATCGATGTTTTGATAACATCGCACTTCCAGCCGGTTGCAAAGATGAACATTTAGTGCAAAGTTTGGAACTCGTTGATGGAGATTGGTATAAAGTTAACTACTAACCAAAATTAACTACTAACCAAAATTAACTACTTACGAAAAAAGTAATTCACGCTACTAATAGAATTACACAAATGGAGATCGGTAGCAAACTTAAAACAATACCAAAACATAACAGATACGAACAGATACATAAAGCTAACTACTAATAGAACATACTCAATTTTAGTAGCTAAGTCAGGAAAAAATAAGGTTCAAATGAAACATGATTCCAACTTCCCAACATTTAAAGCCGGTGAGAGCTAGCGTGCAAATTATATGGCTTACATCCTTCATCATGGCTTACATCCTCTGAAGGTTACCTGAAATGACAAAATATAGTTCACATGAGCATGATAATCATCAAACATTCGGTTTATGTCGTCCATAACTATGTACAAACTGCCACCATTTGCACCTCCATCACTATTGATGTCGATGTGTCCATCCAAACTTCCATACATTCCAAAGATTTTAACTTAGATCAACATTGAGTTGGAGTTCTTCGAATTTGAAGTCTTTTCTTCTATGATGGCAAATTTGCAACCTTCCAAATTTTTTGTACATGCTTCAAGATGTCATCTAACGGTTATAAATTTCTGGTTCAGTTTGGTACATCTCCATAACTTAGTATCAATTATGATTGTTTTGTAAGGAAAGGACCAGAAATCTACCCAGATCAACCACGATCAAAAGAAAGCAGACATTGTAAGTTTCAGACATACTTTTTTTCAATTCTAAGCACCTTCATTGCTCTAAAAATTTATGGGCATGCTCGTGAATTTTTAGTATCAGAATGAGTTTTGAGGAAAAATTTAGCATAAGACTTAACAGAATACAACATGATGCTAAATCCAACAAACATATATAGTTGATTCTATATTTATGGCATGAGCAATGAAGGCGATGCAATGAAGGTGCCCATAGACTAACTCAATGAATCAAAGAGAAAAATACTCAGGCATGGCTTTGTTGTGAATTTTTGAGTTTCCTCAAAAAATGTATGAAGCTGCAACATGGTTGTGGAGCAAGAATAATCATAAGATTAATACATCAGCGTGCTCATATAACACACATCACCCACTTTTAATCAGAACCATGATAGTGAAAATCAAATAAAACTATGTTGACCCGCACTCCACGTAGCTTACAATTAAATTGATGATCACCTCATCAGTGTATTTGCCTTTCTCTATACTTCTTCATATATCACAGAGAGAGGTTTCTCAATACCTTTCTTAGTGAAGCGAATCACCAATGAAGCAACCAATGATAAAGGGTGCATAAAACAAACATCACGCTACTTTTAAGGAGAGATTTGTTTGATAAGCTGGCCTATGTCGTCCAAACAGACACATGCTATGTGCGCCAGTACAACTTTGGTCTATATATGCTTTTGAGTGGGGCTAAAGCCCATGAGTTAAGGTTATATGGTTGATACCCAGTGTGGTCTAACGAAGCCATATGATCCTTAACACACACTACATTTCCATCCCTATGGCGTGTGGTAGTGTTCTTTGAATCCATAGCCAAATTTGGTGGTGCTATTGAGAAGCACTTAATGGATTCACTTTGAGACAAGTCCATAACCAGTTTTGGTGGTGCTATTGAGAAGCACTTGATGGACTTAAGCAGAGGTTGAGCCGTATGCTCTTAATGGTTTCATAACCAGTTTTGGTGGTGCTATGGAGAAGCACTTGATGAACCACCTATGTGGGTGTGAGGGTTTGGCCGCTCTCTATGAAAGACAAGGGCAGTCTTTCTAGAGCACTCACGAGACCCAAGGTGTGCGCATGGCCTATAGCGCTTGTTATGTATCGCGGAGTTTGCACAAACTCAAGGGAACAATATGTGTTGTGGGGGGTTCTCAATCGAACTCTAATGAGTTCAAGAGAAATTCACTCATTAGAAAGTAAGTTGTTGCCTCACTTCACTACGTATCAATTCAATCGAAAGACATTGATACTTAAGTATTCATCCCTCTTTACCCAGGATCTTTCTCTTCTCTTCTTGAGCCATTAAGTGGGGGATTGTTGGAATTAATGGCTCTTTTGGCCATTTGTTCACTCCCACTCTCTTTCTTTTAGTCCCACATTGGATAGGCAAACACCCTTGTGTGGGTATATAATAAGCTTCTCTCTATTGGGCTGTTCTATGCCATACCTCAGTTCTTCCTACGTCTGTGTGCATAGTAACTCTCAATGAGATTTAGCACAGCAGTTCGGCATACAAGAAAAAAGTGCCAATTATTTGCTAAAACAAACAATTTCATTTCTGCAATCAGCCGTGCATTTTTCCTTGATTTTTGTTTCGTGCAACTGTTAGCCAGACTGATCGCATGAATGATGTTGAATGATAAACGCATAATTTGAAATCAGAACAATCTCAGATGAACATAGGAAACTGTTTATATTCTGAACATTAAACTCCAAACCTACTCCAATGCAGCCTCTATGTTACAGGTTTAGTGATTCCTCGACCATCTATTATGTTTAAACTCTGCTTCTCTATTTCAGATGATAATGGAGGAGGCTATAAACACCATGCCGACAGGATCGATACAGAGAGCAGCGAACTGAAAGGGCACACAACAAGCAAACAACTCGAGTAATCGTTTTCCTTGTCTCTGAAGAGAGGATAGCAGAGGTAAACAGCATGATATTGGCACTGGAGAGAAACATAATATGTGTTGCAGATGTCGAAGGGAGCAACAACATAGTAATTCCTCAGCAGAATGAGCTATGGTAGGATCCAACTAGGCCAAAAATGATGCTCGTCGTATGAAATCATAGCATGAACTGAATAAAGATCTACACAGGGACAATGATGAAGCTGTCCAGTCTGTAAAATGTCTGATAAAGGTGCAGCAGGATATGAAGTATTATCTGGATAAGTTGGCAAGAGTGTTACATACACCAACCGAAAGATTTGAGGTCCCAGAGGTCCCAACAGAAGCAGCTACGAATGTAATTGCTCAAGGACCTGTCATCAAGTTCTCTTGCAGAAACAGAGCAAGGAGGATTGCGTTGAATCTGCTTTACATTTACCATACCATGCAAGATGCATGTGTCACTGGCTTAGGTCTTCTCTACACCAACGACCGTTCGGCACTAGGCTCTCACTTTTCTTGAGAGGGTAGTTTAGCCTTTTCCACAAACACAGTAATGGAAGTTCTAAGAAGAACTCTGGAAGATCAAAGGGTAATGTCTAAGCCAAAGATTGCTTAGAACACCGTGGAACTCTCTCGAATAGAAAGAACAATCAAATCAAAGAACACTACGGATGTTAAAGAGGAACTTGGAGAACTATCTTTACTACTCAAATGATTGGTCCTAATTATAGGCATCCTCTACCTAAATGGATGACCAAGATTGTTTCAATCTATTGGTTACAATTGGATTTCAAAAATGTTCTACACACTTTTCAACTACATCATTAAATACAAGACTTATCTAGAATTTTCTAAATCATGCCAGACTTATCCCTAAATTATTTTAGAGTCTTCCACTCTTTTCTACGATAAGGCTTACATTTTGGGCGCGAATGAGCGTTCATTTCTTTTGGGCTTAATGTGACTTAAACCTCTTCTTGGATTTGATATATAAGTTGGGCTTGAATCACTTTTTGGGCTTGATGGTATAAAGTGATGGTATAAATTGATTTGGGTGAGAAGGGGGCCGTGACACATGTATCTGTAAAAACAAAAACAAGTGTTTCTTCATTCTTTTGTCTTCATTCTTTGCTGTGTCAAGCTGCATGATGGGAATGAGCTGGACCTTGAGTCGCCTGCTTCCTGTCATCTACTTGTTAAAACGACCATACAAGCTGACAAAAGAATGAAGAGGATCGTAGCTGTCATCTAACATAATCCCCCACAACAGTAAAATATCTGCATCACTTCTCTCATTTATCTTGTAGCATTAGGAAATTTGAACATGAGCTTTGATCAATAATAGAACATGAACTTTTTTTTCCTTAACTGCTTCACAACTACAAATGAATGTGGCAGCAAACCAAAAATGCATGAGGACAGGCACTGTCACTTCTCTGCTCAAGCACATGAAAAGATGCTTGCCATCATATGTTACAACCACAACCCAATCACAAAAAATTAGAAACAGGGCAACAACGAATACAAGAAGATTGCAATTCAAGAATCTGCTATTTGAATTCACAAGGCTAAATAATATGTTACTTTGCTACAAGAACCAAGCTTCTCCTTGATGAAAAAGATGCACTGTGTTTTGAAACTTTGCTGAACATCAAAATTTTCTTACAAAAGAATTGGAAGACCTGAAAGAATGGAGGAGCATCCCAACAGGCGGAGAACAGCTCTCTATCTACACCCCCTCCCAAAGGGAGGAACTTTTTAACTTTAAGAACAATTTCAATGTGCCCTCCCCCATGGAAGAGATGGGGGAGAAGGGGAGCATCAAGACGTGCATCCCTCCCACACTTGTTTGTGTGCCAGTTTCCTCCGTTGCCTCGACGAGTTCCATGGTTTTCCTTTCACTCAATCTGCTCGCCGATCAGGTCGAGGCCTACCAACAGGAAAGAGACCCCTTGAAACAGCAAGAAATAGAAGTGGATACCCTGCGCCGAGAGCAAGCTCCTGGCCGACGCGGTTAGGAGTAGGAAGGCGAGCACAAGCTCCTTCCGGTATATCCTGTTGTGCTTCTTCTTCTTGTTCCCCTCTTTCTGCTTCCTGGCCTCCTCCTTCGACACTGCATCAAGATTCGGCAAGGAGTTTTCACGGTGATGCTTCTTGGTAGTAGGGTCTTTCTCGATCAATGAAAGGAGATCACCTTCAGAAGATCGGCCAGACTTCTTGGTGACCACCCATTCATAGGCGCTGCCGAGCTGGAATAGGCCGGATATCATTGCATTGAACTTGGTCACAGACATGGTGTTCTCGAAAAGCAGGTAAGGGACGATGAAAGGGAATGATCTTGGGGAAGGAAGGATGTTGAGGAAGGACATTGTGGCCGGGATGTAGCAGACCACCCATGCAGGGAGCTCGGCTTCTGGGACAAACATGGTCATGGGGAGAATGATGCAGAAAAGGGTGAAGGAATAGAATGGCAAAATTAGTTTGCGGAGGAGGAAGAACAGGAATATCAAGTTGGCCTTCTTCCAAATTCCAATCTGCATCAGAAGCATATATGCGTTAGTTAATAAAGTCCGAATCATCTACCAATAAGACGGATATCATGAAATATGTGTCATATTTTCCGAGTGTTTGATGTTAAAAAAAGGCTACATTGACAATATTAGAGCAAGTGTAATAGATGTGGGCGAAATCCAAGTTGAATTGCCGCACAATATCAAACGCTTGGAGTCTATGCATGAGACCAAACAAGAAATATAAATGGCATTTACATTTTGGAAGTTAATTAAAGGTTTGATATTGTGCATAAAAATGGATCAGCTAGCATATTAACATTATAATCAAGCAACCTCAGAAACACCCAGCATAGGAAAAAAAATCAGCTAACACATTAACATTATCAATTCCATTGCAATTCAAGCATCAAATAGAGCATTCAATATTCAGAAATTTGGGAAGTTATGGTAATTGGTATTTCAGATGAAGGTGCACGGTGCTAACTATAATCAATATAAACCGGGAACGTCGGAAAAACCAAGTATAGAAACTTATCCATACATACACAAAGGGAGCTATATGTGTATATAAATGTACCTTAGATTTGATAATATCAGGCAAGCAGAGGCGAAACAATTGCATGGGTCCTGAGTGCCAGCGATGTTGCTGCTTCCTATAGGCCTCATATGATTCAGGTAACTCACACTGGCACTGAATTGCAAACAAATCGATTCAGATTCAGATAAACATTTTAAATGCAAGCGATCGAAACTACAACCAAAACGTAAAAGCTTTTAGTACCTCGACATCATTGAGGAAGACAAACTTCCAGCCTTTGAGATGCGCTCGGACAGCAATGTCCATGTCTTCCACCGTGGTCCTCTCCAGCCACCCACCGGAGTCCTCCAATGCCTTTATTCTCCAAACTCCGGCGGTCCCATTGAAACCGAAAAAGTTGATAAACACCCCATTAACCTGCTGCTCCACCTCAAAGTGGAAGCAAAGGTTAACGTTCTGAAGCCTGGTCAGCAAGTTCTCATCTTTGTTCACAAACGACCACCTCGCCTGGACCAACCCCAACTCCTCATTGTCCTGTGATCAACAAGCAACAAACTCATTAGACGCGACAACGATGGACACATACAAACAAATAAGTATTTAGTTAACAAATCCATGCAAACCTTGAAATGGGGCACGGTCCGTCTTAAGAAATCGGGTGTAGGTTGGAAGTCGGCATCAAAGATGGCAACAAACTCATAGTCTTTCACATAACTACAATTCATGGCCGACTTGAGATTCCCGGCTTTGTACCCATCTCGAATGACCCTATGCCTGTATACAATCTGGACTCCAGTCTGCTTCCATTTCTCGACCTCATCCTTGATCAGCATTTGGGTCGTTGGATCGTCAGAATCATCCAGGACTTGAACCAACATGTTTGATCTCGGCCAATCCAAATTACACACGGCCGCAATCGACTGCTGATAAACCTACTCAAAAATCGACCACAAACAAAACTTACATCAAAAATCTGAAGAAGAAAAAACTACGAGCACCCCCACATTGAAAAATTTTGATTTGTTTTAAAGCTCTCACCTCTTTCTCATTGCACATGGGCATCTGAATCAACACCATTGGGTAGTCTCCTCCGCCTTTCTCCGGATCTTGGATCTCCTTCAATGTAGGTTTAATTCGCTTGAATTTGATCCAGAAGCAACCCACGCATAGAATCAATCTATCAGCACTCTGAATCAAGAACAGAACCACACAAGCATTTGCTAAGAACTGAAGGAAGGGAGCAACGTATTCGACGCGAAAGCGGACCCAGCCGGAATATATCGAATCGAAAGCATCTTGCACGCCGAATGAAGAACCGAAGGATGAGAAGGCCATTAGCCTCTGAAGATCAGGAGCCCCAATATGCCACCCTTTGAAATAAGCCGCAATCTCGAAACCCAAAAGGACAACAGACAGCCAGAGGAACAACTTAATGCAGCTATAGAACCTGCCCCTGAACGCCGGGCTCTCTTCGGGTTGGGACGTGGCCGGGTCCATCTCCGAGTCGGTCCGCCCCGACCGGACCCGCCGACGGACGGCGGCGGCGAGGCCAAAAGTGGCGGATGCCAGGGAGGTCAGGCAGCCTGCAGCGCGGTGAGCTTTGAGAAGCAGTACCCACGTGATCTGCTTCGCGTTTTTGCCCCGGCCGCCCTTTTTGACGTTGAAATCGCCGGCGGTGACGTCGTCGTCGTCGTCGGGAGACGAGATCTCGACCATCGACCAGTTGGGGTTCTCCATCTTGACGACCACCGGCGTTCCTCGGTGCGCCTCTTTCCCCCACCAGTTGAATGAAGGAGCCATTTTCGCGCAAAGATGGCAGCTTTTTGGCGAAATCTACTTCAAGGTTGCAACTTTTTCGCAGATTTGATGTGGGTTTTGGAATTACAAGCGGGTTTCAATCTGTGTGAGGAGAGAATGAGGATTTCGGGAGCAATGTGGGAAGAAAAGGTGGGTGATGGGTATTTAGAGAAGAAGAGTACAAGCTGTTATCTATCTTCTTCCCATCATTCGCTCACAGCTCTTCTCTCTCTCTCTCCTCTCTCTCTCTCTCTATTATAAGAAGAAGAAGAACAGGAAGAAGGAGAGGCGACGACAAATTGCAACCAACCGAGATGCTGAATGAATATACGAACAGCTCAACACGACTTCAATAATTCTTATCCTTTTTTTCTCCTCTGCTCCCCTCCCGTTTTTCTTCTTCTCAAATGCTTTACTGTCAATAAAAAAATAGAAAGCTCTAATCCCCGACTCTAATTCACCAAATTAACAGGTTAATTCCCTCTAAAAGCCATATACGGAATACAGCTGGAGACGGCGATGGGGGATGGAACGTTTTTATTTTTAATAATAATTACAGGCGATTTGGTGAATAAACAACGGACTGTAAAAGATGACCTTTTTCCTGTGGGACGAAATTTTTTTTACAATTTTTTGAATCCTGCCCTCTTCTTTCTTCTCTCCTTCCTCCCATTGAACGCATCTTTTTTCCTCGTTTGAAAACTCGGGGAAAAAAGCAATCTTTTTGGAAAAGAAATTAAGAAACAAAAAAAATGAGGGGAAAAATTGAAGGAAATGAGAAAGATGAAGGAGGGACGTGCATACAGGTCCAAATGGAGAAGAATCAGAGGACGAGAAGACGATTGCATTCCAACCTTACGCGTAATTGCCTTTAAGTTTTACTAAATTAATTAATGCTAATTGAAGGAATTACCGTCAGTTATTTATTTATTTATTTTTCCCAGATCTCAACCCACATAAAACGACACATCCACGTGTGCTTTAATATCAGCACAGTTTGTGGGTTGAATCCCATTTTAATTGTATGTTACCACAGTAATAAATCCTTAATGACCTAGTCACGCTTACAGCGGAACGTTTGTTGGGGTTGTTTCCGTAATTTTGCTAATACAGGCACACGCCGGCAATTGTCCTGTCGCGATCAGGGCCGTCCTTCCGTTCGGAAGTCGAAGCCAAGCAGGAGTTTGAGCAGATCGACGGCTGGAATGAGATCTCGCATATAAATTTCATGCGGACTCTCGTATTAAGAACTGTCGGTGGTCCAGTAATTCCGCTGATTCCCGCTGGTTCGAGGGACTGTGCAGTCCGCACATAAATTATGCGATCCGGATAAATCCGTTGTGGGTAATGACGATGATGCCCTTATTTTACCTCTGTTCGTTCCGGCGTGAGGTACGGGTAGGGACGTAATTTATTATGTGGGCCTCCCAAAATTTAAGAGAACGTTAAGGGGCTTGGGAGCGGGGACCGGGGAGTCGGGGACTGGGGGGCTCATCTTTATCTGTAGAAATTCACGATAACACGCGCGACGCACGTGACGGCGAATTCAATGCCCGAGATTTCCAATCCCATGCTGACCGTCGAGTTCTGCAGGCCGTGGGCCCAGGCCCAAAAGGACGCTAACGGGGAAGCATCGGTCACTGACGGAGAACCGTGAGGGTAATACCGGTACGCCAGAAAAAGCCCAGTAGTCACGTGACAAGCAGGTGAATTCCGCGGCGGAGATGGGACAAGCGCGGGGCACGTGTCTGTAATCGGACAGTGATGTCTCCGGATCGACAGGCGGCCGGTCGCGCCCAAGCCCTCTGTTTTTTTTTGTTGTGGGTCCCACCTTGTGGGTGAGAAATTGTATGCACAATTTTGCTTGTGGTGTGTTCGGCGTCAAAACAAAGGATTAAAGGCGCGCTTTTTTAAGAGACAATGTTACCGGAACAGGCAACTTTAGAGCACTCTCACTAGAGGGCTCAACCATTTAGTCTGTAAGGGTTAATCTGTGTCACGTCAGATTCAGTCCTTACTCTCTTTCAATAGGGGGCTGAATCAATGGCTGACTCAGCAGACATCAGACCACCTCATTGACTGAACGTGGCCTTAAAATTTAAAGTCCATGTTCAGTCCTACATTGGGAGTGCTTGGAGGAGTTTTATGTGCCGACAACTCGACCTTCACACCGGTATCACTTATTTACATGTTTGTCATTCAAAAATAATTTACATTTTTATAAAAATTCATTTTTACCCTTTACACACACACACCAGTTTTGATGTCTTCCTCCACCTGCTCATATCGTGCTCCTCATCCTCTTCATCTCTTCTAAACTTTCTCATCCTCTCTCACATGACTTGATTAAGTCAAAGAAGAGAAGGAGGCTCATGTAACCTCTTTCTCCACATCTTCTTCATCCTGTTCAACAAAAAAATAATTTCAAACAAGTTTAAAAATTACATCACTTTGAACAATAACATCATCAATTTTCTCATCCTTTACATCAATTTCATTATCAATAAGCTTAAGGTGTCCAACTTTTTTATTGGCAGATGAGGATGAGGATGATGAGTACGCGATAGGAAGTGGACAACGTGTGTAACGCCTCACTCCTCAGGATACCCAAGAAGTACGAATCCGTCCTAGGTGATCACAGAGTAGTGAGTGTTACGTAGGAAGGAGGGAAAAAAATACGATAGAACCAGCAGGCCACAGCGCACGTGCTGAGAAGCAAGCGTTATGTTCCAATAATACAACATCATAAAACAATAATTAAAGACAAAATACAACAACGAATGATACGTTCATGTATAGAGAAGACAATTACAACATTAATAGTATATCATACAAGAATGAATCCCACTCTCTCAAGTACAACAATATCTCACTAGTACAACCCTCAAACTATACCCACCAATAACTCCAACCTCTAACACCCAGCTGCACCAGCAAGACTACTAACACCTGAAAACCCACGGGAGGAGTACGTTAAAGCGTGTTCAAATAGGAATCCACAACTCAAGTAAAAACTGATCTATCTAAGATTGTTATATCTAACCAAATCACCAGGCATCATATGAATAGTAAAAAATGACATTTATCTTTATTCAGAAATGAAACATATGCTGAATATTAATAATGAAATACGATTGATCGCTCCGGGACGTACACCCAGAGAACGGTTGTAGTTTTACCGCAAGTGCACGGTGTAGCAGCGAGCGGGTTATCGAACACAGGGAGGACGAATGACCGTGCTTGTTCCAATCAACCTGGCTATTTAAGAAGAGAGAAATTTGCCTTTGGCGATCCTGTCACAATCGTCAGACAAAGTACGGAAATATCAAATCAAATAAAGAACGTCTAGGGAATGGGGAATTCCCGCTACTCACCATATTTCGTAAAAGTGGTTCATCGGCATCAAAATCGCTAGAATAAGATTTTGGATGAACTAGTCGCAACGGAATGTAGAACCAAGCTCACGCTCTCGCGCTGTTGCCGGTCTATAGCTATCCTAGGCTCGGGTCCAATCTCTTGCAAACCCTAGCCTAGGGAAGCTAGCATTAGGATCAACATCATCGTTCAATCGCGCACCGAGCCCAATCTCTTGCAAACTCGGCCCACGACCTAGATTGGGATAGTTCCTACCCGTACAATCTCTTGCAAACGGGTATTGGCACGGAATTGGAACCGGAAACCCTAGTATCGGTCCAATCTCTTGCAAACCGATACTACGGAAATTCGATTCCAACCCAATTCGGATTTCTAGGGTTTCCTATCGAATTGGGATCCAATCTCTTGCAAATCCCAATCGGTATGAATTCCTAGCCATCCGTAGTAAATTGATCCCAACCTAATCCCTAATAGCAATTCTAGCAAAATTCCTACCAATTCATCACAATCATGAAATATGGCTTGTAGGGTTCATCCCCACGTCCCAAGACGTGGCGACTACTCACAATTCATAGCAAGATCACAAAAATAATCAATGAAATAAGCAATAGAATTCATCACAATATTGAGATATGCAGTAAAAATAGAATTTTTAGAGAAGAGAGAAGCAAACCAATGGAGTTCTTCAAATAATTCTACAAAAAATCAACTTTTGTCTCCTCTCCAATCTCAAGAATAAAGCTAAAAAGTTAATCTAAAAGGCTACAAAAAATCTAAGAGAAAAGCCCTCCAAACTAGGGTAAAAACAGGGGTTAAATACCCCCCAAAATCGTCCAAAAACTGTGACCAAAATACCCCTGCGCAGCCTGTTTTCCGCAATTTTCGCTACAGGCAGCGCGTCGCACTCGGCCGAGTGACAAAAGTCGCTCGGCCGAGTGAAAACCCTGTAAATTTCCAGTAAGTCTCGATCTTCAGGGGTCTTCACTTCGGGGGCTGCTCGGCCGAGTGAGTTGTCGTCACTCGGCCGATGGCTTCTTAGTACTCGGGCGGTCGGGATTATCCACTCGGCCGAGTGGATCTTCTGAAGCTCAGGCAGCCGAAAAACAGTAACTTGGCGATTTTTGAATGGCTTCGTCTGGGCGCCACTCGGGCGGACGGGGTCTCGTCACTCGACCGATGTGGTATCCGTCGCTCGGCCGAGTGCACATATGAATCGTGTCTGATCTGGTCGGCCGAGCGGTGTCTCGCTGGTCGGCCGAGTGACTCCTTCACTCGGCCGAGTGGGACACTAAAAATGCCCAGATTGCTTGTTTTGGCCTCCTCGTCGCTCCTGCGACGTCCGTTCTTCTTCTGCTCCTCTCCAACAGCAGAATACCCCTCGGGGAGGTCGTCGGTGACCCTCTGGAGTAAGCGCATCTCGAGATCACTCCAAATCGCGCCAAATCACCTGAAATGCGACAAAAACAACAAATCGTGAAAAGCATCGCAATATCGTCGATATATCGTGAAAAACATGATTTGGGCGATCTAAATGGCATGCAAACATGCGGGAAAAAGGTGTAAAATAAGGAGTGATCAAAATCCCCTAAGCTTGCCTCTTACTCGTCCTCGAGGAAGATAAGTAAAAGGAGAACCCGGTGGATTCGGAAAACGAAAACGGCGAAAAATGAAGAATGAAAAACGGAGAAGAATGAAAAACGAAATAAAAATAAAGAAGAAAGAAAGAAGCGAAGAGGTAAGCTGCTAGATCACTTTCTCAGGACGTGGGCTCCGCTTACTCATATAGCATGCACTGAACGAAAAACACATGTCAAAGAGTTTTATTTTGATATCATAGTATAATGGTGCAAATAGAAATAGAAAACCCACGAACAACAATATAAACATGAAAAACAGAATAATTTTAGAATTAACATCGTCTGAATCATTTAAAGCGGTATACAAATCACAGATCACACACTTTTCAATTGAATGCTTTCTATCAGGAGTATAAGAGTATCACACTATAGAATAGAGAGAATAGAAAAGTATGGATTTCATGAAATGAGTGCTAGGCTTAGATTTCTGGATTTCGTAAAGCTAAAAATAATCTTATTGAGTATAGAATATTACTTAGCCTAGGTTGTCGTGCAACGTCAAGTAGTCACTCTCTCACACATCAATAGATCCCCTCCCCCAAGCTTATCTATAAGCGTGGTGGCATAAAAAAATATTTACATCCCCATTTTTAGAAAGCTCCAAAAGCAATGAAAAGAGAAGAGAAAGAAAGAAAGAAAGATGGGATCTTTTATTGAGGATTTTTCCTCTTTTCTTTTTCTTTTTTTTTTCTTTTTTTTTGATGCAATAGCATATATACACAACGATCCCAACTCAAAGAGAGATAATGATATACAAGAATATTTTCTCTTTTCTTTTTTTTGAATAAGAAATTTGGAGCTAGGAATTAATAGCGGGGGAAATGCCATATAATAGAATCGCTAAGGGGAGATTCACCAATGATTTTGAAAGTAGAGAAATGATGTTCAAGATTTGTGGAGAAAGAAATGAATATATCTCTCGGTTCACTCTATAAGACATGCACGACAACTTCAGCAGGGTAATCTAATCTACTCAGTTTCGATCACAAAAAGCTAACTAATCCAGATTTATCATAGCTAACATCATTCAATCATCCTGAAGTGAAATGTACAATTCATGCATATAGAAGTGATATAGGAAAAGAAATCGGTACTCCAGATATATGCATTCAATGCGTGAATCTTGGTATGTTTTCTGTGATAGCATACATATGAATATTCAGACTCAGCTAATAATAAAATTTCATCCATTTTCATGTGGAAAAAGTGTGGGTTACTATCTCTAGGTGCAAGGCAAGTCATAGCATATGATATCAGAAATAAAATCTAAGACATGACAAATATAGCATGCATATAGAATAAGCTAACTCCACGTCATCATCATCACAGAAAAGTCATCTCTAGCATGAGATGAAAAAGAAAGAAATAAAGATAAAGTGAAAATAGAACTATTTACAATGCGGCACGCAGAAAAATAAGAAAAACGTGATGCATGGCAAAATAAAAGAAAAAAGATGAAAATAAGTGCAAAAGCGGAAAATGGCGTGAAAAACTAAAAATAAAGGTGGCAAATCGAAAAAGAACGTGAGAACTCACTCCCTCAAGCTAAATGGCACAGTGTCCTCAATGTGCAAAGTGGGGCACACCGAGAGACAAGTAATGTGAGGGGTAAGTGAGGATGCATGCATGATGGGGAAAAAAAGGGAAATAAACGAAAAATAAAGAAACGAAAAATATGATGCGGACATGATGCATGCAGGAATGGAGTGATACAGATATAAAGGTGGGGCACCAAAAACTCTCCCTCTCTCCCAAAAAAGATATATAAGGATACGATCTGAATGAGAAACCCAAAATAAGTGAGGGGAGGGGGGTGGACAAAAATGCAACAGGACCCAGCAGAAACGGGCAGCACAACGGCAGGAATAATCGATGGCATCAAGGGTGCCTAAGTAGGTGGTGCTGCGCCGTCTCCGTCCTGAGGCGGAGGTGGTGGTGGTGGCTGGACAGGCCGCTGAGCGGGTGTGGGTGTGGAAGTGGTAGCAGGCTGAGTGTGTGTGGAAGTGTGGGTGGGAACCTGCTGGGTGGGTGGGGGTACGCGGGGGAGACGCTCCAGGACCTGGATAAGACAGTAGTGAATCTGCGGGAGCAGGTCAAAGCGGCCAGCCATCGTAGAGACGTTGGAGGACAGGGTCCTAAGGTCGCCTCTGAGGCCACTCACCGCCCCCTCTAGAGCACGAATGCTCTGAAGTACAGTGTCGGGGGGGGGGGGGTGGTGCAGAGGGACGCACCGGTCGGGGCTGTGCAGGGCGGGGCTGGCGTACTCGGGTCGCGTATGTGACGGGCTCAGCGGGGAAGGGAACGAAAGGCGCTGCGCTCGCAAATGTGGGCCTGGCCTCAGTGTGAGGCCGGGGCACCGGCTGGTGAGAAGTGGAGGCAGCAGCAGCGAAAGAAGAGTGCAAAAGTGGCAGCGAGGCGGCCAGAGAGGTCAGTGGCACAGAAGTGTGGACAGACGCCACGACACTCTCGGAAAATACAGCGGCAGTGGAGACAGAGGGCTCTCCACACTCAACTACGGTCGGCGGGCGCTCGGGTGGGGCAAAAGAAACAGGCTTAGCAGACAGAGGGCCAGTGGTGGTGGTGACAGGCGTGGAAGTGGCGGAGGTGGGCTCAGCTAAGGTACTCCCGACACCGACAGAGGTGGGGACAGAGGTGTCAGGAGCAGCGGAAACATCAGGTATAGGCTGAGGGGCCACGGGGTCAACAGGGGCAGCAGGCTCGGCAGGGGCGACAGGGTCTGCGGGGGCAGCGTGGGCAGCGTGGGCCTGCTCGGCCTCCTCGGCCTCAAGCACGTAAGCAGCGGGGATGAGAACATCCATCGCAGGGAGCCAGTCCACGTGGGCTGGTGCAATCTGAGTCCGAGCTGGGCTCGGAAGAATCATGTAATCGGCACCGTAAGGGCCGTGCAAACATACCCAGTGACGCTCACCATGCGGACGAAGCATCTTCATCCGGGCCATAACATCGATCGACAAAGAAGTGGGGCCCGGTACTCGTCGCAGGTCGTCAGGGAAGTCCTCGCCGGTCATAAGGGCAAGCAAGGTGATCAGGCCGCCGCAGCATATCGGTGAGCGAGCGCCCACCGATACAATGATGCGGTCCAAAAACCAAGCCGCGACATCAATCACGACGGCGGGGACAAGCTCATCGCCATCCCTAGATAGAGCTCTGGGACGTGTCATCGCGTAGAGCATGTAGAGCTCTGGCGTAGACATCGTGCCCGGCTCATATCTGGCCAAAAAGGTCGTCGCCATAAGGCGCTGAGCAATACGGAGGCAGGGATGGACAATGGCCGAGGCCTTGGCCCTACTAGGATCAAAGGCAGCGCGGAGACCCGTAATCCGGGCCCAGAAGGCACCGGCGTCGAAGGAAGGTGGGGGGATATGGGTGGGGCCGTAACCGCGATCGGCTCCGGGGACATCGGGCCACGAGAAAAATGCTCTCATCATACCGAGAGTGACCTGGCACTCCCGGTCCATGAACCGAAACGAGCATCCCTCGTCGGTCCGGGCGATCAAACTAAGTACCTCAAGTGTCGGATGGGTAAACGTGTCCGCCGACACCTGCAAGAAATCTCGCCAGCCCACGTTGTCGTACAACGTGAGCATCCCCTCTAGTACCCCCAGGCATCCTAGGTCGGCAAGGTGTGCAAACCTGGAGGGTACGATCGAGCGCTGGGAGATACGCTCGAAAGCGACGCGGTGTGCGTCGTTCCGAAACGTGATCCCCAGCGGCCCGATCAGTGGAGCCGGAGGTGGTGGCTGTGGAGCGGCAGGGAGTGGCTGTGCGGGCTGTGCGGGCTGTGTGGGCGCTGCAGGCTGTGCGGGGTGTGCGGGGCCTGCAGGCTGTGCTGGGTGGATGGGGTGTGTGGGAGAAGGCGGAGGAGAGTCCTCCAACTCGTGGGAGGGGCCGGCATCATCCGACCGCTTCCGCTTGGCGGAAGCTCTCTTCGACCGCGGCCGTGTCCGGGGCGGCATATGGGCCCCGAGCGCGCGCCGAAAAGTGTAAAAAGTGCGGCGTGTGCAAAAATAAAGGAAAGAGTATACCCCGACACGCCGCGAGTGCTAGGCAATGGAAGCGTGCGAAGACAACGCCTCCGCGAAGCCCAAATCAGTCCGTAGAAGCTCCCCTGGGCTCCCCTAAGCTCCCAGAAACAACCTGCGCATGAAATGGAGATATCAGCGAGTAATATTCAAAACGTATGGGGCATTAGGGGTATAATAGATAGATATAGAAATCAATTTGGGTTTGGGGTTCGTTTAACGCGTGGATCCTCGAAAAATACACAAAAAGAGGAGAAAAAGGCGAAATAGGCGATACCGGAGGTGGCCGGTGTGGTGGCCGCCGGCGGCGACTCGGGCGAGGCGCGGCGGTGCTCGGCCGGCGGTGGCTGGCCGAGCGGCGGCGCGGCGACCGGTGGTCGGGCGAGTGAGGGCGCGAGCGAGGCGAGCGGGCGAGGGGAGCTGAAGGGTCGGGCGATTTGGGTTTTTTGCGTTTCAAAAAACGTGCCCCCCCTCGGCCCCTTATATAGTAAAAGTTACGACTCGGCCGAGTGACTAGGTCACTCGGCCGAGTGGGATCAATGGAAAATCCTCCCCGCTTACGCTTCGGCCGAGTGGCTTTGCCAGCCTCGGCCGAGTGGAGTAAGTCCATTCGGCCGAGTGGCTCAAGCTACTCGGCAAGACTCGCCCTAGGAGCGTATCCGTTTTACTCGACCGAGTGAATATATATACTCGGCCGAGTAGCAGTTATACTGAAATCAGGAAAATAAACAGAGAGTTGGGTACAGCAGACTTCCCTCGTTCGTGAGCGGCTCGGCCGGACGAACTTGTGTACTCGGCCGAGTGACTAGTATACTCGGCCGAGTGAGCCTTGTTTTCTGCTGTTTGTCTTCGTTTGGGCTCTAAACTCCGTCTTTCTTCCTCCAGTCGATTTCATCTTACTCCTAAGCATTGAGCGTCTTCCTGGGGTGCTTCCTCGTCGTCTCGTTCATCCTCCTCATGATGGATTTACCTATCTCCTCTCCTGTCAAGAAAAATAGGACCCGTTATCACAAAATTTTTGGGCGAACGACTCAAAACACTAAAAATTTCTAAAACAAAAATAAAGAGAAAGTAAAAATAAAGCAATAACCGTCGGGTTGCCTCCCGACAAGTGCTCGTTTAAGGTCGTGAGCTCGACCCCCTATGATTTTCAATTAATGCGGGATGTTTGGTGCATATGAGATGCACCCATCAAACTTTCCGGGGAGAATGCTTGGATTCGGAAGTTGCGGCGGCGTGTTCTCCCGTGGTGGTCTCTCGTCTCGAATTGTGTTGGGGGGAGGCTCCCCCAAGCTAGCGTTTGCTCCGGTCGACGGCTTCACCGGTGACGCCGATTTCCGTATCGGCGGAGCTTTCTTTGGAGACTGTCACGACCCGCTTCCCTAAAATGGAGGCGAGACGTGAAAAGGTCCGCACGAGAGTGGAGCTGTGAAGCCCCAAACCCAATAAGCGTCCGAAATACATAAACAGGTCCCTGTAACCACAACAGAATAACAATAATAACACAAGGCGAGACTGAAATAAAATTTCCACATCTCACAAATTGTCCAACATCAACAAAAGTCCAACATCCAGAAAAGCCACCAGGCTAAAAGGAAAGAGTCTAAAGGCCCAGAACAAGGCCAACAAAAGAAACGACATAACAAAGTATAGGTGCTACGCACCGATAACAGCACAACTGTCTAACAAAAGTAAAACACAACGAAGACACTAGGACTGGTCCCCAGTGTCCACGTACTCCCCGTCAAACACAAGCTCGGGCTCGGCGTCAGCAAACACCTCGTCCTCAACGAGGTACTCGGGCTCAGGATCTAACATGTGTCACCCAAAAGAGTAAAGGGGCACATGTCAGCAAGTCTAAAAAGACTTGGGCAAGGAAACTGAAGGTAAGGCAACTAGCAACCTAGCAGTTTAATATGCATGACATGGCAGTTATAACATGAGTGCACAATTAAAACATGGCAAGACAATTTGTACAAGGGAACAATTTATCGGGACAAGACAAGAGTAGCCAAGCTACTATCAATTCAATCAATTCACATTTTGTAGGTGTTTACGCCCTTCGCTGAATGGCATAGCATTTCAGACCGATCGGCACTAAACACTACCCAATACCCACACGATATGGAGCCTGGGGTCCCCGCACATTGAGCTCAGCTAGTGAGCCTGAGGTTGCCCCGCACATTGAGCTCGCATTCTTAGTTCACAATTAAATGTATCGAGCGTTGGGGTTAGCAACTCATGATGCTCGCTTCTGGTCACGAGCCAGGAACACATGCATCGTAGCAAAGCTACGCAATCACGGCAACACTAAAGAATGCGAGGACATGACAAATTATTTGCGTACCGCTAATGGAAAGTAAACATGACAGGCAAAGATGCAGGGATGATATGAACAGATAATTGCGTACCGTTAATTGAATTTAAACGTGACAGGCGAAATGCAATGACATGAACATATTCGCGTACCGTTAATTGAAAGTAAACATGACATGGAAATTGTGCAACATGCTAAATGTCGGAACTAGCTTCGTTGTCAAGCTAGTTCCCCAATTTGCGCCTAGGCGAGTATCATTTCGTCGCCTAGCCTCTTTTACGCCTACAACAAGCAAATGGCCTAAAACATGGCCTAAACCCTAAGTGGCAAGTTTCACTTGCCTAGCACCGGGGATGACGACCACTTCGTCACACGGATGCTATCTACGGGGGAAATCGCTGTTATGGGGGAAACAAACACCAAACACATGAAATTAATTAGGGTTTTCATAAAATTATAAATAGGCATCGAAAACAACGGTAGATCGATTTCTTACCGAGAGAAGGCGGAAGAAACACTCCGGGGAACCCTAGGATCAGATCTGGAAGAGATTGGAGAAGTTTGGGGAAACTAGGGTTTTGGGGGATTTGGGGATTTTGATGGGTTTTGGTGAGATTTTGGGGAAGATGAGAGGTAGATGGAGTGAATGGATGGTTTGGATGATGATTCTAGGGCTTGGAATGAAGGAATGGAGCTTGGAGGAAGATGGGGGCTGAAGGGGGAAGATTTTAGGGTTTTGGGTCGTGTTGGAGAAGAAGAAATCGTTTGGGTTGGGTATAAATAGGATGGGCTGGCGGCTGCCCAGAAATTAGGGTTTTAACACTGGTTAGTCGGTCAAAGAGCAACCACTGACCGACTAGTTTGGCAACTAGTCGGTAGGTCGACCAACGCAGACCGACTAAGTGCAAACAGTAACTCCTGAACGAAAATAGGATTCTAGAGTTAGTCGGTCCATGAACAAGTACTGACCGACTAGTTTAGCATCTAGTCGGTCGATGAACGTTCTTAGACCGACTAAGAGTAAACAGTAACTGATACAAAAATAATATGATGAGTTAGTCGGTTCAAGAAGCATTGCTGACCGACTAGTTTGCAACCTAGTCGGTCAACCAACGTTCTTAGACCGACTAACGATAAACAGTAACTCCTGAGAAATTTAGAAAGCTAACTAGTCGGTCCAAGAAGGATTGCCGACCGACTGGATCGTCATCTAGTCGGTCGGTGGCCCTTCTTACATCGGCTAATGAGCACCAAAAGTACCGATACGGAGCGCGGGGCCCCGGGATCGATTCCTAAGACTCCTAGGCTTGATCTAATAGTTAGATACGACCGTTATGAAGTCCGTCACGAATGACATACTTCGAAATCGACAATCCTAAGGAAGAAGCGAGAAAATACGACGAATCGATCGAAAATGAAACTACGGGGACGAAAACCACACAAGAGGAGAAAATCCACCAAAACATATATTATATTATATTAAATCCAGATACATGAAAAGCAGTCGTTACATCCTCCCCAACTTAAGAAAAATTCCGTCCTCGGAATTTCCAAATACTCACGAGTCCGGAAACAAAAGTGGGAAACGCTCTCGCATCTCATCCTCATTCTCCCAAGTAGACTCTCCAGGTGAACCGTGTCGCCACATCACCCTCACAAGATTGACAATCTTGTTCCGAAGCGATTTCTGACGCCTGTCCAGAATCTGCACTGGATGCTGGTCATACGTCATATCGGGGCGAACGGTAATCTCCGAAAAATCCACCGCATGAGACGGATCGCTAATGTATCGACGAAGCTGTGAAACATGGAAAACATTGTGAACTCCTTCCAAAGATGGCGGCAAGGCCAAGCGATAAGCTACCTCGCCAACCCTCTCCAAAACGTCAAACGGTCCAATGTATCACGGGCTCAACTTTCCACGCTTCCCGAAACGAATCACACCACGATTCGGGGAAATCTTCAAGAACACATGGTCGCCTGGCTGAAACTCCAAAGGACGACGTTTAGCATCCGCCCAATGCTTAAAACGGTCCTGAGCAATTCTCAACCTCTCCCGAATATTCCTGACGATATCCACGGCCTCCACGATCATCTCAGGTCCCAACAACTCCCGATCACCGACGTCATCCCAACTCAATGGCGATCGACATTTCCTCCCATAAAGAGCGGTGAAAGGCGCCATGCCAATACTCGCCTGGAAGCTGTTGTTGTAAGAGAACTCCACCAAGTGTAGATGGTCCTCCCACGAACCCTTGAAATCCAACATGCACGCCCTCAACATGTCTTCCAAAATCTGAATCGTCCTCTCGGACTGGCCATCCGTCTGCGGATGGTACGCCGTGCTGAAACTCAGACGCGTACCCAAGCTCTTCTGCAAACTCTGCCAAAACTGAGATGTGAACCTCGTGTCTCTGTCAGACACGATACTCACAGGGACTCCATGAAGTCGCACAACCTCCTCCATATATCTCCTCGATAGCGCCTCAGTGGACTGTCCCACTCGGAACGGAATAAAGTGCGCAGATTTGGTCAATCGATCTACGATCACCCAAATCGCGTCATTCTGCTTCGGACTCCGAGGTAGTCCAGTCACGAAACCCATAGTGATGTGCTGCCACTTCCACTCCGGAATCGGAAGCGGTTGTAGCAACCCGGCCGAACGCTGATGCTCCGCCTTCACTTGCTGGCAAACCAAGCACTTAGCTACACTCCGAGCCACGCTCCTCTTCATACCATGCCACCAATAATTCAGACGAAGATCCTGGTACATCTTGGTGCCACCAGGATGCACAGAATACGGCGAACTGTGTGCCTCCACCATCAGCTCCTCTCTGATATCCCCAGCTGGCACACACAACCTGGCTCCAAACCTCAGCGAGCCATCCTCATGAATCAAAAAGTCAGTCCGCAGACCGGCTTCCACCTGCTCCCGAATCTTCACCAGCTTCGGATCCTCAGCCTGGCCAGCCTTAATCCGATCCACGATCGTCGACTGTACCTGCATGTACATCAACGAAGAAGCCTCTCCAGGAAGAACAATCTCCACACTAGACTCGCAAAAATCCTGCTGCAATCTCCACTGCGAGGTCAAAATCATCACCGCCGGAAGCCTACTCAAAGCATCAGGGACCACATTCACCTTGCCAGGGTGAAACTGCAAATCAATATCATAATCCGCCATAAGCTCCAACCATCGACGCTGTCGCATGTTAAGCTCCTTTTGAGTGAAAATATACTTCAAGCTTTTGTGATCGGTGAAAATCTTCACTTTCTCACTCAGCAAGAAGTGCCTCCAAATTTTAAGAGCAAACACAACGGCAGCCAACTCCAAATCATGCGTCGGATAATTCTTCTCATGAACCTTAAGCTGACGAGACGCATACGTCACAACATGCCCGTGCTGATGCAACACACAACCAAGACCCTTGCCAGAAGCATCGCAAAAGATCTCAAATCCACCGCTGCGATCAGGCACAACAAGAATAGGGGTAGTCGTCAACCTCTCCTTCAGAACACCAAAAGCACCCTCACAATCACCCGACCAAACAAAAGCAACATTCTTCCGCGTCAACCTGGTCATCGGCTCAGCAATACGAGAAAAGTCCTTGATGAATCGCCGATAATAACCAGCAAGTCCAAGGAAACTCCGAACCTCAGATGCTGACGACGGAACATGCCACTCCCTGATGGCCCGAATCTTCTCGGGATCCACTGAAATACCATCTCCAGTCACCACATGCCCGAGAAAAACAACTCGATCCAGCCAAAACTCGCACTTCGAAAACTTAGCATACAACCGATGCTTCCTCAAAATCTCCAACACCGTCCTTAAGTGCGAGGCATGCTCTTCCTCCGACTTCGAATAGATCAGAATGTCGTTAATAAAGATAACGACAAACTTATCCAAAAAGTCGTAGAAAATCAGGTTCATCAGATTCATGAAAACTGCGGGCGCGTTAGTTACGCCAAAAGGCATAACCACGAACTCATAGTGTCCATACTTCGTCCTGAACGCTATTTTCGGAACATCTCCCTTCTTCACCTTCAACTGATGGTAACCACTCCTCAAATCCAATTTAGAAAACACACTCGAACATCCAAGCTGATCAAAAATATCATCGATGCGAGGCAACTGGTATTTATTCTTAATGGTCACCGCATTCAACTCCCGATAGTCCACGCACATGCGACGCGAACCATCCTTCTTCTTAACCAACAACACCGGTGCTCCCCACAGAGACACGCTAGGATTAATATAACCCTTCTGCAAAAGCTCATCCAACTGCTTTCGCAACTCTTCCAACTCTACAGGTGCCATACGATACGGCGCCTTCGAAATCAGCTGCGCACCTGGAACAAGATCGATAGAAAATTCCAAAGCCCGATCAGGTGGCAAACCAGACATCTCCTCGGGGAAGACGTCGCCAAAATCACGCACCACAGCTGGCCACTCCAGCTCCATCTGCATAGCCACAGCCTCCACCGGCCTGGCCCGAAATCTGACAGGACCAAGCGAACTGCTACCATGACTGAACTCAAACACTGGATGTCCGGGAATCTCGAACACCACCTTCTTCCTCCTGCAGTCGATCGTAGCATAGAAGCTCGCAAGCCAATCCATCCCAAGAACTGCATCATAGTTGATGATGTCGTGGACAATGAAATCCGCAAAAAGCTCATGTCCACAGACCACCAACGAGCAAGAATTGCAACCACGATGCACCGAGACCACACCATTCCCTGTAACGATATTCCAACTCTTGGGGAGAGGGGACATCGACAAGGAATGCCTCTCCACGAAGCTCCGAGAAATAATGCACATCGATGCACCAGAGTCGAAGAGGACTCGTGCAGGAAATGTGCAAACCAAAATCACACCTAATCAAGCAATTAACAATCAAACCCTAATCTAGCAAACAACCATGTTCAAGCAAACAACACAATCTAACAATCAAACCAGCTAGGAAAGTAACAGCTAGATCGAGGATTACCTGCGATAACCTCATCCACAGCTGCGCTCTCCGTAGCGGTCATCAGAAAAGCCTGCCTCCTCGGCGGAACAGCCTGCCGAAAAGCCTGCCTCTGCGGAACAAGAGCTGCTCCACGTCCAGCAGGAACAGGCGCTCGCTGCTGCAACGGCTGAGCTGCAACAGGAGCCCTCCGCAGCGGATCCGCATGCCGACAATCCTTCGCGACATGAGAAGCATCACCGCAAACCAGACACTGGCCCAGAAACTTCCGACACTGATCCTTGATGTGGCCAGGCTTGCCGCAGAAATGGCAAAACTTCGGAATCGACCCTCCTGGCCTCTTAAACTGAGCGGACTGATTAGGCCTGAATCCAGGTCTAACCACAGCTCTCGCCTGCTCCACAGGCCTCTTCCCAGCGCCAACAATAGATCCCTTCCTCTGGTTCACGAGCAGCTCCTGCCTCTTGGCAGCGAACAGAACCTTCTGATAAGATTCTCGGTCAGAAGAGGTCACAAAACTCTGGAGCTCCAAAGCGAGTCCCTGCAGGAACCTCTGAGCTCTCTCCTTAGCGTCCTGCACCATCTTCGGCGCAAACCGACTCAGCCTCATGAACTCCTGGTGGTACTTGTCCACCGACGAGTTCCCCTGCTTCAAGTCGATAAAACGCTGCAGCATCTCCTCCCTGGCAGCCTTCGGGAAGAACTCACCATCAAATCTGGCCTTGAAGGTAGCCCAGACGATCGGCTCCACCAACATCTTCTCTTCCGCATCCCACCAATTCCTGGCGTTATCCTTCAGCTGCCTCTTCGCCAAATCAACCCATCCAGCCGGGGTGATCTTGGCCATCTTCAGATTGTCCTCGATGTTCCGAATCCACTCATCGGTAGCCAGAGGACCCTCAGAACCATCAAAATATGCGGGACCCAGCTCCCGAAATTGCTTCGCTCCTGGCTCAGAGCGAGGGGCATCCGGAAGAGCCCGGGCAGCTCGAGCAAGTGGAGCATTCTGGACTTGCAGAAGCACGCCCTGCTGCACTTGCATCATCTGGAGCATCATCCGCATCATCTCGCCGCTGGTGGGTTCCCGCTCAGGCTCCTCATCATGAGGGAGCGCACCACTACCCCCACGACGGGTGAAACGTCTTCCTGCCATCTAGTGACACAGAAAACGAATCAGAGTAGACTCATAGCTTATGACTCGGACGTCGAACTTAATTTATTGGACATTCTAATATTATTATGGCTATTCCAAAAATCGCAGTTACAGAAGAGGACCTGCATGGGCCACCACTAAAACCTGTCACGACCCGCTTCCCTAAAATGGAGGCGAGACGTGAAAAGGTCCGCACGAGAGTGGAGCTATGAAGCCCCAAACCCGATAAGCGTCCGAAATACATAAACAGGTCCCTGTAACCACAACAGAATAACAATAATAACACAAGGCGAGACTGAAATAAAATTTCCACATATCACAAGTTGTCCAACATCAACAAAAGTCCAACATCCAGAAAAGCCACCAGGCTAAAAGGAAAGAGTCTAAAGGCCCAGAACAAGGCCAACAAAAGAAACGACATAACAAAGTATAGGTGCTACGCACCGATAACAGCACAACTTTCTAACAAAAGTAAAACACAACGAAGACACTAGGACTGGTCCCCAGTGTCCACGTACTCCCCGTCAAACACAAGCTCGGGCTCGGCGTCAGCAAACACCTCGTCCTCAACGAGGTACTCGGGCTCAGGATCTAACATGTGTCACCCAAAAGAGTAAAGGGGCACATGTCAGCAAGTCTAAAAAGACTTGGGCAAGGAAACTGAAGGTAAGGCAACTAGAAACCTAGCAGTTTAGTATGCATGACATGGCAGTTATAACATGAGTGCACAATTAAAACATGGCAAGACAATTTGTACAAGGGAACAATTTATCGGGACAAGACAAGAGTAGCCAAGCTACTATCAATTCAATCAATTCACATTTTGTAGGTGTTTACGCCCTTCGCTGGATGGCATAGCATTTCAGACCGATCGGCACTAAACACTACCCAATACCCACACGATATGGAGCCTGGGGTCCCCGCACATTGAGCTCAGCTAGTGAGCCTGAGGTTGCCCCGCACATTGAGCTCGCATTCTTAGTTCACAATTAAATGTATCGAGCGTTGGGGTTAGCAACTCATGATGCTCGCTTCTGGTCACGAGCCAGGAACACATGCATCGTAGCAAAGCTACGCAATCACGGCAACACTAAAGAATGCGAGGACATGACAAATTATTTGCGTACCGCTAATGGAAAGTAAACATGACAGGCAAAGATGCAGGGATGATATGAACAGATAATTGCGTACCGTTAATTGAATTTAAACGTGACAGGCGAAATGCAATGACATGAACATATTCGCGTACCGTTAATTGAAAGTAAACATGACATGGAAATTGTGCAACATGCTAAATGTCGGAACTAGCTTCGTTGTCAAGCTAGTTCCCCAATTTGCGCCTAGGCGAGTATCATTTCGTCGCCTAGCCTCTTTTACGCCTACAACAAGCAAATGGCCTAAAACATGGCCTAAACCCTAAGTGGCAAGTTTCACTTGCCTAGCACCGGGGATGACGACCACTTCGTCACACGGATGCTATCTACGGGGGAAATCGCTGTTATGGGGGAAACAAACACCAAACACATGAAATTAATTAGGGTTTTCATAAAATTATAAATAGGCATCGAAAACAACGGTAGATCGATTTCTTACCGAGAGAAGGCGGAAGAAACACTCCGGGGAACCCTAGGATCAGATCTGGAAGAGATTGGAGAAGTTTGGGGAAACTAGGGTTTTGGGGGATTTGGGGATTTTGATGGGTTTTGGTGAGATTTTGGGGAAGATGAGAGGTAGATGGAGTGAATGGATGGTTTGGATGATGATTCTAGGGCTTGGAATGAAGGAATGGAGCTTGGAGGAAGATGGGGGCTGAAGGGGGAAGATTTTAGGGTTTTGGGTCGTGTTGGAGAAGAAGAAATCGTTTGGGTTGGGTATAAATAGGATGGGCTGGCGGCTGCCCAGAAATTAGGGTTTTAACACTGGTTAGTCGGTCAAAGAGCAACCACTGACCGACTAGTTTGGCAACTAGTCGGTAGGTCGACCAACGCAGACCGACTAAGTGCAAACAGTAACTCCTGAACGAAAATAGGATTCTAGAGTTAGTCGGTCCATGAACAAGTACTGACCGACTAGTTTAGCATCTAGTCGGTCGATGAACGTTCTTAGACCGACTAAGAGTAAACAGTAACTGATACAAAAATAATATGATGAGTTAGTCGGTTCAAGAAGCATTGCTGACCGACTAGTTTGCAACCTAGTCGGTCAACCAACGTTCTTAGACCGACTAACGATAAACAGTAACTCCTGAGAAATTTAGAAAGCTAACTAGTCGGTCCAAGAAGGATTGCCGACCGACTGGATCGTCATCTAGTCGGTCGGTGGCCCTTCTTACACCGGCTAATGAGCACCAAAAGTACCGATACGGAGCGCGGGGCCCCGGGATCGATTCCTAAGACTCCTAGGCTTGATCTAATAGTTAGATACGACCGTTATGAAGTCCGTCACGAATGACATACTTCGAAATCGACAATCCTAAGGAAGAAGCGAGAAAATACGACGAATCGATCGAAAATGAAACTACGGGGACGAAAACCACACAAGAGGAGAAAATCCACCAAAACATATATTATATTATATTAAATCCAGATACATGAAAAGCAGTCGTTACAGAGACTTTAATTTCGAGAGCTTGCGGAGCTCTCGAATCCTTGCGACATCAGCGTCACCTTCATCATTTTCAGCGGAGAAGTCGGGGGAATCATCTATCTTCTCATCTCGGCCTAAATCTGGGCCTTCCTCGAAATCCTCATCGAAAAGAGCGCCAATCGAGTGGGGGATCGCCTCCTCAATTACCTCATCAAGGAGGTCCATGTAGTCAAGCTCCTCGTGGTAAGGCATGTGTTTCATAGCATTAGGAATGTGAAGCTCCACCTCGATGTTGCCGACGTTCAAAGTTAGGGTACCTTCTCGCACGTCGACAATCACCCCGGCGGTGGCGAGGAACGGGCGTCCAAGTATCAATGATGTATATCCCTCCTCCTTAACGTCCATGATCACGAAGTCACATGGCAATCATATTCCCCCCGGGACTTGTAGCGGGATGTCTTCGGCGATCCCTACCGGCCTTGTTATTCGCCCATCGGCCAATTGTATCCGCATGTCGGTAGGTTTCAACTTCGTCCCGGTGTTTAGCCTTAAGAACATGGAGAGAGGCATGAGGCTCACACTAGCCCCTAGATCTACCAACGCCTTTTGAAGAGGGACACCGCCCAAGGTGCAAGGAATCCGAAAACTCCCCGGGTCTTTAAATTTGGCCGGCTCCTTTTCTCTCTTGGTGAACCAAGAGCCCTCCTCGGCTAGCATAATCTTCTCCTTCCTCTTTCTCCCCGAAATCAAGTCCTTCAAGAATTTAGCATATGTGGGGATCTCCACGATGGCGTCGAGGAAGGGAATGTTGAGGCTAACTCCTCTCAGATACTCGAGAAACTTTGCTAGCCTTTTTTCCATTTTCGCTCTAGCAAGCCTTTGGGGAAATGGGACCGGTGTCATGAAGCGCCTTTCCTCAATCAATTGCTCCGCTCTAGATTTCTCCTTTTCTTGTGGCTCTTTCTCCTTATCAACTTCAACTACCGGCTCAATTGGCTCCAAACTTTCCTCCACTGGCTCCTCGGTAGGAATCATGGCGGGGGTGGTATCCTTCCCGCCTCTAGTAGTAACGGCAACTACGGCATTGATGTGGCCGGTGTTGCCCCGTGGGTTTTGCTCAGGTTGCGCCGGCAATCGTTGAGTGTTCCAATTGAGCAACGCCAATTGCTCCGATATTTGAGCCACAACGGTATTAAGGGAGTCTTGCCCCGCCTTCAAGGTAGCATTGACCTTATTTTGCTCGACCATAAATGCCTCCACTCTAGCTTCGAAGTCGGATCGTTGTTGAGCTTGTGGAGGGTTTTGATTTTGATTCCTCCACCCTTGATTGTATCCGGGCGGCCTATATGGTGGAACTTGTTGCTTCGGTTGGAAATTTTGTTGTGGAGGCCCCCTCGGCGGATAGTGTTGTTGTTGGGGTGGTGGTGGTCGAGCTTGTTGAGGTGGTTGTTGTGGCGGGTTCAAAGCTCCTTCATTGTTGGCGTAAGAGAATTCGGGATGATTTCTTGTGGCCGGATTGGCCCAATATCCTTGGTTCCCCACGACATATTGTACTTGCTCCAAGGATCCTTCTCCTTGCTCTCCTCCCATATACATGGCTTGAGATTGGTCTTGCCAATCACTCATTTGGTTCGTTGGATCGGAGGTGGAAGGGGTTCCTTGGGGCTCCGTGATAAACTTCTCCAGTCTCTCCACTACCTTATGGAGAGAATCAAACTTGCTTGTAAGCTCCGCTACGGCCTTCGCCTCATAGATACTAGTTGGCTTCAAGGAGGACGTGGAGTGTCCTCGCTCATCGCCCCATTGTTGGTTGTTTGAGGCCATCTCCTCAATTAGGGCCGTAGCTTCCTCGGGAGTCTTTGACAAGATAGCACCATTCGCCGCGGCATCAATAATTTGTTTGGTCCCCGGTTGGAGACCGTTGTAGAAGCTATGAACTAGCTCCCAATCTTCAATGCTATAGTGCAGGCATTGATGCTGCAGATCTTTAAAACGCTCCCAAGCCTCATAGAGCGTCTCTTGGGGTCCTTGCTTGAAGGACATGAGAGCGCTCTGGATCTTCACCGTCTTGGATGGCGGATAGAACTTGTCAATGAATGCACTCGCCAACTCGTCCCAAGAGGTGAAGACTCCCTCAGCCTGCGTCCTCAACCAATAGAGTGCCTTGTCTTTTAGCGTGAAGGGAAAGAGACGCAGTCTGATGGCATCGATGGAGACCCCCGGCATTTGGAATGTGGCGCACTTCGACAAGAATAATTGGATGTGGTAGTGAGGATTTTCATGGGCATTCCCATGAAATGGATCCTGCTGCATCAGAACCACTAGTCCAGTCTTTAGCTCGAAGTTCTTGTCAGCCGCCAACTCCGGCATGGCAATGGATGAGGTCGTAGAAGAGGTCTTAGGCCGAAGCCTATCTCGAATAGAAATTATCCTCGCCATCCTTGCCGCTAATTGGTCCGCAGTTTCCGGGTTGGTCATAAACCTCCCTTCCGGATTTTGTCTCCTTTCCGCTCTAAGTCTCCGCGCGGTACGTTCGATCTCGGGATCAAATAATATAGCTTCAGGGTCCGCCGTAGATCTCGTGTACATGCACAGGGAAAACAGAGTTTCAAAGAAATGATTAGCACCGTGGAAGGGTTAGGTAAAAATAAAGGAATGGAAATAATAATAATAATAATAATAATAATAATAATAATAATAATAAGAAGAAATAGCTAGGGTGGTAAGATCAAACGCAATCGCCTCCCCGGCAACGGCGCCAAAAAACTTGATCGCTTCAAAATGTAACCCTAGAGCACAACCTAGTACGGCGCAAATACACGGAGATAAATCCCCGGTAACGGCGCCAAAAACTTGATCGCTCCAGGACGTACACCCAGAGAACGGTTGTAGTTTTACCGCAGGTGCACGGTGTAGCAGCGAGCGGGTTATCGAACACAGGGAGGACGAATGACCGTGCTTGTTCCAATCAACCTGGCTATTTAAGAAGAGAGAAATTTTCCTTTGGCGATCCTGTCACAATCGTCAAACAAAGTACGGAAATATCAAATCAAATAAAGAACGTCTAGGGAATGGGGAATTCCCGCTACTCACCATATTTCGTAAAAGTGGTTCATCGGCATCAAAATCGCTAGAATAAGATTTTGGATGAACTAGTCGCAACGGAATGTAGAACCAAGCTCACACTCTCGCGCTGTTGCCAGTCTATAGCTATCCTAGGCTCGGGTCCAATCTCTTGCAAACCCTAGCCTAGGGAAGCTAGCATTAGGATCAACATCATCGTTCAATCGCGCACCGAGCCCAATCTCTTGCAAACTCAGCCCACGACCTAGATTGGGATAGTTCCTACCCGTCCAATCTCTTGCAAACGGGTATTGGCACGGAATTGGAACCGGAAACCCTAGTATCGGTCCAATCTCTTGCAAACCGATACTACGGAAATTCGATTCCAACCCAATTCGGATTTCTAGGGTTTTCTATCGAATTGGGATCCAATCTCTTGCAAATCCCAATCGGTATGAATTCCTAGCCATCCGTAGTAAATTGATCCCAACCTAATCCCTAATAGCAATTCTAGCAAAATTCCTACCAATTCATCACAATCATGAAATATGGCTTGTAGGGTTCATCCCCACGCCCCAAGACGTGGCGACTACTCACAATTCATAGCAAGATCACAAAAATAATCAATGAAATAAGCAATAGAATTCATCACAATATTGAGATATGCAGTAAAAATAGAATTTTTAGAGAAAAGAGAAGCAAACCAATGGAGTTCTTCAAATAATTCTACAAAAAATCAACTTTTGTCTCCTCTCCAATCTCAAGAATAAAGCTAAAAAGTTAATCTAAAAGGCTACAAAAAATCTAAGAGAAAAGCCCTCCAAACTAGGGTAAAAACAGGGGTTAAATACCCCCCAAAATCGTCCAAAAACTGTGACCAAAATACCCCTGCGCAGCCTGTTTTCCACAATTTTCGCTACAGGCAGCGCATCGCACTCGGCCGAGTGACAAAAGTCGCTCGGCCGAGTGAAAACCCTGTAAATTTCCAGTAAGTCTCGATCTTCAGGGGTCTTCACTTCGGGGGCTGCTCGGCCGAGTGAGTTGTCGTCACTCGGCCGATGGCTTCTTGGTACTCGGGCGGTCGGGATTATCCACTCGGCCGAGTGGATCTTCTGAAGCTCAGGCAGCCGAAAAACAGTAACTTGGCGATTTTTGAATGGCTTCGTCTGGGCGCCACTCGGGCGGACGGGGTCTCGTCACTCGGCCGATGTGGTATCCGTCGCTCGGCCGAGTGCACATATGAATCGTGTCTGATCTGGTCGGCCGAGCGGTGTCTCGCTGGTCGGCCGAGTGACTCCTTCACTCGGCCGAGTGGGACACTAAAAATGCCCAGATTGCTTGTTTTGGCCTCCTCGTCGCTCTTGCGACGTCCGTTCTTCTTCCGCTCCTCTCCAACAGCAGAATACCCCTCGGGGAGGTCGTCGGTGACCCTCTGGAGTAAGCGCATCTCGAGATCACTCCAAATCGCGCCAAATCACCTGAAATGCGACAAAAACAACAAATCGTGAAAAGCATCGCAATATCGTCGATATATCGTGAAAAACATGATTTGGGCGATCTAAATGGCATGCAAACATGCGGGAAAAAGGTGTAAAATAAGGAGTGATCAACGATGAATAATGCATGTAGCATACTGAAATGCATGTGCTGCTAAGAGTAACGATAAAAGAAAAGAGCAGAAAGTCAATATGGCAATAAAGTAAAGGGGAGAAAGTAAATGTGTCATATCGAGAGTGTCCTAGCAACTCTACCGATGTCAAGTCCATGACATCGCATAGACTGTGCCTAGAGTTAGCACGTGAACCTATTCTAGTAAAGAAAAGCATAAACTAGTTGATCGTACAAACTCAGAGTCAGAGAATGTGATGCACAACGTGAACCATCCATCCTTATAATCTACACCATCCCCCTGACAGGACGAGAACGCCACCGAAGTGGTATGTAATCTAAAACACCCTTCTCTCTCACGGGAGGAGAACACCACCGAAGTGGTATGTAATTCATAATCCAGAACCACCCTCTTACGGGAGAAGAACGTCACCTAAAGTGGTATGTAAACACATCCCTTCTTAGGATAGAATGCCTACTCCAAGTCTCAACTGTTGGAGAGGTATGTATAATAGGATGGTCTCGTCACTCATGCACTTTTCTAGACCCTGAGTTTACCCCATTACCCCGCATCTAATCCTAAAGTGAAAGGTACACATTCCACCACACATCATATTCACATATCCACAATAGCTACTTCTATGGATTCAAGAGGTGGTCCACGGTTTGTCCGTTCCTCTTTATTCTATGTAGTGCCATCATATTTCATTCTTCATATAACATATATCTTGTAGCATAAAACATTGGACCCATCATCTTCTCATTGTAAACATAATCATGGCATGTTATAAAGTGCATGTTATGAAGCATGTTATGAAATATGTTATAGAGCATGTTATGAAGCATGTTATAAAGCATGTTATGGCATCCAAATAACAATTACACGGAGGTGTGGAGGATGTTATAACATCTTCCATAACATGAAATAAACTAGATACTTTTGGGGTTTCTTATTGAGGGTGGCTTGAAACATTTAGCATAGCATAGCATGAACACTATTTTACTAACATTACTATTCTATCCTTTCTATACTAACTTTAACATACAACATGTCATTGCATTACTTTACTAACAATGGCATTTGAAATGCAAGGTATTGACATATTAACATACTAATCTAAATTCAAGAACATTAGCATGAGAATTATAGCATAGTATGAACCCTTAAGTATAATTGCATAGAGCATGTCATACAACCATATTTTGCATAATGGACTAATTCTTCATATGGAATTGTTAACACTAATATTGGCATGGAGGCATGGAACATAGCATGAGTTTGGAGAGCATATTCATGTATATTAACATAAGCATGTCACTCTAGTATAAGCATGGCACACTAGTATATGGCATGTCACATTAGCTTGTGGTGTATTATATTAACATAAGCATGGCATAGTATTTTACATAAACTTGGCACATTACTAGGTTCAACTAATCATTAGCATAAGTATGTCATGAGCATTAGTTTACCCAAATTAACATTAACATTCCATATTAGTATGAACCCATTATTATGGAACTAACATATCATTAACATTATTATTAAGCTTGACATTAGCCTATTACTCACATCAACATCTCATAGTCTTCATTAATATAAACACAACATATCAACATGCATACGTAAAGCATTAGAGTTGCTGAGCCATACTAGTTTAAATGAAACAACATGTGACATATCATGGTTTTATTAACATGGCATAGCATTCCAATTCACTAGGATTTCCATGGTTTGAGCATAATCTTCCTATTGCAATTTATTCTCCATATACAATCTAAAACATAGCAAGCCAACTCAAGTCATGAATCCTACCTCAAAACTCATCCTTTCTTCAAACTACAAGCTTCCTTCTTTCAAGCTCTCCTCCTTCTTCTAGCACCTACTTCCTCAAGTTCCTTCTTCTTCCTAGCTCCAAGCACCAATAAGAAGAGATTGTGTAATTTGGTTAAGAGGAAGAGATGAGGGTGTGGTGATGTTGGTTCGGCCTAGGGGAGTGGCCACAAAGGTGGTGTTGGTGGCCGGTCATGGAGGAGGAGGGAGGAGCAAGGGGTGGTCGGCCTAGATGGGGAAGAGAGAGGGTGAGATGAAAACAATTTGGGTTTTTCTTCCCCCCCCCCCTTTTCCTTTCATTTTTCTCCTCGTTTTCCTCATTCAAATCCCCATACATATTAAAAGGGAGACATTGAATGCTAGATGTCATGTTGACATGTAAAAGAGTTTAGAGAGTGACACCTAATGGCTTGTGTGTCATGCATGGAAAAATCTAATTTTCTAATTTTTGGAAAAGGTAAATACACCTACTAATACTTCATGGCATACCTTATACTATGTATTAAACCAAATACTTCACATATTACACATCTAATAATGTTTAAACAAATTTAACAATAGTTTTATCAATATAATAATTTTAGGTAAATTAGGAAAAATCACCAAAAATACATTAAGTCATATGCATATAAATACAATCGAAAAAATATGTACGTAACATCCGTACATATGGAGACATGGTATTACAACGTGAAGGAAAGGCGACTGTGGCTACTGATGCAGAGTCATGTTTTTTCTTGGTTTTAGGTAAATTGATGTAGAAGAAGATGATGATAATGATGATGATGAGAAGGACAAAGAGGGAAGAGGTGGTGGCAGGAAGACGAGGGGGAGATTAAGAGAAGATGGATGGAGGCGATAGGGGCATCATGAGTTTTTTTGGGTTTGAAGAAGAAGATAAGATGGGGGGTGGATAAGAAGTGGATGAGTGTTGTTGGAATAATGGCTCTCAAAAGCCTTTATTTTATTCCCAATAAATCTTTAGTCCCACATTACTTGGGAAATTTGCCTCGAAGGAGTATAGTAGTTTTCTATTGAGACTTGAGGATGTGCCACAAGGGGTACGACTCTTTTGTGAATGAGAGATGACTTACATAAGCATGGGTCCACTACATACGTGCACTGCCGGTCGGCCGTGCCGTGCCGTGGAATGCGTGACTTTCCTTTTTTGGATGTCATGTATCTTCTTTTTGGACGTATACCATTGATTCTAAACGTTGGAAACGGCTAGTTGATTGATGCAATTGTTGCGCCATTCAAATCATCTCCTTAATACGCGATTAAAGCCTCTCTTTAATGCGCGATTATAATTTGCAGCATTCAAATCCTGTTTTAATACTCGATTATTATTTGGTCGTTTGAAATTCTGTAACAGCTCTTCGTTTCTCAAGAAAAAACAAGCAGATAGAATTCTTCTTCATTCTTCGTTCTAGATTTCTTCTCTCTCGCTCCTGGGTAAATCTGTCCGGTGCAAACTCCAAAACTTTTAACTGCAAGTGGTCGCGTATAGAGGCAACTATGTTAACCTTGGGGAGCAACTGGCGCTATCGATTACCACCGAGGTTGAGTCGTAATTACTTTAAAGTCAGTGGTCATCCCACAACACAACATTGAAATTCTTCTGATAAGTATTCTGCTTCTCTGTTCCTCCTTGTCTAGCCATAGTATTCTACCTCTTTTTCTTACAATTTGAAAGAGATTATTCTGGTACTATATTATGGCTATTATCACACACAAATCCATTCTTGATCTTTCCAAATTGGAACCACTCGATGGTAACAATTACAAAAGATGGTCTTAAAAAATTCTTATGTTCATTGAACAATTAGAAATCGATTATTTCTTGTTCACCGATTGTCCCTTTGTTACTTCTACTGTTGAAAATACATCTACGACCGCTACTGTTTCTACTGCTAAGCAGTCTACTGAAGAAGAGATTAAGAAATATGAAAAGGATAACAAAACTATTAGATGTCACCTTCTTAATCTTATGAAAACTCCCGGTTTGATTTATTTATGATTCATAAATCTTCTAAGTTTATCTGGGATTCCCTAGATAAGAAATATGGTGCTGCTGATGCAGGGAAGAAGAATTATTTTGTTGGGAAATGGCTGAATTTCCAGATGATAGATGATAACCCCAAATGGAGCAGGTAAATATCCATGAGAACATGTGTGCTGATGTCCTTACTGAGGGCATGAAGATGTGCAAAGTCTTTCAAGCGAACGTGTTATTGGAGAGGTTCCCACCATCATGTAATGAAATACATGAATCACCTTAAACACAAGAAGAAGGATATATCACTGTAAGAGGTTATCAATCACATGAGAACGGAAAAAGCTAATCGCCTCAAAGATACGCTTGATTCTCTTCCTGTTAATTATATAAAAGCTAATATAGTTGAATCTGCAAGTCCTTTCAACAAAAACAGGCTCAAAGTCAAAGGAAAGAGGAACTTTAACCAAAGACAAAATAAGAAGTAAGGCCGGTTCACCAAACTAGAAGGCAATGTCCAGAAACCAAACTTGGTGTGCTTTGTCTGCGGCAAGCCTGGCCATAAGGCATATCAATGAACTCAACGCCAAGGACCCCAGAAGATGCTCCAGAAACAAGGTGGAAATGATGCTGATCAAGCTAACCTTACTGAACATGATGAAGTCATTGCTGCTGTAGTCGTTGAAGCGAACCTTGTTGCTAACAACGTTGATTGGGTGTTGGACATTGGAGCTACAAGGCACCTCTGTACCAACAAGGAGTTGTTTCATGACTTCAAAGACGTTGCTAATACAGAATGCGTCTTCTTGGGAACTCAACCGCTGCTGGAGGTACAATCTTGCTGAAACTCACTTCAGGAAAGACCATATCCCTCCAAAATGTCATGTACATCCCATCACTACGCCGGAGTCTCATGTCTGTTGCCTTACTGAATAAAGCTGGACTGAAACTTGTCTTTGAGGCTGACAATATTGTAATCACTCGTAGTGGAGACTTTGTAGGAAATGGGTATATGAGTGAGGGTCTATTTTTTCTTAATATTTCTTCTGAAATTTTGAATAAAAATGCTTCTATTTATATTGCTGAGTCTTTAGATTTATTGCATGGCCGACTAGGGCATGTCAATATTGTATCTATTAAAAGGCTAAGGAACTTGGCCCTAATACCAGCAGTAAGCTCAACAGAGTTCTCCAAATGCCATGTTTGTGTAGAAGCTAAGTTCACTAAAAACCATATAAAAACATGTCTATACTAGGCAGTCAGACCTTCTCGAACTAATTCATTTGGACTTAGCTGACTTCAAATATACCAGGAGCAAAGGAGGAAAACATTACTATATCACCTTTATTGATGATTACTCTAGGTTCATCAGTGTGTACATTCTTAGAACTAAAGATGAAGTAGAAGAGATGTTTATTAAATATAAGGCCGAAGTAGACAACCAACTTGATAAGAAAATCAAGAGAGTTGGGTCTTACAGAAGTGGAGAATATAGTACCAACACCCTAAAGGACTATTGTGAGAAGAATGGGATTATACATGAGTTTAGTACCCCTTACTTACCGCAACAAAATGGTATAGTTGAATGAAACAATAGGTCCTTAAAGGAAATGATTAATGCTATGCTTTTGAGTTCAGGGATGTTTGATGACATGTAGGGGAAGCTGTTCTTTCAGCCTGTCATGTTCTTAACCGTGTACCCCATAAGAACTAGACAAGACACCTTATGAGATGTGGAAATGTTATAGCCCCAACCTAATTTTTTTTAGAATGTGGGGTGTTTGGCTAAGGTAGGTCTACCTGACTTTAAGACGTCTAACATTGAACCTAAGACCTATGATAATGTGTTTATTAGTTATGCTCATCATAGTGCTGCTTATAGATTCATGGCTTTAACAGATTACTCTATTTCTGAATCTAGAGATGTAGAATTTTTTGAGCATGTTTTTCTTTTGAAAAAGGATATAAATGAATTCATGTATCTCATGCCTACTGATGTTTCTATGTCGACTCCTTCAACATTATCTGATGGTGTGCGTACAAATAGTTCTACTTTTATTAGTACTATTATTGATGAACCTAGAAGGAGTAAGAGGCAAAGAACTGAAACCATCTTTGGACCTGACTTTATTACTGCTTTCCTATCAGAAAATGCATGTATAGATTTGCTTAGTGATGAGCTTGTGTCGGCCTAAGTGATAGAAGAGGACCTAAAAACTTATGATGAGTCAATAAGATCCATTGACGCTAGTTTTTAGAAAGAGGCTATTAAAAGCGAGCTTGATTCTATTGTTTCTAACCAAACTTGAGAATAGACTGAGTTGCATAATGGTAGTAGACCCATTAGTAGTAAATGGATCTTCAAGAAAAAGATGAGACCTGGTGGTTCAATAGAAAAGTTCAAAGCTAGATTTGTGATTAGGGGTTTTACCCAAAAAGAAAGGCTTAGACTATTTTGATACTTATTCACCAGTGACCAAGATTGCTACGATAAGGACTCTAATTGTCGTAGCTGCAATTCATAAGTTAGTTGTACATCAAATGGATGTTAAAATAGACTTTTTAAATGGTGACCTAGAGGAAGAAATCTACTTGTCCCAACCCGAACGGTTTGTGATTGTTGGTAAAGAGAATAAGGTATGCAAGCTTAGAAAATCTCTATATGGTCTAAAGCAAGCACCTAAGTAATGGTATAAGAAGTTTAATAGCACTTTAGTGAGGAATGACTATATTGTGAATACTCTGAGTCTTATGTTTATTCTACACTAATATGATTAGATTGTGTGATTATATGCCTATATGTAGATGACATGTTGATTTTTGGGAACAATCTGGATGTTGTGAATGATACCAAGAATTTCTTGTCACCACAGCTTGAGAAAAAAACATAGGAGAAGCTGATGTTATTTTAGGAGTTAGAGTTATTAGAAACTCCAGTGGAATCTCTTTGTGTCAATCTCATTACGTGGAAAAGGTGCTGAAAAAATTCAACCACTTTGATGTTGTGCCTGCTAGAACTCCCTATGACCTTAGCATACACTTGAAAAAGAATTTGGGCGAGAGTGTTTCTAAATCTGAATATACTAAAATCATAGGAAGTGTAATGCTCGACCTGATATAGCCTATGCGATTAGTAGGCTAAGTCGTTGTACTCATAACCTTAGTAACGAACATTAGAATGCTCTTCATCGTTTGCTAAAATACCTAAAAGGACCTATTGATTGTTGTTTGCATTTTAGCGGATGTCCTCCTGTTTTAGAGGATTTTGTGATGCAAACTGAATTTCAAGTAATGATGAAATAAGTTCAACTAGTGGTTTTGTTTTTTACTTTAGGTGGAGGCGCTATATCATGGAAGTCTTCAAAACAGACATGTATAGAATCTGAATTTATTTCTCTTGAGTTGGCAGGGCAAGAAGCTAAGTGGTTAAGGAACTTGTTAGCAGACGTGGCACTTTGGGGGGAAGTTGCACCAGTTTCCCTTCATTGTGATTCTCCAGCAGCCATTGGACTTGCTAAAAATAGTGTCAACAATGGAAAGAAAAGACACAGTCGGATCAGGCACAGTGTGGTTAAATAACTCCAGAAAAATGGAGTAATTTCTTTGGAATATGTGAGGTCTGAAAGAAACCTTGCAGACCCACTAACTAAGGGGTTGCCAAGGAAAGTGGTTCTTGATTCGTCGAGTGGGATGAGGTTAAAGCCCATGGGTTAATTTAACATGGTAGATACCAGTTGTGGTTTAACGAAGCCATATAATCCGTAACATACACTATATTTACATCCCTATGGCGTGTGGTAGTGTTTTTGAATACATAGCCAAGTTTTGGTGATGCTATTGAGAAGCACTTAATGTATTCACTTTAAGATAAGTTCATAACCAGTTTTAGGTGGTGCTATAGAGAAGCAGTCGATGGACTCATTACCTAATAATAGGTTGAACAATGTGCTATTAATGGTTCCATGTACCGTGCGGTGGTGCTATAGAGAAGCACATGGTTGACCACCTACGTGGTTGTGAAGGTTTGGCCGCCTTCTATGAAAGACAAGGGCAGTTTTTCTATAGCACTCTTGAGACCCGAGGTATGCACATGGCCTTAAAGCGCTTGATATGTATCGTAGAGTTAGCACATACTCAAGATTATAATATGTGTTGTGGGTGTCTCAACCAAACTCTGATGAGTTCACGAAAAATTCACTCATTAGAAAGTAAGTTGTTGCCTCACTTCAATGTTTATCAATTCAATCGAAAGACATTGATGGTTAAGTAAATATCCTTTCTTTACCCAGGAGTTCTTCGTTTCTTTTCACGCGCCATTAGTCGGGGATTGTTAGAAATAATGGCTTTTGAAAGCCTTTATTTTATTCCTATTAAATCTTTAGTCCCACATTGCTAGGGAAATTTGTCTTGGAGGAGTATATTAGGGATTTGTTGAGACTTATGGATGTGTCCCAAGGGGTATGACTCTTTTGTGAAGGAAAGAGGACTTACATGAGCGTGGGTCCACCACACGCACACATTGTCGCCATCACCCGCCCGCCAGACCGCTCGGTCGCCGACCAGCCGTGTACGTGGCATCACGACTTTCCTTTTTTGGACGTCATATCTTACCTTTTTTGGACCTAACAAATTGATTCTAAACGTTGGAAATGGCTAGTTGATTGATGTAATTGTGCAGCATTCAAAGCATCTCCTTAATACGTGATTAAAGCCTATCTTTAATACACGATTATAATTTGCAGCATTCAAAACCTCTTTTTAATACTCGATTATTATTTGGTTGTTTGAAATTTTGTAAAAGCTATTTTGAATTCTTATTTATATCCATTCTTCATTCCTCAAGAAAAAACATGCAGAAAGAATTCTTCTTCATTCTTCGTTCCAGATTTCTTCTCTCTCGCTCTTGGATACATCTGTCATGTGCAAACTCCAAAGCTTCTAATCACGAGTGGATGCATATAGAGGCTGCTGTGTTTACCTTGGGGAGCAATCGGCGCTATCAATTACTACCGAGGTCGATTCATAATTACTTTTAAGTTAGTGGTCCTCCCACGATACAACATTGAAATTCTTCTGATAAGTATTTTGCTTCTCTAATCCTCCTAGTATAGCCATAGTATTCTACCTCTTTTTCTTACAAGTGCAGCATCACGTTGGCATGAGGAAGAAGTGAAATCGGAAGTTGGAGGCTCTCTCTCTCTCTCTCAGAGAGAGAGAGAGAGAGAGAGAGAGAGAGAGAGAGAGAGAGAGAGAGAGAGAGAGAGAGAGAGAGAGAGAGAGAGAGTAAGGGTAATTTGTGAATAAAAAGATAAATTAAATTGAATATAAAAAATCTTGATTGGACGCGTGCGCTCAAAGCAATTAGGTTTTCACATATAGAATTGAGTGTTCATATTCAAATTACACATTTTTCTAAACACATTGTTAGGATACTGAAATCCGCAATATGTATTTTGATGATAGAAAACATAATGATTGAACTAATATATTTGTGTGGTTGTAAAATGACCAAAAAGACCAAGCATGGATGACAAGCCAAGCGTCACATGATTACATGATAGTGTGACGAGCAAAAGTAAAGATGACATGAAACATCTATGACAAGGAGATGATCAATTGCTACATCAATCGAGATATTGAAGAAATATTATGTAATTGATGTAATTTTCATTTCTTGCCTTAGATTACTTGTTAAAGCCTTGAAAATGTCTCTCACACATGCACATTGAACCATGTGAAATATCTTAAAATTAATATGGTATTAATTCTAGACAAAACCCTTAGGTTTCATACTTAGTCTATGCATTTACATTAGTATTAGTCGACCAATACTATTCCCCTAGTCGACTAATAGATGGTTGAAATCAACCTATGCATTTGTTTCATCATTAGTCAACCAGTAGAGATGCACTAATCAAATAATTTAATCAAAAACAATTTGCAGGACATGTCAGTCAAAAAAATAGAAGAAATAGTTGATTAACGATATATTAGTCAACTAACGTTTAAACAATAATATACTACTATTAAATTGAAAACAGGTTGAGACGTTTGGCTATCAAATTAGTCGACCAGAGTACTTCCATTAGTCGACGAACAATACTATTAGTCGACTAATGGTTGAACACTTGTTGATTAACGACGATAATGTTGTAAAATCTGGATTTACTTAACTAACCATCGTAAAGGGCATTTTGGACATTCTCTCTCACGAAATTTTTCTTTATAAATAGGGATTAATTCTAGGTTATTTGGACATGAAAATAGAGAAGAAAAGGAAAAGATAATCTGATATTGCCATGTGTGCTCTATCCTTCAACTTTTATCTTTTGGATCATTGTTTCTATTCTTCCAAAATATCAAATATTATGGAATAGAAACCTATTCACTTAGCTACATTTAGTCACAAGCTTCATCTTCAAGGCTATAAGGATTGTTGTATTTTTGCTCTATAAGGTGTATCTCGATTGTGAGGTATAACCTCAGGTGTTAAGGTGGTTTTGGTCGCGATAATAAGAGAGGTTGCTGATCTCAGGTTTATTAATATCGAGTTCACAATTGTTAAGAGTGTTTGCTAAGTTGTGAGGTTATACTATTCTTGTGTTTTTGCAAGTGAATAATGAAACTTTCATGCATGATTTTCTTAGGGATTGGCTGTAGGTACATCATATGTCTCAGTACTGCACAAGGGTACAAAAGTACAAAAAGAAAGAGGATAAAACAAAAAGAAACCCCAACCCTCAAGCGAAACCCAAAAAGTGTACACACCTGTACAACGCACTCCCTAGTCTACCCCATAGAAGTCCAAGTGGACAAGATCTCCGCCAGTCTCCATCTGTACCTCTAAAGATGGAGTGACCTGTTGAATACACTCCTGCTCTGGTGTCTCTGGCTCTGGACCTGAAAATATAGATGGGGCACATCATGTGTGACCCAGTAGGATATGTAACTAAACTGGTAGGACCCAGTTTAGAACCGGACTACCTATCTAAGAAGGTTGGTTTACAATGTAAAGGGGTTTATAGAACAAGCATAAGTGACCACATCATAACATAAAAGTGCTGAAAGTAATCAAGGAAATATGTCCACATGAGATATCAGCATTTAAGAATTAATCACAATTAAATTATCAGTTCACATGTTGGGAATCCATGTAAATAATAGGACACTTAAGGAACTGGACTTCACCCAGGGTGGGTGAAAAGTGGTACCCCAAACAGTGACACGAGCACCGTAGGGGGCCTCTCGTAACTCCTTCTGTCAGGAGTGAGAATTCTCGATTTTTGTGGAAAACAGAGCAAATCATCAATTACCGCCATGGTGCATCACGAGTATACCACTGGCCCCTCTAATCCTGTCTACTCTCCTTGTCAGTTGCCGGGAGCGTGGGTGAGAATTCATTTCTGTGTCCATTCCATAATGCCTACTTTTCATACGTATTTCCCCCGAAACCCATATCTAGAGCTTCACCCATCTTAGAATGGACTGAAGATTCCAGACTACTACACTCATCTCACTCTAAGTTTATCAATTATTACATCAAGTATTTCTTTTTGGCGGTCTCAATTACCGCTTTCACATTTCTTATTTCATTTCATCATTATCATATCATGAACATCTCTTTTCATTTTCATCTTTATTTCATGGCCAAGTCCATATGTGTATATATCAATTCCAATAATAGTACAATGTTTCTTTTCTTGCATATGAGATAAGCATAACATGAAAGCATCATGGGGGTGTTCTTTTCATAATATGCATTCATGACATATGAAACTGAAAGTTCATAACATGATCATTACATAAGAGTATCATAAACTTGGAACACACATAACATGTTAACAGAATCATAGCAATGAGAGTGAACTACAATTCTGACCGTGAATTCTGTTTTTGAATCTGGACTCTGATATATCAGTCTAAAACAGTTATTTCCAGCCATAATCTGAATTGGAGTTGAACATAAAAGTTTTAGGTATTTAAGTGATGTTTCCAAATTGTTTAAGATTGTTATCATTTGGATGTCTGTAGTAAGAGTTATGGCATTTTTTTCCACAGTGTGGTAAAATCTGTTTAAAACTGATACTATGTTCTAAGTCACCTATTTACATCTATCTATAGACAAAATTAGGTTTTTATTTCATCTTGAGAGTTGTAGCTAACTTCATGAACTTTCCAAAATATCTTGAATCATCAAAGGTGGAGTTTTCTACCAGAAGTTATGAATTTTTGAATATGCTGGACAGAGTTGAAATAAAATACAACATCAATGTGGAAGAACTAAGCCATACGACCATGTCACCTTTCCACACGACCGTGTCACCCTTTCACATGACCGGTTCATTTTCCACATGACCTTGTGGAACATGAGGGTTCAACCAACTTGGCCACACGGTCGTTTGTGGATTCCACACGGCCGTGTGGATCAGGGAGCATTCAATTATGCTCAATAGCGTCTAAGTTGACGCATAAAAAGAGTCGACATGACCGTTTCCCCAAAGCGACACGATTGTGTCGTCCGTGGGAACTAACTTTAGCGTCTAAGTCGATGCAGTTCACTGTCTCGAAGGACCACACGACCATATCATAGTTCAACACGGCCGCGTGGGGCCAAAACAACTACACATTCGTTTTACGACTGTGTGACCTTCTGAGGGTCGAACGACCACCATACGATCAAGACATGATTGTGTGGATGTGACACGAATCCCACACGGTCTCGACTCGACCATGTGGTTTCTTGGTACTATCGATTCCAGCTGCAATAAAAATTAATCCTATGTGATTCTAATCTAAATCTTAGCTAGCTTAGTTAAGAATCCTACCTGAGATTGTCCTTCACACAAGTCTGGGGCCCTTCTTCTCCTTGAAGACCGTTTAAACTATCTAGCTCCTCCTTCTTCTAGAATTAGGGTTTGGGTTCGTTTGGTTTTGGTTTGGGATCGACAGCAGAGGTGTAGCAAAAAGGGCAAGGAGAATTATTGTGCGTGAGCAGAGGGAAGGAGGCATGGAGATGAAAAGATCTTTCTAATTTTTCTTCCTTTTCTTTTGGATTTTCTCAAAAAATTTCCTTTTCAATTCTTCACGTAACCTCATCATCCACCTCAAAACCCTCCTTGATTGACACCTAGCTAGGGATTAGGTGAAAATGAACAAGGTCATGCCACCTTAAAGATGGAGGTGTCTTAATGGGTGAATTTTGGATTTAAATTTTTATCGAAATTAATTATACTCATCCACATACCAATATACTGAAGGGTTTTGTGGGTCTCAGGGCTATAAAATCGACGTCCTTCCTAAGTTGGTTGGACAACAAAATCGTAAAAGCCGCAAAAAATCAGATATTAAAACATTTTTAAGTCACGCCTTATGTAAGGTCCCTGGCTATGAGGAAAACACTAGAAGGGGGGTTGAATAGTGTTTATACAATTTAAAATGATAATTACACCAAATTAAATTCCTAACTAACAATAAGTACGGAATGAAAATAAATCCTAAAAATGAAACAATGCAAACACAATGATGTTTCAAGGGTTCGGATTACCCAAGTCAACTCCTGACTTGTTCCTAGTAATCATACGTCCCTTCCACCCGGATACCACCAGATACTCAAGTTAGAACTCTAACTTGAGGTTTCTTTAAAACCCACTTGTAGCAATTATACAAGTGAAATCGAAGTACACTTCGAGTCCTAGACTCCCACAACTTGGGAGCAAGCAAAACACTCTCACAACCCGAGAGTTAATCAAATAACAAAAGTTATGAAATATGAAATAAACAACACTTACAATCACCTATGCCTTGAAGTAGAACTTGAAGGAGAAATATGTTGTGTGTTTTAGTTGACTCTCTTGAAGAAAGGAAAGCCCTTTCTCTTGACTGCACCAAATGCCTAGAAGATTTCTCTTTGGTTCGAGGTTGGAGAGCAATAGATTGAAAGATAGCAATTCTAGGGCTTTAGGATTTTGAGAGCTTTGATCTTGGAAGATTGAAAGCTTGAATGGTTGAGTGAGTTTCTAACCTCTCAATGGAACAGTAGAGGCTGGCTTTATAGGTTTCTTAAAACCCTCAAACATAATTCCCAAAAGCCCCTTTGAAATCCGTGGAGAAAAACCCAACGGATAGAATTTGCACACGCGACAGTCGACTGTTGAACAAAACATAGTCGACTGCTGCACTGTGTCAGAGGGTAGGTGAGAATTCAAATGGTAACTTACACATGGACAATCGACTGATGAAGAGAAGAAAGTCGACTGTAAATCCAACATGCGACTGTGATTCCTTCTACAGGCGACTGGCCGCAATCTGGGTAAGTTGAGAAATTCTTGGAAAAGTCTGGGAAGACAAGACATGCGACTGATGAAGAGAAGACAGTCGATTGTAAATCCAACATGCGGCTGTAATTGCTTCTACAGGCGACTGTCACAAACCCTGACATTTTCCAGAGAGTTGAGTCTGCAGAGAAGCTCAAAGACAGACGACTATTGAAGCATGGACAGTAAACTGTGCCATTGGACAGTCGACTGTAAATACCACACCAGTCGACTGGCACTAGAGTAAGAAATATTCCAGAGTGCAAGTCCTGCAGAAGAATCATGGACATGCACTGTTGAAGCATGTACAGTCGACTGTTCCTTGGACATGTGACTGTAAATACATCATCAGTCGACTGGCCAAATCAAACTGAGAACGATCTTGGGCTGAAGATAAACAGGCGACTGATTAACAAATCACAGTCGACTGTCTCATGGACAGGCACCTGTGAAATGTACATCAGTCTCCTGATAGAGTTAAAGCTCAAGAAACCCAAAAATCAACTAATTAAGTATGTGTATAACATGCGACTGTTTTAAGACAGGCGACTGTAAAACATTCAGCAGTCGACTGTTGAAATCATAACATGCACATTCTTGATAGAAATGAATTGGGGTCTAAGGAAAGTTGGACTAAAGATTTCCTAAGACTGAAATGAAGATGTGTGTGTGCTCCAATATAGTTCTACTTCTAAGCTACATACTAGAAGAGAAAAAGAAGATTACATTCGTAGAACTCTCTGTTCTATCTAACGTATGAGCATGAAGTCTTCTAGGAGCTTCAATCACCATCTTTGATCATCCAATCCACTTTTCTTGCTTTCATTGATCTTTGAGTGTCATCCATTGCTAATTGATCTTCAAGATATGCTTAGGCAATGGATTAACTGCAAATAGGAGATTAGTCACAAGTATTTATGTTTGCTCATCATTAACATCAAGTAGGGAGAAGTCCAATACTCAACACCCTAAAGAATAAACCCTAGCCAAAATATCTACTATCCTAGGGTTGGGTCCGGCCAACCCCTAAAGATAGATCTATCAAATAATTGCAATTATAAACATGTGTATGTTAAACTACATACATGTCACTTTGCTATCGCGCGAAGCATCGTTTTCATCAACATGTCTTTATCCCCAAAGTGATGCTCCGCATTGGAGGTGAGCCGCTTCTCCCGAGCCGAACTGCGTCCCGAGCCGAATCGTGTCCCAAGACAAGCACCACCCTTGTCGCTGAGCCAACCACTTGCCGAAAAAAGTTTCACTTAAGTAGGATCGCTGTTAAAGATTTTGGATCCGATCCAAACCTCCTCCTCGTCTTGCTAGGACTCGAACAGAGGAATGGAAGAATTTTAGGAGGATGTAATAATTTTAAGTCTTAGTTCGAGTATGCTAAAAACCTTTTAGAGCTTCTCGAATTGATGACTTGGTGCATGTTTTCAAGGGGGTTAGCCCCTATTTATATATGGAGCCGACCCCCCTTACTCGTCTCACAAGCAATGTGAGACTAAAGTTAATGGAAGAAAAACAATTTCAAGTTTGCCTTCCACGAGGCCAAACTTTAGCGAATTATTCCTCCCTCATCGTTGAGCATCGCAAGTGATATCATATATCAAATCGAAGAGCATTGAACGATGAACGCATAGAAACAAACGAGGCTTAATTCCGACATCGTTTGGCCCCCTCAAATGTCGTCTCAAAGTTGGCCCAAAAACTACAGAAAGATGAATCTGGACAGATTTGAGCCCAGATTCATTCTTTCTTTGAGCAATGTTTTCTCCCTCACCAGTGATCCCCGAAGGCATACAATATGTCGTTTCGAAGGGCTTTACATGGTGAACGCTTAGAAACAAATTTTATGCAATTCTGAGGTCGTTTGACCCCCCAAACGCGTCGTCAAAGTTGACCCTATTCCAAAAACCGAATTTGGAAATTTCCAGCCGTTTTGATTAGGGTAAACCCTAGCTAAGCGGGCCCCCCATTCACTAATAGGTTGCATCAGACCTAAGCTTGTGCAGCCGGTCCGGAACATTCCTGGACATCTGTTTTGTCGAATATATCTTTTCTATGAGTTTGTGCGTACCACATCACATACGATCTAAAATATGTTTACAAACCTTTTGCTACATATTTAATTTATTTGCATCATATGCAATAATTCTACATCATTAATATCTTTTAGGCTATACCACAAATCTTTTGTGACATAATTAATTTCCATACATCCGATGTATAATTTTAGACTTTATTGTCACAAACCCTTTGGGACACTAATTATTCCCGTGCAACCGAGTGCACTCCTCCTTAATCCTTCATATTACTAAAACGAAAATCCTACTCGGTGTGAGATCCTACAGCCTTACCCTACTACAGGTTAGGGCTCAAACCCCCTATACGACATGACCACAAGTAGCAGGTGTCATCCTTGTTTCGGCATCATAATTACGTGATTGACCCATTGACTAAAATATCGTCGGGATCACTCTGACTGTGTCCGTGATGAATACTGTAGTTTTAGTCCCTTCGTAATAACTATGTCGCCTAGTCAAGCCTAGGATATGGTCAACTGTGATATGGTCAACTGTCAACTATAATAACTTGAACTCGGTTAATCTCCATCGGCCTTTAGTTTGTTAATGTTGGACTTCTTCCAAAATACTTTGGCCAAAGTTTTCACTAAAGACCAAACCAACTCGTGCGACACTAACTCCCCATTAACATGAGATACGAATCTTCTCTTAGTCATTATTCTCATTGCATGCTTCAAGTGTCGTCCAACCGAAGACCTTTCGACAGGCCTTGCCTTGAAGCTAGGTCAGAGATCTAAGTGACACTGTTCACGTAAAGGTTCGTATAATGACCTCAAGTCTAAGGATTAACTTACCTATCATCACTGAGAGTTATCACTGACAGATTAGTTAATATTAACCATATGATAACTCCCATTGGGTTGTTCAATGAACTCAATATCCAATAAGCACATGTGTCTCGTCTCTGACTTTGCCAAGTCAAACGACCATGAGATCATCGTTACCACTCCATGGTGAAGACAACGACACAATGGTCTATCCGATGTATCGATATCTTTTTTCTCGAAACATCTACAATCATGAATGATTTTAGACTATGCTACAAATAGTCAAGCAATTATCCAAGATCGAGATCTGCATCTCGATACTTGTTTGACCTCGTATCAAGTCTCATGACTTTACCTAAGTTCTAATATAGACTACATTATTAATAACTTAGGTAAATTCTTACCAAACAGCTTATGGTTATTTTGAATAAGATGTTTGTACACATATATAGAGATAAATTGCCTCGAGGGTATACACATCGCCAACATCTCCCATTTGCACTCAGGCCCATTTATCTCGGTGTCTCATACCGCTTTTACACATAAGTCTCTCTAGACTTCATGTGGTAGAGCCTTCGTGAGTGATCTATTAAACCATCTTCTATATGGACTTAAGGTGTTCTATGTTTCTTCTAGATCACAGATTTGAATCTCATCCAAATCGTTTCCTTGGTCTCTTGGAATCCATAATATTTGTCTTGCCTGGATCTCATCCAAATCATCGCACCTTTACAAGAATAATCTAAAATAGTCACTGGTAATCTTGCATGGTTCATAATCATTTAATAAAGTTTCAAACTCTTTGATCACTTTGTTAAAACATATGTTCCGACTCCTTGATGCCTCACATGATTTTGATTCGCCCCCACTGACTTTGAAAACTCCATGGCTGATTCATATAAGTTCGTTCTTCTAAATCATTTTTAGAAAACAGACTTTACATGCATACTCCAGCTTTTATGGTCATCATGAGCATTTACATCGAGTCTGATCTGAATAGATCTGTACACAACTGTTAGCGAGAAGGTTTCATCACAATCTATTTATAGGAGTTCTAATGATAACTATTCTCAACCAGCATAACTTATACTTCACTATTTTCCATTTGCACTAATCTTCTTTCTTAAAGATTCACTTGCAGCCAAAAGGAACACTTCAGTTGGGCACGTCTTCGAAGGTCCATACCTTATTTATGTGCAAGGACCTTTTTTGGATTGCATTAAGCCATTTCTTAGAGTCACTACTCCGAATAGCATATTGAAAGTTGTCTAGGCCATCATCAACTATGATGTTTTCCTCGAGTCTTTCATCTCACGAAGCTCGAGTAATCCTGAGACTTCCATATGATTAATCTGAGGAATATCATATTGAAAAACTCTTGATAGAACCTTATGAAGAACCAAGGCACTATTATCTGGGGCTTAACCCAGTAGGATGATTGTAACTTAGAGTCACTTGCCATGTATCGCACCATGTCTAACAGATTATGATTCATGCTGTCCAACACACCGATGTGTTAAGAGACTTGACCTGAGAGAAAATCTCACCTTATTTTAATTACGCAAGAATTACACAGCTAAGTATTTGCCTCTTCGATCTGATCGAATTAATTCAAATACTTCTGTCTTTGTGTTCTCTATTTTATCAGACTTGTGTTTCTTCAAGAATACATATCGTAGTAAAATAAGTATACTATATTTAGGCTAATTTAGACTTGGGTCCAGATACATCCATATGTACGAGACCACGAGTTTTTCAACTCATTCTCCCACTGTCTTACAGAAGGAGTTTAGCCATCATACCTTTGAAACAAGACTCACAAGTGTCTTTCGACTCATAATACGAGAGGTCAAGAGCCCTCTCCTTGTGTGACTTATCAAGTCTGTTCTCTTCGGTAAAACCTGGTCTATTTTGCCATAGATAAGTTTTTTGTCACTTGTGTATTCGTGTATTAACATCTAATACAATATCTTATACAAAACATTCACACCGAAATATTACTTCAGAAGCAAGGATGACCGGCGCCCCGTTTACGGTTTGGGCGCGGTGTCGTTTTACCGCAAGTGCACGGTTAGTGTAGGATGCGGGTTTATCGAACACAGGGAGGTGGATGGCTTGAATGGCTACTAGCCTTGCCTAGGTTGCGTAGAGCTACGCGGATAATAAGAGTGAGTAGTAAAGAAATAAAAGAAAGAAATAAAAAAGCACAAGAAATGAATCCCCGCTAACACGGGCTAGAGCATTCATGACACTTGGCATTCGACTTGACCCTGGGTGAGACATTGCTCCCAAAAGGTGGTATCTAGTGCCCCATGGGCCCGATATTCCGGTCGATGCCTAGGATGCGCTAGGTCTACCCGGTTTCGGACGGTGGGCATTCCCATATCCATTAACACCCTCCGCAACCGGGAGCATTAAGGACACAATGATAACTCCCAACATTTCATCCAAGCCGTTCCCACGTGCGAGGATTCGATGTCAACGCTAGGGGTGTGAGCTGTGGCTAGGGGATCAAACGCCAGTTTTATTTTCCATTGGCCCGACGGTCAAAGGCAGTCTTTCTCCCGTCAGTGACAATAAAACGCCCCCGCGTAACCCTAATGGCCAAATAGGTCAAATGTGATTTCTAGCAATACATCAAAGCGGATCTTGACGGGACAAGCATCCGGACCCTAACCCCCAACACAACTAGTGTGTTGCCATACGAATTGGACTCACATTGCTAGAAATCCCCATTGACACATTTCATCAAACACTTGCTATGCAATCAAGTCAAATGTAAAATTCCAAGCATCAATCATACTCTAACCTATATTAGGGTTCATCAAACGCTACTTAATGGTGAAGAACATAGAAACAAGCAATAAAAGAGACAAACAAACATTCACAATCAAGAAAAATGAAAATAACACAAAACAATGGAAATAAGGAGAAAAATACTTATCTTGCATTTGAAATCAACAATCCCTTACAAGAATTATTGGAAGATAAACCCTAATCTATGTAGGGAAATATGCCCTCAGATCATTTGTATTTGATGCAAATGATAATTTAAGCTTAGATAGGGACTATTTTGCATTTGATGCAAAAGAGATTAAATGTATTTTAAATAGTTTAAGACAATATTTAATAATATAAACGCAAGGAAAAGTTCACGGGTAAGACGGGAATGTCCCGGTCTAGACCCAGGTTCGAACGGCATCCAAATCGGACGCCAAATGCTCAAGATATGCCCAAAAGAGTTCAACGGGTCAGACCAGGCTGACCCAGGCCAGACTGGGTCTGACCTGGGTGCCTGGCCAGACCCAGGCACAGCCAAGGCCCGCTTGGGCCTGGGCGCCCGGCCCAGGCCCAGGCCTGGGTGCCTGGGCGCTGGGCGCCCAGGCGTTCTGGCCGGGCGACCGGCCCAGCCCAGGCGCCCGCCTGGGAGCCAGGCGCCAGGCGCCAGGCGTCTGGGCGCCCGTGCCCAGACCTGGGCGCCCGTGCCTAGGTCTGGGCAGGTGCCTAGTCAGCCTTTTGGGGCTGTGGGGCCCACTTGCTGGGCCCTACTAATGGGTGCAAAACCCTAGATCTATTGGGCAGATTTGACGGCTGGTTTTTGTGAAAAACAAGTCGTAGGCTGAACTTTGGACATACAATTGAGTGGTCAAACGAACTCCGATTGACGAATGGGTTTTTCCTATGCGTTCACCGTTGAACACCCTTCGAATTGATAGGTTGTATCAATCTTGAAGTTCAATGGTGAGGGAGTTAAAATTCACGGAAGTTTGCACTTTGTGAAGTACAAACTAACTTGATTTTATTAACCCAATTAATAGTCCCACATCGGATTTTGAGTAAAGGGGAGCAGTCAGCCGCCTATATAAATATGGGTCTGCTCTCCTCCTCAAAACTCGTCCCAAGCTCTAGATCTGAGCGGCTCTCGTAAATGTTGGAGCACGCTCGGATCTAAGTTTAAATTAATATTTCTTATCTCCCTATAAATTTCTGTCTTGCTCCTAAGGGCTCTAGCAAATCCGTGAAGGAGTTTGGATTCAGATCCGAAATCTAGGCGGAGGTTTCACTCGCGTGAAACTTTCTTCGACGGTTGGCTGGCTCGGCGACATGGTATTGATCGCCTCGGGATGCGGAGCGGTTCGGGGAGCGGTTCGAGGAGCGGCTCGGCGTGGGACGTGAGCGGCTCGGAAGATGGTGCGGAACATCTCGCCTGCCCCAGGCTGAGATTCCGGGTATGTATTTAATTAAGCATTAGTTTAATTTAATCGCAGTAGGCTAGATCCTTCTTGGGATGGTCAGACCCATCCCAAGTCGGCATAGATCTTGGATTAGGGTCTTGGACCTTAGGGTTAAATGTTAATTAGAGTAACATGTTTATTTTTCCCGGCTTATCTGTCTATGTTCCGTCCGACTTAGGACGTGCATAGAGTTTTTGTGCCATAAGGGTCCCAGAAAACCCTTCAGTGGTATCAGAGCCTGTTTTGTGTTACGATCTAGCCTGCGATTTTATTAAACATATGAAATGCTTTTAAATACTTTTAAAAATGTTTTTAAAGTTATGAGATAAATTTTAAAAATGGTTTTGATGTTTAAAAATCTATATGATAAATTTTTGAATATGAAAATTTTTAAATGACGTTTTAAAATTTATGTGATAATTTTTAAAACTAATTTTAAATCTTTTAAAATTTATGCGATAAGTTTAAAGTGCCTAAAAATTTTATATGATAAAATTTTAAGCATGAAAGTTTCTAAAATGATGTTTTAATTTTATGAGATATTTTAAAACTGATTTTAAAGGTTAAAATTTTTATGCGATAAATTTTTTAAAAAAGTAGCATGCAAATTTGTGATTTTAAAAACGAGTTTTTATGAGATAAAAATAAAATAATTTTAAAATCATATTTTAAATTTAAATGTTAAATTTATGTTTGCATGCTAAAATGGTTTATGTGATAGACATTATTCTATTTAAATTGTTAAATAGTTGTACACTTTTATTTTATGCGATAAAATTAGTGTAATCATATGTTAATGGCTATGCATAATCTTGTCCCTTATTTGATAACACAAGACAACCCTTTAGGTTAGCCATTAAGAAATGATTAAAATTTATTACTTGAATTTTAATGACATGCTATGTTTTAATAAAACTTTTAACAACCCTTTAAGACATAATTCATGATTAGGGTAGTCCTTTTAATGAATCTTAATTCTAATTGTTATAATTAATTCTCATTAAAGGACTTCGCTTTTGGCGTTGTTAATAAAGTTTATAAAATCCTAATAACGATTAGGATAGCACGTGAACCTTATAGTTGATAAGGTCTTAATAAAAGTTATTAAACAAATCCTAAAATTTTGAATTTAAGGATGCAACTAGTTGATATGATTAATTCGTTGTTAATAAAAGCTGTTTAGTCTATGGCACACATACAAAAATGACAAGCTTCATTCAATGGACCATGATCCAGTCAATGTGCTTGGCTAAGAGTTCTGGATCACCCTTTAAGGGATAGTGATCCTGGCTTAGTCAATTCACTGGCTGTGTTCCGCTAGACCGCAATGTCGCGAATCATGATTGTATGACACCCTGGACTATATCTAAGTCAAATACGTTAATAATCTTTTTCAAGATTAGCCGTAGCCCTCCTTGTTTTAGGGGTTAGCTACTATAGGACCCGTGTTACAGTTGTTGAGATACCCTCAAGCTGTGACATGGCAACCCTGTAGAAACCAACTCCTTAAATACATAAGATGAAATCTTGACTGACCCAAACCGTCGTCTCGTACCCCGAGCGCCGGCGTAAGTTAAGTCAATGATGTTGTCTGACTAGATGTAGTCTAAGTCCTGACCCAAACCAACGTGTCGTGAATACCCCGAGCGCCGGAGCAAGTCAGGCTAGACACGAAAACAAGGGTCTGACTAGACTAGACATTGTGATTTGGATGAGCACCCTCACGATCACAAATGGCTAGGGGTAAAAACCGATTAAGAGGGTTATATCTGATATGATCGATGAAGAGTCATCTTCCGATCGCAGAGTGAAGCAACTTGTTGAGCTACCCTCAAGGTTGTTAGGCTCAAGGTGATTGGACCTCTTACCCATTAATTTTAATTTGATTAAATCGTTCGTTATTAAGCTTTGAAACGATCGTAAAAATAGTGGGAGGATATAGATAGATAAAAGCCATTCTACCTATATTTAATTTTGAACATATGCCAAAACTAGGGCAAGACTATGTTTACCGAAGGAATCAAAATATAATTTTTTAATGGAATTAGTTAATTGGTCAAATAGGTTGAGTAATTGAATATCAAGTTAAATTCTAATTGATAGGATTAAACTATACTCTCGTTGACATTAAAATGACCTTCTAAAGAACAGACTTAAGAAATACGATTTCATTAAGTTCTGGGTCCAACAAATAAATTCACGCTACATGTCACCCATCTCTATATGAGGCAGCTTGAACATATATGATATTCGAAATATGTTTCTCCATACAACTTGTCGAGCTACCCTCAAGGTTGTATGGACAAACAATTTTGATCCGCAAAGTTCGAGCATTCGATCAAATCGTTTGAGTCGAATACGAGTGCATGAGCGGTGCAAGACTATGTATCCAATCGGATCTTGAGACAAGCAACTTCTTGAGCTACACTCAAGATTGCACCTCTCAGGCGTTTGGATACATAAGATGCTTGCGTAGCTATTTATTTATGTTGGGCTATTTATATCTAAATGTGATTTAGAAAAGGAAGAAGGCACTCCGGAAAATCAATCGAGTCAATAGTTTAATTTATCATTAGTAAAGGCATAAGTAGGAGGAAATGAAAATGTGACATATTTTGATGTCACGATTTCAAAATTATTGTTATACAAAAAGTTAACACATGTTGACGAATGTCGTCACATTGCTTCTAAAGCAATGAATAAATATGTATAACGATAATATATATATTAAATGTTAATATATAAATACACTAGATAGTAGCAAACGTGTATGAAAAAATAGACTAGGCCGTATCGAGAGACTAAGCTTCACAAGTCACATAAAGAGGGGTCTGACCTCTCGTATTATAAAGTCTGCGGACACTTGTGAGTCTTATCCTCTTAGATAGAATGGCCGAAACCCATCTGTAAGACAGTGGGAGAATGAGTTGTCGAACTCAGTCTGGTACATACTGATGAACCCGAGTCTAGATTAACCAAATTAAGTTATTCGTATATTTTATTAAGATACGTGTTCTTGATGAAACACAAGTCTGATAAAATAAAGAACGAAATGACTAAAGTATTTAAACTGATTCGATTAGATCGAATGGTCAAATACTTAGCTACATTAAATCTTGCGTAATTAAAAGAAAATGTGATTTTCTCTCAGGTCAAGTCTGTTAACACATCCGTGTGTCAAAAGGTATGAATCACACTTAGTTAGACTTGGTGTGATCTATTGTAAGTGACTCTGAGTTAAGTCCTCCTTCTGGTTTAAGTCCCAGATAGTAATGCCTAAGTTTTGATAATGTTCTGTGAGGACATTATCAATAAGATATTCATTAAATCAATCATTAGGAAGTTGTATAATTACTCGTATTTCGTGAGACGAAGAGTCGAGTTAAACATCATAACTGATGATGACTTAGTCAACTTCCGGGATGAAATCAGAGTAGTAACTCCGATTTAAAAACTTGATGCAATCAGAATAGGTCCGTGTGCGTAAATAAATTTTGGAATTTAGTTTACGTGTACAAGGAAAATGTTTCCTCACTTTCTGCAAGTAAATCTTTAAGTTGAAAGATTGGTGCAGAAAGGAATATAGTGAAGTGCAATCATGTTGGTCAAGAACGGTTTTTCCATACTAATTCCTATAAAACGGATTATAATGAAACCGTTTTTCCCCAGCAGATGTGTACAGAACTACTCGGACAAAACTCGATGTAAACGCTTAAGGTGACCATGAAAATTGGAGCATTCACTTACAAGTTCGTTTTTCTAAATATGATTTAGACGGACCAACTTATATGAATTAGCCAGATAGTTTTCAAGGTCAGTGGGGGCATGTAAATTACATGTAAGGCATCAAAGGGATGGAACATATATATTTTGATGAAGTGATCAAAAGAGTTTGATACTTTATCAGAATTAGATATGAGCCATTTATGACCATTAACTAATTTAAGATTATTATCGTAAGGTACGCTGAACTGGATAAGATCCAAATAAATAAAATATTATGGATTCCGACAGACCAAATGAATTACTTGAATGAGATTCAAATGGTTGGTCTAATATGAACATAGAAACTCCTTAAGTCTATAGTGTAGACGGTTTTAGCAGATCCACTCACGAAGGCTCTACCACATGAAGTCGGGAAAACTTATGTGTAAAAACGGTATTAGATACCGAGATAAATGGGCCTGAGTGCAAGTGGGAGATGTTGAGAGATGATACCCTCGAGGCTATCTATCTTCATGTGTGAATAGCACAAACATCTTGTTCGAAATAACAGTAAGCTGTTTGGTAATAATTTATCTAAAGTTATGTTATAATGTAGTTAACATTAGATATTAACTTAGGTAAAGTCCTGAGACTTTATGCAAGGTCAAACATCTATCGAGATGAGTATCTCGATCATGGAGAAATGTTTGATCGTCTGTAGCATAAGTCTAAAAGGGTTCGTGGTCGTAGATGTTTCGAGACAAGGATATCGAAACATCGGATAGACCATTGTGTCTTAGTCTTCACCGTTTAGCGGTGGCGATGATCTCATGATCGCTTGACTTGGCGAAGTCGTAGACGAGACACAAGTGCTCATTAGAGAATGAGTTCACTGAACGATCCACAAGAGTTATCATATGGTTATATTGACCAATCTGTCAATGATGACTCTGAGTGATGATAGGCTAGTTGGTCTTTTGACTTGAGGTCATTTTGACGAACCTGTGCGTGAACGGTGCCACTTAGATCAAATGACCTAGCTTCGAGGCAAGGCCTGTCGAAAGGTCTTTGATTGGGTGACACTTGAAGCGTATGAGGAGAGTAATGGCCAAGAGAGGATTCGTCTCTCCCGGTCAATGGGAGTTAGTGTCGTAGGATTAGTTCGGTCTTTAGTAAAAACTCTGGCCAGAGTATGTTGGAAGAAGTCCAACATTTTTGACTAAAAGATCGATAGAAACTAACCGGAGTCAAGTTATTGGGGTTGACAGTTTGACCGTACCCTATACTTGATCTATACGACATAGTTTAGACGAAAAGACTATAACTGCGAAATTCATCACGGAAACAGTCAAGGTGGTCCAGACAATACTCATGTCAATGAGTCAACCACTTAATGATGATTCCTGAAGCAGGGACGGCAACCACTGCTTGTGGTCACTACCGTATAGGGCTTCGAGCCCAACCTGTTGTAAGGGTCAGGCTGTAGGGTCTCACACAGAGTGTGACCTTCGTCTAGTAATAGGTAGAAATTAATTAGGGAGAATAATTTGCAGTTGATGCAAGGGATAAAATATTGCAAAAGATGTTTGCAATAATCTCAAGCATTCGGGATAAATGATCCTGAGTGCAAGTGGGAGATGTAGGGAAATATGCCCTCAGATCATTTGTATTTGATGCAAATGATAATTTAAGCTTAGATAGGGACTATTTTGCATTTGATGCAAAAGATATTAATTGTGTTTTAAATAGTTTAAGACAATATTTAATAATATAAACGTAAGGAAAAGTTCACGGGTAAGACGGGAATGTCCCGGTCTAGACCCAGGTTCGAACGGCGTCCAAATCGGACGCCAAATGCTCAAGATATGCCCAAAAGAGTTCAACGGGTCAGACCAGGCTGACCCAGGCCAGACTGGGTCTGACCTGGGCGCCTGGCCAGACCCAGGCATAGCCAAGGCCTGACTGGGCCTGGGCGCCCAAGCCCGCCTAGGCCTGGGCGCCTGGGCACTGGGCGCCCAGGCGTTCTGGGCCGGGCGACTGGCCCAGGCGTTCTGGGCCGGGCAGCCCAGGCGCCCGCCTGGGCGCCAGGCGCCAGGCGCCAGGCTGGCGCCTGGGCGCCCGCGCCGAGACCTGGGCGCCCGTGCCCAGGTCTGGGCAGGCGCCCAGTCAGCATTTTTGGGGCTGTGGGGCCCACTTGCTGGGCCCCACTAATGGGTGCAAAACCCTAGATCTATTGGGCAGATTTGACGGCTGGTTTTTGCGAAAAACAAGTCGTAGGCTGAACTTTGGACATACAATTGAGTGGTCAAACGAACTCCGATTGACGAACGGTTTTTTCATATGCGTTCACCGTTGAACACCCTTTGAATTGATAGGTTGTATCAATCTTGAAGTTCAATGGTAAGGGAGTTAAAATTCACGGAAGTTTGCACTTTGTGAAGTACAAATTAACTTGATTTTATTAACCCAATTATTAGTCCCACATCGGATTTTGAGTAAAGGGGAGCAGTCAGCCGCTTATATAAATAGGGGTCTGCTCTCCTCCTCAAAACTCGTCCCAAGCTTTAGATTTGAGCGGCTCTCGTAAATGTTGGAGCACGCTCGGATCTAAGTTTAAATTAATATTTCTCATCTCCCTATAAATTTCTGTCTTGATCCTAAGGGCTCTAGCAAAGCCGCGAAGGAGTTCGGATTCAGATCCGAAATCTAGGCGGAGGTTTCACTCGCGTGAAACTTTCTTCGGCGGTTGGTTGGCTCGGCGACACGGGATTGATCGCCTCGGGATGCGGAGCGGTTCGAGGAGCGGTTCGGGGAACGGTTCGAGGAGCGGCTCGGCGTGGGACGGGAGCGGCTCGAAAGACGGTGCGGAACATCTCGCCTACCCGAGGGCTGAGATTCCAGGTATGTGTTTAATTAAGCATTAGTTTAATTTAATCGCAGTAGGCTAGATCCTTCTTGGGATGGTCAGACCCATCCCAAGTCGGCATAGATCTTGGATTAGGGTCTTGGACCTTATGGTTAAATGTTAATTAGATTAACATGTTTATTTTTCCGTTGTTTATCTGTCTATGTTCCGTCCGACTTAGGACGGGCATAGAGTTTTTGTGCCCTATGGGTCCCAGAAAACCCTTCAATCTAAACTAACCTAAAGATCCCTTGAAAGAGGCTGAAAAACACTGGAAAAATAGGGAAGAAGCACCCCCAAGTCGTGCCCACACTTACATTTATAAGCCTCCTCAAAACCCTAATGGTTCGGGTCCAAAAACCCAATAAAACTGCCAAAACAGGACCACCCGATCGGTTGAAGTGTCAACCGATCAGGTGGAAGCAAACAGAGATGCACAGCTTTTGAAATTGACTCCAACCGATCGGTTGGACTCCCAATCGATCTGTTCAAGTTAAATTTCAGACAGCAGCCAATTTCAGCACCCCGCTGCGCTCAGAAAATTTCAGAAAAATGTAGAAAAATCGGATTTGGGCATGCGACCTATCGTTTGAAGAAAAGGCCACCCGATCGGTTGAAGTGTCAACCGATAGGGTGGGTTCTTCCCCAAAATGACCCGGAGAGATGACCCGATCGGTTGGGAAGTCAACCGATCGGGTGGCTTTGCCACACAAAACAGAGAGCACTGACGTGACCACCAGATCACTGAACCGATCGGGTGGGGTCTTCTTCATTTCAGCTTCTGTCCGGGTCGGATATATGTGCACGAACCGATCGGGTGGGTGATTGCGCCCCGGATACACGTCCCGGAGCGGCGACGATCGTAGTCTTACCGCAAGCGCACGGTGTAGCGGCGAGCGGGTATCGAACACAGGGAGGCCTAATAACAGTGTCTTCTTCGAATCACATGGCTATAGGAAAAGTCGGGAAATGTTCGCAAATGTGCGGTCACAGTCGTTCAGATGTATAAAAGAATTAACAGATTAATAAAGACGCTTAGGGGATAGGGAGTCCCCGCTACTTGCCGTATCTCATCATTGTGACACGTAGGTTTCACGATTGCTAGACTTGAAAATTGGGTGAACTAGTTGCAACTAAATGTGGAACCAAGCTCACGCTCTCGCGCTATTGCCGGTCTATAGCCAACCTAGGGTAGGGTCCAATCTCTTGCAAACCCTAACCTAGGCAAACTAGCGTGAAGAACAACATCATCGTTCAATCGTATCTCGAGCCCACTCTCGTGCAAACTCGAGCTACGACCAAGGTTGGGATAGTTCCTACCCATCCAATCTCTTGCAAACGGGTATTGGTATAGAATTGCAATTGAAGAACCCTAGTTTCGGTCCAATCTCTTGCAAACCGATTCCGGAGGAATTCAATTGCAACCCAATTCGAATATCTAGGGCTTCCTATCGAATTGGGATCCAATCTCTTGCAAATCCCAATCGGTATGAATCCCTAGCTATTCGTATTATAGCAATCCCAAACTAACCCTAATCAACCCTAGCAATAGTTTCGCCAATTCATCACAAATTCGAAATTGGGCTCGTAGGGTTCATCCCTACGCCCTAAGACGATGAACTACTCACAATTCATAATAGAATGCAATAGAAATTCACAATCAAAATCAATGGAATTCATAGCAAAATTCAATAAATCAATAAAAATGGGGTTTTTGAGGGAGAGAGAGACAAACCAATGAAGAACAAGCTAGCATCCAACAAAATCTCACTTTTCTCTCCTCCCTTAAAGCTAAATCTAATCCCTAAAAAGTTAATCTAAAAAGCTGCAAAAAGTTCTGAAAAAAGCTCTCCTAAACTAGGTTAAAAACTGGGGTTAAATACCCCTCAAAATCGCCCAAAAAACCCTGACGAAAATGCCCCTGCGCAGCCTCAAATCCGCAGTTTCCGCTACAGGCAGCGCGGCTCACTCGGCCGAGTGACAAATGTCACTCGGCCGAGTGACGAACCCTGTACAGAAACAGAGAGTTGGGGGTCTCGGGGGTCGTCTCCTCGGAGGTCACTCGGGCGGATGGCCTTCCGTCACTCGGGTGGACGTCGGTTGTCACTCGGGCGGACCGTATTTCTCCACTCGGCCGAGTCAGTCATCGGAGCAGACTGACGGAAAACAGAGAGTTGGTGATTTTTGATGCCGTCGTCTTGGCTCCACTCGGGCGAGGGGTGACTCGGTGCTCAGCCGAGTGGTATGGCGATGCTCGGCCGAGTGCACGCTGATATGGGCTCTGTTGCGTGTCCGATCTGGCCGACCGAGCGGGCTGTCTATGCTCGGCCGAGTGACTCCTTCACTCGGTCGAGTGGCATGCTGAAAATGCCCATCCTTCATGTTTTTGCCTCCTCGTCGCTCCTACGACGTTCTTTCTCCTTCCACTCCTCTCCAATAGCAAAATACCCCTCAAGGGAGTCGTCGGTGACACTCCGGAGTGGGTGTATCTCAGAATCACTCCAAATCGCTCCAAATCTCCTGAAATACGACAAAAACAACAAATCGTGAAAAGCATCGCAATATTGTCGAATAAACGTGAAAAACACGATTTGAGCGATCTAAATGGCATGCAAACATGCAGAAAAAAGGTGTAAAATATGGAGTGATCAAAATCCCCCAAGCTTACCTCTTACTCGTCCTCGAGGAAGATAAGTAAGAAGCGAACCCGGTGGATAAAGATAAAGAAAACGGCGGAAAGGTGGAAAACGGAAAACGAAAAACAAAATAGAAAACGAAGAGGGAAGTTGCTAGATCATTTTCTCAGGACGTGGGTTTTGCCTACTCATATAGCATGCATCGAATATAAAACACATGTCAAAGACTTTTATTTTGATATCATAGTATAATGGCGCATTTGAAATAGAAAACCCAAAAATATCAATATAGCATGAAAAAATGGAATAATTCTAAGATTAACATCGTCTGAATCATTTAAAGCGGTATACAATATCGTAGATCGCACACTTTTCAATTGAATACTTTCTATAAGGAGTATAAGAGATATCACACGATAGAGTAGAAAGAATAGAAAAAGTGTGGTTTTCATGAAATGAATGCTAAGCGTAGATTTCTGGATTTCGTAAAACTTTAGCAATCTCACCGAGTATAAAATATTACTTAGCCTAGGTTGTCATGCACCGTCAAGTAGTCACTCTCTCACACATCATTGGATTCTCTCCCCCAAGCTTATCTATAAGCGTGGTGGCATATACAAAACGATATTTACATCCCCGTTTCTTATGAAGCTCCAAAAGTCAAAGAAAACAGAAATAAAAGCCAAGGAAGGAAGGAAGAGATAAAGTATATGAGATGGGATCGTTTTCGAACTTCTTTTCTCTTTTCTTCACTTATTCTCAAATTTCTCTCTTTTTTTTCTTTTCTTTTCTTTCATTTTTTTTCAATGAAACATATATACACAATGATCCCAAATCAAAGAGAAGGATATACAAGTATTTTTTTCTTTGGATTTTGGGGAATTTGGAGCATGTGATTTTAATAACGGGGGTATGCCAATAATAGAATCGCTAAGGGGAGATTCACCAATGAATTTAAAATAGAGAAATAATGTTCAAGATATGTGGAGAAAGAAATAAATGTATCTCTCAGTTCACTCTATAGGACGTGCATGACAACTTCAGCAGGGTAATATAATCTACTCAGTTTAATCTCAAAAAGTAAACTAATCCAGATTTATCATTGCTAGCAACAATTCAATCAACCTGAAGTGAAATGTACAAATCATGCATATAGAAGTGATATGAGAGAAAAGAAAGCAGTACTCCAGATATAAGCACCAATGCGTGAATCTTGGTGTGTTTTCTACGATAGCATACATATGAATCATCAGACATCAGCTAATAATAGAATTTCATCCATTTTCATACACCAAAAGCGAGTGGGTTACTATTTCTAAATGCAAGCAGGACATAGCATATGATATCAGAAATAAAAAAAACTATGACATGACAAATATAGCATGCATATAGAGAAAAGCTAACACCACGTCATCATCATCACAGAAAAGTCATCTCTAGCAAAAGATGAAAGAAATAAAGATAAACGAAAATAAAAACTATTTACAATGCGGCACACAAGGGAAATAAGAAAAACGTGATGCATGGTAAAAAAATGAAAAAGTGATGAAAAATGGGTGAAAAAGTGGAAAAAACGTGGAGAAAATAAAAATAAAAGGTGACAAAAGCAAAGAGCGTGAGAACTCACTCCCCCAAGCTAAAGTGCACAGTGTCCTCAATGTGCGAAGTGTGGCACACCGAGAGACGTGTAATGGGAGGGGGGGGGGGGTGGGTATGCATGCATGGTAAAAAGAAATAAAAAAAACAAAATGAAAAATATGATGCGAATGTGATGCATGCAAGGATAAGAGTGATGCAGATATGTGTGTGTCACCAAAAATACTCTCCCTCACTCCTGAAAAAGAATATAGGATGATATGATCAAAATGTGGACAAAAATAGTGAGGGGAAGGGGATGGGCAAAAAGCATCAGGACCAAGCAGAGAATGGGCAGCATAACGACAAAAAATCAGTGGCATCAAGGGTGTGCCTAAGCTGGTGGGGCTGCGCCATCTCCGTCCTGAGGCGGAGGTGGGGGGGGGTGGTGGACATGTCTGCTGGGTGGGTGGTGGTCGTGGCAGTCGCTCGAGAATCTGGGTCAAGCAATAGTGAATGCTGGGAAGTAGCTCGAGGCGGTGCTGCATGGCGGTGACTGTGGAAGACAGGGCCCTAAAATCGCCCCGGAGTCCACTCAACGCCCCCTCAAGAGCACGAACGCTCTGAACTAAGGCGTCAGGGGGTGGTGGAGCGGAGGGACGAACAGGTCTAGGCTGAGCTGGTCGGGGCTGTCTAACACGGGCGGTGTAGGTGATCGGGACAGCAGGCATGGGTGGTACAGGTGCTGTGCTCACTAGTGGATGCCCAGCCTCGGTGCGAGGCTGGGACGTAGGCTGGTGTGAGGTGGAAGCAGCAGCAGTGGGAGTGGAAGAAAAAAATCGGTGACGAGGCGGCAAGAGAGGTCAGTGACACAGACGTGGGAACAGACGTCACGACACTCTCAGACAGGACAGCTACGGTGGAGACAGAGGGGTCAACCGCTGGGGAGGAAGTGAATGGACCAAAAGGTGATACCCCAGCGGACAACAAGCCAGACAGGGACCGTACAACGTCAGGAAAAGAAGGCTCGCCGCTCTCAACTATAGTAGGTGGACGCTCGGGTAGCAGAGAGGTGAGTGGCTCAATCGACAAGGGCACAGCAGTGGTGGTGGTAGTGGCAGACATGGTGGGCGTAGGCTCAGCAAGTGTACTCCCGACACAGACAGAAGTGTGGACAGAGGTATCGGGAGTGGCAGAAAGTGCAGGCTCAGGCTGAGGGAACACAGGGTCAGCTAGCGGTGTAGGGTGTGCAGGTGGTGCAGGCTCAGCTCCCTCGGCCTCTAGCACGTAGGCGGCGGGGATCAGGAGATCCATCGCCGGAAGCCAGTCTTCGTGTGCCGGTGCTATGTGTGTCCGAGCTGGGCTCGGGAGGATCATGTAGTCAGCACCGAACGGACCGTGCAACCATACCCAGTGCCGCTGGCCGTGCGGACGAAGCATCTTCATCCGGGCCATGACGTCTATCGAAAGTGCAGTGGGGCCCGGGGCTCGTCGCAGGTCAGCCGGAAGGTCCTCGCCGGTCATCAGGGCTAGCAGAGTGATCAGACCGCCGCAACATATCGGGGAGCGAGCGCCCACCGATACGATGATGCGGTCCAAAAACCAGCTAGCGACGTCAATCTCAACGGCGGGGACCAACGTAACTCCATCCCTATCTAGAACTCTGGGGCGAGTCATCGCGTAGAGCATATAGAGCTCAGGCGTAGACATCGTCCCAGGCTCATACCTCGCTAGAAAGGTGGTCGCCATAAGGCGCTGTGCTATGCGGAGGCAGGGGTGGACAATGGCCGAGGCCTTGGCCCTACTAGGGTCAAAGGCCGGTGGTAAACTTGTGATCCGGGCCCAGAAGGCGTGTGAATCGAAGGATGGGGGAGGGATGTGTGTGGGGGCGTAGGCTCGGTCGGGTGTGGGGACATCGGGCCACTGAAAGAACGCTCGAAGCATATCGAGAGTGATCTGACACTCTCGATCCATGAGTCGGAAGGAGCATCCCTCAGCGGTCCGGGCGATCGAGCTAAGCACCTCGAGTGTCGGACGGACGTAGGTGTCCGCCGACACGGAAAGAAAGTCTCGCCAACCCACGTTGTCGTACAACGTGAGCATCCCCTCAAGTACCCCCAGGCGGCCTAGGTCTGCAAGGTGTGCGAACCTGGAGGGCACTATCGAGCGCTGGGCGATACGCTCAAAAGCGACGTGATGTGCGTCGTTTCGGAACGTAATACCCAGCGGCCCGACGATAGGAGCCGGTGGTGGCTGTGCGTGGATGGGCTCGGCTGGGAGTGGCTGTAGGTGAACGGGGTCGGCTGGGAGTGGCTGTGTGGGGTGTGGTGGTGAAGCAGGAGGGGAGTCCTCCATCTCGTGGGAGGGGCCGGGCTCATCCGGCCGCTTCCGCTTGGCGGAAGCTCCCCGAGTGCGTGGCCATGTACGGGGCGGCATGTGCGCCCTGAGTGCTCACCCAACTAATATAAAACACGGCGTGCCAAAATAAATGGAACGATGGTACCTGAACACGCCGCGAGAGCAAAACAACGGATGCGTGTGAAGACGCCGGCTCCACAAGGCCAAAAGCGCGTCCCGGAAGCTCCCCTAAGCTCCCCAAAGCTCCCCAAGATAGCCTACACATCAAACAAGAATATCAGCGTGTAAAATTCAAAATACATGGGGGGTTAGGGGTATAATAGATAGATAAAGAAATTAATTTGATTTAGGGGCTCGATTAGTGCACGGATCGTCGAAAAATAGGAGAAAATGGAGAAAACGGGCGAAATTGGGGTTACCGGAGGTCGGCCGGCGGCGAGGGAGTCGCCGGCGGTGAGGGGGTGCGGCGGTCGGTGATCGGCGCTCGGCCGCCGGCGGTCGGGCGGTCGAGGGCGGTGTTCGGGCGAGGGTGTGGTCGCAGCGGGCGAGGAGACGATCGGGCTCGGGCACGAAAAGAAAACTTGGGCGTTTCGAATTCCGCACCGAGCCCATCCGCTTATATAAGTGAAGTTACGACTCGGCCGAGTGACTAAATCACTCGGCCGAGTGAACGTAACGAAAAATATTTTTTTGAAAACTTCTCCCCGCTTACGACTCGGCCGAGTGTCTTTGCTACCCTCGGCCGAGTGGAAAAAGTCCATTCGGCCGAGTGGCACAAGCTACTCGGCAATACTCGCCCTAGGAGCGTATCAGTTTCACTCGGTCGAGTGAAGATATATACTCGGCCGAGTGGAAATTTATTCTGAAATTGAAAAAAGAACAGAGAGTTGGGTGCAGCAGACTTCCCTCGTTGGTGCGCCACTCGGGCGGACGACGTTGGCTGCTCGGCCGAGTGGATATGTTACTCGGCCGAGTGAGGCTCTGTTTTCTGCTGTGATGCTCCGTTTTGGCTCTAATCTCTGTTTTTCTTTCTCCAGTTGATTTCTTCCTTCTCCTAAGCCTCGAGCGCGTTCCTGGAGCGCTCTTCTTCGCCTTAGTCATCCTCCATATGATAGATATCCCGTTCTCCTCTCCTGTCAAAGAAAATAGGACCCGTTGTCAGAATTTTTCGGGCAAACGACTCAAAAACACTAACAAAATCTAAAACAAATATAAAGACCAAAGTAGAAAAAATGCGATAACCGTCGGGTTGCCTCCCGACAAGCGCTCGTTTGAGGTCTTGAGCTTGACCCCTATTGATTTTTAATTAACGCTTGATGTTGGGTGCATACGAGATGCACCCGTCGAACTTGCTTGGAAGACCACTCGGATTTGGATCATGGTGGTGTGAGGTCTTCCTCAGCGCCCCTTCGTCATAGGCAATGTTGGGGGGTGGCTCCCCCAAGCTAGAGCTTGCTCCGGTCTTCGACTTCGCCGGTGACACCGATCGTCGTATCGGTGGAGCTTTCTTTGGAGTCCTTAACTTCGAGAGCTTGCAGAGCTCCAGTATTCTTGCGACATCAGCGTCGCCATCATCAATTTCCATGGAGATATCGGGGGGGGGGGGGGTGCTCCATCTTCTCTTCTTCGGCCAAGTCTAGGCCTTCTTCGAAGCTATCTTCGTGGGGTGCGCCAATGGAATGGGGTATCGCCTCTTCAATGACATCATCAAGGAGGTCCATGTAATCTAGCTCTTCGTGATGCGGCATGTGCTTCATTGCCTTCGGTATATGAAGCTCCACTTCGATGTTGCCGACATTCAAGGTAAGGGTCCCCTCCCGCACATCGACGATGACACCGGCGGTGGCGAGGAATGGGCGTTCTAGTATGAGTGATGTATCGCCCTCCTCCTTGACGTCCATTATCACGAAATCGCATGGCAAACATATGCCCCCCCGGAACTTGGAGTGGGATGTCTTCTGCGATCCCAACCGGTCTTGTAATCCTCCCGTCCGCTAGTTGAATCCGCATGTCGGTAGGCTTCAAATCCGTGCCGGTATTCAACTTACGGAACATGGAGAGGGGCATGAGGCTAACACTAGCCCCCAAGTCCACCAATACCTTTTGTAGGGGGACGCCGCCTAGAGTGCAAGGAATCCGGAAACTCCCCGGATCTTTAAATTTGGCGGGCTCCTTCTCTCTCTTTGTGAACCAAGTCCCTTCCTCCGCGAGCATTATCTTCTCCTTCATCTTCCTTCCCGTGATCAAGTCTTTTAAGAACTTGGCATAAGATGGGATTTCCACTAAAACGTCGAGGAAGGGGATATTGAGGCTCACCCCTCTCAAATACTCGAGAAACTTGGCTAGCCGTTTCTCCATCTTGGCTCTAGCTAGCCGTTGAGGGAAGGGCACCGGTGGCATAAATCGGCGCTCATCAATAAGCTCCTCCATTCTAGACTTTTCTCCTTCTTGCGGCTCCTTCTCCTTTGCCACTTCAATTACCAGCTCGCTTTTTTCTAGATTCTCCACCACGGGCTTCTTGACTTGAGTCATGGGGGGAGTGGTATCCTTCCCTCCTCTTGTAGTAACCGTAACGACCGCATTGATATGGCCGGTGTTGCCCCGTGGATTCGGCTCGGGTTGAGCCGGCAATTGTTGGTTGTTCTTATTGAGCAACGCAAGTTGCTCCCTAATTTGAGCGACGACGGTGGCGAGAGAATCTTGTCCCGCCTTCAACATGGCATTGATCTTTCGTTGTTCCGCCATAAACTCATCCACTTTAGCTTCAAAATCCGGACGTGGTTGAGCTTGCGGTGGGTTGGGATTTCTCCACCCTTGATTATACCCGGGTGGCCTATAAGGTCCCACTTGTTGCCTCGGTGGGAAATTTTGTTGCTGTGGCCCCCTTTGTGGATAATTCGGTTGTGGTGGTGGTGAAGCCCGAGCTTGAGGAGGTTGGTGTTGCAGGGGGTTCAATGCTCCATCATTATTAGCATATGAGAAACCCGGATGGTTTCTATCGGCCGGATTGGCCCAATATCCAGAATTCCCCGCGACGTATTGGATTTGCTCCAAAGCTCCTTCTCCTTTCTCTCCTCCTACATACATGGCTTGCGATTGGTCTTGCCAATCGCTCATATGATTTGTCGGCGTGGATGTAGAAGGGGCTCCTTGAGGCTCCGTAATAAATTTCTCCAATCTCTCCACTACCTTATGGAGAGAGTCGAACTTGCTAGAAAGCTCCGCCACGGCCTTGGCCTCATAGATACTTGTGGGCTTCAAGGAGGATGAAGAATGTCCTCGCTCGTCCCCCATTGTTGGTTGTTCGAGGCCATCTCCTCAAGCAAGGCCGTAGCTTCATCGGGAGTCTTCGACAAAATGGCTCCATTTGTCGTGGCATCAATAATCTGCTTTGTCCCCGGTTGGAGTCCATTATAGAAACTGTGGACGAGCTCCCAATCCTCAATGCTATGATGCGGGCACTGATGTTGCAAGTCCTTGAAGCGCTCCCATGCTTTGTAGAGAGTCTCTTGAGGTCCTTGCTTGAAGGACATGAGAGCACTTCTAATCTTCACCGTCTTGGAGGGCGGGTAAAATTTGTCGACGAAGGCACTCGCCAACTCATCCCAAGTGGTGAAGATTCATTCGGCTTGCGTCCTCAACCAATATAATGCCTTGTCCTTGAGTGTGAAAGGGAATATGCGCAGTCTAATAGCATCCACAGAGACGCCCGGCATTTGGAAGGTGGCACACTTTGATAGGAAGAGCTGGATGTGGTAATGAGGGTTTTCATGGGAGTTCCCATGAAAAGGATCTTGTTACATAAGGACCACCAATCCGGTCTTCAACTCAAAATTTTTGTCGGCCGCCAACTCCGGCATGGCTATGGACGAGGTCGTGGAAGAAGTCTAGGCCGAAGCCTATCTCTTATGGAAATAATCCTCGCCATTCGCGCCGCCAATTCTTCGGGGGTCTCAGGATGGGTCATAAAATCTCCTTCCGTAACGGGTCTCTTCTCCACTCGGATCCTCCTCAATGTACGCTTGATCTCCAGATCATATAGTATCTCTTCGGGGTTCGCCGAGGATCTCGTGTACATGCAAGGGAAAACAGAGTTTCAAAGAAATGGTTAGCACAACGGAAGGGTAAATTAAAAATAGAAATAATACGAATAAAAAGAAAAATAGCTAGGTTATAGGAATCAAACACTATTGCCTCGGATACACGTCCCCGGCAACGGCGCCAAAAACTTGATCGCGCCCCGGATACACGTCCCGGAGCGGCGACGATCGTAGTCTTACCGCAAGCGCACAGTGTAGCGGCGAGCGGGTATCGAACACAGGGAGGCCTAATAACAGTGTCTTCTTCGAATCACCTGGCTATAGGAAAAGTCGGGAAATGTTCGCAAATGTGCGGTCACAGTCGTTCAGATGTATAAAAGAATTAACAGATTAATAAAGACGCTTAGGGGATAGGGAGTCCCCGCTACTTGTCGTATCTCATCATTGTGACACGTAGGTTTAACGATTGCTAGACTTGTAAATTGGGTGAACTAGTTGCAACTAAATGTGGAACCAAGCTCACGCTCTTGCGCTATTGCCGGTCTATAGCCAACCTAGGGTAGGGTCCAATCTCTTGCAAACCCTAACCTAGGCAAACTAGCGTGAAGAACAACATCATCGTTCAATCGTATCTCGAGCCCACTCTCGTGCAAACTTGAGCTACGACCAAGGTTGGGATAGTTCCTACCCATCCAATCTCTTGTAAACGGGTATTGGTATAGAATTGAAATTGAAGAGCCCTAGTTTCGGTCCAATCTCTTGCAAACCGATTCCGGAGGAATTCAATTGCAACCCAATTCGAATATCTAGGGCTTCCTATCGAATTGGGATCCAATCTCTTGCAAATCCCAATCGGTATGAATCCCTAGCTATTCGTATTATAGCAATCCCAAACTAACCCTAATCAACCCTAGCAATAGTTTCGCCAATTCATCACAAATTCGAAATTGGGCTCGTAGGGTTCATCCCTACGCTCTAAGACGATGAACTACTCACAATTCATAATAGAATGCAATAGAAATTCACAATCAAAATCAATGGAATTCATAGCAAAATCCAATAAATCAATAAAAATGGGGTTTTTGAGGGAGAGAGAGACAAACCAATGAAGAACAAGCTAGCATCCAACAAAATCTCACTTTTCTCTCCTCCCTTAAAGCTAAATCTAATCCCTAAAAAGTTAATCTAAAAAGCTGCAAAAAGTTCTGAAAAAAGCTCTCCTAAACTAGGTTTAAAACTGGGGTTAAATACCCCTCAAAATCGCCCAAAAAACCCTGACAAAAATGCCCCTGCGCAGCCTCAAATCCGCAGTTTCCGCTACAGGCAGCGCGGCTCACTCGGCCGAGTGACGAACCCTGTACAGAAACAGAGAGTTGGGGGTCTCGGGGGTCGTCTCCTCGGAGGTCACTCGGGCAGACGGCCTTCCGTCACTCGGGCGGACGTCGGTTGTCACTCGGGCGGACCGTCTTTCTCCACTCGGCCGAGTCAGTCATCGGAGCAGACTGACGGAAAACAGAGAGTTGGTGAATTTTGATGCCGTCGTCTTGGCTCCACTCGGGCGAGGGGTGACTCGGTGCTCGGCCGAGTGGTATGGCGATGCTCGACCGAGTGCACGCTGATATGAGCTCTGTTGCGTGTCTGATCTGGCTGGCCGAGCGGGCTGTCTATGCTCGGCCGAGTGACTCCTTCACTCGACCGAGTGGCATGCTGAAAATGCCCATCCTTCATGTTTTTGCCTCCTTGTCGCTCCTACGACGTTCTTTCTCCTTCCACTCCTCTCCAATAGCAAAATACCCCTCAAGGGAGTCGTCGGTGACACTCCGGAGTGGGTGTATCTCAGAATCACTCCAAATCGCTCCAAATCTTCTGAAATACGACAAAAACAACAAATCATGAAAAGCATCGCAATATTGTCGAATAAATGTGAAAAACACGATTTGAGCGATCTAAATGGCATGCAAACATGCAGAAAAAGGTGTAAAATATGGAGTGATCAGAAAGTGAAGCATGAGTGTCAAAATATCATTGAGGGTTCATCTCTAGAAAGAGGCAAGAACGAAATAGAGAAAGAAAAATGCATGATGGGAATGATGCATAAAAATGAAAAGAATTTTTTTTGAAAATTTTTGATGCATGAAAAAGGTGAAAAATGGAAGAAAATAAGGGAAACATGCATGAAATGCAACTCCCCCAAGCTAAAGCTTGCATTGCCCTCAATGCAGTAAAATTACTCATGAGAGGGCAAAGATAAAATAGGAGGGGAAATGCATCAAAAATAACAAAAATGACTACGGGTGATACTCTCCCCCAAGCTAATATAAGATATCCCCAAAAGATATGAAAATCCGATACGGGGCATAAAAGATAAAGGGGAGAGTGAACAATAGGTAAAACATGCATCAACACCCTTTGAGGTGGTAGTGGTCTCATGGAGAAAAATGACAACGGGACCAAGAAAAGTGCCAAAAGAGCAAGGATATGGTGATGGGGGGTGAAATGATAGAAGGGCACGACATGATGAGTTATTATGATGCAAAAGCAAACCTTAGATACGCCCCCCTCGCTAATTTGAGGAGAAGAGATTATTCTAATCTAAACTAGAAAGCTGTAAATTTCTACACTACTAGATTAGGATACACCTGAGTATAGGCGGATCCAAAATCTAGAGTGGGGCAGGTAGCTGCTCTAACTGCTCCTTCTGTGGCTCCGCCAGAAGCACTGTGCCACGTGTGCCAATGGACCCAAGCAATGAACCTCCAGCATCCTTAGTAGGTGTCCCCCTGTGACCTGCAAAGGACGAGGTGCATTAGTCCATGTCAAAAAATTATTTCCTAAAATAAATGTATCCCAGAGATAATCGTATGGAAAAATAATAAAGGGGTGACGAATACTCCCTGAGGATGGGTTGCTATCCTCTGTACTAGTGACGACCAAATCCTCGCTCTCCAAGAGAAGTGGCTCTCCAGGTGGTGACACACCGCAACATACCTCAGGGGAAGTTGATCTTGTGTCCTGCGAGAGATATGGTGTGTCAAAAACATACAAGTCTAAAGAAATAGGACGTGAAAAGCAAGGCTTAAATGTGGAGTGAAAGTGAGTATGAAAATCTCCCGGAATAGGGGCAATATGCTCAAGTAGATGCTCAGACGCAGAAGAAGTGGAGAGTGACGGTAAAGGCAGATGTGACTCGGGCTCCATGAAGTGGACCATCGTGTCCAAGCCCTCATGCACATTCTCCTCGACGATATGCTCATGCTCCACCATCTGCTCGATGTCCTGAATGACATCATCATGGTTGACCACAGGCCAAGGAAGAAGCATCAACAGAGATGGCTGTGGAGGTGGATGTGGAACGGACCACTCGTATGTGGTCGTGGTGTCCTCGTCCGCACGCACATCCCCCTCGCCGGTATGCATAAGCTCTGTAGTCGCCTTGGTGCCCTCGTAGGACTTATGTGGGGTATCCAAATCAAGATGAGAAGTCTCTCCCACAGATCCTAGAGAAATCACCCTATCCTCACTATCATCATCAAAAAATTCTTCGTCATCCAAGTTGTAGTGTTGGAAAATTAGGGTATCGGCATGAGATGTGTCTATGGTGGCCGATGGCATGGTGGTCTCAACCATGGAAGTGGGTATATCCTCTCCTTCATCCCCCCTTCTCGGTGTAGGCTCGGTGATTGGTACCATAAAGTTTTGTAATATTTGGCCTTGGTTAAACATGTCACTTTCAAGGAAAGACATGAGGCTTGATTTTTTTTGTGTTGGTTGAGGGATATAAGGTTGAGGAAATGGATGGGAGGTGTTCGGGCTAAGGTTGTGGGAAAATGTTTGGCCTTGGTTTAGGGTGGCTCTCAAGCGTAAATGGGCAATCATAAGGCATGTGCCCTGCCATCCCACAAGTCTCACATGCCACAAATGAATAAGGATCATATCCTCCCATCTGAGCATCGAAATTTGACCTCCACATAGTAATAGCAAAGATACAATGACAACAAAAATAAGAAAACTAGAGATGAGCGTCAATAGTACAAGAGAATAACAAAAAGATAATATAATGGTGGGGGAAAATTTTCTTGGTTATTGTATTTGTTTTTTGATGTGTAGTCTAACGAACCCAAGCTAAGCTAATATGAAACCGAACGCCTCCCTGGCAACGGTGCCAAAAACTTGAACGGCGCCCCGTTTACAATTTGGGCACGGTGTCGTTTTATCGCAAGTGCACGGTTAGTGTCGGGTGCAGGTTTATCGAACACAGGGAGGTGGATGGCTTGAATGGCTACTAGCCTCGCCTAGGTTGCGTGAGAGCTACGCGGATAATAAGAGTGAGTAGTGAAGAAATAAAAGAAAGAAATAAAAAAGGACAAGAAATGAATCCCCGCTAACACGGGCTAGAGCACTTATGACACTTGGCATTCGACTTGACCCAGGGTGAAAGGTGGTACCTAGTGCCCCATAGGCCTGATATTCCGGTCGATGCCCAGGATGCGCTAGGTCTACCCGGCTTCGGATGGTGGGCATTCCCATGTCTATTAACACCCTCCACAATCGGGAGCATTAAGGCCACAATGATAACTCCCAACATTTCGTCCAAGCCGTTCCCATGTGCAAGGATTCGATGTCAACGCTAGAGGTGTGCGCTGTGATTAGGGGTTCAAACGCCAGTTTTATTTTCCCTTGGCCCGACGGTCAAAGGTGGTCTTTCTCCCACCAATGACAATAAAATGCCCCTGCGTAACCCTAATGGCCAAATATGTCAAATGTGATTTCTAGCAATACATCAAAGCAGATCTTGACGGGACAAGCATCCGGACCCCAACCCCCAACACAACCAGTGTGTTTTCATACGAATTGGACTCAGATTGCTAGAAATCCACATTGACACATTTCATCAAACACTTGTTATGCAATCAAGTCAAATGTAAAATTCCAAGCATCAATCCTACTCTAACCCATATTAGGGTTCATCAAACACTACTCAATGGTGAAGAACATAGAAACAAGCAATAAAAGAGACAAACAAACATTCACCATCAAGCAAAATGAAAATAACACAAAACAACGGAAATAAGGAGAAAAATACTTATCTTGCATTTGAAATCGACAATCCCTTACAAGAATTATTGGAAGATAAACCCTAATCTAAACTAACCTAAAGCTCCCTTGAAAGGGGCTGAAAAGCACTGGAAAAATAGAGAAGAAGTAACCCCAAGTTGTGCACACACTTACATTTATAAGCCCCCTCAAAACATTAACGGTTTGGGTCCAAAAACCCAATAAAACTGCCAAAACAGGACCACCCGATCGGTTGAAGTGTCAACCGATCGGGTGGAAGCAAACAGAGATGCACAACTTCTGAAATTGACTCCAACCGATCGGTTGGACTTCCAACCGATCGGTTGAAGTTAACTTTCAGACATCAGCCAATTTCAGCACCCCGCCGCGCTCAGAAAATTCCAGAAAAATGTAGAAAAAACGGATTTGGGCATGCGACCTATCGTTGGAAAGCTAACGACAATGCCGACGCTAGACAAATAAGAGATCACCCACACTCCTACTGGACTGATAGCAGATCTTCAATGAATGAGCATCAGTGCGCAAAAGGGGAAGAAAAGGCCACCCGATCGGTTGAAGTGTCAAACGATCGGGTGGGTTCTTCCCCAAAATGACCCAGAGAGATGACCCGATCGGTTGGGAAGTCAACCGATCGGGTGACTTTGGCACACAAAACAGAGAGCATTGACATGACCACCCGATCACTGAACCGATCGGGTGGGGTCTTCTTCATTTCAGCTTCTGTCCGGGTCGGATATATGTGCACGAACCGATCGGGTGGGTCTGTCCACCCGATCGGGTTGAAGATCCAAATCTTCAAATCCTCATATTTGGCCATCGGATCTTTGCCGTATAAGCATGCTTTGGTCCCGACATGCAAGGTCAACTCCAGAAGACACCGAAATGTCGACATTTACCTGAAATACAAACAATACACCCAATAGTCAATATGAACCAAAATGTGATATATACAACATGGAATGAGATGAAAAGTATATGAAAACACGATGAAAAGCGTGTACAAAATATGAAATATGAACACGCGTTAAGCCCCCAAGCTAAAATCTTCCTCGTCCCGAGGAAGACGAGTTGAAATGAAGATCGGGTGCGAGAGCAAGAAAGGAAAGCGAAGAATCCTTGATCACCCTCTCCAAACCACAAATGTAATCACCAACACAATCAAGCACAAGGAAAAAGCTTATCACAATCTAAATCAAGAATTCAATCTCATAATATAGCATCATGGGTTCATATCAATAGAGCACAAAAGAGATAGAACACGACATTGGCAAAGGCAAAGCTATCATAGCAAGTTATAGTAGATAATATGCCCAATATATAAGGAAGCTCAAAATTCATATCAAATCTTCCAAACGGTGAATACGAGATACACATACATACATGAAGAAGTAAGAAAGAATAGATATGAATCATGTGAATAGCTATCAATCTCTAGGATATAAGGAATCACTACACACACTTGTCGTTTTTGATATTTGAAACACTTTCTTGCCTTGCTTGTATTTTCAAAAGGAGATGGAGAAAATGTGGAAAGATCACTTTGTACAAACTCTCGCCTTCCTTATAAACAATGGTTCATATTTTTTTGTTGTTTTGTTGTTTTTGTTTTGATTTTAATATTTTTGTCTTGCAAACTTGTGGGATCGCAATGGAATGCCAGGGCGACCTATGCATCCCAAGCCAGATGGCTTTAGGGCGCCGGGTTGCGAAGAACCCCGAAGGACCATTATACAAAAATATGTACAAAAGTGTGCACTCCCCCAAATGGGAGAACGATGCACGCCGAGGGGAATGTACAAAGTAAAATAAAAGCGAATTTTTGAGAAACCTAAGCATGACAAGAAAATCCTCTATGAATTAAAGCACGGAACAAATGTGTGGTTATCCTAATCCCGTTGAAAGGTAGCTAACACATGCGATGAGAGTACACATATAGTATTTCATGCAAGAGTTAGAAGCACGGGAGTAGAATGGTAAAATAACCGTTCTTTGGAAATGAAGCGTGAAAATCTAGGAACTTCAAATAGAGGGGCATATTAAAATATGATATATAGCTAGAAGCATGCCTTAAATACAGTCACAACCAACATTCTCGAAATATTACAAATAAACCCAAAAGATGGCAAAACACATATATGAGCATTGAATAATCAAACAAATAGCATGATGGAGAAAGGTGCTCAAATGCGAAAAGTGAAGCATGAGTGGCAAAATATCATTGAGGGTTCATCTCTAGAAAGAGGCAAGAACGAAATGGAGAAAGAAAAATGCATGATGGGAATGATGCATAAAGAAAATTTTTTGAAAATTTTTGATGCATGAAAAAGGTGAAAAATGGAAGAAAATAAGGGAAACATGCATGAAATGCAACTTCCCCAAGCTAAAGCTTGCATTGCCCTCAATGCAGTAAAATTACGCATGAGAGGGCAAAGATAAAATAGGAGGGGAAATGCATCAAAAATAACAAAAATGACTATGTGTGATACTCTCCCCCAAGCTAATATAAGCTATCCCCAAAAGATATGTAAATCCGATACGGGGCATAAAAGATAAATGGGAAAGTGAACAATAGGCAAAACAGGCATCACCACCCTTTGGAGGTGGTAGTGGTCTCATGGAGAAAAATGACAATGTGACCAAGAAAAGTGCCAAAAGAGCAAGAATAGGGTGATGGGGGTGAAATGATAGAAGGGCACGACATGATAAGTAATTATGATGCACAATCAAACCCTAGATACGCCCCCTCGCTAATGAGAGACGACGAGATTATTCTAATTTAAACTAGAAAGCTGTAAATTTCTACACTACTAGATTAGGATACACCTGAGCATATGCGGATCCAAAATCTGGAGTGGGGCGGGTAGCTGCTCTAACTGCTCCTTTTGTGGTGGTGGATGTAAGATATAAAAGGGAACCTAGGACTTCAGTTTCCACCCTATCATGTGTCCTCTCTATTACGACCGACGGATAGGATTACGATTGGATTTTAGGGTTTAGTGATGAGACGTTGCCTCTGAGAGTGGTACCTAACGTCCCATGGGCCCGATATTTCGGTCGATGCCCAGGATGATACGCTCGGACTACCCGGGTTCGGTCGGTGGGCATTCCCATGTCCATTAACACCGACTGACTCCGGGAGCACTAAGCTCGCAACGATTACTCCCAACATTTCATCCTGCCGTTCCCACGCGCTAGGATTCAATGTTTACGCTAGGGGTGTAAGCTGTGGCTAGGGGATCAAACGCTAGTTTTATTTCCCCTTGGCCCGACGGTCAAAGGCGGTCTTTCTCCCGCCAGTGACAATAAAACACCCCGCGTAACCATCTAAATTCCCAAACCCTATCGAAATCCTATTCCTATGGTCGTTCTAAGGAGAACCCATGAAGGGGTTTCCACCAATGCCCTAGATTGGGAAACTACTCACAATTCATGGCGAAAATAGCATCACAATCAAATTCAACCACTGAAATCATAATCAAGCAATAGAAAAGAGAAGCTAATAGTATTAAGAACAATGTATCAAAGTTACAGAATGATCAGAACACTTACAAAATAAAATAAAATTCCAGCCGTCAAAAGTCCCAAAAAGACAGAAAAACAATGTGGATTCGCGTTTTGGAAAACCTAGGTCAATATATATAGAAAATGAGGCCACCCGATCGGTTGAAGCATCAACCGATCGGGTGAGCTGCTAGTCGCTTTGGCCATCTGGCTTCAGAAGCACCAACCGGTCGCTGAGCTGAGCGGTTGGCGTCATCGGGTCGTGAATTGGAGAAATGCAGCTACAAATGAACCGATCGGGTGAGATGTCACCCGATCGGTTAGAATTAAGCTCAAAATAACAGAGAGCTCTGTCGATCTCATCCGATCACTGAACCGATCGGGTGAGCTGCTTCTCTTCTGTTTCTTCTGTCTAGATCGGATACATGTGCACCAACCGATCGGTTGGTTCTGTCCAACCAATCGGTTGGGGGCTGAACTATAGTAATCTCCGACGTTTGGCCCCCGGGATCACACGTGACTCCTCCCGTTGCTCTGGAGACTCATGATATCTGCTTTGTATGTCCCCAACGCTGGAAACTCCTGCATTTGCACAAAAAACGGAGAAAGTGAAAAGATACAAAAAATCACAAGAGAATGTGTACGGAATGACGGAAAACAACAGAAAATCACAAAGAAGATGTGTTTGAATATATAAAATATAAACGCACGCCAGATGACATTCGCCAAAATGTGTTACACGTCCTCTATGGTCCAAGAAACAACTTTTGCTCCTTTTTCTAACATGTAAGACAATCTATTCCTTTTGTATAACAATTATCCTGAAACTGTGACATCAAATATGTCACATTTTCAGTTCCTCCTACTTTTGCCTTTTCTTATGATAGATAAAACTTTCTTTCTCATTGAATTTTCCTTTGTGCCTTCTCTTTTCTAAATCACATTTAGACATTATACGTCCCAACACAAATAATTGCTATGCAAGCATCTCGTGTATCCAAATGCTTGAGCTTTACAACCTTGAGTGTGCTCAACAAATTGTTCGTTTTCATGATCCTGTTGGGATACATAGTCTTGCACCGCTCATGCACTCATCTTCGAGCCAAACAGTTTACACGAATCTCCATACCTTGTGGATTGAATTGTATTGGGTCCACGGCTTCAAGGAAATTGATCGTGTCCCAAGGGAACGATGCTAAGAAAACCACATCACACGGGTCATGTGTAGTCACATACGGGTCGAACACGAGGAGGCTGTCAATGAGTATCGGTTTTATGGGTATGCTCACGGTAATTGGTTGGTGAATGATAGAAAGAGTGTGAATCACAGGGTAAAAGCTCTAGGGCGTAGAGAATCCCTGCCATTTGACTAGGGTTAAGGTTAAACTAATAATTAATCGGTTGTCGGGTTCAATGGAACTCAGGAGAGGTCATGTGACCTAAGGGCATTCGCCTATCCCCCACTGTCGTGATGCATGATTGGTTATTCCCTTATGTCATGTCCTACCCCCCACTGTCGCGATGCAATGACAGGCCAACCCAACCTACACCGATGTTAGTGGTCTCCGATGCATCGATATATGTTGGGCGCATTACGCTTGACGAATATCCCCAATCTTCCTCCTGCCCACCGTGGTGTTCAGAGATTAAACCTACATTGGAGAGCTATTAATCGGTGCCCGTTGGTGTTCAGTCACACCGATTTATATGGATTGTCGTCGGGCTCGAGTCCCCGGATCGGTCGATCACCCCGAAGGGAGGGGGTTGAATCTACGACGATAATAATCGTCCCAATGTACCCCTAATTTTAATTAACCCAACAATCAAATCACTTAGTTAGTTCAACCCATGGCCCCCATCCAATGTGGTTCATCCCATTCCCCTAGATGAAAACTGCTCACTACCCATTACAATAGAAAGGATTCCTAGCAATAGGTAAGCATCTAAAGCCATGGATTCAGATTGAAACAACAATAGATGATAAAACAAGACAATAGCAACAAAGGGAGAAAATTTCTATTAAGAAAATCTAATCTATTACACTAATAAGCAATTAAAACAATGGAAATAACAAAATAACAAAGTTTAGAATTCTTACAAACTTGACCAAAACCCTAGAAATAACAGAAAAATAGCTAAAAGATGGATCTCCTATCGCAGGAGGATGAAGGAGCACTTATATACGCACGCCCTAAAAGACCAAAATAGCCCCAGATTTGCCCTAGCAACCGCAGAAAATTGGTCTGATGCGACCGCGTCAAGAAACGACGCGGTCGTGTCGTTCCCTAGAAGAATAGGGGACTGGGGGCTCAGCGACGTGGTCGCATCAATAGAGACGCGGCCGCGTCGAAAATGGTTACGCGGCCGCATCGCCTTTTGCTGCAGTCGCATCATTCTGCTCTCATTGTCATAATTTTGCGGCCGAGTCGTCTTCGTTCGCGCGAGCCACGAAAGTCTCTGATCTTCATTTTTTCTTCACTCTTTAAGCCCTCTAACGCGACTGTTTGGTGGTAGTTGACGCAGCCATGTGAGTCTCAATTCTTTATAAAATCTTCTCCTTTGCGCCAATTGACTCCACGACTCCGCTCCTTTTGACTCTTTGCGCTAATATCTCGCCATATGGTCCTCAATCAGCACATATTTCCTGCAAAGCACGTGAGGGACCACAAAAGCAAAAGAAGAGACAAAAACAAGGAAAACGGGGAGGAATAGAGAATGAAACAGTGTAAACATGCAAGAAAAAGAGTGGAAAACTATATACAATAAACACTCATCAAAATCCCCCAAGCTAAACTCTTCATTGTCCTCAAAGAAGACAAGAGAGAGCATAGATCAGAGGAATGCAGTCAACATGCAAATGATGCGATGAAACTTCGAGATTTTTCAAAACCCGAGAATATATACATGAGTGAAATGAAAATTGGAATTTGAGAAACCAAAATGCTCATGAATCTCTCCGTCTACGAGAATATGTTCCTGGACGTCATCCCTACTCAAATCTCCAAGCAATACGCTAGACGATGGATATACCCACATTCTAAGACATTTCCTTTAACCCGACCTTAGATTGAGCATTTTGGAACCTAAGCTATACAATAGTCGAAGAGGGAATAAGTATGGGATAATGTGATATTAGTCGATCGGGGAAGTGGCGCTCATGACACGACACAGTTCCTTGATTCAAGAAATTGCCAAGTTTATCCATGATTTCATATATACAAATGTATATACAAAAATGAGTTCTATATACATATTTTTTTTGGGAATTGCGGTTGGGTTGTGTAAGGAGCGTTGGGTCGGTGACTCCCTGATCAGACGACCTTAGAGCACCGGGCCAAGAAGGACGCCTCAGACCTACTAACTCAATCCAAATGAAATCCTTATTCATACGCACTCCCCCAAGCTAGGCCTTTTTACACGAGGCCCCGACAGTTACTTTCGTGGGGATCCGATTACTCAGCTTTGCAGTGGAACAGTGCATATTTTTTTTTCTATTCACGATTTTTTTCTTTTGGTTTTTTGAAAAGCATGGGGTAAAATAGGTAGATTCAATCCTCAGTACTAGGTAAAGTGTGGTTATCCAAGTTTCGAGGGACTATAAACCATTATACACAACTATCGGCTCTAAGGTCCATGCATGGAATGGGTTCCTAGGTGTCAATCTAGGTCGGTTTCAAGTACTCTTATCTTAGGGGTTGCGAGGACAGCCAAAGCTAGGGTATTAGAAGGGATTTGAGCTAAGGTTACGAACTATTCACATATTCAAATTGACATCATTGAAATCGAGCATCGAAGTTCGAAAAACGAATTTCAAATCAGGATTCAATGCATATAAAAAATCGTTTTCGAAAAATTCTCGAGGTGAATGAAAGTATATACAAATGTATGCATGAAGGTGCAATGTGCATGATGTGCGAATATTTTTGGTGTTTTTGATTTTTTTTTTGATTTTTTTGTCTTTTTGGATGCATATATCGAATTTAAACATGATACAAATGAAAAAGAAAAAAAGATGGAAAAATAAGAAAGAAAAAGTGAAATGAAAAAGAAAATAACGATAAAAATAGAAAAATAATTAGCGCAAAAGAGCTCCTCCCCCAAGCTAAACCAAGCGTTGTCTTCAACACAAATAAAACACAGAAAATGACGTGATGACAAATAAAATGAGGGGAAGGAAACCCAGGTGCATCTCCCCCAAGCTGTATAAAACCGTGCCCAAAAAATGATGCAACTGTGCAATGAATGGGCTAAATGATGAGGGGGTAGCCAAAAATGTGTGTGGTGCTCCAATCAGTCTAAGCAAACATCGGGCGGTGGCTGGGATGGTGTGGTGGGTGGAGTTGATGGGACGACGAAATCAGCTGAATGCTCAACTACCACGTCAACGTGTGGATGGGATGTAGTGGTATGGACATGCTCAGATTTTATGGGAGGAGGAGGAGGAGGAGGAGGTAATGGAGTGGTCCAATCGTCGTCAAAAGGACGAGGAGAGAAGGATGATGGTGTCGTCACGTACTGGGGAGGTGGGAGGAGGTGAGGGGGAATATGTAGGGGATGGAATGGGAATGGACTCCGTGATGGGTGTAGGAGAGGTGTGTTAAATCACGGGGTCGGGGTAAGGTGATGGTGGAGGGGTAGGAATGTGCTCAAGCACAGGATTTGGTTGTGGGGAGTGGTAGTGTGGTGATGCATGGTGTGACGTCGGATGTGTCCTCGGGCAGCAGAGATGGGTAGGGTAGGATGGATTCGAGTAATGAGGTGGAGTGTAAATCTACAGGAGGGATGGGAATGGAAGTGGATGCTAGGGTCTGAGCAGTCTGAGGGGGTGAGAAGGGTGGGGTGTGATGCAGATAGGTAGGAGATGAGGTGCAGCGGCTGGATAGTGACACTGACTATAGTGATACTGATAGACCCGGTTGACCTGGGACTGAAGCATCAGGACAGTAAGAGCCAGGCCATCGAAAGAACTCATGAAATCAGAGTGGGTATCTCTGACCTCAGTCAGGGTGCTGGTTGTGGAATCTCTAAATGATCGAAACTCCTCCTCCAAGCGAGCTAGATGCTCGGTATGTGATCGTCATTAGGAAGGGGGAGTGCTGCTGGTACTCTCGATGTGGGGTCAAGATCTCCTATACTGGTAGAGAGCTAGGGTGACAACGGAGCCATGGATAGATGTGGAAGCACCAGAAGTATCAATATGGTCCTGGTGCTGGGGCTGGTGTGGGTCAATCTGCTAGACTGGGGCTTGGACGCCTGAAGCTAAATCGGTGTCAGGTGGGAAAAACCACCTCAAAGTGGTGCCAGGTCCAAAAATTTCAGGGTTGTGCAGCCTGGTGTAAGGAGTGGAGGCAGGACCATAAAGTTAGAAATAACGCTCTCGGTCAATGGCTCGGATCATACACATATTGGTGAGCACCGAGAGGTCTAGAGAGGTAGGGCCATGGACAAGGGTCATGGAATCAGGGATCTTCAGGGATACATGAGTGAGGGAGCCGATGACAGTAATGAGTCCCCTGCAATGGATAGGTGATCTGGGGTCGGCTATAGTGTGGAAGTATCTCTGCTTAAGCCAAGACCCAGCGTGAAGGATATAGTGGGGGATAGTGGTGTTGCCCTCGCAGAGAACACGGCTCTGTGAATCACACCACAAGAAGAATAACTCATCCTGAGAGACCTGGACAGTCTCATATCGACAAAATAGCGTGTTCACGATAATGCAGTGTATGATGCGAAGGCCAGGGTGAATGATGCTAGATGCCTTCGCTCGAGTCTTCGGGAGTACATCGAGCTTGGTGATCTGAAACCAAAAATGGGTTAGATCAAACTCTTGATGGTACAGGTGGTTGTTATGGATGGCTATAGGCTCAAGAGCTCTGTGCCACTTAAAGAGCGGGTTCAAAGAGTCTTTGGATAGACCTTACTCCTTGTTCATAATGCGAAAAGAGAAACCCGCGGGGTATACTCTAAAAGTGGAGAGGAACTCCAGAGTGAGCCTCTTATATGTCCTAGCCTCACATTTTAAAAATTTCTCAAAATCCGAGATTTCGGAGGAGGGTGCTGACAATGTCTAGGAGGCTTAGGGATGCTAGAGCGGGAACACTTGGGAATTTGGTGGGAACAATCACACGAGAGTTTAGTGAAATAAACTTCGTGCGCTCGTCCTCACTCAAGAAGTTAATTCTGATTGTGTCCAGTTAAGGGATAGGAAGTGGTTCACCCCCTCACTCTAATGTTGTGTGCCCATGCAATTTCGGCTTCAAGAGCTGTCTTCGACGCTTGCTCTTCCCTTGAGAGGGGCCAGTGATGGTGGCATTCTTTCTGTGCTCTGTAGGAGGCATCATGTGAAGGCGTGAGTGATGCAAAATGTGTTCAATGGGGTGTGTGCAAACTCACATAAGAATCGATGGTTTTAAGCAATAAAAATTCCTAATTTAACGAGAAAAGGAGTGAAGTTACCCAAGCTAATGCTCCTTGCTGAAGGTTATGCTCCCAACACTCATAGATGAGTCCCCCAAGCTATTCCAAGCCAATCATATGGAGCTTCGATGGCCGTGTCGTTTGGTTTCCCAAAACCCTAAAAGAATTACCGATCTTGGGTTTTGCTCGAAGCGGGTGAGAGGTGGAGAGGGTGATGGAGAGGTTAGATGGAGGGGATGGAGGCTTTGGAAGTTGATTGTAAGAGTTTGGGAGGGTTTTTGAAGAGATTTGGAGGAGACCGAGTTGGGGGAGAAAATGGGAAGTCGGATCGTTTCAAAGAAAATGAGTTAGATTGGGCCATTTGGGGGTTTGAGGACCTTATATAGGGATTTTACACAGGCCGCGTGAAAAATCGAAACAGCTGCGTGAATATGTTATGAAAGTGAGGGTTGACGCGATTGCATAGTCTGAACGATGCGGTCGCGAAAGTTGTGTTTCGTTTTGAAGAAATTGGGCACTGAAAACAAAGAGATTCGCGGCCCGCATCGTTTAGATTAATACGGTCGAGTCGATTTGTCCTAAAAAGGAAATCGACGCGGCCGCATCATATCAAGCGACACGGTCATGAAAATCCCTGAGAAATTGCGACTTTGGCTCAAGTAGCCCGTTTGCATCTGGATGACGTGGGCACATGAATTGTTCCTCCAATTGTCTTCCATACAGCCGTGTGAGACTGGATGACGTGGTCGCATGGGTTCTTCTCCTCCATATTTCTTCTTCTTCATCATGCGATCAAACACTTGGTTAATTTCTTCGGTTTAGGGATTTATTGAAGAACAAAAATCTAGATTAACCTAGTCTAAAAATAAAGATGAAAATTTAAAATGAAAAACCTAAATTGAAATACTTGGGTTGCCTCCTAAGAAGTGCTCATTTTAAGTCGTGAGCTCGACTCCCTATCTTGATGTCATCATTAGGGTTTGAGGGTGGAGAGGTCCTGGTTGTGGCCATTCGGGGGTTCTTCCTGGATCTGCAGCATCGTGGTCTCCTTTTCATTGATGGGGTCTCCCGTGAGCTAGTGCTTCAGTATATGCCCATTTACTTTAAATGAATCCCCTTTACTGATGATTTCGACGGAGCCGTAGGGAAAGACTCGAACGACCTTGAATGGTCTAGACCATCTCGATCGTAGCTTTGCAAGGAATAGCTTCAGCCTTGAATTGAAAATGAGGACCATATCTCCTTCCTTGAATTCCCTTCTCATGATTCGCTTATCACACGACTTTTTCGCACTTTCCTTGTAGATTCGGGAATTCTCGTAAGCACTGAGCCTAAATTCAACCAATTCATTTAGCTGTATAAGGCGTCGCTCCTACGCATTTTTGCTATTGAAGTTCAAATGCTTGATCGTCCAATAAGCCTTGTGCCCTAGTTCCAACGGGAGATGACATGCATTTCCATATATCAGGCGATATGTGGACGTTCCGATAGGGGTTTTGTAGGCTGTCTGATAAGCCCAAAGGGCGTCATCTAATTTCATCGTCAATCTTTTCTCGAATTTTCAACGGTCTTTTCAGGATGTTCTTTATATCTTGGTTTGAGACTTCCACTTGGCCGCTTGTTTGGGGATGGTAGGCCAGTTCGACATGATGGTGTATCCCATATTTTCTCAATAAGGCTTCGAATTTGTTCTCGATAAAATGTTTTTCTTCATCGCTGATCACAACCCTTGGAACTCTGAATATGGAGAAAATGTTCTTCTTGAAGAACTTGGAGGCTACACGTGCGTCATTAGTCGGTGAGGCTATGGCTTCAACCCATTTTGAGATGTAGTCTATTGCGACCAATATATATTGGTTACCAAGGTTGGAACGGAATGGCCCCATGAAGTCTATCCCCCAAACGTCAAATATCTCAATCTACAGGATACTATTCTGCGGCATCTCATTCCTTCTGGAGACGTTCCCCACTCTTTGGCATCTATCACACTCCTTGATAAAGCTGTTGACGTCGTTGAATAGAGTAGGACAGTAGAAGCCGCATTGGAGGATTTTTGTCGCTGTCTATTATTATCACGGATGTGAAATTACGTATGTCATCTCACTCTTCGGGACACATCTCTTGATGATTCCATCATTGCAAGTCCTGTAGAGGAGTGGATCGTCCCAAAATAGCTCCGGATGTCGTGTATGAACCTTTTATGCTGTTGTGAGGTTGTCGTATGTCATAATCCTGCAAGCAAGGTAATTGAAGATATCAGCAAACCAAGGATTTTCTGTGAGGGCGACGGTGAAGAGATGGTCATCCAGGAAGGAGTCGTCTATCGGAAGGGAAGGATTTGGGTCATCAAACGTCAGGCACGAGAGGTGGTCTCCGACTACATTCTTGGCACCCTTCTTGTCTCAGATCTCCAGATCAAATTCCTGAAGTAGAAGGATCCACCTGATTAGCCGGGGCTTGACATCCTTCTTGTTTAACAGATAACTAAGGGCGGCGTGATCGGTGTGGATAATGAACTAGGACCCGACGATATATGACCTGAACTTTTCGATGGCGAAGATGACGGCGAGCAGTTCTTTTTCTATTGTAGTACAATTCTGTTGGGCTTCATCCAAGGTTTTGCTAGTGTAGTAAACGACATGGAGTTTATTGTCCTTTCTCTTCCCCAGAACTGCTCCAACGATGAAATCACTTGCGTCACACATTAATTCAAAAGGTAAGCTCCAGTCTGGGGGTTGGATGATTGGTGCAGTGGTGAGATCCTTTTTTAACCTATTAAAAGCTAAATGACAATCGCCAGAGAATATAAAAGGGGTGTCTTTATCTAGTAATTCGGTTAGGGGTCGTGTGATCTTGGAGAAGTCTTTAATAAAGCGGCGATAAAATCCTGCATGTCCAAGGAAGCTCCTAATCCCTCTCACATTCACGGGAGGTGGTAACCTCTCGATAATGTCAATTTTGGACCTGTCAATCTATATTCCATGGGGCGAGATGACGTGTCCTAGAACTACCCCCTCTTTGACCATGAAATGCCATTTTTCCTAGTTGAGCACTAAGTTAAATTCTTGACACCTTTCGAGCACTCTAGTCAGATTTTTTAGACAAGCATCAAAGCTTGCGCCATAGACGGAGAAGTCGTCCATGAACACCTCCATGATATTCTCGACAAATTCAGAAAATGTGGCTACTAGTGTCATAAATATGCATATTATCATAGTTTACACTAGCTAGTTTTTGTACATGCAATCTACTCTTAGAAATCTTATATTTAACTTTTAATCTATTGTAAGCGTTGATGCACTTACTAGCTTCTTCGGAGACCATATTGAGCTGATATTCAAGCTCTTCGTATGAGATCTTCTCCTCAATCTCATCATCGTCTTCTTCCTCTCTAGAACTTGACGATTACTCCTCCTCGATAGTCATGAGGCCCATTTCCTCTCACGAGTTGAGCCAAGCTTCTAAATCTTCTTCATTTGAGCCAGAGGGGATTGGTGTAGGAACATCAATTGCTGCAAATCACGCATGAGCTTTCTCCTTGTCATCCTCTTCTTCGTTACTTGATGTATCCTCACTCGAATCATCAAATGTCCCGACAAGCCCCTTCTTGTGGTTTTGGACTCGAACTTTCCTCCAATGCTTCTTCCCTTTACCCATGTAAGTCTCTTTGTTGAGTTTGGAAGGGCATTCGGTGGATATGTGACCTTTTTCACTGCAAGTGTAACAAGTAGGAACCTTGTTAGAATTGGAGACAAACTTTGACAAAGATTTACCTTGCTTGCACTTGAGGAATGCCTTGAATTGCTCGGCATGATCCTCAATTTCTTTTCCACTGCCTCTTCTAGCTCATCTTCTTCACTAGGAGCTTATCGATGGAATTTCTTCCTCCATTTGATTGGCTCCTCCTTGGCATGGAATGCAACCCCCTTTTGCTTCTCCGGCTTCTCGAGCTTAGATGGTTGAATCTCCTTTTTTTGTTGAAGCTTCACTTCATACGCCATGAGATTTCCAATGCACTCTTCAAAGGTGTATTTGGACATGTCATATGACTCCAAAATACCATTGGCCTTTGACTTCCAATGAGATGTTAGATAGTCAAGGATCTTCTCTACACGATCCTCTTGGGAAATCATCTTCCTAAGTCCCTCCAACGCGTTCACGATATCTGTAAACCTTGTGAACATATCTGAAATGCTTTCTCCTTCTTGCATCTTAAACATTTCATATTTAGATCTAAATACAGTTTGTTTAGATTTCTTTACCTTTGTAGTCCCTTCATGAGATATCTCCAAAGTTTGCCAAATTTCGTTGGCCGTTTTGCACATGGAGATGCAGTTGAACTCATTTGCTGAGAGGGCGCAATGGAATGCATTTATAGCCCTCGCATTGAATTTGATCGAGTCCTTCTCCGCCTTTGTCCTTGAAGCCGTAGGTGTAGTGGGCTTCTCAAATGGCACCTTCGTGATGTCCCATAGGTCTTGACCCTCCATGTTGATCATCATCCTGATCTTCCAACTTGGGTAGTTGGTTCCGTTGAAGAGCGGGGGTCGAACGGTAGAATGACCTTTTTCATGAGATGTGGATGTATCGTTGAATGCCATCGTTGCAGTATACTATAACCTCGCTCTGATACCAATTGTAAGGATCGCCTTACCCTTGCAATACTAATAACAACACACTAGAGGGGGGGGGGGGGGGGGGTGAATAGTGTAATGGCAATAAACTGTCCAATTAAAATTAAACTTGCAAATGCGGAATAATAAGTGCAAGAGGAATTAATCGACGCAATCAATCCAAATGCAAACACAAGATATTACACTGGTTCCCCAAACTTGGGTACGTCCAGCCACACCAATATTCACTATAATTTCCACAAAGAGAAGTGAATACAAATCCCACAAAGAGATACCTCACCAAGAGGATTTTGTCCTAGACAAGGACCCAACAAACCCTACACAAGGGTCAAATTCCCACCCAGAGAATTGCTAACTCCCACTCAGAGAATTAGGGTAAGTCCTACACTAGGACACTAAACTCTCACAAAGAGAGTTACTCCCATAAAGAGAGTTATTCTCACTAAGAGAATATCCTATTCCCACTAAGAGAAATTCTCCCACAAAGAGAGAGACTAATTCCCACAAAGAGAATTAGTGTTATAAGAAAAACACCAAGTAAAACAAATACTCTTACATATGCCTTGAGATGTACTTACTCATATATGAATTTAAAGCATGGAAGAGGATCTCCAAGTGTTGAGAGTAGCTTGAAAGTGTTGGATATGGAAGACATTAGTACACCCTTGTGGGGGATGTACGAGGGAATACGGACCTCGAACGTCACGTACACGAAGTCATGCGCAAAGGGAATATGTTCCCTTTCGGAGAGGATCTCTAGATTGATGGGAAAGTCGCATTATATGTGCATAAGTGCATGCGACATATGGCTAATAAAGGGGTAATATCTTAAGCTTATATTGTACCATGCATGTGGTACAACTTAAGCTTATAATATGCCATGTACGATGGTACACCTTAGTTAAATTGTTCCAAAGGAACAATTTACCCTAAAATAACTACCTTGGGGGCTATAAATAAGACCCAAGGGTTAGCCATTTTCCTTACACTTTTGCATGGCATTCATGCATGCATCTTCATTCTAGCGAAGCTCTGCCGAAATACTTCCTCTCCCTTTATCCAAGTTCTTAATCTAAAAGTAGAGATTTAGATTGTGGATTTAGTAGCCTTACTCCGTTCGTGAGAAGACTCGATCCGTCGTGGCGAATCCGAAGGCGAAGTTCGTAGACTACCGTGCTGCATACACAAGCGTAAGTCCCAACTTCATTTATCGGTCCTAACTCTGTTTTGGCAGGATCCTACATTGGTATCGGAGCCATACGGGTTCCCCCCGGTCAAACCGCCGCCCCGTCGAAACTATGAACGAGTCGTTGTCTTTTTCACGAATGGGTATCCTACCATTATGGATATGGTAGGAACGCTTCATGACGGAGAGAACGCAGCGGTTGTTCTTTTCACGTTAGGGTCTCCTATCATTACAGATATGGTAGGAACTCTCCGTGACGGGAAGAACCGATCGTTCACGTAGTATGTTATTTTTCATTTTTGGCACACGGCCATTAGAAAATAACTAATTTCTCGACGAACGGGTGCTTCATCGACGAACTGGTGCTTCATCGAGGAAGATGATGGAAGTTATCTCCATCGGAGAAGATGGATTTTTGTGCATGTGCACCATAGCCAAATGGGTTATGAAGGCCATGCACCCCCCTCCCCAAGCGGAGGGGGTTGGCTATGGCCAATAACCACCGCGGCAACTCCTCCGACGGGGGTGTTCGGCCACCCCACACCAAAAAGGGGAGGGCCGTCCATGGCCAAAGGGCCATGGCCGGCCAAGGAAAAAAAAATGGCCTTGGCCATGACCGGCCATGGCCAAGCCATGGCCGGCCAAGGCCAGGCCGGCCAAGGCCGGCCCTGGCCAAGGCCGGCCCCGGCCAAGGCCGGCCCCAGCCTGGCCGGCCCTGGCAGTGGCCAGGGCCGGCGCCCTGGCCACTGACAGGGCCCGGCAGGCCCTGGCAGAGGCCAGGGCCGGTGCCCTGGCCTCGGCCAGGGCCCGGCAGGCCCTGGCAGAGGCCAGGGCCGGTGCCCTGGCCTCGGCCAGGGCCCGGCCGGCCCTGGCAGTGGCCAGGGCCGGTGCCCTGGCCACTGCCAGGGCCTGGCCGGCCCTGGCAGTGGCTAGGGCCGGCCTGACTGGCCCTGGCAGAGGCCAGGGCCAACGCCCTGGCCTCGGCCAGGGCCTGGTCGGCCTTGGCCGGCCTCGACCAGGGCAGAGGCCCTGGCCGAGGGGCCAAGGCCCCTGGCCGGTCAGGGCAGAGGCCCTGGCCGGCCCTTGGCCAGTCTCGGCCAGGGCAGAGGCCCTGGCCAGAGCAATTTCAGACCATTATTATTGGTCGACCAATATGGGTGTTTTGGTCGACCAATTTGGCAAAAGGCCTTGGTCGAATGTGAACGTGCCGACTAGCCCATACGGGGCCAAACGACAGTCGTCTGCATCAAAATTCTCTCATACGGGGGGAAATCGCCTGGATCCATACGGGAGCCGGCGACGATAATTTGCAGAAAAATCCCCAAAAGGGGGATCCGACCTAGGCACGGCTACGGCTCATTCCCGACAAATGGTCAGGAAGTGCCGAATATTTCACTAGTATCATAAGGGTACTAAGTTGAAATATATTTTCTTGAAAAATACGTTTTCATACGTTTTGGGAAATAAGTTTTCAAAAACGCTTTTCCGCTACAAAGTACTATAAGAGTACTAACATTTGATAAAGTGAGGGAGAAATATTGAAAGTTACTCTAGATGGTGATTGGAAACATAGTGAGCTTTCCGATTCTAGAGTAACATCTTCAATATTTTTCGAAAGTAACTTATCAAATTATGAATATCATTCCAAGTGGGAGTTGATTTTAGAACTATCCATATGGGATATTCTATTATCATTTCAAGTGGGAATTATATCTGAAAAATATTTTTCAAACTCGTTTTCCGCTGCTAGTACTATAAGAGTACTATTGTTTGATAAGTGATGGGGGAATATTGAAGGTTGTTCTAGATGGTGATTGGAATCGAAGAGACCTTTTCGATTCTAGAACAACATCTTCAATATTTTTCGAAAGTAACTTATCAAGTATAATATAATTCCAAGTGGGATTTGAATTTTTAGAACTATCCAAATGTGATATTCTATTATCATTTCAAGTGGGAGTTATATTTTAAGAATTTTTATGCAATGTTTTGATCAAACCTTCGGTTTTGTGTCTTTTGCAGCATTTTAAAAGTAAAATGTCTTCCGCTTCAAAGAATATCGTCGCTGAGTTAAACAGAGGTGAAAAACTCAATGACAATAATTACAAACTTTGGTCCATCAAGATAAAATACGTTCTAGAGGAGCAAGAAGTGCTCGAAACTCTAAAGAACGTTATGATTGAACCAGAGTTGGGCACTACGGCCCAACACCGACGAGACAATGAATCTTTTGATGCTTGGTCTCGGAAGAACAAGATAACACGCATTACGTTATTAAGCAGTATGGCTGATGACATAATGCGCATCTTCCGAGAACATGACCTAGCCATGGACATATGGTCCAAGCTAGAGGAGAAGTTCGGTGGCACATCGGTGTCCAAACTTCGCTCCTTAACTATAAGGTTCGATTCATATAAGAAACGTCCAGATCATTCCATGGGGAAACATCTGCGACATATGGCGAACCTTATCTCGGAGTTAAAGGATGCAGGTCATGTGCTCACAGATGAGCAACAAATCCAAGCAGTCATACGTTCCCTACCAAATGGGTGGGATCAGATGAAGATGCATCTCACTCATAATGAGAGCATCAAGACCTTCAACGATGTTTCCAAGCACCTCGAATTAGAGGAAGAGCGGCTCGCGGCTGCCAAACCAAGTGCAGAAGTGCAGATGGTTGCTAGTTCCTCAACGGGGGAAAGAAACGTAAAGATCGTTCAAAGTATTCTAATGAACATAATAAGCAACCTGAGTCTACCAAGGAACCCAAACATAAGGGTGGGGACAACAAATGGCACAAGAAGAAAGACTTGAAAAGGATCAAGTGCTTCAAGTGCAACAAGCTCGGTCACTATGCTCGTTCGTGTACGAGTGGAAGTGACGAGGTGCCACCAACCACATAACAAGGGACAGACGGTCCTTCGTGGAGTATCACCGGATACCCCAAGGAATGAAGTGGATCAATGTAGGAAACAACACACGTGTTGAAGTGAAAGGCGTTGGGACTCGCAAGCTAGTCTTGGACAACGGCCACACTCTCCTACTTCATGATGTTCTCTTCATTCCATATATTCAAAGGAATATTAAAACTGTGGTCAATTTAATGGGTCTTGGTTATAGTTGGTTCCTTCATAATTGTAATATGGACCTATTTTTGTAATAATTCCTTTATTGGTACTGGGTTTGTATTTCAAAGGATTTATTGTAATAAGTACAATGTATAATTCCTCATGTAATGAAAATTTCCTTGTGACAAATTCTTTGACTAATGAGTCTAAAATAATTTGTTGGCACGCAAGGCTTGGTCATATTGGACCAACGCGTATGGATAGACTTGCCAAACGTGGCCTTCTATCCAATGTTTCAAAGGTTGAAATGTCGACCTGCGAACATTTCCTTGTGAGGAAATCTTGTCGCAAGCCGTTTGGAACCGGCACAAGGGCCGAGGATCCATTACAGCTTATCCATTCGGACATATGTGGTCCGATGAATGTCAAGAAAAGACGCGGGAAGTCCTATTTCATCACTTTTATTGATGATTTCACCTGATTCGGTCATATCTATTTGATATCCCACAAAAGTGAAAGCACTAAACCTGCTTTAAAAACTATATGAGTTTAGTGGAGAATCAATTAGATCGCAAGATTAAGGTCGTGCGAACCGATAGGGGCGGTGAATATCAATCAACAAGTTTAAAGGAACTTTGTGATGAAAAAGGCATAGTACATCAGGTAACTATGCCTTATACTCCTCAACAAATTGGTGTTGCAGAAAGGAGGTATAGGACTTTAATGAAAAATGGTCCGTTCAATGATGGCGCAAGCTAACTTGCCAATCACCTTTTGGGGTGATGCATTATTGACGGCCGCTTTCATTTTGAACCGCGTACCCTCGAAATCAGTTAGCTCCACTCCTTATGAGTTGTGGAACCAAAGGTCTCCTGACTTAAACATTTTGAAACCTTGGGGTTGTGCATCCTACGCACATATTTCCTCCCATAAGTATGGCAAACTTGGGCCAACGGGACGGAAATGTATATTTATACGATACGCAGAAAACTCCAAAGGTTATGTTTTTTGTTAGTCATGATGACAATGGTGGGCTAATTAAGTTTGAGTCGAGGGATGTCACTTTCTTGGAAAAAGAGTTTCCAAGACATGGCGAGATAAGTCAGGACTTATCTCTATTTGAGATTTATGATCAAGAAGGATTACCTCATTCGAGTGGGAGAATTCTTGGTGAAAACGAAAATACGTTTCAACCTTCACCAATGGATTATACGAATGACGATTATCCTATTCCATACGGGAATAATGATCCAAGTGGGAGCAATTCTAACGACATTCCAAGTGGGAGTGATATTAGAATTGATCCAAACTCAAGTCAACAAGGACTTGAAGAATCTCAAATACGACGCCGTATCTTGCCCTGCTAAAGACAAATGGATGGAAGCGATGCAAGAGGAGTTAGAATCCATGAAAGTTAACCAAGTCTGGGACTTAGTTGACTTACCCAGAGGACGTAGAGCTATTGGGAACAAATGGGTTCTCAAGATCAAACATAAGGCTGATGGCTCTATTGACAGATATAAAGCTCGCCTTGTCACGAAAGGTTTTACGCAACAGGAAGGGATAGACTACGAAGAGACCTTCTCACCTGTTGTGCGTTTTACCTCGATTCGCCTGATTCTGGCAATGGTAGCTTGCTTAAACCTCGAATTACATCAGATGGATGTAAAGACTGCCTTTCTCAATGGAGAATTAGACGAGGAGATCTATATGGAACAACCAACATGGTTTGTAAAAGAAGGAAACGAACATAAGGTTTGTAAACTTCGTAAGCCCATATATGGTCTTAAATAATCCTCGAGGCAATGGTATATACGATTTCAAGAAGTTATCTTATCAAAAGAATTTTCCATACTTGATGAAGATAACTACGTATATATCAAGAGGATTAAAAGAAAGCATGTTATTATGTCTCTATATGTAGATGACATTCTAATAACCAGAAATGACAAGGGCTTTGTGATGGATATCAAGGCTTGACTTTCATCAGTTTTTAGATGAAAGACATGGGGAAGCCACATATATCCTTGGAATTAAGATTTCAAGGAATCGTTCGAAGAAACTTCTTTCTCTTTCACAAGAGACTTATTTAAAGAAGGTTCTAGAACGGTTTAATATGTAGGACTGCAAGTCCAATTGATACTCCTATAAGAATATGCGATAATTTATATCTGAAATCATGTCCAAAGAACCAAAAGGGAAAGGAAATTATGGAAAAAGTTCCATATTCCAGTGCAGTTGATAGTCTTATATACGCTATGATGCATACAAGACCGGACATCTGTTTTGCCGTTGGAATGGTAAGTGTTTACCAATCCAACCCAGGGCAAGAACACTGGAAAGCGGTTAAGAGGATAATGCAGTATCTTAAAGGAACTGCAGATTTGCAAAAGACTATGATAAAACCAAGAAGGTAGACATAAGGTACATATCTACGCATGAGATGATAGAGGATCAGCTTACGAAAGCGATCCCCAGAAATGTGTTTTATAAACACTTATCATCCCAAGGATTGCGTATGAGCTGAGTTGTACCAATATATATTCACATGTCTAAGAAATGATCAAAATTAATAAAAGAATAAGTTCTTTTTCCAACATTGCATATGAATTTCTTAAGAAATGTTTGTGTACATTTTTGAAATCTCAGCTGAATTGTGTGTATGTCTGACAGATTAAGGTTGGCTCTCTCACATGAGCAACCGCCTTATCTTATCAGATGGATACGATAGAGATGAGACTAGTTTAAAGTCAAAATCATTAGACGAATGATTTAGAGTCATGACTTAAACAAGATAGTCGAATGAAAGATCTGCATCATATGGATGCTTACAAAAGATCTTAGATCTGTATCACAAGGATATAAATATCTCATTGGATTTTTTAAATCCTATCTGTCTTATGCAGGATGAGAGTCCGGGAATATTTCATGGGTAGTAAGGGGACTCAAAAGATAGGCACTGTGGTGTCTGATCTTTCATCCGTACAACATCATTAAGACATACTCTCCCTGGGAAAGGAGTGATGTTGTAATACATGTTCATACCACGTATGCATTTCGACCACTGAGTTAGTAGCAATAGTGTTTGCTATTATGTGAGACTCAAAGGCCATACGGGTCTTAACTCTTACCCTCAAGGACTCCAATTGGTTCCTTTAGATTTGACGAGATGATCGCTATCTTAGCGTGTTACTTATGGGCTATGATAATTCGGCTCGGCGGGACACGTTAGAAAAGCGAGTCTAGTCAAGATCAGAAGGTTTGCAAGAAGAGGAAGATTGATTTCATATTCGCATTTGGACTTTAATGATTCAAAGCTGGCCAGCCAATTGTGATCCAGATGGGATTCAATTGTTGAATATAAAGTATAAGAAATGTGAAGAAATAATCTAGGGTAAAGCATGCGTTGAACTACTCAACTTTGCACCTTCGAGGTCGTTGTGTATCTCTAACAAGTACACAACAACAGACTCTACGCGCATGACGGTCGCACGGTCTATTTCTCGGTATGATAGATGAAAGAACTAAGAGAAAGACGTTCTCTTACAATCCCCTCAAGTGTGAGTGGGAGATGTTGGATATGGAAGACGTTAGTATACCCTTGTGGGGGATGTACGAGGGAATACGGACCTCGAACGTCGCGTACACGAAGTCGTGCGCAAAGGAAATATGTTCCCTTTCGGAGAGGATCTCTAGATTGATGGGAAAGTCGCATTATATGTGCATAAGTGCATGCGACATATGGCTAATAAAGGGGTAATATCTTAAGCTTATATTGTACCATGCATGTGGTACAACTTAAGCTTATAATATGCCATGTACGATGGTACACCTTAGTTAAATTGTTCCAAAGGAACAATTTACCCTAAAATAACTACCTTGGGGGCTATAAATAAGACCCAAGGGTTAGCCATTTTCCTTACACTTTTGCATGGCATTCATGCATGCATCTTCATTCTAGCGAAGCTCTGCCGAAATACTTCCTCTCCCTTTATCCAAGTTCTTAATCTAAAAGTAGAGATTTAGATTGTGGATTTAGTAGCCTTACTCCGTTCGTGAGAAGACTCGATCCGTCGTGGCGAATCCGAAGGCGAAGTTCGTAGACTACCGTGCTGCATACGCAAGCGTAAGTCTCAACTTCATTTATCGATCCTAACTCTGTTTTGGCAGGATCCTACAGAAAGCACTTGGATGATTTCCCTTGAGCTTGACTTCAATGCATGAAGAGGAGATTGAGCTCTAAGAGGGAAATGAGAGAGTTTGAGAGTGGCTTATTTACTCTCTAAGGATTTTCAATAGCATCAAGAAGTTCCAATGAACTCTGTCCTCTCATATATATAGGAACCCTACAACAACTCTCAAAACCTAAGGAAATAGCCAAAAACAAAAAGCTGTAACGACTAGTTTCTGGGCTGAAACGTCACAGATAGTCGACTGATGAACAAATGAAAGTCGACTGTCCAACGGCTAGAAAATATCCAACGGCTAGAAAATATCCAACGGCTATAATCTGAGCCTAGACAGTCGACTGATGAAGTCGATACAGTCGACTGTAAACATGACAGGCGCTTGTTAAACCTTTTGCAGGCGACTGCTGCAGGGGATGGAATAAAACAGAGAGTTGCACTCTTTCTCCCAAAAAGCATACAGACGACTGATGACAAGAATACAGTCGACTGTAAAATAGACAGGCGACTGTAAATCCTTCATCAGTCGACTGCTGCAGGAGATGGAGAAAATCAGAGAGATGCAGAATTTGCATTTACGCCTTTCAGACGACTGTTGACCATTTCACAGGCGACGTAAATATACAGGCGACTGTAATTGATCATCAGTCGACTGATGCAAAAAAGCTCAAGTAGAGTCAATCAAAGGATGACTTGAGCAATGCACTACAGTCGGCTGTAGAAGGCTCGACAGGCGACTGGAATCACCCAATCGACTGTGAATCCTTCAGCAGGTGACTGATGGAAAGCCAGAGACTCCAAATGAGTCTTTGGACAAGATGAACCTATTGGGTTGGATTCTATGATAATCCTAAGTCTCACTAAGATGGTTAAATGCATATGCATGAATGAGTAGACCATCTACCAAGTCATTACATTAATCCTAGACTTAAAAAGAGAGAAAGCAATAAATGAAATATTACATGGATTACAATGCTTTCCTTAGAGTCTGTGGCTTTAATCTTGATGCCTTGATGCTCCCCATCATCTCCAAGCTTTAGCACCCCTTAAGTCCAAGCTTTGGCCCTTCTCCACTTGATGTCCATCCTTGCACCAAGTGTTTAGTCTCCAAAAAATGATATTCTAGAAAAGTAACTAAGAGACTAAAACAAGAGAGTCATTAGCAACAACATAATGTTGTGATCATCATCAAAATAACATTGGTATGAAACACCAATACTCAACAAACTTCCCTTTTTTTGGTTTTCACTTTGCTTGCTTACTCACATTGTTATTCATTCTTGGGTACAATGCTTGTGTGTTTACATTTTTTACCCATATTTATGTGGGTGTGTTCATTACTCCCAATTTTGCATGGTTTATATTTTTATGGGGGAGTATGGTGATTTTTGCGTGCTAACAATAGTTTCTCCATTCATATGTCACAATTGAATGTCATTCTCATTTTGTTTGTGCATATGGGGTGGTTAATTCTCTTGCCCTTGGTTTTCCTATTTGGATTTTACCCATCTTTTTGATATGTCATTGGGGGAGAGAAATGGGTTATGTAAAAATGTACTTCATGTTTTTTTGCATTATTAACTATTGCTACTATTTTTTCATAACATCCATCAAAATGATTTGTGCTTTGCATGTTTATATTTTGTGCACTTTTGCATATTGATTGGGGAAATTAGTATGTTATGTATGTTTAAAATTATTTTAAAACATATTTTAACTCTCATTTTGGGTTATGTTTGAGATCATTATCTACAATTTGTTATTGTGGTCTCAAACTCAACCCATTGATGTTACCAACATTGTATATGCTTTATTCTCTCTTGGCAATATTATTTGTATCAATGATGCTTGATTTTTCTATATCAATGCATTGTTACAATATAAGCCCATGGCTCCAATTAATTTTTATTAGATCACAGAAGTCAACATTTTGACCTTTTATATGATCTAGGGGGAGCATGTGATAGTGATTGATATCCACTTAATATTTCATATTAGGTATCAAATATCTCTTGATCTCTTAGATTTTGTCACATTTTAAAAAGGAATCAATGACAAGAGTTATTTCTTGTATATTGTGTCCACCTATTCGACAATGACAATGGGAAGACAGATATGGATTATGTAAATCATATATGGGGAGAGAGATATGCGAGATATGGTTTATGTAATCTTTGCATATTATATGTCACAATTGATTTGAAGCTTTATTGATTTATTTATATTCAATTGGTGCATATAAGTAGTGGGAGCTCATTGGCATTGTGCTTTATTTATTCATCTTTTACATAATGTGTCTGATCGGTCCATATTTTACACCTTTTTTCTGCATATTTGCATGCCATTTCGATCACCCATATCATGCTTTTCACGAGTATTCGACGATATTGCGTTACTTTTCACTATTTCTTCTTTTTGTCGGATTTCAGGAAATATGGAGCGATCGGGAGCAAAAAGGAGATTAAGGGACTTGCACCCACTCCGGAGCGTCACCCAAGGCTCTTTTCAGGGCTATTCGGCGATGGGAGACGGGTGGAAGAAGAAGGAACTCCGTAGGAGTGACGAGGAGGAGAAACAGAGAAGATTGGGCATTTTCAGCATGCCACTCGGCCGAGTGAAGGAGTCACTCGGCCGAGCAAAGAAGCCCGCTCGGCCGGCCAGATCGGACACACAGCAGATTGAGTATCAGCGTGCACTCGGCCGAGCATCGCCATCCCACTCGGCCGAGCATGGAGACACCACTTGCCCGAGTGGCATCATGACGACGGCAAGCAAAAATCCCAGACTTACTGGAATCCGTCAGGCGATTGAGGGTTCCGACTCGGCCGATTACCGAATGCCCCTCGGCCGAGTGAGTAAAGCCACTCGGCCGAGTCACCTCCGAAGATAGGCCCCCAAGACCCCTGACTTACTGGAATTTTACAGGGTCTATCACTCGGCCGAGTAGAGAAGCCCACTCGGCCGAGTAGAGAAGCCCACTCGACCGAGTATAGAAGTCAACTCGGCCGAGTGATGCCGAGGACATGCAGCGCCCAGATTTTCAGACAGCCTCCCACTCTTTTGAAATCTGCTATCATTCCAGCAAGCAAAGTATTTTTATCATATTTTTAATGGATAGTAGACTTCATGACGATTCCAACGCCACCAAGAACACGCAAATCGGAGGTCGGATGAAATCTGGAGAATTTCTGCAAGTTGATGCTGCAGTGCTGGAATTTCCACTCGGCCGAGTCACATTTTCCACTCGGCCGAGTGCGGCCTGGGCCCAGATTTTAAGTTGCGGTTTGGGCTGTTTTTGGGCACGAATTTGAGGGGTTTTCTAGGTTTTCTTGCTAGGGTTTTGGGAGAGTATTTAAGGGGTTTGTAGCCACCATTAGAGGAGGAGCCCCCATTATGTTTTCTTAGTTCCCATATGTTTTCTTATTGATTATTTTAGAGGTTAGGCCATGCCCTAGGCCCCCTCTTGGATCAAAAAGCTTGTATTTGGATTGGAATTCTTCATCAAAGCTAAGTATCTTTGTTCTTATTCTTTGAATCTTTGATTTGATATCTTTTTGGTATGCAAGCTATGGTTTTTATTGATTCTTATATCCTTATTGCTATGCTAGAGTAGATTTGTTGTTCTAGGGCATGGGGATGAACCCTATGGATCTAATTTCAGATTTATGATGAATGAATTTCTAAATTGCTAGAATTGCTAGGAGATTAGGTTGTGATTGATTTACTACGGATAGTTAGGGATTTCCATCGATTTGGGATTTGCAAGAGATTGGATTCTAATCGATGGGAAGGCCTAGATATTCGATTTAGATTTACAATTGGATTTCCCTAGATTTGGTTTGCAAGAGATTGGACCAAAGCTAGGATTTTTAATTGTAAATCTATACCAATATTCGTTTGCAAGAGATTGGACGAATACGAACTATCACAACCTAGATCGTGACTCGAGTTTGCACGAGAGTGGGCTCGAGAAGCGATTGGACAATGATGTCGATCCTAATGCTAGCGGCTTAGGCTAGGGTTTACAAGATATTGGGCCCTATCCTAGGTTCGCTATAGACCGGCAATAGCGCGAGAGCGTGAGCTTGGTTCTCTATTCAGTTACGACTAGTTCACCTCGACACAAGCCTAGTAATATTGAGCTTTACTATTTACAAGGATGAATGACGACCCGTAGTGGGGATTTCCTAGCCCTAGACACTTTTATTATCTTATATTTGAATCGATATTTTATCCAACTTCTCTATCACCGACACCGACATCCACCACCATTGCCATTACATCATACCATAGCCATCTCCACCAATAAAACATTCGTAGTCAAACCAACCTAGGATAGATTGGAACCAACACCACCTCTTCGTGTTCGATACCCACTCGCCACTTCTCCGTGCGCTTGCGGTAAAACTACAATCGTTCTCCGGGTGTGTATCCGGGGCCGACCGAGTTTTTGACTAGGTCGTGCTCTTGGGTTGCATTTTGGGGCGATCAAGTTTTTGGCGCCGTTGCCGGGGAGGTGTTTCCCGTTGGGTGCCAATTTGTCACAATTAGGTTGAGTAGACTACGAGAAAAAAAAAATTTGTAACAAAAAAAGGGAAATTTTCACCCCTGCCACCATTACTATCATTTCTATATTCTTTTGTGCCACTGATATTTTTCTCAAGGTATTTATCTTTGTTGATCAGGTGTTATGGATTACACTACGTGGACCACAGATTTTGATCAGAGTGCTCAGATGGAAGAATACTATTATGATCAGAGTGCTCAGATGGGAGAATACTATTATGATCAGAATGCTCAGATGGGAGAATACTTTTTTGAGGAGATGCACTGGCCCGAGCTTGATGAGAGACAAAGGATCTTCTTTGATGAGATGCATGCACACCAGGTTGAAATGCAAGCCGAGCTTGAAAAGAGTAACCTTCTATTGGAACGGGTGAAGAGGCAACTTGAAATGAATGCGCTCATGTTTAAGGTTGCGACGATTCCCAAAGATATCAGTTCTGTTCCTTCATCTTATGGGCAAGAAGCATCTCCAATCATATTACCAGAGCCAAAATGTGCCACCGTCAATCCCACTTCCTACAATACAGCTGTTGCATATGAAGAGTGGATGGATGAAGATACAGTGGAGGAAGCAGAAATTGAGCCACCAGCGCGGCCAGAGGATGATGGATTTCAGAGATTATTGGAGGGTCTCTTGGAGTCAGTGAGATTCACCGGTTCAGAGAGCATTACAACAGGTGATGCATTTGAGCTACGATTTACAGATTTTGTTATGAACCGTGTTTCAGCTGCGGGAACAATTGAGGAGGACATCCATGTCAGTCTTGAGGGGGATAGACTATATTTTCGGATTGCTTGCGGGCATTCCCCTCCACATGATACATCCCCACAAGTTGACACACCTGAGCAGCCAGCATCACCATCCCAGAGAGAGCCTACATTGATAGTTGATGAGGAGGCAAAGGCGCACACTATCGAGCCAGAGCATATTGCCGAGGAGGCCTCACATACGGAGCCAGAGCATGCTTTTGAGGAGGCCTTACACACAGAGCTAGAGCTTATCACCGAGGAGGTCGTGCATCAAGACGAGGACACAGCCATTCATGAGGATCCCGAGCACTATCCTCCTCCATTAGAGCTTCCGCAGCCACCTCATCCTCCCACTGACGCAGATGACTACCCCACAGAGCTTTTGGCCCCCCTTTAGGGAGATCTCTTTACACCCTCGCCCTTTATCTTTGATTTCTCTCCCGTGTATGATGATTTTTATGATTCATCGTGCCTTTTACAGGCTTCATGTACATACGATCAAGAGGTACGATGGGACGTATATGAGGAGGAGAACGAGGAGTTAGCACCCATGGACGCATATGAATATGATCAAGAGGTGCGCTGGGATGAGTCTGACGATGATGAGGAGCATCTTGATGAGGTCCACACCTATGATCTAGATTTACCTGAGCAGCATAGAGAAGACACTATGGAGATAGCTATCACGGCACGTGAGGATATTGGATTATTTCCAGGGAAGTATCGTCCAACATTATTTATTCCATATATTTCTATAGACGATCCTCTTTGGGATACTTTTATTATGAGTGTGAATTTTTTGCAGCGAACTGATGCATCCTATTCTCTGCAGGGTACAGGTGGAGTCCTTGTAGGAATGCTGGAGGGTGCATTGCTGGAGTTTGTTGGAGTCCGTGGACATATGCGCCTGGTGGAGCCACGGAAAGAGCAGTTGGAGCAGTTGCCTGCACCGGTAAAGATACTGGATCCGCCTTTTGCTATAGGTGATATCAATCCAGTAGTGTAGAAATTTTTATGCTTTCAATAAACCCGAATCCTCTCGACAGCGAGAGGACCGTATAGATTTGTTTGAATAAATATCACCTCATATGACGGCCCCAAAAATCTTTTACACCCCAAACCCATTATATATATTAATTCCCCTCTCCATATTTTGATACGCCACATCCTTTTGCTCACCACCATCGAGCATTTCTTTCAAGTGAATACTCACTTTCTTATTCATTTGACTTGAACTCGCTTTGCAAAGCCATGATATTTTTGATCGAGTCATTTGAATAGGATTGTTTGGTATAAGCTTGGGGGAAGCGCTCTCATGCATCATTGTATGTGCATGTAGTTGCATTAGGATTTCATGTCATTCATTTCATCATTTTTCATTCACCCCCCTTATTATTATCGTTGTTCCTCATATTCTTCCATTATGATCACATTGAGGACAATGCGAAGTTTAAGCTTGGGGGAGTGCATTTCCATGCCATTTAGATACATTAGTTGCATTTTTACTTTATTTTAGGATTTTTTAAAATTTTCAAAATTTTTGCATCATCTTTCTGATTTTTCCATCTTATTTTCCTTTTATGTGTGTTCATGCATCATATTGTGTGCTTGATTTTCTTTTCTTTCCCCTCTTTTATTTTTATTTCTTTATTTTCCTTTCTCTTCTTCCGCTAGATGAGTTTTGTATGATGATATCTCTTATTGCTTTAGTAGCCATCACGATGCTTATTATTCCTTGCCATGCTACTTTGAGTATTCCATAGTCTTGATGTCCATGTGCTTGCTTATATATTCTTTTGATGATTCCTCTATATGAATGCATGATATTAATTGAAGCTGAATGTATGGATTAGTGTTTAGTATGCTTTTGTTGGAAATGCACCAAGATTCACGCATCATTAGTATATCTGAAGCATCAGTTTTATTGTCTTATTCACCTTCTGTTGCATGCCTGATATGATTGTGTGCTTTACCGCTTGACTTCACTTTTTATTGAGATGATTGAGAATATCCATGCTTACATATGAGTTTTAGTTGAAGTATTATTTTATTGAACCGTTCGTGCACATCTTAGAGTGAACCGAGTGCTACATTGTTTCTTTCTCCACATATATCTTTTTATTCTCTACATGTCACTTGAGTTCACCTCCTAAAGCTACTTATATCGCATCTATTTCCCAAAAATCCCCACAAAAGAAAAAGTTAGCTCCAAAAAGTCCAGAAAGCCAAAAAGGAGCCAAAATCCAAAAAAATACAAATCATATAGCTCCTACAAAAATCCAAAAAGAAAAATGAGAAACAAAGTCCAAAAGAAAAAAAAAATATTTCTCTATCTCATTATTGGAGCCACAAAATACTTGGGAAAACCAAGGCAAAAATCCCATTTTCCACTATTATATTCCTTTGGATGCAACACCTCAAGCTAAGCTTGGGGGGGGGGGGGGGGGTGAATTCATTTGACCATATGAGTGAGTATGACATTAGAGTGGAGACGTGCATGAATGGAAATATTCGATAATGCTTAGACTTTGCAAAATATATTAGATATGGAGATTATTCATGATTTGAAATAAATATGTGAATGCCATGACTTTTATTCTATTCTCTATTGCATGCTTGGTGTGTATCATATATGCTTCATTTATAACTTTTGATTGAAAAGTGCATCGCCAACATTTGTATATTAAATTCTATGAAATGCGTGATGTGGATATGAATTGATTGTATGAATTTAGAGAGTCCCTCTTATTGTTCTTAAAAGCTTGCAAGTACCATGTTTATGAAAGATATGAAATCCTTATAGCATGTGATTTGTATTTTCCAAGTCATCGTGATGTGTAGCTTATGGCTTGAGATCTGAGAGTATAATCTAGCGACCCCTTCCACTTCGTATTCTTTTATTTCATTTCCCTTATTTTTCATCTCCCGAGTTCGTCTTTTTACTTATCTTCCTCGAGGACGAGTAATAGGTAAGCTTGGGGGATTTTGATCGGTCCATATTTTACACCTTTTTTCTGCATATTTGCATGCCATTTCGATCACCCATATCACGCTTTTCACGAGTATTCGACGATATTGCGTTACTTTTCACTATTTCTTGTTTTTGTCGGATTTCAGGAAATATGGAGCGATCGGGAGTAAAAAGGAGAGTAAGGGACTTGCACCCACTCCGGAGCGTCACCCAAGGCTCTTTTCAGGGCTATTCGACGATGGGAGACGGGTGGAAGAAGAAGGAACTCCGTAGGAGCGACGAGGAGGAGAAACAGAGAAGATTGGGCATTTTCAGCATGCCACTCGGCCGAGTGAAGGAGTCACTCGGCCGAGCAAAGAAGCCCGCTCGGCCGGCCAGATCGGACACACAGCAGATTGAGTATCAGCGTGCACTCGGCCGAGCATCGCCATCCCACTCGGACGAGCATGGAGACACCACTCGCCCGAGTGGCATCACGATGACGGCAAGCAAAAATCCCAGACTTACTAGAATCCGTCAGGCGATTGAGGGTTCCGACTTGGCCGATTACCGAATGCCCCTCGGCCGAGTGAGTAAAGCCACTCGGCCGAGTCACCTCCGAAGATAGGCCCCCAAGACCCCTGACTTACTGGAATTTTACAGAGTCTATCACTCGGCCGAGTAGAGAAGCCCACTCGACCGAGTATAGAAGTCAACTCGGCCGAGTGATGCCGAGGACATGCAGCGCCCAGATTTTCAGACAGCCTCCCACTCTTTTGAAATCTGCTATCATTCCAGCAAGAAAAGTATTTTTCTCATATTTTTTATGGATATTAGACTTCATGACGATTCCATCGCCACCAAGAACACGCAAATCGGAGGTCGGATGAAATCTGGAGAATTTCTGCAAGTTGATGCTGCAGTGCTGGAATTTCCACTCGGCCGAGTCACATTTTCCACTCGGCCGAGTGCGGCCTGGGCCCAGATTTTAAGTTGCGGTTTGGGCTGTTTTTGGGCACGAATTTGAGGAGTTTTCTAGGTTTTCTTGCTAGGGTTTTGGGAGAGTATTTAAGGGGTTTGTAGCCACCATTAGAGGAGGAGCCCCCATTATGTTTTCTTAGTTCCCATATGTTTTCTTATTGATTATTTTAGAGGTTAGGCCATGCCCTAGGCCCCCTCTTGGATCAAAAAGCTTGTATTTGGATTGGAATTCTTCATCAAAGCTAAGTATCTTTGTTCTTATTCTTTGAATCTTTGATTTGATATCTTTTTGGTATGCAAGCTATGGTTTTTATTGATTCTTATATCCTTATTGCTATGCTAGAGTAGATTTGTTGTTCTAGGGCATGGGGATGAACCCTATGGATCTAATTTCAGATTTGTGATGAATGAATTTCTAAATTGCTAGAATTGCTAGGAGGTTAGGTTGTGATTGATTTACTACGGATAGCTAGGGATTTCCATCGATTTGGGATTTGCAAGAGATTGGATTCTAATCGATGGGAAGGCCTAGATATTCGATTTAGATTTACAATTGGATTTCCCTAGATTTGGTTTGCAAGAGATTGGACCAAAGCTAGGATTTTTAATTGTAAATCTATACCAATATTCGTTTGCAAGAGATTGGACGAATACGAACTATCACAACCTAGATCGTGACTCGAGTTTGCACGAGAGTGGGCTCGAGAAGCGATTGGACAATGATGTCGATCCTAATGCTAGCGGCTTAGGCTAGGGTTTGCAAGAGATTGGGCCCTATCCTAGGTTCGCTATAGACCGGCAATAGCGCGAGAGCGTGAGCTTGGTTCTCTATTCAGTTACGACTAGTTCACCTCGACACAAGCCTAGTAATATTGAGCTTTACTATTTACAAGGATGAATGACGACCCGTAGTGGGGATTTCCTAGCCCTAGACACTTTTATTATCTTATATTTGAATCGATATTTTATCCAACTTCTCTATCATCGACACCGACATCCACCACCATTGCCATTACATCATACCATAGCCATCTCCACCAATAAAACATTCGTAGTCAAACCAACCTAGGATAGATTGGAACCAACACCTCCTCTTCGTGTTCGATACCCGCTCGCCACTTCGCCGTGCGCTTGCGGTAAAACTACAATCGTTCTCCGGGTGTGTATCCGGGGCAGACCGAGTTTTTGACTAGGTCGTGCTCTTGGGTTGCATTTTGGGGCGATCAGTGTCTCATCATCAAAAAGGGAGAGAATGTTAGGTATTGGTTTTTTTAGAACGATATAGTTTTGATGATGATCACAACGTTATGGTTTTGCTAATGACTCTCAATGTTTTAATCTCATGTTTAACATTTGAAGAATAACATTTTAGAGACTAAATGCTTGGTGCAAGGATGTACATCAACTGGAGTATTGCCATAGCTTGGAACTTGATGAAGGAAGTTTATCAAGAGGTGCCAAAGCTTGCAAGATGATGGGAAGAATCAAGCCTACTCAAGCTTGAAGAGTAGTGCACTTAGATGTAAATGAATGTAATCCATGTAATATTTACAATTATGTCTTTTACTTCTTTGTGTGAGTTAGGTTGCCTAGATTAGATGGTCATACTCATTCATGCATATGCATTAACCATCTTAGTGAACCTTAGGATCATCAAAGAAACCAATCCAATAGGTTCACCATGCCAAACACTCAAGTAAAGTTTTTAGAGTTCCAACAGGCGCCTGTAGAAGGCATGCCAGGCGAATGGTGATCACCAGGTGCTTGGCCATCCTTCTACAAGCGACTGGTATGCACTAGCTCAAATCAAATTTCTTGACTCCATACTTGAGCTTTTGGTACAGTCGACTGATGTACAAAAGACAGGCACATGTCAACCACCAGGCGCCTGAACATTATTCAACAGTCGCCTGGTGAACCAAAGTGCGTAACTTGGTATTTTGAGCTCCAATCCATCTTGTGTGACACACAACTGAAGTACATTTGTCAGGCGCATGTCAACCATTAGGTGCCTGGACGTTGTTCATCAGTCGCCTGGTTTGAAAGTGCGTAAGTTGTCATTTTCAAGCTTAAATCCATCCTGTGTGGCAGTCGCCTGCTGAAGCCTTTCCATGCACATGCGTAGTAGTACATGCGCCTGTGTAGTCTTCTACAGTTGCCCGTCCTGGCTCAGATTATAGCCACTGGGAAAATCTATCCATTACACCAGGCGCCTGATATCTCTTCATTAGTCGCCTGTCCGAGCACTTTCAGCCAAAATCTAGCCGTTGCAGATTTGTTTGTTTTGGCTTTTTGCTTGGGTTTAAGGGGTTTTCTTGGCTTCATATATATAGGAGATGGCTTAGTTCTATTAGAACTTTTGATCATTATTGAATATCATAGAGATTCATAAAGGCACTCTTATTTCTCTCATTTCCTTCTTTTGAGCCTTAATCCTCTTCATGCATTGAAACTAGTTTATAGGAAAATCCTCCAAGTTCAATCAAAGCTCATTTCAACACTTAGAGATACTCTTCCATACCTTGCATTCATTTTTGAGTAAGTACATCTCATCAAGGCATATGTAAGAGTCTATTTATTTCATCTTTGTGAAGTGAAACACTAACTCTCGTTGTGAGAGTTAGTTTCTCCCTTTGTGGGAGTTTGAGTCATTGTGTAGGACCAACCCTTGCGTAGGGTTTGGTGTGTCCTTGTGTAGTACAAATCCCTTATGTAGGATATCTCTTGTGTAGCGATTGTATTCACTACTTTGTGCAGGATTATAGTGAATATTGGTGCGGTTAGATATACCCAAATTTGAGGAACCAGGGTAAAATCCTTTGTGTTTGCGATTGTTATTGTTGAGCATACTCTTTAATTTTCGCTGCTTATTGTGTCTTAATTTCAGAAACTTTTAATTAAGCACTTTGCTTGCCTTTACACTATTCACCCCCCTCTAGTGTGTTGTTTAGTATTGCAAGGTAGACGGTCCTTAACATAATTCTGTCATGAAAAATAAATAATAAAATCACGCCTGAAGTCGTGATTTGACATAATAAGTGAGAAACATATAAATGAATGATTATCGCACCCTTGCACTTACTCTCTGAGTCATGTTTCTTCTTTCACAACAGAAATTTTTTTGAAGAAAAGAAACATAAGGAGCTCACACCCTAATAAATGTCTCCATAGTGAGACCAATGTTTCTTCTTCCAGAAAAATTTATAAAAATTAGAAGAAATATGGGGAGCTTGCATCCTTGTTTCTACCTTCTAAGTTAGGCTAATGCTACATCTCTCTAAGAAATTTTAAAAGTGGAGAAATAGAAACATGAGGAGCACATAAATTACAAGGAACAACAAAAGAAAGGGAAAGTAAAGATAAAATATACCTGGATAAAAAATAGCAATGGCTAATCAAGACCAATAAGGTCTGGCAAGATCTATAAAGATCGTTGGTTTATAATATGCCAAAAACAATTGCAAGATTTATATAAAGCTAGTTTACAAACAAAAGCTGAAATAAATCTAGCTATTGTATACTTAGCTATTCTTCAAGCACATGAAGATTTTGAAAACATTAATTTACCTGACTAGTTGCCAAAATATTATCACGAGTATTTTTAGATTGCAATTAAATACATATACTTCCATGCACTGAAATAAACTGTTTGCAAAGTTTTCATTACATACCATATTTTGATATAAATGGTTATGTCTTGCATTGAAGGTTTATTTGCAATAACTATACTTGCTACAAGTTTGACTTATTGAACTTGTCAAACAAATTGTGGATAATTAAACCATCCACATGATCACTCATGACGCATGCTATCAAAATCATCCCACTCTAACGATAGTCCTGATGTACTATCTTGGGACTAATATGCTCATATTTTACACTTTATTTCTGCATATTTCCATGCCATATCGATTGCCCATATTGGAAATTCAAAGCTTAAACGACGATTTCTCAACGAATTTCACTATTTCTATGTTTCGTTGGATTTTCAGGAATTATGAAGCAATCGGAAGCAAATTGGAGCTTGAAGCATATGTACGCGTGCCGGAGCATCAGCGACAATGATTTCAAGGAGCTCACTGTGCTTGAAGATGAGAAGAAGCGGAATGATGAGAAGAGGAGGAGGAAGGAAGCAAGAGAAAGGAGAAAGAGCTGAAAATTCAGTCTACTCGGCCGAGTGGATCAAACCACTCGATCGAGTGAGACTGATATAGACCTAGCCCCAGCCAAGAAGCGATTCAAATATACTTGGCCGAGTTAGATTTCCACTCGACCGAGTCAGAAGCCCACCCGATCGAGTGAAGGAAGAAAAGCTGGAGACAAAACACAGATTTTGAAGATTTCTGCAGGAGCTCCCATTAGACCGAGTGAGACGACCACTCAATGAGTGAGCGACCAATCTATTGAGTGGGCAGAGAAGACAGAACGCCAGATTTCAGCGTTTTTCTGCAGAGGATTCCACTCGACCGAGTGACATTTTCACTCGGCCGAGCGAACCGTCGGCATATATCTAAAAAGTAGGGTTTTCATAGGGTTGAGGGTATTTTGGTCAGCTTTTTCCTTGGAGTTTGAGTTAATATAAATATGTAGTTTTATGAGCCGTTAAAAGAGAAGATAATACGACTAGAGATTAAAGAAGAAACTAAACTTTATTTTGCTGTTGTTTTTGATTGGAGAGCTAATTCTTGATTTTCTTATTGGATTGAAGCCTTGGAACTCATAGGTTTGTCTAAACTCTTATTATTTCTAGTTTTTATGATTATTCCTTATTTAGATCTATCTTCTATGATGATTTCTATTACTTCTATGAATTCTATTTCTTTGATCATGAATATTTGTGAGTAGTCTCTTTGCACTAGGGCAAAGGGATGAACCCTATGGATTTAGAGATTGATATGTGAAATCTATTGAAAACCCATGCTGCTAAACTTATTTTAGGGTTAGATTATGGTTAATCAATTACAAATAGCTAGGGATTTATACGTAGATCTTGAGAGCTCGAGAGAAGATCTTGATTTATAGGAAGCCCTAGATATTTGATTTAGACCTATAATCGAGATATCTTAGAATTTGTACGCGAGACCGACCAAAGCTAGCATCTTTATTGTATTTCTATAATTATATTCGCCTATACGATGGTAAGACGAATACGAATCATCATAATCTAGATTCGAACTCATGTGCACGAGAGTGAACTTGAGCGAGGATTGAATTATATTGTCGATCTTAATGCTGATAATTTAAAATGGCTTGCGCGAGAGCGAGATTTTAGCTTGAGTTATTATAGACATACGTAGCGAGAGAGAGTGCGCTAGTTCTCAATATAGTTGCGAAAATTTCATCCTAAATTAAGAGTTAGTAATATGGAAGTTCATATTCACATTGATACTCGAAAATCTAGAGTGGGGATTCCCTAATCCTAGGCATTCTTATTAATTGAATTTACAACCGATATTTTTACACGTTCGTGACATATACATTCCTTCGCCATTGTTCCATCTCTGCCACGTAATCAAGATAATACCAATAGTCCTTCCCGTAATTCGATATCCGCTCACCATTTAACCGTGTGCTTGCGGTAAAAATACATTGTTTTGGGTGTACCTCCCGGCACAATCAAGTTTTTGGCGCCGTTGCCGGGGAGGCGACAATATTTTATTATTTCTAGGTAACTTTTTTCTTTTCCTCTATTGTGCTAACATTCTTTGCAGATTTTGTTTCTCTGTGCATGAACACATGCTCAAGGGCCATAGACAGCTTGACATAATTTGATCCTAAAATTGCTGCAAGGAAACTTAGAGTAAAGAAGATGCAACCTTTAGAGGATAGAAAGATGGCAGCTGAAAATAATGCTACGGGGAATATCAGAGTTTTTTCTATTAGAGACTGACTTACTTTGAACAACTCTATTACATCATCCATTCATATGCCAGAGTTGCCACCTGATAAGAACTTTGAGCTGAAAATAGGACTAGTTACGCTGATGCAACAAGATCCTTTTCATGGGGAACACGCATGAGAATCCACATTACTATATTCAGATGTTTTTGGCGAAGTGCACTACGTTTTAGGTTCCCAATGTACCAGAGGATGCCATCCGTCTATGGCTTTTTCCTTTCACACTCAAGGACAAGTCTTTGTATTGGCTAAGGTCACATGCGAACGGTACCTTCATCACATGGGATCATCTTGCAAGTGCCTTCATTAATAAGCACTATCCACCATCAAATACTATCAGATTGAGGAATTCTTTGATGTCATTCGAGCAAGGACCCCAGGAATCTTTATACGAAGCGTGTGAGCGATTCAAAGATCTTTAACATCAATGCTCCTATCACAGTATCGATGATTGGGAGTTGATCCATGACGTCCCCTAGATTTGGCAGTATATGCAGTAGGATCGGAGATACCAGATTTAAATATTTGTAACCGCAAGCGCACGGTGTTATAGTGTGGCTTGGGGGTCGAACTCAGGGAGGCGTGTGTTGTGCTTGTTGTCAAGAAGGAACCGGATCACCCGATAGGTGAGCTAGCCCGATCAATCGATAGGTTGTCACAAAATAGAAATACGAAGGATGTAAGATATAAAAGGGAACCCAAGACTTTGGTTTCCACCCTAATATGGGCCCTCTCTATTACGACTGACGGATAGGGATACGATTGGATTTTAGGGTTTAGTGGTGAGACGTTGCCTCTAAGAGTGATACCTAGTGTCCCATGGGCCCAATATTCCGGTCGATGCCCAGGATGATATGCTAGGACTACCCGTGTTCAGTCGGTGGACATCCCCATGTCCATTAACACCGACCGACTCTGGGAGCACTAAGCTCGCAACAATTACTCCCAACATTTCATCCTGCCGTTCCCACGCGCTATGATTCAATGTCTACGCTAGGGGTGTGAGCTATGGTTTGGGGATCAAACGCCAGTTTTATTTCCCCTTGGCCCGACGGTTAGAGGCGGTCTTTCTCCTGCCAATGACAATAAAACGCCCCGCGTAACCATCTAAATTCCTAAATCCTATCGAAACCCTAATCCTATGGTCATTCTAGGGAGAACCCACCAAAATCCCAGATTGGGGAACTACTCACAATTCATGGCGAAAATAGCATCACAACAAAAATTCAATCATTGAAATCAAAATCAAGCAATAGAAAGTAGAAGCTAACAATATTATTAATGCAATATTAAAGTTCCAGAACAATCAGAAAACTTACAAGATGGAATAAATTCCGAGCCGTCAAAAATCCCAAAAAGACAGAAAATACAATGGGGATTTCGTCTGGGAAAAACCTAGGTCACTATATATAGTAAATACGACCACCCTATCGGTTGAAGTATCAATCGATCGGGTGAGCTAACAGTCGATATTGCCTTCGGTCTTCAGACACTTCACCCGGTAACCCAACCGATCGGATGAGCTCATCGGGTCATGATATGGGCAATCTTGGCTACAGATGAACCGATTGGGTGAGATGTCACTCGATCGATTGGAATTCAGCTCCAAAAGACAGAGAGATCTGTCGGGTTCACTGATCGCTGAACCGATCGGGTGAGCTGCTCTTCACTTCTGCTCCTGTCCGGGTCGGATACGCGTAAACCAACCGATCGGTTGGCTCCGTCCAACCGATCGGTTGAGGGCTGATATATGGAATTCTTCGACGTATGGCCCCTAGGATCGTGCGTGACACCTCCCGTTGCTCCGGGGACTCATGATATCTGCTTTATATGTCCCCAACGCTGACAATCTCCTGCATTGGCATAAAAACATAGAGAAAGTGAAAAGTACAAAAAACACAAAAGAACGGGTACGGAGTGACGGAAAACATTGGAAAATAACAAAGAAGAGTGTGTGAATATATAAAATATAAACGCACGTCAAAATCTCCAAGCTGAACCCTTCCTCGTCCTCGAGGAAGACAAGAGAGAGTAGGAGCTCGGAGGGAAAAATAGAAAGGAAGAAACAGAAATATGGAAAATAAAATCCCAAATCACCCGTCAGAGCCAACGAAATCAAACACGCCACACTAAGCAAGCATGCGATACAACACATCACTAAACCAAGGAATATGAGTCCATACAAGTGTCGTGGGCCCACGCAGTGAAGCGCGAGTGAGTGTGGTCGTGAGCTAGCAGACGGTGTCACTATCTAAATTGTGCAATAAAGCTCCATATACGCATACCCAAGGAATGATCCAAATATCGATTCAATTCGAATAAGCGGTGAATAATAGCTCAAGCATGCATGAGAATGGAATAAGAATTGAAACTTATCATGTGTCAGGGACTCGATTGCTAAGAACTAGAAGATCACCGCACTATAGCCTAGATAATTGCTAGAAAATTCCTATGCCAAGTGTGTTCGAAAACGAGGGAGGTTGAGAAGGTGTGGAGTAGAACTCTCGATGCAAATTCTCGCCTTCCCTTTATTCACGGTGGATAGGAATGATATTCACAACGGGAAATTTTTTTGGGTTTTGGGTATTTGTATTTTTTGGGCTTTTGGCTATACACATTTTTCTTCTTTTTTTTGCTTTTTGGATTTTTCTTCTCTTTTTTTTATTTTTGGGCTTTTGGATTTTTGGATATATACTTTATACTCTCCCAAGTGGGAGAACGGTACACGACGAGTGGATTTGCACCAAGTAAAAAAAAAAGAAATTGAATTCTAAACTCTTGGGCAAAAGAAAATTTTTCTCGCGAATCAGAGCATAAGCTAAATGGGTTATCCTAGTCCTATTGGTAGAGTCCCGACACATGCGAATTGAAGTGTAATATATATATATATTTTTCATGCATAGAGAAGCAGACAGTAGAGGTAAAATACCGCATATTCAAAATTGAAGCATGATAGTCTAGGGGTCAACCAAGGACATGTATATAAATGAAAATCACAATATAGAAGCACACCAAACAGCTAGTTACGACAAACAACTCACACAAAAGTAAAGTGAACCCACGAAGCATGAAATGCAATAGGTCTCGGCTTCCTAGGGTTAGTGAAGGTGATTATCGTAGCTAAGCTAAGTGTGTGTGTGTGATTTTGTGGCAATTCATCATGTGGGGTCATCCTTAGGAGAGGGAGAATAAAAAGAAAGAAAGAAAAAGAAAATACGATGAAAACGATGAAAAAGACACAACTGACTCACAAAGTGCGATTCCCCCAAGCTGAAACTTGCATTTCCCGCAATGCAATAGAAGTAAGTACGGGAGGGCAACGAAAATGGGGGAGAAAGTATGCACTGACGCAAAAAGATGAAAAGCATGAAAGACCCACAAAACGAAACAGAAAGAATAAAGAAAAAGAAATACACAAATAAAAGATATAAAACACATCCAAAGAACACGTATAAACAAGCACACAACAATGACATCATACGAAAATATACACAAAAATCGATTTCCCCCAAGCTGAACCTGACAATGCTAGCAAAATGATATGATCAATGTGATACAGAAATAATGGGCTAGGGGGAAAATTGGAAGAGAAAAAGAAAGAAATCAAAATGCAGGAGAGGGAGTGTCCTCATTCTCCTCGGTAAAGGATGGGGGTGTGGGCGGGAGAGGTGATGGGTGTGCGGAGAAGTGAAGAAAGGGGTGGATGGATGGGTGCGGTGGTGGTGTGGATGATGGGTGGAGTGACAGTGGTAATGGTAAGTGGGAGGGATACGACGACCAATGTGGTGGGAGTAGGTAATGATTTCAAGCGCACAACCAATTTCTTGCGACGAAAATATGAAGTGGTGATGGAGGAGGGTGGTGGGAGTGTAGGATCTACAGTAGTGGTCGTGGGTGGAGAAGATGTGGAGGGGGGATGATCGCCTAGGGGGATGGAGAAGGTGAAGATCATGATGGAGGAGGTGATGATCATCGAGGAGGAGGTGATGATCGTCGAGGAGGCGAAGGAGGTGGTGATGGTGCTGGAGTAGGTGGAGGTGGACCGTGAATGTGGGTAAGAATACGGAGAATGGTGGCCACGTTTCACTCGAGTAGGAAACGTGGGTATGAGAGGAAGGAAGTGGATGGGTCCGAGGAGGTAGAGGTAAAGGCACCAGAGCGCAGAGCAGCCACCTCAGCCTCAAGAGCGAGGCGAGCAGATGTGGTTTGACGAACAGTAGAAGAGGTGCCGACAACAGTGGTCGTGCCGGCACCGGAGGCAAGGCCTAAGAGGGCCGCAGTGAGCGCCTCATTAGAAACAGTGGCAGAAGCCGGGGTCGTGACACTAGGGCCAGCCCTGGGATCTCCTCTGAATGCAGGAATATCATGCTCACCTAAGTGGGCGGTATGGGACGGTGGTCGTGGTGCGTTAGGGAGTGGAAACTGAAGATGTAGCCCCCCCTACAAACTCTGGGTAAGGAGGAAATGACCAGTCTGCCTCAAGATGAATAGTCATACGGCCGGGATTGGACAAAATGGTATATGGGACAGGGGGGTGGCCATAGTAAAAGACATACGGACTCACGCCTCGAGGCTTGATCATGTGGGTGTGCCGCATGACATCAAGATCTAGATATGTGGATCCTACGGCATGCGGTAAATCACGGGGGATAACGACACCGAACGGGGGGGGGGGGGGGGGGGGGGGTTGCAAGGCAATGAGGGTGATGAGGCCCCTGCAGCAATATTTGCCCTTACCAGCGCGGTTAATATCAAGTAGTTTTTGAATAAGCCATGCACAGCCGTTAATAGGTATGCGCGGGGCCTCAAAAGCGATCCCGTCAGCGCCGCGAATGAAATCAAAAGTCATAGCCCTAAGGATAAAATGATCAGGGATAGTCACGGTTCCGGACTTATCCCGGGGAAAGAAAGTGCTAGAAATGATGCGGTGGGCTAGATGAAAGACATGGTGGATAATGGAGGAGGCCTTGGCCTTGCCTCGAGGATAATGATCATGAAGTGTAAGGCGACCCCAAAAATAATCGACATCGAAGTCGCGATGAAATTTGTAGGGACGGACATCGGCGACGAGAAAGGGGAAACCGAAAATGTTGTTGATTGTGTTCACGTGGGAGCGGTAGTTTCGGTTTCGTAGGCGGAAATATATGAGTGACCCCCCCTCAGTTTTTAGATTCGAGAGGAATTCAAGTGTGAGGGCGGGGTATGATGGTGCATGGGAGTTTAGGAAGCTTACCCATCCTAGGTTTGCGAATAGAGTCTTGACATCGGAGAAAACTCCGAGATCGGTCAGGGTTTGAGCATGGGCAAACTTAGTGGATAAATGCGATCGTATGTTGAGATGATGATAAAAGTCTTTATGGGCAAGACTCATGAACCGGATTCCCTGCGGGCCCATCAGCGGGTCCGCCACAGGAATGATGGGTTGGGATGGAGGTTGGGTAAGAGGAGGAGGAGCACGTGCACTTGGTGGACGTGTGGACTTGCGTCTCTTGCGAGACGGCTCCTCTTCCTGCATGATCCCCTTACCCTTGTCCTTGGCCATGAATGTGTGGTGATGCAATGTGAATGCAAGATTATATAAATGCACACAAACAACTGCAATAGAGCAAAATTATAATACTAGGGCAGTGTAAAATTAGAGCTCAGGAACGAGTTTACCCAGTAGAGAAACGATTCCTTGCTCGCAAAGGAACCCACGCAGCGCAATGGAGAGATTTGTGAAGCCGCAGCACTTCGATCCAACAAGAGTAGAATTTTTCGAAATGGGGGGAAGTAGGGTTAGGGTTAGGGCATAATTTAGGGATGAATGAGGATGGAGGATGGTTGATGAAGAGAGAGAGAGATATATGAAGGAAGTGGGGAGTGAAGTTTGGGAGTTGAGTGAGTGAGAGAGAGAACCGTTTGAGGGAGAAGGAAGACGAAACGATCGGAGGAGAGAGGAGAGTTCGGGCGAAAATGAATCGGGTGAAGGTGGGGGTGTATTTATAGGGTTAGGCGAACCGATCGGGTGAGATCTCACCCGATCGGTTGGGTTAATTTTTGAAAATTTTTGTTGGAAAGCAGCTACAGGTGAACTGGTCGGGTGAGTTTTCACCCGATCGGTTGACCGCTTCACAATTTTTCTGAGAGCACTGTACTCTTCACCCGGTCTGCCACCCGATCACAGCTTCAGCTCAACCGATCAATTGATTTAACTACAAAATTTCCCGAGAGCTCTGCTGTTGTCACCCGATCTGCCACCCGATCTCAGCTTGTTCCACCCGATCGGTTCGCTGATGTACTGATACATGGCCATCTTCAGATACGGCCCACCCGATCGTTTGATGCATGAACCGACCGTGTGGGGGTAATTTCCTGTACAAACACAAAGAAATCATCTAAGTCTCCCAATGATTAATCCCATAGCAGTATTTATTCACCAAAAATAAGAAAACTAATCCTATAGATAACGACGGAAGTTTAGAACATGGGTTACCTCCCATGAAGCGCTGTTATTTAAAGTCGTTTGCTCGACTCTCGGTATATGATCTTCAAGGTGGTTGGTGCGGGTGATGCCCAATGATTGGCATCCCATCAGTTTTTGGAGCAGCAGTCCTTATCGGTGGTAGAGGAGACAGGTAGATGCTCTCAATGATCCTCCCACTGGTGGTATCTGGGGGCTTCTCCCACATGTTGGCGTCAACCACCACTTTTCGTAGGATCCAGACTTCATCAGCAGTGAGCCCGATGGGCTCTTTTCTCTTGCTCCTCGTCGGAGCAACCTTCTTGAATCCGGGAGGAATCGTCAGTGAGACACACACTTCTCCAGCTATTTCTTCTTATTTCAACACGACGTGCTCCTCAAGGCCCCCCAAGCTATCGGGGGTTCCTCGAGAGAACCTCCCAAGCTCCAGCCTCAATGATTCTTTATTCCTCAGCCTCCAGCACATTGCAACTTTGCTCCTCCGGTGGATGCTTCATTGACAGTCCAATATGAAACTCAAATTTCTGTTCGCCGACATTTAAGGATGGCTTCCCCTTCTTCACATCAATAAGTACACTAGCGGTCGCCATAAAGGGCCTCCCGAGGATAATCGGGGTATGGTTGTCCTCCGGCATGTCCATTACTACAAAATCTACATGCACGTGTACGCCGCTGATGTTCACTAGCAAGTCATCCACAACCCCCCACAGGGTATTTCACCGATCTATCTGCAAGTTACAGCGTCATTCCGGTGGGTTCAAGGTCGCCCATTCTTATCCTCTTGTATAATGACAGAGGCATCAGACTCACGCTCGCACCCAAATCGACGAGCACCCAATTGATTTTCACCTCTCCTATCGAGCATGGGATAGAGAAGCTCCCTGGGTCCTTGAGCTTTGGCGGGTTCGCTCATTGAATCAAAGCGCTGCACTCTGCTGTCAGAACGACTTTTTATTTCCTTGTACCCTTCGTCACCAAATCCTTCAGAAATTTTGCATAAGAAGGGATGGTCTCTATAGCCTCTAGGAAGGAGATCTGCAAACTCAAGTCTTTAACATGTCGAAAAACTTGCCGTATTTCTCATCTATTTTCGCCTTGGCAAGTCTTTAAGGGAACGGCACCACGGGCTTGAAGACTCTCGAGTTGCCCTCTTCATTCTTCTTCTTTTCTTCCTCAGAAACTCCCTTCAGAGTTTTGGTGTTTGATGACGAAGCTCCAACGTCATTTGCTTTTAGATTTGGTCTCACATCCACCACCGGAGATTCGGGTTCTTTAGCGGCTTCCCTAGTCGGAATCTGTGTGCAGCTTATCAAGACTATCACAGACACATTGGCATGATCATGCGTTAAGGCCAACGTTTGATTGGGCCCCCTAGGATTGACCTCCAGATGACCCAGCAATTGGATCCGTACCCTCTGAAGATTTGCCACTTGCAACCCCAGCTGGGTTACTTGATCTACCAAAGTCTTCTGTCCAGTCTGTAGCTGTAGGTTAATCCTCTCCTGGTTTGTTATATATTGGGTTAAGAGACTCTCGACAGGGGAGATTAACCGTTGTTGGTTATATGGTTGCTGCTGTGGCGGGGGCTGCTGATTCCTCGGGGGTATTGCTGGTACATCTGCTGGGGCTGTTGTTGCTGCTGGTACAACTGTAGCTGCTACCGAGGTGGCTGATATAATTGTTGCTGATGTTGTTGGGGCTGCTGGTATGGTGCCCTGTAGCCCAGGTTCGGGTGGTCCCGGTTATTGGGAGAGTACGCCAGATTTGAGCTCGTCCTTGGTGGATAGGGCGCATTTTCCGTCGGGTTATAGAAAAGAGCGCTCGCCTGATCCACTAGTGGTGAGATATCACCACCATCAAAGTCTCCCAGGACCTCAGCTTTCACTGCTGCTACTTGCTGGGTGTTGGCACCCCCAACTCCCACTATAAATGCCGAGATCTGAGTAGAAAGCAAATCGAATTTGCTAGATAGTTTGTCGACCTCTTCGACTCGGTGCATTCCACCAGATCTTGGCATGGCATGCTCATTGCACCACCTTTCATTATTAGATGCCATGTTCTCCAGAATGTTTCTGGCATCTTCCTCATTCCTTGACATGAAGGACCCTCCAGCCGCGGCATCCATTGAAGATTTCAGATCATCCCTCAACCCATTGTAGAACAAATTAATGATCTGCCATTTAGGGAGCTCATGGTAAGGGCATCTCCGTTTCATCTCCTTATATCTCATACATGCCTCATGCAAGGATTCGTGGCTGCCTTGGGAGAAGGAGGAGATCTCGCTCCTCAGCTTCATTATCTTCCCCGGGGGAAAGAACTTGTTCAGGAAAGTGTTGGACAACTTCTCCCAAGTTGTGAAGGTATTGGGGTCCTTCCCCTTTAGCCATTGTTTGGCTTTATCCCTCAGAGAGAATGGGAACAGTCTGAGCCGGATTGCTTCAGTCGACACACCGTTGATTCTGAAGGTGTCGTACTTCTCTAAAAATGAGTCCAGATGCTCAATTGAGCTCTCCATTGGTGCCCCTGAAAATTGGTCCTGTTGGATCCACGTCACCAATGACGGCTTTAGCTCAAAATTTCTGGCCGTAAAGGCCGGGGGTTGGATGCTAGACGTGGACCCGATGGACGGCATCGAGTACTCAAGCAAGGATTCCTGTGGAGGGGTATTTTCTCTCATGGTTACAGACTCTTCCCTTCTTCTTCTCTCGGCGTTCAGACGCCTCACGGTGGCGTTTAACTCTGGATCTAGAGGAATCAAGTCGTCGAGACTTCTTGTATTCCTGCGCATGAAAAATCAAGAAACACCAGTGAAGTGCGTATGGTATAGCTTCAGATAAAAATAGAAAATAAAGAATAAAAATATAAATAAAAAAAGAATGCGAAAATTATCACATGGTGATGATGTGAACTAGTCTCTAGGGTTCACAGGGTCCTAATAGAAACAAGCACGTTGCCTCCCCGACAACAGCGCCATAAAGCTTGACGTCCCCTAGATTTGGCAGTATATGCAGTAGGATCGGGGATACCAGATTTAAATATTTGTAACCACAAGCGCACGGTGTTGTAGTGTGGCTTGGGGGTCGAACTCACGGAGGCGTGTGTTGTGCTTGTTGTCAAGAAGGAACCGGATCACCCGATGGGTGAGCTAGCCCGATCAATCGGTAGGTTGTCACAAAATAGAAATACGAAGGATGTAAGATATAAAAGGGAACCCAAGACTTTGGTTTCCACCCTATCATGTGCCCTCTCTATTACGACTGACGGATAGGGATACGATTGGATTTTAGGGTTTAGTAGTGAGACGTTGCCTCTAAGAGTGATACCTAGCGTCCCATGGGCCTGATATTCCGGTCGATGCCTAGGATGATATGCTAGGACTTTCCAGGTTTGGTCGGTGGGCATTTCCATGTCCATTAATAACGACTGACTCCGGGAGCACTAAGCTCGCAATAATTACTCCCAACATTTCATCCTGCCGTTCCCACGTGCTAAGATTCAATGTCTACGCTAGGGGTGTGAGTTGTGGTTAGGGGATCAAATGCCAGTCTTATTTCACCTTGGCCCGACGGTCAGAGGCGATCTTTCTCTCGCTAATGACAATAAAACGCCCCGCGTAATCATCTAAATTCCTAAATCCTATCGAAACCCTAATCCTATGGTCGTTCTAGGAAGAACCCACGAAGGGGCTTCCACCAAAATCCCATATCGGGGAACTACTCACAATTCATGGCGAAAATAGCATCACAACAAAATTCAACCACTGAAATCAAAATCAAGCAATGAAAAGTAGAAGCTAACAATAGTATTAATGCAATATTAAAGTTCTAGAACAATCAGAAAACTTACAAGACGGAATAAATTCTGAGCCATCAAAAATTCCAAAAAGACAGAAAATACAATGGGGATTTCATCTGAAAAAAACTTAGGTCATTATATATATAAAATACAGCCACCCGATCGGTTGAAGCATCAACCGATTGGGTGAGCTGACAGTCGATATTGCCTTCGGTCTTCAGACACTTCATCCTGTAAACCAACCGATCGGATGAGTTCATCGGGTTATGAGATGGGCAATCTTGGCTACAAATGAACGGATCAGGTGAGATGTCACCCGATCGGTTGGAGTTTAGCTCTAAAAAGACAGAGAGCTCTGTCGGGTTTACCTGATCGCTGAACCAATCGGGTGAGCTGCTCTTCACTTCTGCTCCTGTCCGGGTCAGATACGCGTGCACCAACCGATCGGTTGGCTCTGTCCAACCGATCGGTTGAGGGCTGATATATGGAATTCTTCGACGTATGGCCCCCGGGATCGCGCGTGACACCTCCCGTTGCTCCGGGGACTCATGATATCTGCTTTATATGTCTCCAACGCTGGCAATCTCCTGCATTGGCACAAAAACACAGAGAAAGTGAAAAGATAAAAAACACAAAAGAACAGGTACCGAATGACGGAAAACAACGGAAAATCACAAAGAAGACATGCATGAATATATAAAATATAAACACACGTCAATCCATACTTCTACAATGGTTTGAAACAGGATACCAAGATGATCATAGATGCCATCACTAATGGGGAAATCTTAGCAAAGAATCCTGAAGAGGCCACATCATTATTTGAAGAGATGGCCTCTAATAATCAACATGGGTCCGATGAGAGAGGCCAAACATCATTATCGTCGAAGCTGGCTAGTATTTACGAGGCAAAAGCAGTGGCAGACTTAACTGAGAGGTTTGATGCTCTATCTAGAGTGGTAGAGAGAATAGAGAAGAAGCTGAGTGAGCCATCTAGTGCTCAAGATGCATCATCTAGTGGGAGTATGAGCGACTTGCAAGGACAAGGCCAAGTCATGTATGTAGGAGCTGAAGCAAATGAGGAACCTGTGGAGCAGGCTCAATATATTTCAGATTATAAGCCTGTGAGTGGAAACAATAGGTCTTTGGTGAATCCGGCTTGGAAAACTCCTCCCGAATTTTCTTATGCAAACAATAGTGGAGCTCTGAACCCTCCTCAACAACAACCACCCTAGCAACAACAAGCTCGCACACCACCTCAGTAGCAACAATTTCAGTAGAGGTAACAAGTGGCGCCTTATAGACACCCCGGTTATAATCAGAGTTGGCAGCCACAAAACCCACCGCCTGTATCTCAAAAGTGTGCTCATGAGACAAGGGTTGAGGAGTTCATGGCCGCATAAGAGAAAATCAATGCTAAACTATTAGCATGCCAAGAAAATCTCAATACCATTGTTGCACAGCTGGCGGAGCAATGACCATGTTGGCTAGAGCCTAAAACCAATTGCCGGCTCAATCGGAAGTAAATCCAAGGAGAAACACCGGCCACAACAATACGGCAGTGGCAATGACTACTAGAGGCGGGAAGGAAACGACGCCCGTCATGGTCCAAGCTCCATCTTCCAAACATGACAATTCGGTTGGGATAGATGGAGATAAAGAAGCAGAGGGACCCACATTGGTTATTGATAGAGAGGAAAAATCTGAAAATGACGAGCCCCAGAAGGAGAGAGTCTATGTGCCACCAGTTCCATTTCCACAAAGGCTTGCAAAGGCTAAGTTGGAGAAGAAGTTTGCTCGATTTTTGGAGTACTTGAGAGGCATAAGCCTAAACATCATGTTCCTAGATGCCATTATTGATATCCAAACATATGCTAGTTCCTTTAAGACTTGATTATGAAACAAAAAAAGTTGGAGAAGATCATGCTAGTCGATCAAGGACATGATTTATCAATAAAGATAAGGTGCCAAAGAAATTGAAGGACCTCGGTAGTTTCAGAATTCTGTGCACACTTGGCAGAGTCTCCCTTCAGAAAGCACTAGTTGATTTGGGTGCGAGTGTTAGCCTCTTACCCCTCACCATGTTTAAGAAGCTGAATACGGAGTCCGATCTGAAGACTACCGATATGAAGATTCAACTCGTCGACGGGTGCATCACTAGACCGGTTGGGATAGCTGAAAATATACCACTACAAATTTTGGGCGGTCTTTGCGGGCCATATGACTTCGTCATTATGGACGTACAGGAAGTGGGAGACACATCGCTTATTCTTAGGCACCTATTCTTGGCCACACCTGGAGTCATTGTAGATGTGCAAGAAGGAACGTTGTCACTCAACGTTGGAAACATTGAGGTTGAATTCCATCGCCCACATGCTATGAAGAATCGATCAACACTTGATGAGAATGACTACGTCGACCTACTTGAAGAGCTCATCGAAGAAGCTGCGCCATACACCGTAAAGACCTTGCTTATGGAGAATACTGATGGGGAGCCAATTTCTGAAAATAGCCCCAAGTTGAAGACAACCTGGACCCTCTCACCGATGAAGAGGACAATGATGCTGACGTCGTGAGAATAAGAGAGATATGCAAACTCTCTTTCGGGAAGCATCCCAAGCACACGCCACAGGTGAAGACTTCGACATCACCGAAGAAGAACATGGAGCCATTGAAGGCTAGAAGCAAATCTTGTGGGGAGTCATCTCCCACCATCATGAAAAAGGAGATGCCACATAAGGAGACCAAGCAAGAGAACATTGAGTGTTTAAAGCCAACCGGTCTCCTGTCCAAATTTGACATGTGCATCTCCTATGCGTCGAATATCACGCATCGAAGTAAATCATGAGGGGTCGAGCTCAAGACCATAAATGAGCTCTTATCGGGAGGCAATCTGACATTTCTATCTTAGTTTTAGTTCATTCTTAGTTTTTATTTTGATTAGATTTATAAAAAAAAGTCGATTGATCAAAAGCTAGGAAAAATCCTGACATTGGGCAATGTTTTATCTCTAGGGAGAAGACTCGATTGATCAAAAGCTAGGAAAAATCCTGACATTGGGCAATGTTTTATCTCTAGGGAGAAGACTCGATTGATCAAAAGCTAGGAAAAATCCTGACATTGGGCAATGTTTTATCTCCAGGGAGAAGACATGATGACGCCAACATAATGGAAAGAACCCATGGAGAAGGAGACCCGAGCTATGCATGTGTTTGAACGAGAAAAGGAGGAGGAACCTAAAGACTGAAGGAGGGAAAGAAGATGGAGAGAAACAGAAACATGAAGCTGGAAAAGTTAGCTTCACTCGGCTGAGTGAAATTTTCACTCGGTCGAGTGCACCATCTCTCGACCGAGTGAGATCACTGATCAAGGAAGTATAAAAAACCAACTTTGTATATTTATACCACTCGACCGAGTGACTATGTCACTCGACCGAGTGGATCCCTGTAGCAGAAACTAAGAAATCAATGCTCTGTAAAGCCTCTCCCCTCAACCGAATAATTAGTTCACTCGACCGAGTGACTAATCTACTTGACCGATTTGGATACTGTAGCAGAAATCTCAAAATATGTGTTCTGTCTCATCTTCCTACTCGATCGAGTGACTCATCTCACTCGGTCAAGCCACTCGACCCAGCTGCTACCCCAAAAATCCTAACTATCAGCCGTTCTGAGCTACTCGACTGAGTGACCAATGTCACTCGCCCGAGTGCCTTAAGTCGGCAAAGCACAGTATAAGGGGATTTTGAACTCGGCCAAGGATCCCTCCCAAATTGATAGCAGCCCCCTCTCCCCTTCCTAATCACTAGCGTCTCGATCGAGCTCCAACTCCACTCGACCGCAGCGCTTCCCCCAGCCACCTCCGGTCACCTAGTTCCGGTCGAGTCCAACCACCCCCTCCTCTATCAAACCCTATTTCGCCTCCAACCCCTTCCCCTACCTCTCGTAAGCCCTAATTCAAACCTTAAACCCTGTTAACCATCTTAATCTCCTTATTTTCTTGATCTATCCTGATTAATTCAAATTATAAACACTGATGTACATTTTTGTGCAGCATGAAAGCTTAGGGGAGATCCTTTTCGATGATTACGGAGAAATAGCTTGGGGGAGCCATCCTACACTTGGAACATTGCTTGCCAGTCGCATCGCTCGCTCGGTACACTCGTTCCTCTTTATATTTTGAGTGATTATATTCACACGTTTTTCATGGTGTGCTTCATTTTCATGGAATTATACCATGCCTCCATGGACTAGGTCTGGGGGTAGGCAGCCTGATGCTAAGAAGAGGAAGACTGGTGACCCCGACCCTTCTTATTCTGGGACAGCGCCACCACCACAACATAGAGACCATACCCCTTCACTGCCAACACCTCCTGTACCTCCTGCACAACCACCTCCACCCATAGACATGTATGGGATTGCTTTAAGAGTGACACACACCGCGCCAAATTTGAGAGGATCTCTAAACGTCAGATCATTCATTCTAGGTTCACTCACATTCAAACACTAGAGCACTAGGGATATTCCAGGGGCTGCACCAGTATATGATAATGTCGGTTGGGTCGACTTTTTGTATGTGTCAGCAGACACCTACGTCCGATCGACACTTGAGATCTTGAGTTCTATTCGTAGAACTCCTAGGGGCTATTCTTTTAGACTCATGGACAGTGAGTATGAGATCACCCATGCCATGGCCCGAGCTTACTTTCACTGGCCCTCGGTCTAGACCCTGACATGGTGTATGGCCCAAGTCATCACAACCCCTATGTCTTTTCTGTGAATGCATTTTAGGAGCTGATCACAGGCATCCCACACTTCGACCCTAGTAGGGCGAAGGCCTCTTCTATAGTCCACCCCTGCCTATGCCTTGCACAGTGCCTTATGGTGACCACTATTCTAGGTAGGCCAAAGGTTGGGACTATGTCCAAACCTGAGCTATTTATCCTTTGGGCTATGACACAGGAGAGAGCATTTGAGGCTGGTGGGGATGCCTTGGTCCTTGCCATATCTATTGATGTTGCTAGCTGGTTTTTCGACCGCATTCTCTCAACGCTCACCTCCACCAAGGCGATTTGTTGTGGCGGTCTGATCACCCTTCTGGCCCATATCTTCGACATCCAGTTTCTTGCCGACCTGCACGTGCTACGGGGCCTACTTCTCTCACAGACTTTGTCTTAACCTGTATGCACATGATCCGAGCATATAGACATCGACATTGGGTCTGGCTACATGGTCCATTCTTTGCAGACTATATCGTGCTTTCGAACCCCGTTCGGATCCACGTGGGACCAGCAGGTGCTGAGTGGAGGTTCCCAATGGACCTTCTTATTCCACCTGTATATGTGCTAGAGCCCGATAATGAGCAGCTGTAGCATCCAGTCGAGCCTCACCTTGCTGATATCCCTACATTTCAGCCTGCCTCTGAGCCACTTCCTGGACCCAGCACAACTGTCTTCAGTTTTGATCATGCTAATGATTCCACGTCCACTTCCATTCCTGGGAGTTCCACTGCTGTGTCTCATGCCACCCCTTTGATTCCAGAGAGTGCTAAGCCTGTTTTCCCTTCCATTTCTGAAAGTGCCGATTCTTCCATTCCTTCATTGTGGAGACCTGTGCCTCTTTTGAGACCCTGGCATCTGGGGTGGTCTTAACTTCAGCTTTCACATGCACCCCACCTGTCGATATTTTTGTCTCCACCGCTGCAGTATTTTCATAGAGTGTCGTGGTGTCTGTCACTACATCTGTTGCCACGACCTCTGCACCCTCCTCCACTTTTGTCGATATTCCGATCATACCATCTGTTGCACCCACTTCTGTGAGCATTCTTGTGTCTCAGCCTCACTTGGAGGCCGAGCATCCTGTTGTGAACCTAACTCCACGCACACCCTATAGTTGCTCCTCTGGTTTTTGGAGGCCGTGTGACTCCTGCTCGTGCACGTTTACGTCCCTCTACGTCCACTTTTTACGACAGAGACTTGCACTTGTACGTAGTCGAGTATGCAGTATCTGGGCTTAGAGTCGATTTTCGAGCCATCACCCAGGCCATTGCTGCACAGCAGACCCATATTGCCTTTATTCCTGGTATTCAGCGGATGCTGAACCAGATTCTGCAGCATTTGTAGCAGCAGCTGCCAGCCCCTCTGCCACCACCACCCCCACCATAGGGAGGTGATGGCGTAGCACCTGAGTAGGCACTTCACTTGATGCCAGACAGATTTTTGCTCCCTTCTCTCCCCATTTTCGTCCCTGTCTTCACCTTTTTCAGGTCAATATATATTCCAGCTTGGGGGATAGTATTCTTGACCATCCATGCCATCATTTTGCATGCTTGACTAGCATATCTTTATTAAACATACCATTATATAAATTCATCAGGTTTTTCTTTTATTATTACCTTTCTTTTCATTTTGCATCATTATCACACCCACCCACCCTTATCTTTTATGTCCATGTGCCACACTTTGCACATTGAGGAAAATGTGATGTTTAGCTTGGGGAAGTGAGTGTACTCACGCACTTTTATTTTCTTTATTTTCATCTTTATTTTCACTTTTATTCATTTTCACTTATTTCCATGCCCTTTTTATTTTTATTTTTACCATGCATTATATTTTCTTTACTTTTAGAGTGCTTGCATGTGTATAGTTAGTTTTTATTTTATACTTGTTTCTTTTACTTTCTTTGATAGAGATGAATTCGCTATGATGATTTTAACTTGAATCTCACTTTACCAGTGTACATATCCTTTTGCCATGCTATTGTCTTTATTTCTAATATCATTTAAGTTATATTGTATTCACTCGAGAAAAAGAACTTTCAATGTGATATTTGTTTTTATGAAGGAATTTTAATGTTGACTCATCCAAGAATTACTTTATTGTATACTCTTTGTAGAAAACACACCAAGATTCACGCATTGACTGTATTATATTTGGAGTACTGCTTTGATATCTCTATATCACTTCTTATTTGCATGAATTGTGTGCTAAATCTTCAGGGCTAATGAACTGAATGTCATTTGATATGAGTAAACTAGTTTACCTTTAGATATCAAACTGAGTAGAGGACATTACTGTTGGATACAACCTGTTGTTGGATACAACATGTTGTTGGATACAACGATCAATGACTTTGTTTTTGATGATAACAAACTTGTGTGAACGATTTAATGTGTGTGCTAAGTGTTTTCAGGAATGGCACTCTTGCAAATACTCAAAGAGAGACTAGCCAAAAGTGATGGAGGAATTGCTAAACACACTTCAATTGGACTAAGTCAAAGATGAGAAGATAAGGAGCAAATCAATTCAAATCCATATTTGAATTGATTCAAATCAATTGGTGCAACATTCAAATCCTAATGCCATGCAAATTGGAGACATGGTCAAAGTGTTGAGTATTGGTGTTTCATACCAATCTTATTTTGATGATGATCACAACATTATGTTGTTGCTAATGACTCTCATATTTTAGTCTCTCAGTTTTATTTCAAGAATATCTTTCTTGGAGACTAATCACTTGGTGCAAGGATGGACATCAAGTGGAGAAGAGCCAAAGCTTGGACTCAAGGAGTGCCAAAGTTTGGAGATGATGGAGAGCAATCAAGGCATCAAGATTGAAGACTTAGACTCTAAGGAAAGCATTGTAATCCATGTAATTTACTTTATTGTTTTCTCTCTCTTTTGAGTCTAGGATAAATGTAATGCCTTGTTAGATGGTTTACTCATTCATGAATATGCATTCAACCATCTTAGTGAGCCTTAGAATTATTATAGAATCCAACCAAATAGGTTCACTTTGTCCAAAGACTCATTTGGAGTCTCTGGCTTTCCATCAGTCACCTGCTGAAGGAAACATAGTCGACTGGGTGATTTCCCGTCGCATGTAGATCCTTCTACAGTCGCCTGCTATGCACAGCTCAAGTCAACATTTCAAATGACTCAAACTTGAGCTTTACGCACAGTCGACTATTGGTCAGTTAACAGTCTCCTGTATATTTACAGTCGCATGTAGATTGGTCATCAGTCGCCTGAGTAGCGTAAGTGCAATCTCTGCTTCTCTCTGTTGTTTCTCCATCTTATACAGCAGACGACTGATTAAGGTTTTACAGTCGCCTGACTAATATACATTCGACTGTATTATTGACATCAGTCGCCTGTGTGCTTAAATGGAGAAAGAGTGCAGCTCTCTGTTTTATTCCATCCCATGCAGCAGTCGCCTGCTGAAGAATTAACAGGTGCCTGTCCTGTTTACAGTCGACTGTATCGACTTCATCAGTCGACTGTCCTGGCTCAGATTATAGCCCTTGGATATTTTCTAGTCGTTGATCAGTCGACTGTCTTTTGATCATCAGTTTACAGTCGTCTGTCGATCAGTTTACAGTCGCCTGGAGATTGGTCATCAGTCGCCTGTATAGCGTAAGTGCATTCTCTGCATCTCTCTGTTGTTTCTCCATCTTATACAGCAGACGACTGATTGAGGTTTTACAGTCACCTGGCTAATAGACAGTCGACTGTATTATTGACATCAGTCGCCTGTGCGTTTAACTGGAGAAAGAGTGCAGCTCTCTGTTTCGATCCATCCTCTGCAGCAGTCGCCTGCTGAAGGATTTACAGGCACCTGTCCTGTTCTCAGTCGACTGTATTGTCTTCATCAGTCGACTGTCCTGGCTCAGAATATAGCCGTTGGATATTTTCTAGCCGTTGATCAGTCGACTGTCTTTTGATCAACAGTCGACTGTTCCTGACGTTTTCGCCCATTTTCTAGCCGTTGCAGAATTGATTCTTTGGCTGTTTTCTTGGGTTATATATATATATATATATATATATATATATATATATATATATATATGAGTGTGCTGCCATCTCTTATACTTTATATATATATATATATATATATATATATATATATATATATATAGGGATTAATGGGTATCATACGCCATATGAGAGCTTCTCTCATACTCCCTCTCACATAAAGCACCCAAGTACAAGCCCACATGGGCTTGTACTTGGTTGTACTTGGGTGCTTTATGTGAGAGGGCGTATGAGAGAAGCTCTCATATGGCGTATGATACCCATTATTCTCATATATATATATATATATATATATATATATATATATATATATATATATATATATCTGCCATCTCTTATACTTCTTGATGCTATTGAATATATCAAGAGATCCTTAAGCAACTCACAAACTCCCTCAATTCCATCTCGAGAGCTCTCATTCTTCTTCATGCATTGAAGTCCAGCTCAAGGGAATTGATCCAAGTGCTCTCAAGCATATCTCAACACTTGGAGATCCTCTTCCATGCCTTGCATCCATTCATGAGTAAGCATCTCAAGGCATAGGTAAGAGTATTTACTTTACTTGGTGAATTTGTGTCTCTAATTCTCTTTGTGTGAATTATATCTTTCTCTCTTTGTGGGAGGTTGTCTCTTTGTGGGACTTAGGAAAGTTTCTTTGTAGGAATAACTCTGTTTGTGGGAGTAACTCTCTTTGTGGGAGTTTAGTGTCCTAGTGTAGGGCTAACCCTAATTCTCTGAGTGGGAGTTAGTGATTCTCTGTGTGGGAGTCTTGATCCTCGTTAGGATTGGTTAGGTCCTTGTGTAGGGCATAAATCCTCTTTGTGGGGTATCTCCATGTGAGATTTGTATTCACTTCTCTGTGTGGGAATATAGTGAATATTGGTGTGGCTGGAAGTACCCAAGTTAGGGGAACCAGGGTAAAACTTTGTGTTTGCGTTTGGATTGATTGTGCCTTTTAATTCCTCTTGCATTTACAATTCTGCATTTGCAAGTTAAATTCTAATTGGACAATTTTATTACCATTACATTATTCACCCCCCTCTAGTGTGTGTTGTTAGTATTGCAAGGGTAAGGCGATCCTTACACTTGGTATCAGAGCGAGGTTAAAGCATACTACAACAATGGCATTCAACGCTATATCCGCGTGCCATGAAGAAGGTCATTCAACCGTTCGACCACCGCTCTTCAACGGAACCAACTACCCAAGTTGGAAGATCAGGATGATGGTTTACATAAAGGGTCACAACCTTTGGGACATCACAGAGTCGCCATTTGAGGAGCCTACTTCACTCGCAGCCTCAAGAACTAAAGAGGAGAAGGACTTGATCAGAGTCAATGCTAGGGCTATGTGTGTTCTCCATTGCGCCCTCACTCCGGATAAGTTTGATCGCATCTCCATGTGCAAATCGGCCAATAGTATTTGGCATACTTTGGAGATTTCTCATGAAATGCTTCTTCAGCATAAGGAGGAGGTTCAACCAACCAAGCCTGAGAAGGAAAAGGGGGTTGCACTCCATGTTGAGAAGGAGTCTTTCAAGTGGAAAAAGAAGTTCCATCAAGAAACTCCGAGTGAAGAAGAATATGATATTAGCGATGATGATTACATCGATCTTGCCAAGCAATTCAAGAATTTCAAGGCATTCCTCAAGGACAAACAAGGTATATCTTCGTCAAAGTTTGCCTCTCATTCTAACAAGTTGATTTGTTTCAATTACAGTGGAAGAGGGCATGTTGTTACCGAATGCCCTTCCAAACCCACTAAAGATACCTATAAGGGTAAAGGGAAGAAATATTGGAAAGCCAAGTCTGAGGTCAAGAACCAAAAGAAGGGAGTTATTGGCACATTTGATGATTCTGATGTGGACACATCAAATGATGAAGAAGAATATTGCTTCATGGCTAATGGGAAAGAGTTTTCGTCAAGCTCAAGCGAGGAGGAAAGTGATGAAGAAGTTGAGGAGGAAAGCGATGAGGAAGTCGAGGAGGAAAGCAATGAGGAAGCTGAGGAGGAAAAGCCATCCTATAAGGAGCTCGAATATCGCCTAAATGTGGCCTCCAATTTGGCTAGTAAGTGCATCGATTCATATGATAAAATGAAAGCTAAACTTGATAATGCTATGAGTAGGGTGCATGATTTAGAATCGTCTAGTGTAAATATTCATGATGAAATGCATGTTTGCGACACTAGTGAGAGAGATACACTTCTCTTTCAAGTTAAGGAATTGAGCCTTATAAATGAAAAACTTGTTGCTCAAAACCTTAGCTTAGAGTTTCACATTCAACAACTTACGTTGAAATGTGAAGAGGAATCCCGTAAGCTCATAAGCTTTGTGTATTCTTGGGATTCACTCCACGATTTGGTGGAAAAACAACATCCGACAAATCATAGAGGAGGTTTGGGTTATATTCAAAATGTGGTACCCAAACCCTCCTCTAATTCCTCTTATGGTGCAAATACAAGAAATATTGCTAAATCACCTAAGAAGAATTACCATGCTTTCTTGTACAACAATAACATCAACAAGAAGCATGTAGATCACGAGGTAATGAGGAAGAATGAAAAATCATCATTTTTTGCTAAGAAGCAAAATCCTCACTCTTTGCATGCCAAGAAATTCGTTTCTACACCTAAGCATGCCACATCCACCCCTCTTGCAAAGGCAAAACCCATGCATAAGAAATCCTTGAGATTATAGATTCCCACTAAGGTTAGTGTGCAAGAGAGGGATAGCTACATCAACTCTCTAGTTAGGGATGTGATCACCTCATGTGATTACATTAGGAAATCAAACTCCTCTTGGGTATAGTTGCCTAATGTTTAGGTTCCTCACACATATGCATATTGTATGGGTATTGTGCTTGAATGTTTATTTTTAGCATACCCATTGTTTGTGTGTGTTTCATGTTTTTGAAAATATTTTCAAACGTATATTTCAAGAAAATGAGGACCTTGGGGGTTTTTTTTGACATGCATGCATTTTTGATCCATGTGTATGTCAATGTGGGAGTTAATATGTTATATATTTAAGAATTTTTAAGACATATTTTAACTCTCATTTCGGAGGTTATTTGAGATCATTTTTCGCATTTGGTTGTTTTTGATCTCAAATCAAACCTCTTGTTTATTGCCAATATACTTCTTGTTATATTTGTTTTGGCAATATTCTTTGTGTATCATTGAAGCTTGATTTTTCCATATCTATTGCTTTGATACACGTTTGGCCCATGGCTCCATTATTTGTATAATTGGTATTAGATCCTAGAAGTCAAAAGTTGACCATTTCTATGATCTAGGGGGAGCATGGGATAGTGAATTGATGCCCATTAAATTTTTCAATTTGGTATCATACATTTCTTTCTTTTCTTGCATATTGTCACATCTTGGTTAAGATGACAAAGTGGGATATATTTGATGTCCACCTTTTTGACGCTGTCAAGGGGGAAAGATATATATGCATTATGTAAATATATATGGGGAGATATATTCATATGCATATGGGGAGATATATATCTATGGGGAGAGATATATGGGATTAGACAAACCTTGCATGTTTGCATGATATTGTCTTTTACAATTGGTTTACAATTGGTTTATGTAATCTATGCCTATTATATGTCACCATGATCTTATTAAGTAGAATGCGTATTTACTATTATGTAGCTCATTGTTTATTTGTTGCATATAAGTAGGGGGAGCTCATTATCATTGTGATTTAATACTTTGTATTTTACATAATGTGTGTCATCATCAAAAAGGAGGAGATTGTATACCAATCTTATTTTGATGATGATCACAACATTATGTTGTTGCTAATGACTCTCATGTTTTAGTCTCTCAGTTTTATTTCAAGAATATCTTTCTTAAAGACTAATCACTTGGTGCAAGGATGGACATCAAGTGGAGAAGAGCCAAAGCTTGGACTCAAGGAGTGCCAAAGCTTGGAGATGATGGAGAGCAATCAAGGCATCAAGATTGAAGACTTAGAATCTAAGGAAAGCATGGTAATCCATGTAATTTACTTTATTGCTTTCTCTCTCTTTTGAGTCTAGGATTAATGTAATGCCTTGTTAGATGGTTTACTCATTCATGAATATGCATTCAACCATCTTAGTGAGCCTTAGGATTATCATAGAATCCAACCCAATAGGTTCACTTTGTCCAAAGACTCATTTGGAGTATCTGGCTTTCCATCAGTCGACTGCTGAAGGAAACACAGTCGACTGGGTGATTTTCCATCGCCTGTAGATCCTTCTACAGTCGCCTGATATGCATAGCTCAAGTCAACATTTCAATTGACTCAAACTTGAGCTTTACGCAAAGTCGACTATTGGTCAGTTTACAGTCGCCTGTATATTTACAGTCGCCTGTAGATTGGTCATCAGTCGCCTGAGTAGCGTAAGTGCAATCTCTGCATCTCTTTGTTGTTTCTCCATCTTATATAGCAGATGACTGATTAAGGTTTTACAGTCACCTGACTAATAGATAGTCGGCTGTATTATTGACATCAGTCGCCTATGTGCTTAACTGGAGAAGAGTGCAGCTCACTGTTTTATTCCATCCCCTGCAGCAGTCGCCTGCCGAAGGATTAACAGGCGCATGTCTTGTTTACAGTCGACTGTATCGATTTCATCAGTCGACTGTCCTGGCTCAGATTATAGACGTTGGATATTTTCTAGCCGTTGATCAGTCGACTGTCTTTTGATCATCAGTCGACTGTTCCTGACGTTTTCGCCCAGTTTCTAGCCGTTGCAGAATTGATTCTTTGGATGTTTTCTTGGGTTTTGGTGTTTGATATAGGGTTCATATATATATATATATATATATATATATATATATATATATATATATATATATATATATATATACCTGTCAAATATATATATATATATATATATCTATATTATAAAACAGGGATGTTATCATGGGTTTTTGGATAAGAGAAATTGGATAAGAGATATTGGTTATGTGTATTGTTGTATGTGGATATGTGTATTGTTGTATAAGAGATTTTGGTTAAGAGATAATGGATAAGAGATAATGGATAAGAGAATTTGGTTTTGGTTATGTGTAATTGGGTGTGATGTTTATATAGATTGTATATAGGGTATGAGAAATTGAGTTATGAGATATTGGATATAAGAAATCAAATCACATCACATCAAATTCAAATCAGGGTTTTTAAATTTTGAAAGTTTTGGAGGAAGAGCTTTTTAATTGGGGGGGAAACAAAATTTATTGGGGGGAACCTCAGCCGCATCTAAACCCCAACTCCCCCATCACAAAAACACTGAAGCATGGATCTAAAACCAAAAAGCTCATCGTTCTTCTTCTTCTTCTCTCTCTCTCTCTCTCTCTTCTCTCTCCCAAAAACCTCAACCCAAAGCATCGCAAAGCATCGCAGATCACGGAAGGAGATCACGGAATGAGATCGCAGCTCATCGTTCGGGGATCAGGAAGGAGATCACGGAGCTTCCCAAAGCATCGCAGAACTGGCGCCACGATTGAGCTCATGGAGAAGATCAAAGCCCAGATCTGCAAGATCAGCATCCAGATCTGCAACCACCGAGTCGGAGTTCCGTTGGGGCTTTTGGGGAGGTCGATGGCCATGACTGATCTGAGGAGGAGGGTGTAAGCTTCCTTCATAAATGTTTTACCTTTCATTCATAAATGTTTTGTATATCTCTAATTCCTAAAGGTTTACAGGGCCCAGCTCGAGCTTTGATGGCTGATCTCTAAGGTATTTTTTTATAAAAATTATTCCATCATTGGATGACAAAACAAACGATTTTTTGCTCTCTTCAAATTTGCTGCACAATGCTAAAATCAATGCATTGTTCATTTTTCGTAATATGATATTCTTAGGATATTGGCAACATTTGGATGGCTTTTGGCAACATCCTAGGATATTCTTCTGGTTCTACTGGATCATGGCATAAGTATGTTTACATCCCATTTTTCATAAGTATGTTGCATAAAGCAGAGAATCATATGAGAAAAGTCAAGCTTAGCTGATAACGGATCTGTGGTTTGCAATGGTTGGATAAGATATGATGCAATTATTGTGGGAAAGGAAGGGGAAGAAGAATAGAATTTACTGTACAAACACTTCGTAGAAGCCTAGCTATTCCTATTTGCATGTATTCACATAACATAGCTTTCAGATGGTCAAAGAGCCATAACCCAAAAGCTTGACATGGGATAAGATATGCAAATCTTGAGATACCATGCTGCATCTTTTCACTATCTACTAATTATCATCTTCAAAATTCTCGGGAATAAGATACCATGCTGCATCTTTTCACTATCTACTAATTAGCATCTTCAAAATTCTCGGGAATGTCCAACCTGTATGTAAAATGACATGGTTTCCACTCTCGGGAGCACTTAGCAATTTTAATTGAACGTAATGGAAATGAAAATTTAATTTAGTAATTCCTGTCATACAAATGTGATCATGTCGCTGTCATTTAGTCATAGAAATGTGGGGAATAAATCTGTGCAGAACAGGAATCATCAGGAAGAAAAGTTGCTTAAAATAAAATTTCATGTTTTGGTGAATCAGGCAAGTTCAAGAAACAAGCAGCAATATAACTCATTTAAAAGTATGCCTCAGATCTAGCTCGATGGAGAATCAACTTACCACCTTTATCGTTCACAAAACTAGGTGCTTAACAACACTATGGAGCGATGTAGCATGGACAAGTTAAAACTGCATCTTGCAGGACGTGTATAGGACATGATACTTTGTTTCTGTGTGTAAGGTTACAATTTCTATGTCAGTGTGTTGTGAAATCTAATGTCTGCATTGTTGTGTATGTGTGCACACAACATAACTGCATACACATTAATTACGTGTACATAGCTACATAACCACCATGAGATCAATTATCAGGGAAAAGAATGGCATAAAGAAACCCAAATGATTGCTAAAGTCCATAATCAACGCGTTTGATTAGGTTCTACCTGAATGGCGTACAAAACAACAGTAGTAAACATTTCAGAAAATACTACGGTTGTCGGTCACCATTATAGTATTTTTCCAAATGTAATACATGTTGTGCAATACTGTATATTTATCTAAAATATATATTGTTACAAATGAACAAATGAAGATGAAATTATTTTGAATTTGCCCAATTGAGATATCCAAAAATCCTATTTACATAGTGTTATTGTTATTATTTCCATCTGAAAGGAGAACCTTATTCTATTTCTAGACTCCTAGATCTAAGGACTAAATTTGTAATACAAAAATAGGAATAGATCCGTAAGTTTGATTCTCTGTTATAGAGCATGTGTAGAGAAATATTAGATCAGATCGAGTTGGCAAATGGAGCAGTTTATTAACAATCTATAGATAAAAATATTTGAAGAAAGAGCAATTATTCGATTTGTAAATACTGACATATGATGCTAACACTATTATGAATCTATCAAATCACAAACAATGTCTATATTATGCTACAGTTTATCCATGCAAAGATAAAATAAATAAGTAAGTAATGGTTGAAGTAGATAAGAGCAAAATATTATGAGATATATTAGCAAGTCAATGTGAGTGATCAATGACCAAGACTTACAAGATATAACCAAGATGGCATAGTTACTCTGCAATTAAACTTTTAAATAATGTTTCTCTTCCTACAATAAAATTAATTTCTGATGTATAATAGTTTGGTAGTCTATACTGGTTGTTCCTCCGAAATGTTCAAGTACTAATGATGAGCTTTTTGTTACGATATCCAGTAATGTCATATCTAAGCAGTAATTTTGATGGCATGATTCCCTATCATTAGAACCAGAATATTTCTGGTACAAAATGGCAATTAAGATAGCTTTTCAAAATGCTATGTCACTTGTGGTGACAGGACTGAATCAGAACTTCACTGAACTTACATAAGTAGTACTTCCATTGCATTGTTAATCCTAAAAATTAAGATCACACGATTATTAAGTAACTTTTTGGAAATATTTAATTGAGAGCACACATTTTATGATTTTCTTTCTTGCAACTATCCATTTACTTTTCTGTTTGCCTGAGGCATCACAATGCAAAATATATTACTCCATACAATCCGCAAGAGTTTTCTCTGCAGTGCTTCTAGACCATTCGCTGTCAGTAATTGCAGGACACATATTTTCAGTGTACCCTTTTGATCCATTTGGTAAAGCCATTTATGCAGACAGTAGCTGAACAAACTCTCACAAGCGTGCATTGGGAATTTTAGCCTGCAGCCGCAAACAGGTGTTAATCGCAATCAAGATCTCAATGTAAGCTGTCTAATGTATTATTTTTATTGAAATTGCATAAATATGTGTTGGATTTTTTCTTACATTACAGGGACATCAGAAAATATAATATTTTAAGATGCATCTTATTAGGAGTTTGAATGAACTCCTTAGATGAGTTATAGTGGTGGGGAGATAAACTACATAAATTATGTAGTGTCAAATATAAATTGATGTTTGGTGTGAAGGATTAGTGCCCCTACGTGGTGATCCATGAGATGCACCGTCAAGGCCTTGCTACCAAAATTGTCCCTCTGGTATGTAATCGAACATTTTCTTTGGCACAAGCTGTAAAATTGTCCCTCTGGTAGGTACTTGAACTTGAAAGATTTCATTTTGGTAATGATTTTGTGTATATATTGGTAGAGAGACCAAGAAAAATATGAGCTTGATGAGGATGATTACGAGTTGCTTCAAGATAAATACATAACTGGCTTCCATCAGCTGAAACCTGTAAGTTTCTTTTCATTCGTTTCTATGGTTTGGTCTAATTGGTGAATTTCTGTAAAATTTCTGTAAACGGGCTTCCATATGCTTTGGTAATTCATCAATTGTTGTCGAAGGAAGGAGTAAACAATACATTCATGCATAATCAAATGCAATTTAATTAACAGCATTGGATCATTGCTTACATATGTCGTGCAAGCCCTCTTCATATGCTTTCTCTTATGCTTGGCTTGGTAATACTAAGCATGTTCCCTTCTTGCTTCCCTTTATTGAATTTGCTCATGTTGGGGTTAACATCCTAATGTTCTTTTATTATTGCTTATGGAAACAGTTTCTACTTCAGGAATTCTTGCATATAATTAAAGTTATTTGGAATGTATGGTTGACTTGATTAATTGGACGCAAAGAAAATAAGTTAGGTGAATTGATGCCTTAGGCAACCAAGTTAGAAAATAAAAAACTCACAAATTTTATGCAAGTTCAAACCTATAAAACTAAAACCCATTTAGTGTCTAACGGCAATGCTAAGAGAAGACATTTGTTTCATTTTGAAGCTCTCATTTGATCTGGGTCAAAGTTAGTAGATTTGTGGTGTGTGTGTGTGTGTGTGTGTGTGAATGAGGTACACTTACTTGGTTTAAAAGCTTGAAACGAAATTTTATTGACAGCAAACATCTCATATTTTGTAGCTTTAGGGAGAAGGTACTTACTATTATTCCTTACATGTAGTTTTTTGTTTGTATTCAATAGTAGAGCTCAGAGCCTCACTACAGTGATTTTTTGTTTGAGTTGGAACTCACATAGAGTGCTACTCTGAAAGAAAAACACCAATACATAGCAAGGACTTGGTAGCTAGAATCGTGCAAAGAATCTGGTCTCTCTGCTCACCAACCACTAATTGCAAGGTTGAAGGGAAAGCGCATGTCAAGGTTGAAGTTCAAACTGTGGTGAAACTGTACAGCTAGAGAATTCCTTCACCAAACAAAGAAGGTTTGACTATTATTATACTTTTAATGGTTCATAAGGCTTCAATGTAATGTTATAAAGCATTATATTGAACTGTTCTTTTAATTTCATTTTTATTTTCTATTTCAAGTGCCACCCACTATTTTTTTCTGACTGAAAATGTTGTTCATTTTAAAGGTATAAAGAATTTCATTTTATCTGAAATAGGCAATGATATTTGACTTTGATGTAATTTTTTTTTGGTTTATGGTGTTCTTGGACCAAAGTTTTAACCAACTCATATAATGTGTAATTTATAAACTGGGCCAAATTTCATATATTGATTTAGTGATTTTTATTTAACATAGTTATGTGTTTCATATACTTTTTTCCACTGCCCTAATAATCCAGGTATATTCATCAACAACTTGGGGAAACCTGGGAGAAGCTTCAGCTTGCCGCCATGGTTATCATTTCCATTGAGAACTCTCAATACATCATTGTTTAATCTGTAAGGCCATATGTCCAGAGGGCAGACTGTATTGAAATTTGCTCAATACACTGGTGCTCATGCCATAGCAGGGAGACACATGCCTGGTACCTTCACAAATCAGCTGCATATATCTTTCTGTGAACACTGCCTCCTTATCCTCACCAGCCCCAGAATATTTTAAGTTGATTGCTTAATGATTTTATGTAGCTGTTGCTCATTTCCAAGGATACGCTTGGTTATTTGCTTCATCCCCATAATTTAGAGAGTTTCATTCATTGTGTTTAAATGTATTAGTATTGACTTAATATGGTTTTGTTAATAGGCATTGGACAAGATCCGATTTGAGAGCCTTACAAACAAGAGCAACCTGGATGCCCAGCCTGTGTTCTTCATTCACATCGTGCCTAATAAGGCCACCAACATGCTGTCCATTATTGCCATTTGTATCGGGATGACCAAATCTGATCTGATCAACAATTTAGGTACCATTGATATGTCTGGAACCAAGGAGTTCATGGATGAATTGGCCGCTGGGGCTGATGTCAGCATGATTGGTCAGTTTGGTGTTGGGTTCTACTCGGCATACCCTGTGGCAGAGAGGGTGGCTGTGACTACCAAGCATAATGACGACGAGTAATATATTTGGGATTCACAGACCTGTGGGGGGGGTCATTTACTGATACCAAAGACTCTAGGGAGTCTCTCGGAAGGGGAACTTAGATCACCTTCTTCCTCAAGGAGTATCATGTATAAATCGTTTGCCCTATTTTTAATTTTGGTTGTTGAAATTACTTCTGGAATAATTTTAATATCTTCTTGATAATATTATAGTATGTTGACTGTGTCTCAGAGCATGAAATGAAACTCTTGCAATCCTTTGTTTATTGTTTGGATTGATGCAGTTTTAATGGTAGTTGGTTTATGTTTGTGGCATATAAACATTAGTTCTACCATGAGTTTAGTAATATTTCTAAATTTATAAATTGTCCTAAGTTTAGAGTAGAAGTATGGTCTCTGTTTTGATCCTATAAGGCTTGGAATCATTAAGGCTATGGTTAACTGTGAAGCTTTGAGACAAGCTAACAAGGCTATTTGTCCTGTGAATATATTTCTTGGTTATCAGGATGACGTTAGAATTATCATAATTGTTCCAGCTAAAGAGCTTGCAATTCAGACACATGATATGGCCAATGATATTTAAAAACACCACTACCCACAGCCAAAGTGCTTGCATTGCAACTTGATGTTTTCCTCATATATTTAACATGTATTTTTTCTTACATGGTCTTTATTTACTTTTTTGATGATAATCGGCAAAATTTGGAGCAATTTTTGCTTCTATTCTATTGCCTATTTTTGCAGCTCTATACTGCGTCCTTTTCACCTATACATGTATACACAAATGTCCAAGCCAATTCAGATGAAAAACTGAAACAAGAAAAAAGAATTTTTACCATTAAAATAGTGATTAACTTTTTAAATGAGTTTATTCCATTTATGCTGTTTTAATTGTATTAATTTCTAACATGTTATTATGCAAATAGCTTCTGCAGGAATTGGCTTTCTTCAATTCTACAATCTTAACAGCTTTAGGACAAAATTTATTTTAGGATTTTCTTTGTTCTTGGGTTTATCAGTGCCGCGGTATTTCAAAGAATACGAGTTCATAGCAGGTTATGGCCATATTCACACAAATGCAATATGGGTATGTTGATGTTCAATTTTGCCCATACTATTTCTGTTTGTTTAGCTCGGTGTGAAGTTTTTATATTAGATATACTCTTGAATAATTAGGAACTGTTATTTTTTTGCATGCATCTTTGCGTAGCATATTATGCACTGCTTACCCATTCCTTTTGTCTATTGTAGTTCAATGATATTATAACTGTGATATTTTCTTCACCAGCGACTGTGGCAGCTTTTGTTGCTTACTTCTTGGTTTGCATGATCTTATGCGGTGACAGTGATGTATGAATAGATAGTGGTCGGCATTGGTGGGAAAAGTTCAGATCATATAAAACCGACACAAGGAGTGAAGAATTTTATGCCCTTCCTTACAACCTTAACGAGTTTTTCCCTTCGCTCTAAGTATGCATGGGTGTTTTCCCTCTTTTGCTTGCGATTCGATACTCTAATGAGATTGGTGTCTTAGGAGAGCTTAAGCAAACTAGAGAACTAAATTCATCGAGAAGAATTAAATTTTGGGGAAAACTAAAATTTTTGGGGAGGAGACTAAATAATAATTATTGTACATTAATTATTGTTCGTTAAATATTAGGGGATCCAAGATTTTATGTGGAAAATATTTTAAATGAACCGTCGTGGAAAATTAGGGGATCCATGAATATCTACTTAATTTTCTTTTCAGCTTTCCTTCGTGTATGTGAACTTCAATGTCCCACTAAAATGTGTGCGAATTATGCGATGACTGATGGTAACAATGCATCTTTCGATGATGCTGGCACAAAGAGTTAGTACATGAATGAATACATTCGAGATATAAGCCAAATTTGAACACATTCGAGATATAAGCCAAATTTGGAATGAATATTTTCCTGGCATTTACAAAAAAGATATTTCTCCCATATATTTGGCAGTTCTGTGTTTCCTATAGCTGAATGTTGACTATGAAACATTCAAAAATAAGATCAGAACACTTATATAAGGTATAGCTTAATGTTGTGAAACAATAATGGTTGAGGATAGCTTAATCTTGGGAAATCAACGGTTGAGATGAGAGTTTGTGAAAATTTTGGGCGGGAAAACATTTCTTGGGAAATGAAAGTTAATGGAAAAATAAAATTTTTTGGGGAATGAAAGTTTCTGGGGAATAGCAGAGTGCAATTAGTCATTTGATCAAAAATTTTAAATGCTGATTATTTTAAACGCGCCGAAGGGGCCTAAATTTTTTTTAACTAATTTGTTGTTTCGCGCGAAAGGCGCCCACTAAATGTTTTTACACTAATTTATTGTTCCACGCCAAATTTGTTGTTTCATGCCGAATGCGTCCATGTCGCTAAATATTTTTACGTAAATTTGTTGTTCCGCGCAATTTTGCCCGTGGAAATAATTTTTTGGTGAACGAAGATTTTGCGGGGGAAAATCTTAATTGAACAGCGCCCGCGCAGAAGGCGCCCGCGCCGATTTTTAAACTAATTTGTTGTTCCGCGCCGAAGGCGCCCGCTAAATATTTTTACACTAATTTTTTGTTCCGCGCCGAATTTTTTGTTTCTTGCTGAATGCGTCCATGTCGCTAAATATTTTTACGCAAATTTGTTGTTCCGCGCAATTTTGACCGTGGAAATAATTTTTTGGGGAACAACGATTTTGCGGGGGAAAATCTTAATTGAACCGTGCCCGCGGGCACGGGTTATGACTAGTATATATATATTTGACAGGTATATATATATATATATATATATATATATATATATATATATATATATATATATATATATATATATGAGTGTGCTGCCATCTCTTATACTTCTTGATGCTATTGAATATCTCAAGAGATCCTTAAGCAACTCACAAACTCCCTCAATTCCCCCTCAAGAGCTCTCATTCTTCTTCATGCATTGAAGTCCAACTCAAGGGAATTCATCCAAGTGCTCTCAAGCATATCTCAACACTTAGAGATCCTCTTCCATGCCTTGCATCCATTTATGAGTAAGCATCTCAAGGCATAGGTAAGAGTATTTACTTTACTTGGTGAATTTGTGTCTCTAATTCTCTTTGTGGGAATTAGATCTTGCTCTCTTTGTGGGAGGTTGTCTCTTTGTGGGACTTAAGATATTCTCTTTATGGGAATAACTCTCTTTATGGGAGTAACTCTCTTTTGTGGGAGTTTAGTATTATAGTGTAGGGCTAACCCTAATTCTCTGAGTGGGAGTTAGTGATTCTCTGTGTTGGAGTCTTGATCCTCGTGTAGGATTGGTTGGGTCCTTGTGTAGGGCATAAATCCTTTTTGTGGGGGTATCTCTATGTGAGATTTGTATTCACTTCTCTGTGTGTGAATATAGTGAATATTGGTGTGGCTGGAAGTACCCAAGTTAGGGGAACCAGGGTAAAACTTTGTGTTTGCATTTGGATTGATTGTGTCTTTTATCTCCTCTTGCATTTATAATTCCGCATTTGCAAGTTAAATTTTAATTGGACAATTTTATTACCATTACACTATTCACCCTCTCTAGTGTGTGTTGTTAGTATTGCAAGGGTAAGGCGATCCTTACATAAAGATGGAGAGATATGGAGAATCTCATGCAAATCAAATGTGATTAAATGAGATCTAATTCAAATCCTATAGCTACACAAATTAAATTTCATAGCCATTCATATTCAAACTCTATATCCTAATAGATTTATTCAAATCCTAATCAAATTAGGATTCCTTCCAATCTCCATCAAATATGGGAGTCTAATTGATTCTATCATACCACATCCTCTCCTATACTCAAAGAGAGAGATTTTAAGAAAGAGGCAACTAAAGAAATTCGGCCACAGCCCTAAAGAAAAGCTTCATGGCCGCAACTTTGCAAGGAGCTCGACGGACGACGCTAAAAAGTGCATAACTTTCTCCACAGAGCTCGGACCGAAAAAACGTTTACGCCAGGACGATCACAACTCAGTGCTATATAACATGGTGATATTTTTATGATTTTAATCTCTGTATTAAATCAGTGGTATTTATTTTAGCATGAGTTGTATTCTGAATAGCTTCATATATTTTATCATCCCCTAGGCCAAAGCTCCAAGATCTCATTGCCAAAGCTACCTTGCACAACTCCATAACCAAGCCCATTTACATTGTGCAATATAGGAGGGAGAAAAGCTCAAGGCCGCAACAACAAGGGACTTCCCATCTACTTCATTGTGCAACATCATAGGGAGAAGCTTCAACAACTTGTGCAACATCTACAAGGAGGAGCTTCTTCACATTGCGCAAGTCTTCAAGGGGCATCCACACCTAGGCTGCAACTTTTGAGGAGCCCAAGTCACCTAGGTCGCAAGTTTCAGAGGCGAGGACATGACGCTGGCGACGACATCCTGTCAGATACGATCTGACCTGATCTGATTGACAGAGATGACTGCCACTACACAAATTGAGATTCTCTAAACTCCTTATTATTATTTTGTGTAGTTGTATAGATCTCTGTAGGAAAAACTTTACCATTATTTGTGTTTTGGGGACTTATCTAGTGGGAGCTAGACAAGAGGGTCTGACGAGTTGTAGCTAGTCAAGATAGAGCATTTACTAGGTTGATAGTGTTTTGCATCGGTGGAGTGTGGTACGAACTAGGTGGGGGCTGGTAGCTCAGGACTCATTGTAGTTGTATAAAAGGAACATATTAATGCTAGTATCTGCTTGGGGGCTGGACGTAGGTCGTGGGTGTGACCGAACCAGGGTAAATCTGCTGCGTACTCTGTGATTGTTTCTATTTACCCTGCATATCTGTATCTGTGCTGTATAACTGCATGTGATTGCTCATGGGTTACACGAGAATTTTTAATAGCATATTCACCCCCTCTAGGCTTAGATCCAGATCTAACGAGTGGTATCAGAGCAGGTTAGAGAATCTAGTCTAGAAATCATGAAAACCCCCGTAGAAAAGGTAGTGATATCTGAATGTTTTGACCATGCTAAAAATCTTAAACCTGCATATATATCCTCCAATATTACTAACTCATTATGTTGTTATCTTTGCAAGAAATGTGGACACTTTATGAAAAACTGCACAGCTAGGAAAATGAAGTCTTGGAGAAGAATGAGAATCCATGTGCAATCACAAAGGATGAGGACGATGAGCTTGATGAGAAGCAGGCACTGATGGTTAAAGAATTCAGGAAATACATCAAGACTTCTTAAGGAAGAGCAAAGATGGCGTAAAGGTTTAATCGTTCTGATAATTTTAATCCTGCTAGAAATACTTCTGAACAGAATACTACTGATAAATTTGAATGTTTTAAATACAGGAAGAAGGGACACTTTGCGAGAAATTGCCCACAAGGAGAGAACAACATTGCTGAAAAGAAAGGAAAATCTCTAGCGATAACCTGGGTCATCGGTAGCGATTATGAAGATGAGGAGCATGAAGCCCACTCCTCCCTCTGCTTGATGGGAAAACACAACGAGGTAAAATCTTGCACTAAAATTGAACTTGTGAATACTTGTAAAGGAATGCAAGATAAAATAGATGAGCCAGAATCTACCGTAGATGACTATTGGAATGGTAACTTCGAATTACAACAAGAAAACTGTGACATGTCTGAAAAAATTGTTGATTTAGAATCTACTGTAGAATGTTTTAGAAATTCTTGTTTTGAATTGCAAAAATAAAATTGTGACATGTTGGAAGAAACAAAAAATCTGAAAAAAGAACCTGTTGCATGCAAATCTACCATCAACATGTTGAAAAAAGAAAAATCTTGCTCACCTGAAAATGTTGATTGTCTTTCTTGTCCTACTTTGTAGAATGATATTAGCATGCATAAAGAAAAATTGATTAAGATTGAAACTGAAAATAAATTGCTTATTGAAAAAATGTGCATGCTAAATAATGAGCTTAAAAGGAAAATGGCTGATTTTGAAAAGAAAGAAGAGGAAAACAAGAAAGCTTTCATTAATTAATGCACTTTGCTTATGAATGAAAATGCGTTATTGAAATCCAAAGTCACGCACCTAGAATTGTCCATTAAGAAATTTACTATTGGAAAAAAATCTTTAGATACTATTCTTGAAAAGAAAATTTATGTCAATAATAGACGTGGACTTGGATATGGTTTGAAAAATGCCAAAAATCCTATTTTTAAGAAAATCAACAATGTGCCTACTATAGTCAAAAATATTCTTGCAAAGTGCTTTACTTGTGATAGTGTTGGTCATACTTCATATCATTATAAATATATGAACAATAATATCAAATTCAAACAAATTTGGGTTCCTAAATCTTTGATGACTAACATGAGTGGACCTTATGGTAGATGGAGATTTGGCAAGGAACTACAAATTGAATGCTTCATTATTTAGTTCCTTAGCCAAGCGACGATGCGAAGGTATATTTTTCTAATTTTCACTTAATGCATAGCTTCATAGTATTTTTTTTGTTTTGTGTGCTTGATTTGATTTTTATTTTCGGTGCTAGTTTGTTTGCTTTCTAGTATGTTTCGGTCTTAATAAACAAAGAAATAAAAAAATGAAAAAGGCAAAAAGAAAAAAAATGGTGCTTAATGTATATCTTTTTCTGTGTATCATTAAAGGAATGCCACCCCCACATCTAAGAGTCCTTATAGGCTATGTTTTTGGGGTGTGGTACCTTGAACTCATTTTTAATGAGATGGGGAAAATCAATACTAAGTGATTTCATGTTTAATGGAAAATGTGGATTGGTTTTGGTTGTATTTCTTAAGAGTATCTCCCTTTGTGCTTCAAATATTTAATCATCACACTTACACGATGGTGTAGAAATCTACGTTACACTTTTTATTGAATTTGAAGTGCTTATTCTAAGAAAAATGACATGCAAGTGCTAGTTAGAATTTATAATACTCTATTTTTGCATGTGACATGATTTAGACTTTATTTATACACTTTTGATGATAATAAAAGGGGGAGAAAATATTGTAAAATATTTGAATGATTTGGCGTGTGCATTAATGCTCATATGTTGCATATATGAATATTGGTTTAAGGGGGAGCATTAATGAAAATGAAAATGAAAATGAAAATGTGATTATTGAATATATGAATATTGGTTCAAGGGGGAGCATGAATAAAGAGGGAGCGTGCATACATGTTTGAATGCTTGAACATCAATGTTTGCATGCTTGTATATGCTTGCACATCATTGCCATACTTGTTGCATATTGCATACATCCTCCATTTTCACACTTCACACACACATGTCATGATAAAATCATTTGGATCGTTATTGCTCAAATCTAATATTGGTTTGTCATCATCAAAAGGGGGAGATTGTTGGATACAACGAGTTGTTGGATACAACGATCGATGATTTCGTGTTTGTTGATAACAAATGTGTGTGAACGATTTAATGTGCGTGCTAAGTGTTTTCAGGAATGGCACTCTCGCGAATACTCAAAGGGAGACTAACCAAAAGTGATGGAGGAATTTATATACACACTTCAATTGGACTATGTCAAAGATGAGAAGATAAGGAGCACATCAATTCAAATCCATATTTGAATTGATTCACATCAATTGGTGCAACATTCAAATCCTAATGCCATGCAAATTGGAGACTTGGTCAAAGATGGAGAGATATGGAGAATCTCATGCAAATCAAAGGTGATTAAATGAGATCTAATTCAAATCCTATAGCTACACAAATTAAATTCCATAGCCATTCATATTCAAACTTCATATCCTAAGAGATTTATTCAAATCCTAATCAAAATAGGATCCCTTCCAATCTCCGTCAAATATTGGATTCTAATTTATTCTATCATACCCCATCCTCTCCTATATAAACCCATACTCAAAGAGAGAGATCTTAAGAGAGAGGCAACCAAAGAAATTCGGCCACAACCCTAGGCAAAGCTTCATGGCCACAACTTTACAAGGAGCTCGACGGACGACGCTAAAAAGTGAATAACTTTCTCCACAGAGCTCGGATCGACGAACCGTTTGTGTCAGGACGATCACAACTCAGTGCTATACAACATGGTGATATTTTTATGATTTTAATCTCTGTATTATATCAGTGGTATTTATTTTAGCATGAGTTATATTCTGAATAGCTTCATATATTTCATCATCGCCTAGGCCAAAGCTCCAAGATCTCATTGTCAAAGCTACCTTGCACAACTCCATAACCAAGCCCATTTACATTGTGCAATATAGGAGGGAGAAAAGCTCAAGGCCACAACAACAAGGGACTTCCCATCTACTTCATTGCGCAACATCATAGGGAGAAGCTTCAACAACTTATGCAACATCTACAAGGAGGAGCTTCTTCACATTGCACAAGTCTTCAAGGGGCATCCGCACCTAGGCCGCAACTTTTGAAGAGCCCAAGTCACCTAGGCCGCAAGTTTTAGAGGGAGGATGTAACATTGGCGATGACATCCTGTCAGATACGATCTGACCTAAGCTGATTGACAGAGACGACTGCCGCTACACAAACTGAGATTCTCTTAACTCCTTATTATTAGTTAGTGCAGTTGTATAGATCTCTGTAGGGGAAACTTTAACATTATCTGTGTTTTGGGGACTTATCTAGTGGGAGCTAGACAAGAGGGTCTTGACGAGTCATAGCTAGTCAAGATAGAGCATTTAGTAGGTTGATAGTGTTCTGCATTGATGGAGTGTGGTACAAACTAGGTGGAGGGGCAGGTAGCTCAGGACTTATTTAATTGTACAAAAGGATCATATTAATGCTAGTATCTGCTCGGGGTTTTGACGTAGGTCGTGGGTGCGACCGAACCTGGGTAAATCTGTTGTGTACTCTGTGATTGTTTCTATTTACCCTGCATATCTATATCTGTGCTGTATAACTGCGTTGATTGCTCGTTGGTTGCACGAGAATTTTTAATAGCCTATTCACCCCCCTAGGCTTAGATCCAATTAACAAGTGGTATCAGAGCAGGTTAGAGGATCTAGTCTAGAAATCATGAAAAAACCCCGTAGAAAAGGTAGTGATATCTGAATGTTTTGATCATGCTAAAAATCTTAAACCTGCATATATATCTTCCAATATTACTAACTCATTATGTTGTTATCTTTGCAGGAAACGTGGACACTTTATGAAAAACTTCCCAGCTAGGAAAATGAAGTCTTTGAGAAGAATGTGAATCCATGTGCAGTCACAAAGGATGAAGACGACGAGCTTGATGAGGAGCAGGCACTGATTGTTAAAGAATTCAGGTGTGAACTGAGTGATATCATTTATTCTTTCTCCACATATCTTGAAAATATTTCTATACATACAATAATTGGAAATTCTCCCATAAAGTGATTCTTATTTCAGCATCTTTCATAATCTACCAAAAAAGCCAGAAAGCTCTATGATCCTAAAAACACAAAAAAAAAGGAAAATACTTCCTTCGATGCTATACTTGTGTATATATGGCTTACAAAAACGAACGAAAAAGAGAGAAAAAAGGAGGAAAAAAGGAAACAAAAAAGAAAAGAGAACTTTATTGTATATACACTTCTTTTATCCTTTCTTTTCATTTCTTACACTTCACTTTTTATGGAGCCACAATATTTGGTAAAACCCATATTCTATATATTTGATGCAATTACGCTTATAGATAAGCTTGGGAGAGAAAATCTAATGATGAGTGAGAGAGTGATTACTTATATGTGCATGACTACCAATGCTAATCTATAATACTTATTAGATGACTTTGAATATGACCACACCTATGAGTTGAAAAATGGTCATGAAATTCATAAGACCACATCTTTCTATTCTTATATGTATGAATTGTGTGATATCTCTTATACTCCAAGTAGAAGCCGTCAATTGAAAAGTGTTTTGTCTATGAACATGTATATCGTTTTCTATGCCTTAGACGATGTTTACCGTTAAAATGATTCCATATTTCATGATATTCGCATTGTTCTTTGTTTTTATATCAAGTGTGCCAAGTATAAAATGATATTGAAATGAAAGCGATAGTGATATTTATATTCCTTACTGGTGCATTTAGGCGAGTGAATTGGAGTTCTGAGAGAATGGTCTAGTATTCCACTTCTTCACTTTCTTTTTGATGATTTGGTTTTCTTTATTTTTATTCGCCAAGTTCACTTTCTTTATTGATATGCTTATATTTTAAACTTTATTTCTACATATATCCATGCCATAACGATTGCCCATATTGCAAATTCAAAGCATAAACGAAGATTTCTCGATGAATTTCACTATTTCTATATTTTGTTGGATTTTCAAGAAATATGGAGCAATCAGGAGCAAATTGGAGCTATGAGCATATGTATGCATGTCGGAGCATCAACGGCGATGATATCGAGGAGCTCATAATGCATGAAGATGAGAAGAAGCTAAAGGAAGAGAAGAGAAGGAGGAAGGAAGCAAGAGAAAGGAGAAAGAGCTGAAAATTCAGACCACTCGACCGAGTGGATCAGACCACTCAACCGAGGGAGACTGATATAGACCAAGTCCCAGCCAAAAAGAGATTCAAATATACTCGGCCGAGTGAGATTTTCACTCGACCGAGTCAGAAGCCCACTCAATCGAGTAGAGGAAGAAAAGCTGGAGACAGAACGCAAATTTTAAAGATTTCTGTAGGAGCTCCCACTCGACCGAGTGAGACGACCACTCGACCGAGTGAGTCGACCACTCGACTGAGTGGCCAAATAAGACAGAACACCAGATTTTAGGGGTTTTCTGCAGAGGATTCCACTCGACCGAGTGACATTTTCACTCGGTCGAGTGAGCCGCCGGCCTAGATCTGAAAACTAGGGTTTTCCTAGGGTTGAGGGTATTTTGGTTAGCTTTTTCCTAGGAGTTTGAGTTAGTATAAATATGTAGTTTTATGAGCCGTCAAAAGAGGAGACAATACTGCTAGAGATCAAAGAAGAAACATAACTTTATTTTGATATTGTTTTGGATTGGAGAGCTAGTTCTTGATTTTCTTGTTGGATTGAAGCCATAGAACTCATTGGTTTGTCTAAAATCTTATTATTTCTAGTTTTTATGATTATTCCTTGTTTAGATCTCTCTTCTATGATGATTTCTATTGCTTCTATGAATTCTATTGCTTTGATCACGAATATTTGTGAGTAGTCTCTTTGCTCTAGGACAAAGGGATGAACCCTATGGATTTAGAGATCGATATGTGAAATCTATTGAAAATCCATGTTGCTAAACTTATTTTAGGGTTAGATTATGGTTGATCTACTACAAATAGCTCGGGATTTCTACTTAGATCTTGAGAGCTCGAGAGAGGATCTTGATCTATAGGAAGTCCTAGATATTTGATTTAGACCTATAATCAAGAAATCCTAGAATTGGTGCATGGGAGCGACCAAAGCTAGCATCTTTATTATATTTCTAAAATTATATTCGCATGTACGATGGTAAGACGAATACGAACTATCATAATCTAGATTCGAATTCACGTTGCACGAGAGTGAACTTGAGCGAGAATTGAATTATATTGTCGATCTTAATACTGATACTTTAAAATAGGCTTGCTAGAGACCGAGGTTATAGCTTGAGTTATTATAGACTTGCATAGCATGAGAGCGTGCGCTAGTTCTCAATATAGTTGCGACAATTTCACCCTAAATTAAGAGTTAGTAATATGGAAGTTTATATTCACATTGATACTCGAAAATCTATAATGGGGATTCCCTAGTCCTAGGAATTCTTCTTAATTGAATTTACAACCGATATTTTTACACGTTTGTGACAGATACATTCCTTCGCCATTGTTCCATCTCTGCCCTGTAATCAAGATAATCCCAACAGTCCTCCTCGTGATTCGATACCCACTCACCACTTAACTGTACGCTTGTGGTAAAAATACATTGTTTTGGGTGTACATTCCGACATGATCAGTGACGTCTACATAGAGGATCAAACAATGCAAGTATGTAAACTCTTGAACAAAATGTGGGGATGCCCAATACTCTCAGAAAATATGGAAAAAGAAAAGTTTCATGGATAGTTGTCAATACGAAATTCATATTGAAACTAGTGAAATAAATAAATACCGATTATTCATATATAACGACTCAAGATAATTAATGGCCTAAAAACCATACTTGAGCATTTGAATGCACCTTCAAAAGTTTCATACCTTACAAAATTCGAATAATGGATCAAAATTAATGGAGCACACATATATGCCCGACCTCGTAAAAGTTTAGACTTTGATACAAGTGGTTTAGACATCCAGAATTGGTGATGATACACTACATCATATCACAATCCCATAATAAATCTGCAGAACACGAAGATTCTTCAGAAGGGAGAATCTCCATCCTATGGAGTAAAAACCAATCTCCATTAAAAATAAAATAAAAAGACATTTTCCTTGAGAGTACTTGATGGATATTTTGTTGAGAGATGTATGCCATCGAGGCAATTTATCTATGTAAAAACATCTTGTACATGAATGAAAGTATGCTTTTTGCTATCAATTGTCTAAGTATATTTGTATGATGTTTTTATTGAATTACTTAGATAATTTCCTAAGACTCATAGTAATGTCATACATGTATCTAGATAGAGAACTCGATTATGAGAAGTATCTGACCAATAGGATCTTGAGTCCTAAAGTATTCATGGTCATAGATGCATCGAGAAAATAATATTGGCACATCTGACAGACCATTGTGTCTTTGTCTTTATATACAGACCATTGTGTCTTTGTCTTTACATAAAGGGTGATGATGATATCATGGTCATTGACCTGGCGAAGTCGGAGAAGAGACACATGTGCTCATTGGAGAATGAGTCCACTGAAAGACCCAAAGAAGAGTTATCAAATGGTTAACATTTACTTAACTGTCATTGATAACTTTCTAGTGATGATAGACAAGTCGATCCTTAACACTTGAGGTCATTGTACGAACCTGTGTGTGACGGTGACACTTAGATCTTTGATCTAGCTTCAAGGCAAGGCCTGCTGTAAGGTCTTAGGTTGGGTGACACTTGAAGCATACAGGATAAGTAGTGATCAAGAGAGAATTTGTCTCTTCCATTCATGGAAAGTTAGTGTCACATGCTTAGTACGGTACTTGATGAAAAACCTTGGCCAAGGTATGTTGTATGAAGTACAACAAATATATACTAAAGAACAAATGATGCTTGCTAGTGCTAGCTAGTAGGGTTAACAATTTACCATACCCTATGATATGCAGTTACATAGTTATGACGAAGGGACTAAAACTGCGGTATTCATCACGGACATAGTCAGAGTAATCCCAACGACACTTTAGTCAATGGGTCAATCATGTAATTATGATACAAAAATAGGAATGACACCTGCTAATCGTGGTCACTTTCGTCTATGGATTTCGAGCCCCAGCCTGTAGTAGGATTAGGTTGTAAGGTTCACATCAAGTAGGATTTATGCCTTAGTAATAGGAAGAATTTAAGAGGAGTGTACTCGGGTGCACGGGAATAATTATGTGTGGGACTTTACATATGAAGTAAAATTAATACATGGTATTATGTTGACTTTGATGCATAGGATTGAAAGGGACTTCCTGAGAAAAACACAGGAAGAAACCGGGCTTAAATCGGAGTTCAAACGAGCCCGGAAATGCAAAAACAACAAAAGGGGACTGGCGGGTCAGACCCGCGCCTGGCGGGTCAGACCCGCCAGGGTATAGCAGGTATGACCCACTGGGCAGCCCGCATGCACGCCTGCGTGCGCTACCTGCGTGGGGCCTGCACGTGCGACGCTTGCGTGCAGGTGCTCCCGCAAGCCCCAGATGGGCGTGCCATGTGGTGTGCCTGCAGCAACGGTGGGCCCCATTGAGGGGCCCACACTTAGGGTTTTTGAAACCCATTTTGATGGCTGCACTTTTCAACGTTTGTTGTTTTTTGCCCTACTTTGAGCAATTGTTTGAGGGGTCAAACAAAGTCGAAATTGATCGTCATTTGTTCCTATGAGATTACTATTCATTGTTCTTCTACTTGATATGTTGTATCACTTGCGACGCTCAACGATGCGGGAGGGAAAATTAGTAGAAGTTTGGCCTTAGTGTAAGGCAAACTAAACTAATTTTTTCCCCTAAAATTATTTAGCCCCACATTGCTCGTGAGATGAGGAGGGGGTCCAGCTTCCTATAAAAATAGGGGCCAACCCCCTGGAAAATTTGCATCAAGTCTCCGATTCGAGAAGCTCTAAAATTTTTTAAGCACGCTCGATCTAAGAATTAAAATTGTTCCTTCCTGCTAAAATTATTTCGATCATCCGTTCGAGTCCTAACAAGAAGGCGAGGAGGTTTGGATCTGATCCAAAGTCTTTGATGTTGATCGTACTCAAGAGAAATTTTTTTCGGCAAGTGATTGGCTCGGAGGCGCAGTGGTAGCTCGCTTCGGGTGGTCCAGTCTTGGAGGCGTGGAGGTGGCTTGCTTCGAGGGGCGAAAGAAAGTTGTTGAAAACGTCGCTTCGTATTCTGCAGAAATGAAGTTCCGGGTATGTCATTTATACTATCATTTATTGTTGCAGTAGTTTAGATCTATCTTTGGGGTCGGTCAGGCCCACCCCACGATAGTAGATTTTCCTAGCTTGGGTTTATTAAATCCTTAGAGCTATCATTAAATAGTTTAATGGTTTATTCCGCTGCATGTTTTCTGCTTTTATCGTCGGTCTGATGTAGGACTGGCATAGATTTTATGCCTTGAGGGTCCTCCAAAACCCAACATTGGTATCAGAGCTAAATCTATCATGATCTAATTCTGCAAATGATATGATATGCATATAATCTTTATTAGAAATATGGAATAATTATGAAATGATTATTTAAAAATTGCAGGAACTTAATTTTATGTGATAATATTAAGTTGTTAGTTTTAATGGTTATATCTAATTCTTGTTCTTTATTTGCTAACACAAGAAAACCTTTTTAGGTTAGCCAATAAAAGCTGGCTAATAATTATAAGATAATTTTAGATTTCTACGCTATGATTTAAACTTGTTTAAATGCCTAATTCATGATTAGGATAGCACCTTAAAATTCATTCATTATAGTTGATAAGGACTTAATAAAAGTTATTAATCAATCCTAATAATTTCGAATTTTAGGATTCAACTAGTCGATATGATTAACTAGTTTTAATGAATCCATTTTAAATCGATGTTAACACGCATAAATAATTCAAATCCTTAAAGGATCATGATCAGGTGTAGTGTTTTTTGACTAGTGTTGTGGATCACCCTAGCTTGACTGTGGGTAGTGATCCTGGCCTAGCCAAATCACTAGCCGTGTTCCGCTGAACCAAGGATGCGAATTGTTATTATGTGAAACCATCGATTATGTAATGCCCTACAAGCTACTGCACAAGTACTAGAGGGGGGTGAATAGTACTTTAAAAATAACAAGGAGTACAATTCCTAATTATCTTGCAAACAACTACCAAATCAATTTGCGGAAGCTTAAATTGATTACAACAACAAAATAAACAATGCTAACAATAGAATGTTACTGGGTTCGGATCCACCCAAGTCTCCCCGACTTGTTCCCGGTGATCCTATGTCCCAACCACCCGGATCCCCTCCGGATACTTAGATTAGAAACCCTAACCCAAGATTTCCACTATGATATCTTGTGAAAAACCTTCACAAGATCAAATCATACATGCAATGGCAATAGTGAATCCCACAACCCGGGATCACAACCTTCTCTCACAACCGAGAGAATCAATAAGCAATATAAATGAGTTTATAATGAAATAAACAATCTTACCACAAAATCCTATACCTTGAGTATTCTTACCAAATAGGTGCAAGGAGGGATTTGAGGAAGATGAAGTCACCAAGACCTAGCACCAAAGAAATGACCAGCAATGGGTGCCTAGGAGTGATTTGGAGACTTGAATCAAGCTAGAGCTTGAAAGGCTCACCAAGAACAAACTTCTCTCAAGATGGATTCTAGATCTAGAAAGTGAGAGAATGGATTTCTTGTGAGGGAGAGAGCTTTGGAAATGAGTGAGAATCTCTAACTCTTTCAATCTCAATGAATCTCTTAATAGCAGCTCTTAACCCTAGAGAAATGACCAAGCTTCGTATTTATAGGGTCCCATAAAAACGAGTTAGGTCAAATCCCAACGGTTAGAAATCTGAAGCAGTTAGTCGGTCAAAGAACAACCACTGACCGACTAGTTCATCAACTAGTCGGTCAGTCAAACAACATGGACCGACTAAGTGAAGAACAGTGAAGAGATTGAATTTCAAACCTAGAAATCTAGTCGGTCCAAGAAGACTGTCTGACCGACTAGTTTCACAACTAGTCGGTCGGTCAGTGAACTCAGACCGACTAAGAGTCAAAAGCAAATAGTCTGAATACAAATTGATTTAGTCGGTCCAAGAATAAATGTTGACCGACTAGATTATCAACTAGTCGGTCACCAAACGTTCTTAGACCGACTAACGATAAACAGTAGCTCAGGAGAAAATTAGCATGTACAGTAAAGCTCAACTAGTCGGTCAAAGAAGCATCACTGACCGACTAGTTCACAAACTAGTCGGTCGGTGAGTCAACGTAGACTGACTAACTGTAAACAGTAAAGTGCATGAAATTAAGGAAACAAACTAGTCGGTCCAAGAAGCTTTGCCGACCGACTAGATCACCATCTAGTCGGTCAGTTCTTCTTCTTGAACCAACTAACATGCACAAGAAGTCCGAATCGAAGCGCGATGCTTCGAGGAAGTTAGAATGGACTTCTACAATGATCCTAGAGCTAAGATAGGAGCGTTATGAAGATAGAAATGTAAGATATACTCAAGGCTTAACATTCTATAGATCGAAGCTAAAAGACTATAAATAAAACCTTAAGGAACGGTCTTCGAGAGCGTCGATCAAATCTTCATGACTTCCAAAACGGTTCAAAAGCTTCAACGAAGCTTTAGGCATAGAATACGAGCTTTGAGAAGTCTTGAGATGTCGCTTTGAATGTTCTCGTGAATTTGGCGACGATCTCCATAACTGCGCTCACAAATTGTTAGTACATGAATTATTTATGTTTGCTCATCATCCAAAACCAAATCCGGGGAGTCCAATACTCAACATTCTCCCCCTTTTTGGTGATGACAAACCAACATAAATAATAATAAAAAATAATGATTCAAATGTAAAATACTTACTCCCCCTGCATTGATGACACGTTAATTCCAAATTGAATATATATAAATTGCATCAATCAGACGAGTAAGATATATAATGAGAATCGAATTTTGAAATATCGGTTTTTGAAAATCCTTATATATATCTTAACTCCCCCTGAATCTAACATCTCAAATTAGATTCTTAGAAATTGAGTTAAATTTTCATTTGCCCTAATCATTATCTTTATCTCTCCCCATTTGGCATTATCCCAAAAATTGGGGGCATACAACGACAACAACTAGGATAAGGAAAATCAAACATCGGGAGTCTTAGATATTGACGATGGACCTAATTGACACCAAGGGAAAAGAGATGAAATCAAATCAAAGTGTGCCAAATTGTCCATTATCGAAAAGCGAAAATTAAAATCATCAAAATACCAAATATAAATTCATTTATTGAATAAAGGAACATACCCTCCAATACTCAATATGCTTGGTTAAATTTGTGCATGGAAAACAATTCTATACAATCATAGAAATATAATCTATTTAACCAAGTTTTTAAGCGTCGAGCGACGAATTCACATATCATAGACATTGAATGAATATTAAATGTGCACGACGAAGTAAAACAAAGAGAACATCGATGTATATATATATATGAATACCATGAGTACATCCAAAAATCAAATCGACTACATCATATCAAGTGCAACATCTATATCAACATCAAAAAATACAACATACGTCATCGAACCATCATCATCAACCATCCTACAGAATGAAAGTACAACAAGTACACCGACATCCAACATATCAAAACACATCAAAACAACGCCAACACTCCATCCTAACCCAAAACACTCTCAATAAGATGCATCATCCAAAGATCATAGGAGAGGCCTCGAAACAGAAGATCACGAGGAAGTGGTCGGATCAGTAGTCTCCGTGGGTCCAGTCGAGGGAGTGGACTCAGGCTCCGCTGCAAGGAGAGGCGTGTCAACAGAAGGGATCGTCGGGGCAGGAGTGGAAACAACGACGACTGGCTCAACGGCTGGGGTATCAACAGGAACATCAGCAGGCAAATCAGGAGCAGGGTCGTCAGAGGGAGCAGCAGCAGCATCAGAAGTCTGATCCACTGGTGCAGAAGTCTCTGGAGCACCGGAAGAGGTGGCAGCTCCAGGAGCAGATGTGGTAGCAGCAGCAGCAGTGGCCTCAGCGCCACGAGCAATGGAGGTGACAAGCTCATCGATATCCTCATCATCCATCTCCTCATCCTCAGAAACAGGAGGAGGAAGCTGAACACCCATCAAACTAGCCATACGGCAAACTACCTCCTCGCTACGAGCCAAACGAGACTCGTGACGACGAAGTAACCGAACGACATCATCAAATGTGGTGGGAGGACGAGAAGCAGCAGCTGCAGAAGTAGTGCCCTGAGAAGCAGAAGGAGTCGTCCGCTGCACGTGACGGAGTGTCGCAAGAGATTTTTTTACGGCCGTCGCGTTCAGTGGAGGACCAATAGGACGCTCATCGTCAGGAGGCAGAGGGACACGGAAATGACGGAATACCAATGTCAACAGACACGGGTAAGGGATATGCGCAGATTTAGTGGTCTTGCGAATACACTCGAAAGAGTCCATCTTATCGAGTATAACGTGAGCCCAATTAATCTCGCAACCCAAGAATAGAGCGTAAATCAACTTGAGGAACGGCTGGGATGTCAGAGAAGATGAGCAATACTTGGGAAGCAAGCACGACTTCAGAATGAGATTGAGCACCCATGCATTTGGCTTAAACGACTTCGAAGGAACACCAATGAAGGCAGGAGGGATCACATGGAAGATATCAGATAGAACAGACTGATCCAAGGAGGAGATATCATCAACAGAAATGTCCGACGGGAGGAGACCCGACGACGAACAACCAAGCACCTCCCCCAAGATTTCTGCCGTGAGAACTATAGGAGTTCCCAAGACAGTAGTCTCGATGGAGTGACTCTCATCGTAGTGGCCCCGGACACGATTTGCATAGAATAATTTGACCAGGCGAGGATAGGGTCGAGGGTTCGCCTTAGGGTCGAAGCGAAGGTAGTCAAGGAGCCCACTATAGGATAGGAGATCAACTAAGCCAAGGAAATCTGAAAACTGAACATAGTGCTCCAATAGCATCGGGCAGTGTTCAATACGGTTGTAGGCTGCTAGACACAAAGGGTCGTCGCGACACAACGATATGTCAACACCACCAGCTGGCATTGGGCCCTTTCCCTTAGGCTGTCGAGTCCTAGGACGAAGTGGAGGAGTGGGTTCCCTATGGCCAGACTCATCCTCGGGTCTAAACTCAGTATCGGAATCAGGAGGAGTAGTGGGAGTGTGGAGAATAGGCTTTCTAGACTTAGACAGTTTACCGGGTTTGACGGTCGTCGTCCTCTGCTTCTTCAGAGGAGGCGAAGACGGAGAAGCTTGGGTAGATTTAGCACGGCGCTTGGGCTTAGATGGATTCCTAGGGTTAGAAGGCTCTACGGTCATGGGGGACGCCCCAGATGAAGTGATAGGGATTCTCGTCTTTGCCATGATTGCGGCACAACGAGTACAAAGAATCGATACAATCCTAACAGCTGAAAGCGAAAAAAAACAATTGATCAAACCCTAGATTTCAGTTCAAAAACCCTAATCCGAAGAGAATGAAGCCCTAGGAGATGAAATGAAGCCCTAGAAGTTGAAAACGACCTAGGGGGAGGAGATATTGTAACGACTGCTTTTCATGTATCTGGATTTAATATAATATAATATATGTTTTGGTGGATTTTCTCCTCGTGTGTGGTTTTCGTCTCCGTAGATTTCATTTTCGATCGATTCGTCGTATTTTCTCGTTTCTTCCTTAGGATCGTCGATTTCGAAGTATGTCATTCGTGACGGGCTTCATAACGGTCGTATCTTACTGTTAGATCAAGCCTAGGAGTCTTAGGAATCGATCACGGGGCCCCGCGCTCCGTATCGGAACTTTTGGTGCTCATTAGCCGGTGTAAGAAGGGCCACCGACCGACTAGATGACGATCCAGTCGGTCGGCAATCCTTCTTGAACCGACTAGTTGGCTTTCTAAATTATTCTGGAGTTACTGTTTGTCGTTAGTCGGTCTAAGAACGTTGGTTGACCGACTAGGTTGCAAACTAGTCGGTCAGCAATGCTTCTTTAACCGACTAACTCTTTAAATCATTTTGACACTAGTTACTGTTCCTTCTTAGTCGGTCTAAGTTCATCTTTCGACCGACTAGTTATCAAACTAGTCGGTCAAGTTTTGTACTCAGACCGACTAACTCTTAGTTCAGGTTTTCGACTGGAGTTACTGTTTACACTTAGTCGGTCTACGTAGTTCAACCGACCGACTAGATCTCAAACTAGTCGGTCAGCAGTTGGTCTTTGACCGACTAAGCAGTGCAGGAAACCCTAGTTTTGCCCTAGCCGCCACCAAACTCTATAAATACCCCTCCAAACGTTTTCTTCTCCTCCCTCACGACCTAAAACCCTAATTTCTGCCCCCTTTGAGCCCCCATCTCCCTCAAACCCTATTTCCTTCATCCAAGCTCATCCTCCATCATCCAAACCCTTCCTCCACTCATTCTACCCCTCATCTTCCCCAAATCTCCATCAAACCCCCAAAAATCCCCCAAAACCCTATTTCTCCAAACTTCTCCAATCATTTCCAGATCTGAACCCTAGGTTCCCCGGAGCGTTTCTTCCGTCGCCGTGGTTGCTCGGCGTTATTCTTCCGTTCCCTACGCGGTAATACTCGATTCCTTTAATTTTAGCCTAACCCACATTGACATTGTGAAACCCTAATAAAATGGATTGATTAGATGATTAGGGTTCTAATAAGAAACTTATTTAGGATCATTGTGCTAATAATTGTTTTACCATAACAGTGAATCTTTCCGTAGTTAGCTTGTGTGACGATCTTCATTGCTCGTCAATCCCGGTGTCAGGCAAGTGAAACTTGCATCTCTTGATTTGGGCCATGTCTTAGGCCATTTACCTTGCTTTAGCGTAAAAGAGACTAGACGGTGAAAGGATAGCCGTTTAGACGCCATTGACCTAGCTTGACAACGAAGCTTGGTCCGTCACCTTCATCATGCTTGTATGTCACGTTTAATTTCACTTAACGGTATGCGAATAACTGTTCATGTCATCCATGCATCTCTAACTGCCATGTTTATTTTAAATAAACGGTACGCGTAATAAATGTCCATGTCATCCATGCATCCTTAACTGCTATTGCATTTTAACTGTCATGTTTATTTTAAATAAACGGTACGCGAATATCTGTTCATGCCATTGCATTTTGCCTGTCACGTTTAAATACAATTAACGGTACGCGTATTAACTGCTCATGTCATTGCATGCTTGAATACTCATCGTGATTGCGTAGCTTTGCTACATACTTGTACTATTGTTCCGGCTAGGCACCCACCTTGCGTGGGCATAATCCTATGCCATTTGCACTTTCTGGCTCGTGTTCCAGAAGACGAGCTCAACACAGCCTGCGGGCAAAGGGCACTCGTTGAGTGATCCCTTGTACTTGATAACTTGAACCCAGCCTGCGGGCAAAGGGCACTCGTTGAGTGATCCCTTGTACTTGCACTTGTTACTTGACATTACATGTCACAACAACCACTTGCCACTTGTACTCTCCTTTACTTTACTTGTTACCACCTTACTTTACCTGCCATGCACCATACTTTAACTGCTAGGTTGTTAGTTTACTTTTCTTTCTGTTTCCTTGCACAAGTCTTTCGACTTGCTGACATGTGCGCCTTTTCTCTTTTGTGTGTCACATGTTAGAGCCCGAGCCTGAGTTACTTGCTGAGGACGTGGTGTTCGCTGACGCTGAGTCAGGACCCGCGTTGATCGAGGACTACGTTGACACTGGGGATCAGTCTTAGTGTCGTCGTTTAGCTACTTTTGTTGGTCTGCTTAGTTGTCGGTGCGTGGCACCTAGTTCGATACTCTGTTATGTTTGTGTTGTTTTGTTGGCCTTGTTCTGGGCCTTAGACTCTTTTCTGTTAGCCTGGTGGCTTTTCTGTGATGTTGAATATTTTGTGGACAAACTTTGGGATTGGTATTTTATATCCGTCTCATCATTATTATTATTGTTGTTGTTTCTTTTGCGATTACAGGGACCTGCTTATACTAAATTGACGCTTATCGAGTTTGGGGCTTCACAGCTCCTCTCTCGTGCGGACCTTCTCACATCTCGCCTCCATTTTAGGGAAGCGGGGCGTGACAGGTTTTAGTGGTGGCCCATGCAGGTCTCTCTGTAACTGCAATTATCAGGGATAACAATAATAATATAAGATTGTCCAACAAATAAATTCAATATCCGAGTCATAAGCTATGAGTCTAATCTGCTTCGTTTTCTGTGTCACTAGATGGCAGGAAGACGTTTCACCCGTGGTGGGGGTAGTGGTGCGATCCCTCATGATGAGGAGCCTGAGCGGGAACCCACCAGCGGTGAGATGATGCGGATGATGCTGCAGATGATGCAAGTGCAGCAGGGCGTGCTCCTGCAAGTCCAGAATGCTCCACTTGCTTGAGCTGCCCGGGCTCTTCCGGATGCCCCTCGCTCTGAGCCGGGAGCGAAGCAATTTCGGGAGCTGGGTCCCGCATATTTTGATGGATCTGAGGGTCCTCTGGCTGCCGACGAGTGGATAAGGAACATTGAGGATAACCTGGCGATGGTGAAGATTAACCCGGCTGGATGGGTCGATTTGGCTAAGAGGCAGCTGAAGGACAACGCCAGGAATTGGTGGGATGCTGAAGAGAAGATGCTGGTGGAGCCGATCGTCTGGGCTACCTTCAAGTCCAGATTTGATGGAGAGTTCTTCCCGAAGGCTGCTAGACAGGTGATGCTGCAACGCTTTATAGATCTGAAGCAGGGGAGCTTGTCGGTGGATCAGTACCACCAGGAGTTCACGAGGCTCAGTCGGTTTGCACCTAAGATGGTGCAGGATGACGATGAGAAAGCTCAGCGATTTCTTCAGGGACTTGCCTTGGAGCTTCAGAGCTTTGTGACCTCTTCTGACTTGGAGACATATCAGAAGGTCCTGATTGTTGTGAGGCGGCAAGAGTTAAATTTGAATCAGAGGAAGGGACATGTTCCCAGAGCTGGGAAGAGGCCTATGGAGCAGGCCAGGGCGGTGGTTAGGCCTGGTTTCAAGCCTAATCATCCGGTGCAGTTCAAGAGGCCAGGAGGGCCTATTCTGAAGACTTGCTATTTCTGTGGCAAGACTGGACACCTCAGGGATCAGTGTAGGAGGTTTCTGGGGCAGTGCATTATCTGCAGAGATCCTGCCCACACCATCCGGGAGTGTCCGAAGTCGAGACAGCCTTGGCGGGCTCCTATTGCAGCACAGCCGTTGCAGCAGCGAGCTCCTGTGCCCATTGGACGTGGAGCGCCTCTTGTTCCACAGAGACAGGCCTTTCGGCAGGCTGTTCCGCCGAGAGGGCAGGCCTTTCTGATGACTGAGGAGGAGAGCATGGCCGTGGATGAGGTTATTGCAGGTAATGCTCATTCTAGCTATTTATCTTCCTTAGTTAGTTTGATTTTTGATTATATTGGTTGCTTGCTCATGATTGTTTGCTAGACTAGGATTTGATTGTTAATTGCTTGTTAGGTGTGGTTTTGGTTTGCACGTTTCCTGCACGAGTCCTCTTTGACTCTGGTGCATCGATGTGCATTTTGGCCCGGAGCTTCGTGGTGAAGCATTCCTTGTCGACGTCCTCTCTTCCTAAGAGTTGGAATATCGTCACAGGGAACGGTGTAGTCTCGGTGCATCGTGGGTGCAATTCTTGCCCGTTGGTGGTTTGTGGACGTGAGCTTTGTGCTGATTTCATTGTCCACGACATGATCAACTTTGATGCAGTTCTTGGGATGGACTGGCTTGCGAGCTTCTATGCTACGATTGACTGCAGGAGAAAGAAGGTGGTGTTCGAGATTCCCGGACATCCAGTATTTGAGTTCAGTCGTGGTAGCAGTTCGCTTGGTCCTGTCAGATTTCGGGCCAGGCCGGTGGAGGCTGTGGCCATGCAGATGGAGCTGGAGTGGCCAGCTGTGGTGTGAGATTTTGGCGACGTCTTCCCCGAGGAGATGTCTGGTTTGCCGCTTGATCGGGCTTTGGAATTTTCTATCGATCTTGTTCCAGGTGCGCAGCCGATTTCGAAGGCGCCGTATCGTATGGCACCTGCAGAGTTGGAAGAGTTGTGGAAGCAGTTGGATGAGCTTTTCCAGAAGGGTTACATTAATCCTAGTGTGTCTCCGTGGGGAGCACCGGTGTTGTTGGTGAAGAAGAAGGATGGTTCGCGTCGCATGTGCGTGGACTATCGGGAGTTGAATGCGGTGACCATTAAGAATAAATACCCGTTGCCTCGCATCGATGATATTTTTGATCAGCTTGGAGGTTCGAGGGTGTTTTCTAAATTGGATTTGAGGAGTGGTTACCATCAGTTGAGGGTGAAGCAGGATGATGTTCCGAAGACAGCGTTCAGGACGAAGTATGGACACTATGAGTTTGTGGTTATGCCTTTCGGCGTAACTAACGCGCCCACAGTTTTCATGAATCTGATGAACCTGATTTTCTACGACTTTTTGGATAAGTTTGTCGTTATCTTTATTGACGACATTCTGATCTACTCGAAGTCGGAGGAAGAGCATGCCTCGCACTTAAGGACGGTGTTGGAGATCTTGAGGAAGCATCGGTTGTATGCTAAGTTTTCGAAGTGCGAGTTTTGGCTGGATAGAGTTGCTTTTCTCGGGCATGTGGTGACTGGAGATGGTATTTCAGTGGATCCCGAGAAGATTCGGGCCATCAGGGAGTGGCCTGTTCCGTCGTCGGCGTCTGAGATTCGGAGTTTCCTTGGACTTGCTGGTTACTATCGGCGATTCATTAAGGACTTTTCTCGTATTGCTGAGCCGATGACCAGGTTGACGCGGAAGGATGTTGCTTTTGCTTGGTCGGGTGATTGTGAGGGTGCTTTTGGTATTCTGAAGGAGAGGTTGACGACTGCCCCTATTCTTGTTGTGCCTGATCGCAGCGGTGGATTTGAGATCTTTTGCGATGCTTCTGGCAAGGGTCTCGGTTGTGTGTTGCATCAGCACGGGTATGTTGTGGCGTATGCGTCTCGTCAGCTTAAGGTTCATGAGAAGAATTATCCGACGCATGATTTGGAGTTGGCTGCCGTTGTGTTTGCTCTTAAGATTTGGAGGCACTTCCTGCTGAGTGAGAAAGTGAAGATTTTCACCGATCACAAAAGCTTGAAGTATATTTTCACTCAGAAGGAGCTCAACATGCGACAGCGTCGATGGTTGGAGCTTATGGCGGATTATGAGATTGATTTGCAGTTTCACCCTGGCAAGGTGAATGTGGTTCCGGACGCTTTGAGTAGGCTTCCAGCGGTGATGATTTTGACTTCGCAGTGGAGATTGCAGCAGGATTTTTGTGAGTCGGGTGTGGAGATTGTTCTTCCTGGGGAGGCTTCGTCGTTGATGTACATGCAGGTACAGTCGACGATCGTGGATCGGATTAAGGCTGGCCAGGCTGAGGATCCGAAGCTGGTGAAGATTCGGGAGCTGGTGGAAGCCGGTCTGCGGACTGACTTTTTGATTCATGAGGATGGCTCGTTGAGGTTTGGAGCCAGGTTGTGTGTGCCAGCTGGGGATATCAGAGAGGAGTTGATGGTGGAGGCACACAGTTCGTCGTATTCTGTGCATCCTGGTGGCACCAAGATGTACCAGGATCTTCGTCTGAATTATTGGTGGCATGGTATGAAGAGGAGCGTGGCTCAGAGTGTAGCCAAGTGCTTGGTTTGCCAGCAAGTGAAGGCAGAGCATCAGCGTACGGCCGGGTTGCTACAACCGCTTCCGATTCCGGAGTGGAAGTGGCAACACATCACTATGGATTTCGTGACTGGACTACCTCAGAGTCCGAAGCAGAATGACGCGATTTGGGTGATCGTAGATCGATTGACCAAATCTGCGCACTTTATTCCGTTCCGAGTGGGACAGTCCACTGAGGCGCTAGCGAGGAGATATATGGAGGTAAAGTTCTTTTACTCTCCGTTTTATTTCCTTTTCCTAGTTTGGATAGTGATGTAACGTGAATCGTGCAGGAAGTTATGCGACTTCATGGAGTCCCCGTGAGTATCGTGTCTGACAGAGACACGAGGTTCACATCTCAGTTTTGGCAGAGTTTGCAGAAGAGCTTGGGTACGCGTCTGAGTTTCAGCACGGCGTACCATCTGCAGACGGATGGCCAGTCCGAGAGGACGATTCAGATTTTGGAAGACATGCTGAGGGCGTGCATGTTGGATTTCAAGGGTTCGTGGGAGGACCATCTACATTTGGTGGAGTTCTCTTACAACAACAGCTTCCAGGCGAGTATTGGCATGGCGCCTTTCGCCGCTCTTTATGGGAGGAAATGTCGATCGCCATTGAGTTGGGATGACGTTGGTGATCGGGAGTTGTTGGGACCTGAGATGATCGTGGAGGCCGTGGATATCGTCAGGAATATTCGGGAGAGGTTGAGAATTGCTCAGGACCGTTTCAAGCATTGGGCGGATGCTAAACGTCGTCCTTTGGAGTTTCAGCCGGGCGACCATGTGTTCTTGAAGATTTCCCCGAATCGTGGTGTGATTCGTTTCGGGAAGCGTGGAAAGTTGAGCCCGCGATACATTGGACCGTTTGATGTTTTGGAGAGGGTTGGCGAGATAGCTTATCGCTTGGCCTTGCCGCCATCTTTGGAAGGAGTTCACAATGTTTTCCATGTGTCGCAGCTTCGTCGATACATTAGCGATCCGTCTCATGCGGTGGATTTTTCGGAGATTACCGTTCGCCCTGATATGACGTATGACCAGCATCCAGTGCAGATTCTGGACATGCGTCAGAAATCACTTCGGAACAAGATTGTCAATCTTGTGAGGGTGATGTGGCGACACGGTTCACCTGGAGAGTCTACTTGGGAGAATGAGGATGAGATGCGAGAGCGTTTCCCACTTTTGTTTCCGGACTCGTGAGTATTTGGAAATTCCGAGGACGGAATTTTTCTTAAGTTGGGGAGGATGTAACGACTGCTTTTCAGGTATCTGGATTTAATATAATATAATATATGTTTTGGTGGATTTTCTCCTCGTGTGTGGTTTTCGTCTCCGTAGATTTCATTTTCGATCGATTCGTCGTATTTTCTCGTTTCTTTCTTAGGATCGTCGATTTCGAAGTATGTCATTCGTGACGGGCTTCATAACGGTCGTATCTTACTGTTAGATCAAGCCTAGGAGTCTTAGGAATCGATCACGGGTCCCCGCGCTCCGTATCGGAACTTTTGGTGCTCATTAGCCGGTGTAAGAAGGGCCACCGACCGACTAGATGACGATCCAGTCGGTCGGCAATCCTTCTTGAACCGACTAGTTGGCTTTCTAAATTATTCTGGAGTTACTGTTTGTCGTTAGTCGGTCTAAGAACGTTGGTTGACCGACTAGGTTGCAAACTAGTCGGTCAGCAATGCTTCTTTAACCGACTAACTCTTTAAATCATTTTGACACTAGTTACTGTTCCTTCTTAGTCGGTCTAAGTTCATCTTTCGACCGACTAGTTATCAAACTAGTCGGTCAAGTTTTGTACTCAGACCGACTAACTCTTAGTTCAGGTTTTCGACTGGAGTTACTGTTTACACTTAGTCGGTCTACGTAGTTCAACCGACCGACTAGATCTCAAACTAGTCGGTCAGCAGTTGGTCTTTGACCGACTAAGCAGTGCAGGAAACCCTAGTTTTGCCCTAGCCGCCACCAAACTCTATAAATACCCCTCCAAACGTTTTCTTCTCCTCCCTCACGACCTAAAACCCTAATTTCTGCCCCCTTTGAGCCCCCATCTCCCTCAAACCCTATTTCCTTCATCCAAGCTCATCCTCCATCATCCAAACCCTTCCTCCACTCATTCTACCCCTCATCTTCCCCAAATCTCCATCAAACCCCCAAAAATCCCCCAAAACCCTATTTCTCCAAACTTCTCCAATCATTTCCAGATCTGAACCCTAGGTTCCCCGGAGCGTTTCTTCCGTCGCCGTGGTTGCTCGGCGTTATTCTTCCGTTCCCTACGCGGTAATACTCGATTCCTTTAATTTTAGCCTAACCCACATTGACATTGTGAAACCCTAATAAAATGGATTGATTAGATGATTAGGGTTCTAATAAGAAACTTATTTAGGATCATTGTGCTAATAATTGTTTTGCCATAACAGTGAATCTTTCCGTAGTTAGCTTGTGTGACGATCTTCATTGCTCGTCAATCCCGGTATCAGGCAAGTGAAACTTGCATCTCTTGATTTGGGCCATGTCTTAGGCCATTTACCTTGCTTTAGCGTAAAAGAGACTAGACGGTGAAAGGATAGCCGTTTAGACGCCATTGACCTAGCTTGACAACGAAGCTTGGTCCGTCACCTTCATCATGCTTGTATGTCACGTTTAATTTCACTTAACGGTATGCGAATAACTGTTCATGTCATCCATGCATCTCTAACTGCCATGTTTATTTTAAATAAACGGTACGCGTAATAAATGTCCATGTCATCCATGCATCCTTAACTGCTATTGCATTTTAACTGTCATGTTTATTTTAAATAAACGGTACGCGAATATCTGTTCATGCCATTGCATTTTGCCTGTCACGTTTAAATACAATTAACGGTACGCGTATTAACTGCTCATGTCATTGCATGCTTGAATACTCATCGTGATTGCGTAGCTTTGCTACATACTTGTACTATTGTTCCGGCTAGGCACCCACCTTGCGTGGGCATAATCCTATGCCATTTGCACTTTCTGGCTCGTGTTCCAGAAGACGAGCTCAACACAGCCTGCGGGCAAAGGGCACTCGTTGAGTGATCCCTTGTACTTGATAACTTGAACCCAGCCTGCGGGCAAAGGGCACTCGTTGAGTGATCCCTTGTACTTGCACTTGTTACTTGACATTACATGTCACAACAACCACTTGCCACTTGTACTCTCCTTTACTTTACTTGTTACCACCTTACTTTACCTGCCATGCACCATACTTTAACTGCTAGGTTGTTAGTTTACTTTTCTTTCTGTTTCCTTGCACAAGTCTTTCGACTTGCTGACATGTGCCCCTTTTCTCTTTTGGGTGTCACATGTTAGAGCCCGAGCCTGAGTTACTTGCTGAGGACGTGGTGTTCGCTGACGCTAAGTCAGGACCCGCGTTGATCGAGGACTACGTTGACACTGGGGATCAGTCTTAGTGTCGTCGTTTAGCTACTTTTGTTGGTCTGCTTAGTTGTCGGTGCGTGGCACCTAGTTCGATACTCTGTTATGTTTGTGTTGTTTTGTTGGCCTTGTTCTGGGCCTTAGACTCTTTTCTGTTAGCCTGGTGGCTTTTCTGTGATGTTGAATATTTTGTGAACGAACTTTGGGATTGGTATTTTATATCCGTCTCATCATTATTATTATTGTTGTTGTTTCTTTTGCGATTACAGGGACCTGCTTATACTAAATTGACGCTTATCGGGTTTGGGGCTTCACAGCTCCTCTCTCGTGCGGACCTTCTCACGTCTCGCCTCCATTTTAGGGAAGCGGGGCGTGACAGATATACCTAGGGGAGGGTGATCGACGGCGGCAGATGGTCGGAAAAGGCGCCGGAGATCGATGGAAGTCGAAGGGTCACGAGCTGGGCTTGGGGTTTTCGAGTTGGAGAAACGAAGGAGACCGACTAAAAAGAGAAACAATCGGATAGAATGAGTATAAGTCAGTCGAAATCGCGAAAAGACGTGACTGCCCTTGAGCACTTAGTCGGTCATAGTTCAAGCACTGACCGACTAGATTATGATCTAGTCGGTCGGTCAATGAGCTTAAACCGACTAAGTCGAAACAGAGGCAAATCGAAAATTTTAGGGCTAGAGTTAGTCGGTCACAGTTCAATAACTGACCGACTAGTTTTCAATCTAGTCGGTCGGTAAGTGAACTGTGACCGACTAAAAGAAGTCAATGACAAAGGAAAGTTCAAAGCTTGAACTAGTCGGTCTGAGTTCACTAGCTGACCGACTAGATGTGCATCTAGTCGGTTGGCTGATGAACTGAAACCGACTAGAAGAGTCCAAAAGTTGATAAATAAGATCTCTCCACAAAACACTTGGACGAAACATCTTAACCCTCTCATAAGTCATCTAAACTACCCCATAAAACATCGAAATCTCAAATACGACATTCAAATATGAATTCGAGCAAAAATTCAAACATATCACATAAAATCCCGAAAAATTCAATAAGTCTAGCATGACGAAATATTGCGAAATTTAATAGCATGCAAGATAATTGAATGAAACATGAATCATATATCTCGGATTCACCCATAATCCCCAATTCTCGATGCAACCGCACAAAGGAGTCCTCCTTTAGGGGTTTCGTGAAAATATCGGTGATTTGCTTTTGGGTTTCAACGTACACTAAAATGATATCCTTTTTAGCAACATGATCATCTAAAAAGTGCTGTCGGACATCTATGTGTTTAGACCGGGAATGGTGCACCGGATTCTTTGAAAGACAAATAGCACTTTGGTTATCCACCATGATAGGGCTAGTATCACAATGAATACCAAAATCCTTCAGTGTGTGTCTCATCCAAAGAACCTGGGCACAAGCGGCACCGGCGGCAATGTATTCCGCCTCGGTGGTTGAAAGTGATACCGAATTTTGCTTCTTGGAAAACCAAGAGACAAGGGAATTTCCTAGAAAATGGCAAGTGCCAATAGTACTCTTATTGTCGGATTTGCATCCCGCATAATCAGCGTCACTATATGAGACCAACTCATATGTGCTAGATTTCGGATAAAGTAATCCAAAATCTAAAGTGTAACTTAGATAGCGAAAAATACGTTTTACCGCTACTAAGTGAGAATCCTTAGGTTGAGACTGATAGCGAGCACAAATGCAAACGGCAAACATAATATCGGGCGTACTTGCGGTAAGATAAAGTAAACTACCTATCATACCTCGATATAGACGAATGTCTACATCTTTTCCGCCCGTATCTTTATCAAGATGCGTTGTAGTGCTCATAGGAGTCTTTTTCCCGGAGGCATTCTCCATTCCAAATCGCTTTAGCAACTCCACCGTGTATTTCGTTTGGTGGATGAAGATTGCATCGTTCAATTGGCGAATTTGGAGACCTAAGAAATATTTGAGTTCGCCCATGTGGCTCATCTCAAATCGTTCCTTCATAACATTAGAAAACTCTTCGCAAAGAGTAAAGTTAGTAGCACCGAAAATGATATCGTCAACATAAATTTGAACTAATAAAATATCATTATTCGCATGCTTAACAAAAAGTGTAGAATCGGCTTCGCCCATTTTAAAATTCAAATCCAAAAGAAAATTCTTTAGGCGATCATACCAAGCTCGAGGAGCTTGTCTCAAACCATAAAGAGCTTTCTTTAGTTTAAAAACATGATTTGGAAATTTTTCATTTATGAAGCCCTGAGGTTGAGAAACGTAAACTTCCTCAACGACATCTCCGTTTAAAAATGCACTTTTAACATCCATTTGAAATAATTTAAAATTTTTATGGCATGCAAAAGACAATAATAGTCTAATTGATTCTAATCTAGCTACCGGAGCGAAGGATTCTTCGAAATCGATACCTTCTTCTTGTCGATAGCCTTGAGCTACTAACCGAGCTTTGTTCCGAACGACGACTTGGTTTTCGTCGGTTTTGTTCTTGAAGATCCACTTTGTCCCTATGACGGTGTGGTTCTTCGATGGCAAAGGAACAAGCTCCCATACCTCATTCCTCTCGAATTGAATGAGTTCCTCCTCCATGGCAAGGATCCAAGCACTATCTTCGCACGCTTCAACTATATTCTTTGGCTCTATCGATGAGGCAAAGGCACAATTGGCGAAGTGGTGGACTTGCGATCTCGTCTTGACTCTATCTTGAATATTGCCAATGACTTGCTCATGGGGATGGTCGCGAACGTTATGAAGCCGCTTGGGAATACCTTGATCACTAGGTAAATTCTCAACAACTTCATTAGTCGGGTTAGTATCAATAGAATCAATTGAATCAATAGACTTAGAATTTTCAAACGAATCACATAAAACATCCATAGAATCATCATCATTTGAAATTCTAGAAGTAGTAACATTCTCATTAAAAGAGAAATGTAGTGATTCCTCGATCGTAGAGGATCTTTTGTTGTATATCCGGTAGGCTTTGCTACGAGAGGAATACCCAACAAATATCCCCTCATCCGATCTCGGATCAAACTTGTCCAAATTATCATATGTGTTTTTAATAAAACATTTTGTGCCGAAAACACGAAAATGTTTAACTTGAGGCAATCTACCAAACAACAATTCATAGCAAGTTTGTTTGGTGCCGGGCCTCAAATGTATTCTATTAAACACATAACAAGCGGTGTGTACCGCTTCCGCCCAAAATTGATAACCAAGTTGACTATCTTCGAGCATAGTGCGAGCACACTCCACAAGCGTTCTATTCTTCCTCTCAACAACACCATTTTGAGGAGGTGCGCGAGGGAAAGAAAACGTGTGAGTAATTCCAAGATCATCACAAAAATTTGAGAAAGACTCATTCTCAAATTCACCCCCATGATCACTACGAATAGTGACAATGGTGGTTCCGATGAGATTTTGTACTTTCTTCACAAATATTGTGAAGTTTTCAAAAGCTTCATTTTTATTACATAAGAAAAATACCCATGTAAATCTAGAATAATCATCGACGATGACAAGTCCATATCTTGCATTTCCTAAGGAAGCAACTCTAGTTGGCCCAAATAAATCTAGATGTAATAGCTCTAGTGGCCGTTTAGTAGAAATGCTTTTCTTAGGTTTAAATGAAGATTTAGGAAGCTTGCCACGTTGACAAGAATCACAAAAACTTTTCTTTTCAAAAACGAGCTTCGGAAAACCTTTAATGGAATTTAATTTTGAAAGCTTATAAAGTGTTCCAAAGTTCACATGTCCAAAGCGTCGATGCCATAAGTGTTGTTCACTTGTGTTGGCAACGAGACATTGTTCATATGACTTAGGAAGATCCAAAATATAAATATCTTTATGGCGTGTGCCGGAAAATAATAAATCATTATTATCGTTCGAAATATGACACAATCCTTTCGCAAAGCTAACTTTGTAACCTTTGTCACAAAGTTGGCTTATTGAAATAAGATTATGGTTTAAACCATTAACTAGATAAACATCACTAATTAAGGGTTTAGACGGGTTACCCACTTTACCAACACCGACGATGGTTCCGCTCTCGTTGCCTCCAAATACGACGCGGTTTCCATTTGCAATGGGAACTACTCCGGAGAGCAATTGAGCGTCACCCGTCATGTGTTTTGAACACCCGCTATCGAGTATCCAATTCCCCTTGGAGATAAATTTAAATTTGTTGCTCCTTTTCTTTTTCTTTTCCTTGAGTACCTAAAGATAGAAAATTTCATATCATGGTACCCAAGGTCATTGGGTCCTCAAGGTTAGACCTTTGGAAGCCAAGTCCAATTGGACTTAGACTTCCCACCGCCAAGTCCAATTGGACTTAGACTTCCCCACATAATTTCTACTATGCACAACATCCGAAAAATAAGCATTCATGTAAACTTGTTTTTCATCCATGCTTGTGTCCTTTGGGCTCCAAATAGTGAAAATCTTGGGAGCCCTCATCCTATTGGGTGCATGCATGCGTTGTTGGTTTCTACGTGATGCATGTCGTGGATAGGCATAAGGAACATGATGGAATGGTGCATGCGGATAGTTATTCATACGATGATGTGTGTGAACATATGCATGTGGAGGAACACGTGCGTGAGGGTGTCTCACATGGTGTGCACGTGCCCGTGAACGTGTAGCATAGAAATCATCATATGTGTGAGCCGGTGGAGTAGGACGTGTGCTCCTACGTGGCATGGTATTTGTGTACATATAAGCATGCCCCTTCTTTGGAGGTCCACCCAAAGTGGGTTTCTTTCCGAAAGAGGGTGTGGACGAGGTGGAAGCACCATTGATAGATGAACTACCAATAGAGTGTTTGCTACCACTCGTCGAAGCACCGAAAGTTGGCCTAACAAAAGTAGTGGCCGATTTGGATGAACTTCCCATCGTATACCCCAAGCCAATGTGGTGATTGGTCGGAAGTAAGTCACTTAGGATTTTAACCAAATGGTCCTTACCCTTATTGAATTTATTAATTCGGCCTAATGTGTTCTTATATTTCTCGGTGAGAGAACGCAAGGAAGTATCCAAAGTAGATACTTGCGATGTGAGCACATAAACACGAGATTTAAGATTCTCATTCTCAACACTCAACGTCGAGTTTTGAGAAGTCAAATCCGCTACCTTATGTTCTTCCGGATCCTCAATGCTAACATGTTCAAGTTGAGTCTTGAGATTAACAATCTCATTCTTCAACTCTTCAACAACGGTGTCGTTGTTGGTGATGATAGTTTTAGGCGAGGTTTGAATGCTAGCTAAGTCATCTTTTACTTTAGTATATCTATTTACTAATTTAGTATACTTAGACCATAATTGAGAATTAGCATTCCTAAGGTCATCCATTGTTACCTCATCGCCTTCGTTGTCGCTATCATCGGAAGAGGAAGATCCTTGATCATGCTCCTCTCTTGACATGAAGCACATGTGCGCTTGCTCCACTTTCTCATCGTCCGACTCTCCGCTTGAGGAATCCTCGGAGTCGGTGAATGTTGCTCCGACAAGTCCCTTTTTGTACCCCTTTTTTTACTTCTTGGACTTGTCGAACTTCGGCGCCTTCCACTTCTCCTTTTGCTTGTTTTGAGGAAAATCCGCTTTGATGTGTCCTGGCTTATTGCATTTAAAGCACAAAGGTGGAGAGGCGTTAGTAGAAGTAAATTTAGATTTTTGTTTGAAGTTACCCTTTCGGAAGAAGCGATTGAACTTCTTTGCCATGAGTGCAATGGATTCCATGTCCATTTCTTCTTCCGAGTCCTCATCATCGGTAGAGGTGGATGAAGCCGCCTTGAATGCAATCGCCTTTTTCTTAGGCACGTCTTGGTTCAAATAGGACTTCATCTTTTCTTGTAACTTCACCTTGCTATCTTTGCATACCTCGTATGACATCAAAGTACCCATCAATTGAACTACGGTATACTTATTCATGTCATTACCTTCCTCGATGGCGAATGTACGTTTCTCCCAAGAAGAAGGAAGTCCATCGATAAGCTTCGAACACTTCTCCTTTTGGGTGTAGGTTTTGCCGAGAGCTTCCAACTCGTTCATTATGTCGACGAAGCGAGCATAATACTCCTTCATCTTTTCTCCCTGTTCCATATGAAACAATTCGTAATCTCTATTGACTACCACGAGTTTAGAATCTCTTACCCGACTCGTTCCTTCATGCAAAATGAGGAGCGAATTCTAAATTTGATATGCACTCTTACATGTGCATATCTTATTAAAATCTTCGGGTTCCAATGCACATTGTAAAGCATTCATTGCTTTGGCATTTGCAATCTCCGCGGCGACCTCCGCGGTAGTCCACTTGTCAAAATCTTCTTCGGTAGGCACATTGTACTCCGACATGGTAATTCTCCACAAGGAGGCGCTCCGGAGGAACGTTTCCATCCGGCATTTCCAATATCCATAATTGACGCCGTTGAAGAATGGAGGCCTAGTCGAGGAATGTCCTTCCATGACCGAAGACGCTCCTTCACGGTTCCTGAAGGATCCATAATCCGCAGGTGGACGAACGGTCTTGTTGTCATTGACAGACATAGCTAAGTATCTGGCTCTGATACCAAATGTAATGCCATACAAGCTACTGCACAAGTACTAGAGGGGGGGTGAATAGTACTTTAAAAATAACAAGGAGTACAATTCCTAATTATCTTGCAAACAACTACCAAATCAATTTGCGGAAGCTTAAATTGATGACAACAACAAAATAAACAATGCTAACAATAGAATGTTACTGGGTTCGGATCCACCCAAGTCTCCCCGACTTGTTCCCGGTGATCCTACGTCCCAACCACCCGGATCCCCTCCGGATACTTAGGTTAGAAACCCTAACCCAAGATTTCCACTATGATATCTTGTGAAAAACCTTCACAAGATCAAATCATACATGCAATGGCAATAGTGAATCCCACAACCCGGGATCACAACCTTCTCTCACAACCGAGAAAATCAATAAGCAATATAAACGAGTTTATAATGAAATAAACAATCTTACCACAAAATCCTATACCTTGAGTATTCTTACCAAATAGGTGCAAGGAGGGATTTGAGGAAGATGAAGTCACCAAGACCTAGCACCAAAGAAATGACCAGCAATGGGTGCCTAGGAGTGATTTGGAGACTTGAATCAAGCTAGAGCTTGAAAGGCTCACCAAGAACAAACTTCTCTCAAGATGGATTCTAGATCTAGAAAGTGAGAGAATAGATTTCTTGTGAGGGATAGAGTTTTGGAAATGAGTGAGAATCTCTAACTCTTTCAATCTCAATGAATCTCTTAATAGCAGCTCTTAACCCTAGAGAAATGACCAAGCTTCGTATTTATAGGGTCCCATAAAAACGAGTTAGGTCAAATCCCAACGGGTAGAAATCTGAAGCAGTTAGTCGGTCAAAGAACAACCACTGACCGACTAGTTCATCAACTAGTCGGTCAGTCAAACAACATGGACCGACTAAGTGAAGAACAGTGAAGAGATTGAATTTCAGACCTAGAAATCTAGTCGGTCCAAGAAGACTGTCTGACCGACTAGTTTCACAACTAGTCGGTCGGTCAGTGAACTCAGACCGACTAAGAGTCAAAAGCAAATATTCTGAATACAAATTGATTTAGTCGGTCCAAGAACAAATGTTAACCGACTAGATTATCAACTAGTCGGTCACCAAACGCTCTTAGACCGACTAACGATAAACAGTAGCTCAGGAGAAAATTAGCATGTACAGTAAAGCTCAACTAGTCGGTCAAAGAAGCATCATTGACCGACTAGTTCACAAACTAGTCGGTCGGTGAGTCAACGTAGACCGACTAACTGTAAACAGTAAAGTGCATGAAATTAAGGAAACAAACTAGTCGGTCCAAGAAGCTTTGCCGACCGACTAGATCACCATCTAGTCGGTCAGTTCTTCTTCTTGAACCAACTAACATGCACAAGAAGTCCGAATCGAAGCGCGATGCTTCGAGGAAGTTAGAATGGACTTCTACAATGATCCTAGAGCTAAGATAGGAGCGTTATGAAGATAGAAATGTAAGATATACTCAAGGCTTAACATTCTATAGATCGAAGCTAAAAGACTATAAATAAAACCTTAAGGAACGGTCTTCGAGAGCGTCGATCAAATCTTCATGACTTCCAAAACGGTCCAAAAGCTTCAACGAAGCTTTAGGCATAGAATACGACCTTTGAGAAGTCTTGAGATGTCGCTTTGAATGTTCTCGTGAATTTGGCGATGATCTCCATAACTGCGCTCACAAATTGTTAGTACATGAATTATTTATGTTTGCTCATCATCCAAAACCAAATCCGGGGAGTCCAATACTCAACAGATTACATTTAGTCTAATATGTTAAAAATCTTCTTCAAGATTAATCATAGCCCTCCTTGTTTTGGAGTTTGGCATTATAGGTTCTGTGTTATAGTTGTTCAGCACACTCAAGCTTTAACATGACAACCTCATGGAAACCAACTTCTAATTACATATGATGTAGTCTAGACTTAACAAAAACTGTTGTATTGTGAATACACCAAGCGTCGACATAAGTTAAGCTAGGCACGAAAGCAAGGGTCTGGCTAGACTAGTCATTATGATTTGGATGAGGACACTCATGATCACAAATGACTAGGGTTAAAAATCTATAGGGAGTCAGATATGATATGATTGATGAATAGTTCATCTACCGACTGTAGAGTCAAACAACTTGTTAAGCACATTCAAGGTTGGGAGACTCGGGGTGGTAGGATCCTTCTCCCACTAAGTTAAATTTATGTTATCACTTTATATGATCATTAAAATAGTGGGAGAATATAATTGGATAAAAACCAATCTAATTGTATTTAAAAATTATGAACGCATGCTAATTTTAGGAGTTCTATCCTTTGCAGCATGACGGGTGGAATTAAATATATCCTAGATAAGATTATATCAACTGGTAATACAAATAATGATTGGCTAAAGGAAATAAAAGTAGTACGGGTGCGAAAGAAGAAAGGGCACACTGATGCCTTAACTTCCATAATAGTTATACAAAGTGTAGTTTTTTCCGTGACTTTTAATGCATGGGTATTAAATACCGGTGCAGGCTCACATATCTGTAATAAGTTATAGGGAATGAGAATTAATAAAAAGCTCGAAAAGAAAAAGGGCGTTCTCCAGGTTGGCAACGCAACAAGTATTGCTGATATGGCCGTAGGAGATGTTCATCGCACATTAGCGAATGATACTAACTTGCTTCGGAAGCAATGTTACTGGTCGGCCGCCCCGAACACGCACCCGGGGCGGGACGACTCGCTAGTCTTACCGCAAGCACACAGTGTAGCGGCAAGCGGGTATCGAACACGAGGAGGTCAAATGACAGTGTCTTCTTCAACTCACCTGGCTATAAGAATAGTCGAGAAATATTCGCAATAAAGCGGTCACAGTCGTTCAATCGTATAAAGGAAATATCAAATTAATGAAGACGCCTAGGGGTAGGGAATCCCCGCTACTAACCGTATCTCTTCATTGTGATTCGTAGGTTTCACAATTGCTAGACTTGCAATTCAGGTGAACTAGTTGCAACTAAATGTAGAACCAAGCTCACGCTCTCGTGCTATTGCCGGTCTATAGCAAACCTAGGGTAGGGTCCAATCTCTTGCAAAGCCTAACCTAGGCAAGCTAGCGTGAATAACAACATCATCGTTCAATCGTATCTCGAGCCCACTCTCGTACAAACTCGAGCTACGACCTAGGTTGGGATAGTTCCTACCTGTCCAATCTATTGCAAACGGGTATTGGTATAGAATTGTAATCGAAAACCCTAGTTTCGGTCCAATCTCTTGCAAACCGATTCCGGAGAAATCCAATTACAACCCAATTCGAATTTCTACGGCTTCCTATCGAGTTGGGATCCAATCTCTTGCAAATTCCAATCGGTATGAATCCCTAGCTATTCGTATTAAATCAATCCCAAACTAACCTTAATCAACTCTAGCAACAATTTCGTCAATTCATCACAAATTAGAAATAGGGTTCGTAGGGTTCATCCATACGCCCTAAGACGATAAAACTACTCACAATTCATAATGCAATTCAATAGAAATTCACAAATAAAATCAATAGAATTCATTGTAATATTCAATATATCAATAAAAATGAGGTTTTTGAGAGAGAAAGAGACAAACCAATGAAGATTCAATAGCATCCAACAAAATAACACTTTTCTCTCTCCCCTAAAAGCTCAATCTAATCTCCGAAAAAGTAATCTAAAAAAAGGCTGCAAAAAGTTCTGAAAAAGCTCTCTAAACTAGGTTAAAAACTGGGGTTAAATACCCCCCAAAATCGACCAAAAAACTATGACGAAAATGCCCATGCGCAGCCTCAAAATCGCAATTTACGCTACAGGCAGCGCGGCTCACTCGGCCGAGAGACAAATGTCATTCGGCCGAGTGACAAACCCTGACAAATTCCAGTAACTTCAGACTTTTAGGGGTCGGCTCCTCGGGAGTCACTCGGCCGAGTGACTTTCTTTGCTTCGGCCAAGGGGACTTCTTCACTCGGCCGAGTCGGATCTCGGGAGTTGACTGACAGATTACAGTAAGTTGGGACTTTTCGTTTGCCGTCGTCTTGATGCCACTCGGGCGAGTGGGGTCTCCGTGGTTCGGCCGAGTGGGCTGACGGTGGTCGGCCGAGTGCACACTGATACTCAGTCTGTTGCGTGTCAGATCTGGCCGGCCGAGCGGGCTCTCGATGGTCGGCCGAGTGACTCCTTCACTCGGCCGAGTGACATGCTCAAAATGCCCAATCTTCGTATTTTTGCTCCCTCGTTGCTCTTACGACGTTCTTTCTTCTTCCACTCCTCTCCAATAGCAAAATTCCCCTCGAAGGAGTCACGGGTGACACTCCGGAGTGGGTGCATCTCAGAATCACTCCAAATCGCTCGAAATCTCCTGAAATTCGAAAAAAACAAGAAATCGTGAAAAGCATCGCAATATTGCCGAAAAATCGTGAAAAGCGCGATTCGAGCGATCAAAATGGCATGCAAACATGCAGAAAAAAGGTGTAAAATATGGAGTGATCAAAATCCCCCAAGCTTACCTCTTACTCGTCCTCGAGGAAGATGAGTAAAAAGTGATCCCGGTGGATAAAGAAAATTGAAACGATGGAAAAATGGAAAATGAAAATAAAAAGAAAAACAAAATAGAAAACGAAGAAGGAAGCTGCTAGATCATTTTCCTCAGGACGTGGGTTTTGCTTACTCATATAGCACGCATCGAATGTAGAGCACATGTCAAAGACTTTTATTTCGATATCATAGTATAATGGTGCATTTGAAATAGAAAACCCAAGAATATCAATATAGCATGAAAAATGGAATAATTCTAGAATTAGCATTGTCTGAAGCATCTAAAGCGGTATACAAAACCGTAGATCACACACTTTTCAATTGAATGCTTTCTATAAGGAGTATAAGAGATATCACACAATAGAGTAGTAAGAATAGAAAAGTGTGGTTTTCATGAGCGTGGTGGCATAAACAAAACAATATTTACATTCCCCGTTTCTTTTGAAGCTCCAAAGGTAAAAGAAATAGAAATAAAAGCGAAAGAGGGAAGAAAGAGAGAAAGGGTATGAGATGGGATCGTTTTCGAACTTCTTTTCTCTTTTCTTTTCTTTTTCTCAAATCTTTTTCTTTTTCTCTTTTTCTTTTTTTTCTCTTTTTTTTCATTGCAATAACATATATACACAAATGATCCCAAATCAAAAGAGAAGGATATACAAGTATTTTTTTTCTTTTGGTTTTGGGGAATTTGGAGCATGGGATATAATGACGGGGGGAATGCCAATAATAGAATCGCTAAGGGGAGATTCACCAATGAATTTTAAAATAGAGAAATAATGTTCAAGATATGTGGAGAAAGAAATAAATGTATCTCTCGGTTCACTCTATAGGCCGTGCATGACAACTTCAGCAGGGTAATTTAATCTACTCAGTTTAATCTCAAAAAACAAACTAGTCCAGATATATCAATGCTAGCAAACATTCAATCAACCTGAAGTGAAGCGTACAAATCATGCAATAAGAAGTGATATGAGAAAAGAAAGCAGTACTCCAGATATAAGCAATCAATGCGTGAATCTTGGTGTGTTTTCTACGATAGCATACATATGAATCATCAGACATCAGCTAATAATAGAATTTCATCCATTTTCATACGGAAAAAGAAGTGGGTTACTATTTCTAAATGCAAAACAGGACATAGCATATGATATCAGAAACAAAAGCTATGACATGACAAAATTAGCATGCTTATAGAGAAAAGCTAACACCACGTCATCGTCATCACAGAAAAAGCATCTCTAGCAAAAGATGAAAGAAATAAAGATAAAGGAAAACAAGACTATTTACAATGCAACAAACAAAGAAAATAAGAAAAACGTGATGCATGGTTAAAAAATGAAAAAGTGATGAAAAACGGGTGCAAAAGTGGAAAAACGTGACAAAACTAAAAATAAAGGTGATAAAAGCAAAAAGTGTGAGAACTCACTCCCCCAAGCTAAAGTGCACAGTGTCCTCAATGTGCAAAGTGCGGCACACCGAGAGACATGAAATGGGTGGGGTGGGTGAGGATGCATGCATGATAAAAGGAAAGAAAAAAAAACTGAAAATATGATGCGGATGTGATGCATGCAAAGATCAGAGTGATGTAGATAATGTGTCACCAAAAATACTCTCCCTCTCTCCCAAAAAAGATATAAAAATGATGTGAGCAAGATAGGGACCAAAAATAGTGAGGGGAGGAGGGGGGGCCAAAAATATATCGACAGGACCAGCAGAGAATGGGCAGCATAACGACAAAAAAGATCAAATGGAATCAAGGGTGTGCCTAAGCTGGTGGTGCTGCACCATCTCCGTCCTGTGTCGGAGGTGGTGGTGGAGGTGGTGGTCGAGGTGTCGGCTGGGTGGGTGGGTGTAGTGGAGGGAGTCGCGCCAGGATCTGATTCAGGCAAACCTGAATATCGGGAAGCATGGCGACGCGGGACTCCACGAAACTGACCGCGGCAGAGAGAGCCCTAAAATCGCCTCTGAGTCCACTCACCGTCCCCTCAAGAGCACGAAGGCTCTGAAGTAGAGTGTCAGGGGGTGGTGGAGCGGAGGGACAAACAGGTCTAGGCTGTGAAGGACGGGGCTGTCTGATACGGGCAGTGTAAGTAATCGGGCCAGCCGGTAGGTGTGGAAAAGGTGATGTGCTCACTAGTAGATGCCCAGCCTCAGTGTGAGGCTGGGACGCAGGCTGGGACGAGGAGGCAGCATCAGTAGTGGTGGAAGACAAAATCGGCAACGAGGCAGCAAGAGAGGTCGGTGACACAGGTGTGAGGACAGACGTCACGACACTCTCGGATAGGACAGCTACGGTGGAGACAGAAGGGTCGACCACTGGGGAGGAAGTGTAAGGACCAAAAGGTGACACCCCAGCGGACATCAAACCGGACAGGGTCCCCACGACGGTAGCGAAGGAAGGCTCGCCGCTCTCAAGGATAGTGGGTGGACGCTCGGGAAGAAGTGAGGAAATAGGCTCAACCGAGATAGGCACAGCAGTTGTGGGCGTGGTGGTGGTGGTGGTGGACGACTCAGCAAGGGTACTCCCGGCACTGACAGAAGTGGGGACAGAAGTTCCGGGAGGTGCAGACAGTGCAAGCTCAGGCTGAGGGATCACGGGGTCAGCGGGAGGTGCAGGGGGTGCAGGGGGTACCTGCTCAGCGCCCTCGGCCTCAAGTACGTAGGCAGCTGGGATGAGGAGATACATCGCTGGGATCCAATCCTCGTGGGCCGGTCCTATATGTGTCCGAGCGAGGCTCGGGAGGATCATGTAATCGGCACTAAAAGGACCGTGCAACCACACCCAGTGCCACAGGCCGTGGGGACGAAGCATCTTCATCCGGGCCATACCGTCTATCGAGAGTGCAGTGGGGCCCGGGGCTCGTCGAAGGTCAGCAGGTAGGTCCACGCCGGTCATCAGGGCTAACAGAGTAATCAGACCGCCGCAGCAAATAGGTGAGCGAGCGCCCACCGAAATGATGATACGGTCTAAGCACCAGCTAGCAAAATCAATCTCAACGGCGGGGACCAGGTCGTCGCTACCCCTATCGAGAACTCTGGTGCGAGTCACCGCGTAGAGCATATAGAGCTCAGGCGTAGACATCGTCCCAGGCTCGTACCTCGCCAAGAAAGTGGTCACCATGAGGCACTGGGCTATGCGGAGGCAAGTGTTGGATATGGAAGACGTTTGTACACCCTTGTGGGGGATGTACGAGGGAATACGGACCTCGAACGTCGCGCACACGAAGTCGTGTGCAAAGGGAATCTGTTCCCTTGCGGAGAGGATCTCTGTATGAGTGGGAAAGTCGCATTATATATGCATAAATGCATGCGACATATGGCTAATAAAGGGGGAATGTCTTAAGCTTATGTTGTACCATGCATATGGTACAACTTAAGCTTATAATGTGCCATGCATCATGGTACACCTTAATTAAGTTGTTCCAAAGGAACAACTTACCCTAAAATAACTACCTTGGGGGCTATAAATAAGACCCAAGGGTAGCCATTTTCCTTACACCTTTTGCATGAAATTCATGCATGCATCTTCATCCTAGCGAAGCTCTGCAGAAATATTTCCTCTCCCTCTATCCAAGTTCTTAATCTAAAGTAGAGATTTAGATTGTGGATTTAGTAGCCTTACTCCGTTCGTGAGTAGACTCGATCCGTCGTGGCGAATCCGAAGGTGAAGTTCGTAGACTACCGTGCAGCGTACGCAAGCGTAAGTCTAAACTTCATATTATCGATCCTAACTCTGTTTTGGGCAGGATCCCACATTGGTATCGGAGCCATATGGGTTCGCCCCGGTCAAACCACCGCCCCGTCGAAACTATGAACGAGTCGTTGTCTTTTTCACGAATGGGTCTCCTACTATTACGGATATAGTAGGAACGCTTCGTGACGGAGAGAACACAGCGGTTGTTCTTTTCACGTTAGGGTCTCCTATCATTACGGATATGGTAGGAACTCTCCGTGACGGGAAGAACCGACCGTTCACGTAGTATGTTATTTTTCATTTTTGGCACACGGCCATTAGGAAATAACTAATTTCTCGACGAACGGGTGCTTCATCGACGAACGGGTGCTTCATCGAGGAAGATGATGGTAGTTATTTCCATCGGGTAAGAGGAAATTTGGTGTATGTGCACCATGGCCAAATGGGCTATGAAGGCCATGCACCCCTTCTCCTCAAGTGGAGGGGGTTGGCTACGGCCAATAACCACCGGCGACCACCCCATCAAGGGGGAGGAATAAGTGCGGCAACCCCATTCAAAGGGGGTGGCCGGCCATGGCCAAAAGGGCCATGGCCGGCCAACGCCGAATGGCCTTGGCCATGACCGGCCATGGCCAAGCCATGGCCGGCCATGGCCAGGCCGGCAATGGCCGGCCAAGGCCAGGCCGGCAGTGGCCGGCCTTGGCCAAGGCCTGCCGGCCAGGCCGGCGCCCTGGCCTCAGGCCAGGGCCTGGCCGAGGCCAGGGCAGGAGCCCTGGCCCCGGCCAGCGGCCAGGCCGCCCTGGCAGAGGCCAGGCCGGCGCCCTGGCCTCAGGCCAGGGCCTGGCCGAGGCCAGGGCAGGAGCCCTGGCCCCGGCCAGCGGCCAGGTCGCCCTGGCAGAGGCCAGGGCGGCGCCCTGGCCTCAGGCCAGGGCAGGAGCCCTGGCCCCGGCCAGTGGCCTGGCCGGCCGGCCCTGGCAGAGGCCAGGGCCTGGCCGGCCGGCCCTGGCAGAGGCCAGGGCCTGGCCGGCCCTGGCCGAGGGGGCCAGGGCCCCTGGCCGGCCAGGGCAGAGGCCCTGGCCGGCCCTTGGCCAAGCACCGGTCAGGGCAGAGGCCCTGGCCGGGAAGAAGTTGCAGTCTGAAAAATTGGTCGACCAATTTTGTGTTTTTGGTCGACCAATCTGGCAGAAGGCCTGTGTCGATTGCAAACTTGCCTACTGACCCATACGGGGTGAAAAAGGGCATTGGTCAAACTCGAATGTGTCGATTAGCCCATACGGGGCTAACCACAGTGCCGACTAGTTCATACGGGACTAACGTTTTAATGAAGTTTTTCATTGGGCTCTACTCCTTGAAGACTAGCCATAGTGCTCTACTTCATGCGAGATTAGCCAAGTCATTGTGCTCTACTCTACGGAGATTAGCCAATGTACTTATGAAATTGTGCTCTACTCCTTGAAGATTAGCCTTAGTGCTCTACTTCATGAGAGATTAGCCAAGTCATTGTGCTCTACTCTACGGAGATTAGCCAATGTATTTTAAATTTTTGAAAAATACGTTTTTCAAAAACGCTTTTCCGCTGCAAAGTACTATAAGAGTACTAACATTTGATAAAGTGAGGGAGAAATATTGAAAGTTACTCTAGATGGTGATTGGAAACATAGTGACCTTTCCGATTCTAGAGTAACATCTTCAATATTTTTCGAAAGTAACTTATCAAATACTCGTTTTCCGCTGCTAGTACTATAAGAGTACTATTGTTTCATAAGTGATGGGGGAATATTGAAGGTTGTTCTAGATGGTGATTGGAATCGAAGAGACCTTTTCGATTCTAGAACAACATCTTCAATATTTTTCGAAAGTAACTTATCAAATATAATATAATTCCAAGTGGGTTTTGAATTTTAGAACTATCCAAATGGGATATTCTATTATCATTTCAAGTGGGAGTTATATTTTAAGAATTTTTATGCAATGTTTTGATCGAACCTTCGGTTTTGTGTCTTTTGCAGCATTTTAAAAGTAAAATGTCTTCCGCTTCAAAGAATATCGTCGCTGAGTTAAACAAAGGTGAAAAACTCAACGGCGATAATTACAAACTTTGGTCCATTAAGATACAATACGTTTTAGAGGAGCAAGAAGTGCTCGAAACTCTAAAGAACGTAATGATTGAACCCGAGTTGGGCACTACGGCCCAACACCGAAGAGACAAGGAAGCTTTTGATGCTTGGTCTCGGAAGAATAAGATAGCGCGCATTACGTTATTAAGCAGTATGGCTGATGACATAATGCGCATCTTCCGAGAATATGACCTAGCCATGGACATATGGTCCAAGCTAGAGGAGAAGTTCGGTGGCACATCGGTGTCCAAACTTCGCGCCTTAACTATAAAGTTCGATACATATAAGAAACGTCCAGATCATTCCATGGGGAAACATCTGCGACATATGGCGAACCTTATATCAGAGTTAAAGGACGCAGGTCATGTGCTCACGGATGAGCAACAAATCCAAGCAGTCATACGTTCCCTACCAAATGGGTGGGATCAGATGAAGATGCATCTCACTCATAATGAGAGCATCAAGACCTTCAACGATGTTTCCAAGCACCTCGAATTAGAGGAAGAGCGGCTTGCGGCTGCCAAGCCAGGTGCAGAAGTGCACATGGTTGCTAGTTCCTCACACGGGGGAAAGAAACGTAAAGATCGTTCGAAGTCTTCTAATGAACGTAATAAGCAACCTGAGTCTACCAAGGAACCCAAACATAAGGGTGGGCACAAGAAATGGCACAAGAAGAAAGACTTGAAAAGGATCAAGTGCTTCAAGTGCAACAAGCTCGGTCACTATGCTCGTTCGTGTACGAGTGGAAGTGACGAGGTAACTTGTAATACTAGTTACATATGTGTTTCTAGTCCACTATTTCTTGTGGAATCTAATCCATTTTTGGATAATTGATTCAGGTGCCACCGACCACATAGCAAAGGACAGACGGTCCTTCGTGGAGTATCACCGGATACCCAAGGAATGAAGTGGATCAGTGTAGGAAACAACACACGTGTTGAAGTGAAAGGCGTTGGGACTCGCAAGCTTGTCTTGGACAACGGCCTCACTCTCCTACTACATGATGTTCTCTTCATTCCATATATTCAAAGGAATATTAAAACTGTGGTCAATTTAATGGGTCTTTGTAATAGTTGGTTCCTTCATGATTGTAAAGTGGACCTATTTTGTAATAATTCTTTTATTAGTTCTGGGTTATGTATTTCAAAGGATTTATTGTAATAAGTACAATATATGATTCCTCATGTAATGAAAATTTCCTTGTGTCTTTGACTAATGAGTCTAATATAATTTGTTGGCACACAAGGCTTGGTCATATTGGACCAACGCGTATGGATAGACTTGCCAAACGTGGCCTTCTATCCAATGTTTCAAAGGTTGAAATGTCGACCTGCGAACATTGCCTTGTGGGGAAATCTTGTCGCAAGCCGTTTTGGAACCGGCACAAGGGCCAAGGTTCCATTACAGCTTATCCATTCGGACATATGTGGTCCGATAAATGTCAAGACAAGACGCGGGAAGTCCTATTTCATCACTTTTAATTGATGATTTCACCCGATTCGGTCATATCTATTTGATATCCCACAAAAGAGAAAGCACTAAACTTGCTTTAAAAACTATATGAGTTTAGTGGAGAATCAATTAGATCGCAAGATTAAGTTCGTGCGAACCAATATGGGCGGTGAATATCAATCAACAAGTTTAAAGGAACTTTGTGATGAAAAAGGCATAGTACATCAGGTAACTATGCCTTATACTCCTCAACAAATTGGTGTTGCAGAAAGGAGGTATAGGACTTTAATGAAAAATGGTCCGTTCAATGATGGCGCAAGCTAACTTGCCAATCACCTTTTTGGGGTGATGCATTATTGACAACCGTTTTCATTTTAAACCGCGTACCCTCGAAATCAGTTAGCTCCACTCCTTATGAGTTGTGGAACCAAAGGTCTCCTGACTTAAACATTTTTTTCCTTGAGTTTGTGCATTCAACACACATATTTCCTCCCATAAGCATGGCAAACTTGGGCCAAGGGGAAGGAAATGTATCTTTATACGATACGCAGAAAACTCCAAAGGTTATGTTTTTGTTAGTCAGAAAGACAATGGTGGGCTAATTGAGTTTGAGTCGAGGGATGTCACTTTCTTGGAAAACAAGTTTCCAAGACAGGGCGAGATAAGTCAGGACTTATCTTCATTTGAGATTTATAATCAAGAAGGATTACCTCATTCGAGTGGGAGAATTCTTGGTGAAAATGAAAATACGTTTCAACCTTCACCAATGGATTATACGAATGACGATTATCCTATTCCATACGGGAATAATGATCCAAGTGGGAACAATTCTAACAACATTTCAAGTGGGAGTGATATTAGAATTGATCTTAATTCGAGTCAACAAGGACTTGAAGAATCTCAAATATGCCGCATCATGCCCTGCGAAAGACAAATGGATGAAAGCGATGAAGGAGGAATTGAAATCCATGAAAGTTAACCAAGTCTGGGACTTAGTTAACTTACCCAGAGGACATAGAGCAATTGGGAACAAATGGGTTCTCAAAATCAAGCATAAGGCTGATGGCTCTATTTGACAGATATAAAGCTCGCCTTGTCGCGAAAGGTTTTACGCAACAGGAAGGGATAGACTACGAAGAGACCTTCTCACCTGTTGTGCGTTTTACCTTGATTCGCATGATTCTGGCAATGGTAGCTTGCTTATACCTCAAATTACATCAGATGGATGTAAAGACTGCCTTTCTCAATGGAGAATTGGACGAGGAGATCTATATGGAACAACCAACAGGGTTTGTAAAAGAAGGAAACGAACATAAGGTTTGTAAACTTCGTAAATCCATATATGGTCTTAAACAATCCTCGAGGCAATGGTATATACGATTTCAAGAGGTTGTCTTATCAAATGGATCTTCCATACTTGATAAAGATAACTACATATATATCAAGAGGATTAAAAGCAAGCATGTTATTATGTCTCTATATGTAGATGACATTTTAATAGCCGGAAATGACAAGGGCTTTGTGATGAGTATCAAGGCTTGGCTTTCATCAGTATTTTAGATGAAAGGCATAGGAAAAGCCGCATATATCCTTGAAGTTAAGATTTCAAGGAATCGTTCGAAGAAACTTCTTTCTCTTTCACAGGAGACTTATATAAAGAAGGTTCTAGAACGATTTAATATGCAGGACTGCAAGTCCATTGATATTCATATAAGCATATGCGATAATTTATATCTGGAATCGTGTCCAAAGAACCAAAAGGAAAAGGAAATTATGGAAAAAGTTCCATATTCCAGTGCAGTTGATAGTCTTATGTACGCTATGGTGTGTACGAGACCGGACATCTGTTTTGCCGTTGGAAATGGTAAGCTGTTACCAATCCAACCCAGGGCAAGAACACTGGAAAGCGGTTAAGAGGATAATGCAGTATCTTAAAAGAACTGCAGGTTTGCAAAAGACTATGATAAAACCAAGAAGGTAGACATAAGGTACATATCTACGCATGAGATGATAGAGGATCAGCTTACGAAAGCGATCCCCAGAAATGTGTTTTATAAACACTTATCATCTCAAGGATTGCGTATGAGCTGAGTTGTACCAATATATATTCCCATGTCTAAGAAAGATCAAATTTAATAAAAGAATAAGTTCTTTTTCAAGCATTGCATATGAATTTCTTAAAGAAATGTTTGTGTACATTTTTGAAATCTCAGCTGAATTGTGTGTATGTCGGACAGATTAAGGTTGGCTCTCTCACATGAGCAACCGCCTTATCTTATCAGATGGATAAGATAGAGATGAGACTAGTTTAAAGTCAAAATCATTAGACGAATGATTTAGAGTCATGACTTTAACAAAGATAGTCGAATGAAAGATCTGCATCATATGGATGCTTACAAAAGATCTGAGATCTGTATCACAAGGATAAAAAGATCTCAATGGATTTTATAATCCTATCTGTGTTATGCAGGATGAGAGTCCGTGAATATTTCACGAGTAGTAAGGGGACTCAAAAAGATAGGCACTGTGGTGTCTGATCTTTCATCCGTACAACATCATTAAGACATACTCTCCCTGGGAAAGGAGTGATGTTGTAATACGTGTTCATACCACGTATGCATTTCGACCACTGAGTTAGTAGCAATAGTGTTTGCTATTATGTGAGACTCAAAGGCCATACGGGTCTTAACTCTTACCCTCAAGGACTCCAATTGGTTCCTTTAGATTTGACGAGATGATCGCTATCTTAGCGTGTTACTAATGGGCTATGGTAATTCGGCTCGGCGGGGCACGTTAGAAAAGCGAATCAAGTCAAGATCAGAAGGTTCGCAAGAAGAGGAAGATTGATTTCATATTCGCATTTGGACTTTAATGATTCAAAGCTGGCCAGCCAATTGTAATCCAGATGTGATTCAATTGTTGAATATAAAGTACAAGAAAATGTGAAGAAATAATCTAGGGTAAAGCATGCGTTGAACTACTCAACTTTGCACCTTCGAGGTCGTTGTGTATCTCTAACAAGTGCACAACAACAGACTCTACGCGCATGACGGTCGCACGGTCTATTTCTCGGTATGATAGATGAAAGAACTAAGGGAAAGACGTTCTCTTACAATCCCCTCAAGTGTGAGTGGGAGATGTTGGATATGGAAGACGTTTGTACACCCTTGTGGGGGATGTACGAGGGAATACGGACCTCGAACGTCGCGCACACGAAGTCGTGTGCAAAGGGAATCTGTTCCCTTGCGGAGAGGATCTCTGTATGAGTGGGAAAGTCGCATTATATATGCATAAATGCATGCGACATATGGCTAATAAAGGGGGAATATCTTAAGCTTATGTTGTACCATGCATATGGTACAACTTAAGCTTATAATGTGCCATGCATCATGGTACACCTTAATTAAGTTGTTCCAAAGGAACAACTTACCCTAAAATAACTACCTTGGGGGCTATAAATAAGACCCAAGGGTAGCCATTTTCCTTACACCTTTTGCATGAAATTCATGCATGCATCTTCATCCTAGCGAAGCTCTGCAGAAATATTTCCTCTCCCTCTATCCAAGTTCTTAATCTAAAGTAGAGATTTAGATTGTGGATTTAGTAGCCTTACTCCGTTCGTGAGTAGACTCGATCCGTCGTGGCGAATCCGAAGGCGAAGTTCGTAGACTACCGTGCAGCGTACGCAAGCGTAAGTCTAAACTTCATATTATCGATCCTAACTCTGTTTTGGGTAGGATCCCACAGCAAGGGTGCAGGATCGCTGAGGCCTTGGCCCTACTAGGGTCAAAGCCATGGTGGGAGCCTGTGATACGTGTCCAGAACGTGGAAGTGTCAAACGACGGTGGTGGGATGTGAGTGGGTGCGTAGGCTCGGTCGGGGACGGGGACATCGGGCCACTGGAAGAATGCACGAAGCATGGCGAGAGTGACCTCACACTCTCGATCCATAAGGCAGAATGTGCATCCTCCAGGGGTCCGGACGATCGAGCTAATTACCTCAAGTGTCGGACGGACGTAGGTGTCCGCCTACACAGACAAAAAGTCGCGCCAACCTACGTTGTCGTACAACGTGAGCATCTCCTCTAGCACCCCTAGGCGATCAAGGTCTGCTAAGTGAGCGAACCTAGAGGGCACTATAGATCGCTGGGTGATACGCTCAAATCGGACGCGTTGTGCATCGTCTCTGAATGTGATCCCCAGCGGCCCGACAACGGGAGCCGGTGGTGGGACAGGGTCGACGGGGATGGGCTGTGCGTGGATGGGATCGGCGGGAAGCAGCTGTGTGGGGGGTGGTGGCTGTGGTGGGCTAGGTGGAGGGGAGTCCTCCCTAGAGTGAGAGGGACCGGCATCATCGGTCCTCTTCCACTTGGAAGAGGCTCCCCGTGTGCGTGGCCTAGTGCGGGGAGGCATGTGTGCCGCGAGTGCTCACCCAACAAAAATATAGTGCGGCGTGCTCAATAAAAGGAACGAGTGTACCTGAACACGCCGCGAGAGCAAATCAGCAAGTGCGTGCAAAGAGCGCCGCCTCCGCGAAGCTAAAAACGTGTCCTGAAGCTCCCCTAAGCTCCCCCAAGATAGCCTGCAAATCAAATAACGATATCAGCAGATAATATTCAAAATACATGGGGGAGATGGGGTATAATAGATAGATAAACAAATTAATTTGATTTTTGGGTTCAATGGGTCTACGGATCGAGAGAAACAAGGAAAAATAGGATTTTTGGGGCAAACCGAGGCTAAACGAAGCAATGGAAGCCGGCGCCGACGAGATGGAGCGGCGGCCCCACGTCGGCGTGGGAGGGGACGGCGATCGACGGTCGGTGGGGTTCGATTCGGGCGAGGGAAGTCGAAGCAGCGGGCACGGGAAGTCGAAACAGCGGAGGCTCGGGCGAAAAAACGTAAGAAATTGGGGTTTTAGAAAGTCGCACCCACGCCCCGCTTATATATAAATTGTTACGACTCGGCCGAGTGACAACGTCACTCGGCCGAGTGCGTAAACGAAAATAAATTTCGAAAAAATCTTGTTCCCACTTACGACTCGGCCGAGTGGCATTTGTTCACTCGGCCGAAGGGAGAAAACTCCTTCGGCCAAGTGGCACAAGCTACTCGGCAATTTTCAGGTTAGGAGGGTATCCGTTTCCCTCGGCCGAGTGACTAAATGTACTCGGCCGAGTGGCAGTTAATACGAAATGCACAAAAAGACAAAGAGTTGGGTTCAGTAGACTTCCCTTGTTGGTGCCCCACTCGGCCGAATGGGGTCCTTTGCTCGGCCGAGTCGCATATGATACTCGGCCGAGTGACATGCTGTTTTCTGCTTCGGGGCTCCGTTTTCGCTCTACTCTCTGTTTTTCTTTCTCCAGCTGGTTTATTCTTCTTCCTAAGCCTCGAGCGCATTCCTGGAGTGCTCTTCCTTGCCTCTATATGAGAGATCTCCTTATCTCCTCTCCTGTCATAGAAATTAAGACCCGTTGTCACGATTTTTATGGGCAAAAAGACTCAAAACACTAATAAAGTCTAAACCAAAAATGAAAATCAAATAAAAATGATGCAAAAACCGTCAGGTTGCCTCCCGACAATCGCTCGTTTAAGGCCTTGAGCTCGACCCCTTTGGATTTTCAATTAACGCTTGATGTTGGGTGCATATGAGATGCACTCGTCGAACTTGCCGGGAAGACCGCTCGGATTTGGATCGTGGTGGTGCATGGCCTTCCTCAGTGCCCCTTCATCATGAGCAATGTTGGAGGATGGCTCCCCCAAGCTTGAGCTTGTTCCGGTCCTTGGCTTCGCCGGTGACACCGATCGTCGAATCGGTGGAGCTTTCTTCGGATTCTTCAATGTCGAGAGCTTACAAAGCTTCTGTATTATTGCGACATCAGCGTCGCCATCATCATTTGCCATGGAGCTATTGGGAGAGTCCTCCATCTTCTCTTCTTCGCTCAAATCTTGCCCTTCTTCGAAGCCGTCATCATGGAGTGCACCGATGGAGTAGGGGATAGCCTCTTCAATGACCTCATCAAGGAGGTATGAAAGGTCATCCGGCCGTCCCTTGAGTAGATATATTCTATTTACTTCGCCCATAGGGACTCCTTCGGAATAATGCTTTAGCCGTTGCCCATTCACCTTGAACGTGGCTCCGTCTTTCCCTTCCAATTCAAAAGCTCCTCCCGGTTGTATGTGCTTGATGGTGAAAGGTCCGGACCACCGTGACCTCAACTTCTCGGGGAATAGTCGGAGTCGGGAATTATATAGCAAGACTTTGTCTCCGACCTTGAAGTCCGTGACAGTTATGCGTGCGTCGTGGAGAATCTTGGTCCTTTCTTTGTAAATTCTTGAGCTCTCGTAGGCGTCTCTTCTAATTTCATCAAGCTCATTGATATCTAGGAGCCGCCTCACCGCCGCACTCTTATAGTCATAATTGAGGGTCTTGATGGCCCAATACGCGCGGTGCTCCAACTCTACCGGCAAGTGACAAGCTTTCCCATAAACAAGTCGGAACGGCGTGGTGCCAATGGGAGTGCAAAAGGCCGTGCGATATGCCCATAGAGCATCGTTTAACTTCATGGACCAATCTTTTCTAGATTGATCTACAGTCTTTTCAAGAATTTGCTTGATTTCTCTATTTGAAACTTCCACTTGTCCGCTCGTCTGAGGGTGGTAGGCCATGCCAATTCTATGGTTTACCCCGTACTTTTTCAACATGGCTTCGAATTTGTTTTCTATAAAGTGGCTTCCCCCGTCGCTTATCAAAGTACGGGGCACCCCAAAGCGTGAGAAAATATTCTGCTTGAAAAACTTGGAGACAACCCTCGCATTAGTGGTAGGGGTGGCGATGGCTTCTACCCATTTGGAGACGTAGTCCACTGCCAATAAGATATACTTGTTACCCTTGCTTGACGGAAATGGTCCCATGAAGTCCACTCCCCAACAATCAAAGAGCTCAATCTCTAGAATGGGCCTCATTGGCATCTCGTTTCGTTTGGAAATATTCCCCGTCCGTTGGCATCTATCGCACCCCTTGACGAAGTCGTGCGTGTCTCTGAACATGGTTGGCCAAAAGAATCCACTCTGCAATATCTTAGCGGTAGTCTTAGAAGTGGCGTGATGTCCCCCGCATGGCATACCGTGGCAATGCAAGATGATGGAGGTGGCCTCCTCCTTAGAAATACATCTCCGGATAACCCCATCCTTGCATATCTTAAAGAGATACGGATCTTCCCAGAAATATCTACGGACTTCATGCATAAATCTCCTCTTTTGCTGTGTGGGCATCCCGCATGGTTTAATCCCACAAGCCAAGTAATTGACAAAGTCCGCATACTAAGGAACTTCCCCGGGCCTTATGGCGTATAGCCTCTCATCAACAAAGGAGTCATCGATGGGCAAGCTCTCGTCCTCCTTGTCATGAATAAGCCTAGACAAATGATCCGCCATAACGTTGTCCGTACCCTTCTTATCTCTGATTTCCAAATCAAACTCTTGCAATAGAAGTATCCACCTAATCAACCTAGGTTTGGCCTCTTTCTTGTTTAGAAGATACTTCAATGCCGCATGGTCGGTGTGGACAATTACCTTGGATCCAAGGAGGTAGGAGCGGAACTTTTCAATGGAATAAACGACCGCTAGAAGCTCTTTCTCCGTAGTTGTATAATTTTTCTGTGCGTCATCCAACGTTTTGCTTGCATAGAATATTGCATGAAGCTTTCTGTCTTTCCTTTGTCCCAACACCGCTCCAATGGCTTGGTCACTTGCGTCACACATGAGCTCAAAGGGAAGGCTCCAATCCGGTGGTTGTATGATGGGTGCAGAAATTAGTGCTTCCTTCAATGTATTGAACGCCCGCAAGCATTCTCCTGAAAAAACAAATGGAGCATATTTAGCAAGCAAGGAGGTAAGGGGCCGGGCAATCAAGGCGAAATCCTTGATAAAGCGGCGGTAAAACCCAGCATGACCAAGAAATCCCCTAATGCCTTTAACATTAATAGGAGGAGGGAGTTTCTCTATTACCTCAATCTTCGCCTTATCAACCTCAATCCCTCTTGAGGAGACAAGGTGCCCAAGCACTATCCCTTCGGTAACCATGAAGTGACATTTCTCCCAATTAAGAGTAAGATTATTTTATTGACATCTTTTAAGAACTTTGGTAAGATTAGCCAAACAAGAATCAAACTCACTTCCATAAACTGAGAAATCATCCATGAAAACTTTCATAATATTTTCAATATAGTCGGAAAAGATGGATGTCATGCATCTCTGAAAGGTGGCGGGTGCATTACAAAGACCAAAGGGCATTCTACGATAGGCGTAAGTGCCATAGGGACAAGTAAAAGTAGTCTTTTCTTGGTCATCTTCATGCAAAGGGATTTGGAAAACCCCGAATACCCATCCAAGTAGCAAAAGTATTTATGTTTAGCAAGCCTTTCAAGCAATTGATCTATGAAGGGTAGTGGGTAATGGTCTTTTCGGGTGGCTTTATTTAGTTTTCTGTAATCAATGCACATCCGCCATCCCGTGACAGTGCGTGTAGAGATGGGTTCTCCTTTTTCATTTTTTATAACGGTCATCCCCCCTTTCTTAGGGACGACGTGAACGGGGCTAACCCATCTACTGTCAGAGATAGGATAAATAATGACGGCCTCAAGCAATTTAAGGATTTCTTTTTTGACTACCTCTTTCATATTCGGGTTCAACCGCCTTTGAGGCTCAATAGAAGTGGCTTCAGTGTTTTCCAAGTGGATCCTATGTGTGCAAAGCCTAGGGCTTATTCCCTTAAGATCAGAGATAGTGTAGCCAAGGACATCCTTGTGATCCCTAAGGACTTCTAATAGTTTTTCAAGTTGATCGTGGCCGAGGTGGGCATTAACAATCACCGGGAAGGTCAATTTACTACCCAAGAAAGCATACCTTAGATTCGGCGGTAATTGTTTAAGCTCTACCTCAAAGGGTGTCGTACCCTCTGCTTCATCATCTTGTGTGAGTTTGGCTTCTCCTTCAACATCTGAGTTTAGCTCATGTTCGGGCGGTGCGCCCTCGTGTGGAGATTTAGATTCACTTCCTAGTGAGGACGGTGCATCGGAATAGACGCTCTCCAATTCCGTGCTAGCATCGATAGGGCCACCACCTTGCTCCGGTTCATTCCTAAGATCAAGAAATACGTCAGCAGATTCATAAATGCAAGAGTGGGGGTCGTAGAGTGTAACTCCCTGAATATCGGTTTGCTCGAAGGATTCCTCGGGAGTGTAGTACTCTTCGACGCATGTTCTACCACCTTCGAAGTATAGCTTGTCGTCCCTCACATCAACTCTGATATCGCCCCCAATAGTCCCATTCGGGGAGATTTGATCCATCACAAAGCTAGCAAACAATTGTTCGACTGGGTCCTCGACATTAATAGCAAAAGCTCCGGTAGCGTGGACCTCATCAATAAGTTCCTTAAGGAGCTCCGCAAAGGATTCATCATCTCCCTGGCCAGACTCAGTCATTGGAATTGCATCCCCCATTTTACCTGTTAAGATCTTGTGGAAAATTTCGGGAGAGCGTGCAAAATAGGGTTGTAAACAGAGTTAGAAAAGAATGAAGAAATAAATAAAGAAATTGAAAAATAACCGGGCGATCCAAATTGAACTCCGTCAAAAACATCTCCCCGGCAACGGCGCCAAAAACTTGGTCAACCGCCCCGAACACGCACCCGGGGCGGGACGACTCGCTAGTCTTACCACAAGCGCACAGTGTAGCGGCGAGCGGGTATCGAACACGAGGAGGTCAAATGACAGTGTCTTCTTCAACTCACCTGGCTATAAGAATAGTCGAGAAATATTCGCAATAAAGCGGTCACAGTCGTTCAATCGTATAAAGGAAATATCAAATTAATAAAGACGCCTAGGGGTAGGGAATCCCCGCTACTAACCGTATCTCGTCATTGTGATTCGTAGGTTTCACAATTGCTAGACTTGCAATTCAGGTGAACTGGTTGCAACTAAATGTAGAACCAAGCTCACGCTCTCGCGCTATTGTCGGTCTATAGCAAACCTAGGGTAGGGTCCAATCTCTTGCAAACCCTAACCTAGGCAAGCTAGCGTGAAGAACAACATCATCGTTAAATCGTATCTCGAGCCCACTCTCGTGCATACTCGAGCTATGACCTAGGTTGGGATAGTTCCTACCTGTCCAATCTTTTGCAAACGGGTATTGGTATAGAATTGCAATCGAAAACCCTAGTTTCGGTCCAATCTCATGCAAACCGATTCCGGAGAAATCCAATTGCAACCCAATTCGAATTTCTAGGGCTTCCTATCGAGTTGGGATCCAATCTCTTGCAAATCCCAATCGGTATGAATCCCTAGCTATTCGTATTAAATCAATCCCAAACTAACCCTAATCAATTCTAGCAACAATTTCGTCAATTCATCACAAATTAGAAATAGGGTTCGTAGGGTTCATCCCTACGCCCTAAGACAATAAAACTACTCACAATTCATAATGCAATTCAATAGAAATTCACAAATAAAATCAATAGAATTCATTGCTATATTCAATATATCAATAAAAATTAGGTTTTTGAGAGAGAAAGAGACAAACCAATGAAGATTTAATAGCATCCAACAAAATAACACTTTTCTCTCTCCCCTAAAAGCTCAATCTAATCTCCTAAAAAGTAATCTAAAAAAAGGCTGCAAAAAGTTCTGAAAAAGCTCTCTAAACTAGGTTAAAAACTGGGGTTAAATACTCCCCAAAATCGACCAAAAAACTGTGACGAAAATGCCCCTGCGCAGCCTCAAAATCACAATTTACGCTACAGGCAGCGCGGCTCACTCGGCCGAGTGATAAATGTCATTCGGCCGAGTGACAAACCCTGACAAATTCCAGTAACTTCAGACTTTTGGGGGTCGGCTCCTCGGGAGTCACTCGGCTGAGTGACTTTCTTTGCTTCGGCCGATGGGACTTCTTCACTCGGCCGAGTCGGATCTCGGGAGTTGACTGACAGATTACAGTAAGTTGGGACTTTTCGTTTGCCGTCGTCTTGATGCCACTCGGGCGAGTGGGGTCTTCGTGGTTCGGCCGAGTGGGCTGACGGTGGTCGGCCGAGTGCACGCTGATACTCAGTCTGTTGCGTGTCCAATCTGGCCGGCCGAGCGTGCTCTCGATGGTCGGCCGAGTGACTCCTTCACTTGGCCGAGTGACATGCTCAAAATGCCCAATCTTCGTATTTTTGCTCTCTCGTCGCTCCTACGACGTTCTTTCTTCTTCCACGCCTCTCCAATAGCAATATTGCCGAAAAATCGTGAAAAGCGCGATTCGAGCGATCAAAATGGCATGCAAACATACAGAAAAAAGGTGTAAAATATGGAGTGATCAGTTACTATATCCCAAATTTCATATGCAATATTATCTCAATCTCAGCTTTGGCTAGAGAGGGTTATATTTTTACTATCAACGAAAAGGTTATGAACATGTTCTTTGATAGTAAATTGCCAGGATTTGAGACCCTAAACAATGGTGTGTACACTTTGTGTAATGAAGTTGTATTAAATGTTAATACACGAAAACGCAAGGAATCAGGTTATAATGAAACCTATCTTTGGCACTATAGACTTGGATATATCGGAGAGAAGAGACTTAGCAAGTTACATAAAGAGGGGTCCATGGGCCTTTCTAATTATGAGTCATACGACAATTACGAGCCTTGGCTAAAAGGTAAGATGGCTAAAACTCCCTTTGCAGGTCATGGGGAGCGAGTTGGTGAACTCTTAGGTCTCTTACATTCTGATGTATTGGACCTATGTCTACATTAGTCAAAGGAGGATATTCATATTTTCTTATGGTTACTGATGATCACTCTAGGTTTGGACACGTGTTCATGATGAAACAGAAGTATGAAACTTTTGAGCGATTCAAAGAGTACCGTAACAAAGTTGAAAAACAAACTGGCAAAAGTATTAAAATTCTTCGATCTGATCGAGGAGGATAATACTTGAGCCATGAATTCCTTACGTATTTAAAAGAGAATGGGATTCTCTCTCAGGTCTTGCCTCCTTATACCCCTCAACATAATGGTGTTTCGAAAAAAGGGAATCGCACTTTGTTAAAGATGGTGCGATTCATAATAAGTGAAGCGAAGTTACCAACCTCCCTCTGGGGCTATTCCCTAGAAATCGCTATGTACATTCTCAACAAGGCTATACCGAAATCTATGTCAACGACACCATATCATATATAGAGTGGCAAGAAACCCAACCTTAAACATTTAAGGGTGTGGGGTTGTCATGCATATGTCAAAAGGCATAATCCAGACAAACATGAAGATAGATCTATTTTGTGTAATTCATTGGGTACCAGAGACATTCGTTAGGGGTACACTTTTTACAATACAGAGTAACAAAAGGTTGTTGTCTCCAAACATGCCAACTTTTTAGAAAAGGAGTTCCTTATGAAGGAAGCTATTGGTAAGGTGGTAGATCTGGACGAATTTCAGAAGAAGAATTAACACAAGAACATGTGTTGGAACCAGTAGGAGAGTCAGAATCTGATATTTCCCAACTAGTCATTTGGAGTTCTGATAGGATTCCTCGAGCCACTGATAGGTACTACAGTTTTCTCGTAGACGGAGGGGTCGAGGATGGCATCATTATAAATGATGATCATGTTTGCTTCCAAGATGCCATTCAGAGGAGAGACTCTGATAAATGGTAAGATGCAATGAGATTCGAGATTGAATCCATGCACGTTAATAAGGTATGGACCTCAGAAGATGTGCCCAAGGAAAGTGTTCCCATTGGCTGCAAATGGATCTTCAAGAAGAAGATCGGTGCAGATAGAAAAATAAAAACGTACAAGGCAAGGTTGGTTGCAAAAGGTTATCGTCAGATTTTAGGGATAGATTATGATGCTACTTTCTCACCAGTGGCCATGCAAAAGTCTATCTGAATCGTACTCGCTGTTGTTGCCTATTATGACTATGAGATCTGGCAAATGGATTTAAAGACTGCGTTTCTAAATGGTGATTTAGAAGAGCAGATTTACTTGACTCGGCCAAAATGTTTCGAAGTCCGTGGGAGTAAAGGAAAAGTGTGTAGAATGCAAAGGTCCATTTATGGACTCAAGCAAGCATTTAGGAGTTGGAACATCCATTTTGACAAGACAGTCAAAGAGTTTGGTTTTGTCAGAAATGAAGATGATCCATGCATCTATAAGAAAACCAGTGGAAATTCTTTAGTCATCCTCGTATTGTATGTGAATGATATTCTTTTAATAGGCAATAACATAGAGATGCTGAAGCCTGTTAAGGAATGGCTATCAACTAACTTCTCCATGAAAGACTTGGGAGAAGCATCCTACATATTAGGTTTAAAGATATATAGAGATAGATCTAAAAGGATGTTAGGTCTCTTCCAAGCAAGGTACATTGACACTATGCTAAAGCGGTTTAGAATGGAAAACAGTAATGGGGGTTTTATACCAGCTAATCATGGAATAAACCTTTTCCAAGAAGATGTCCCCAAAGACTAAATCAGTAAAGGAACGAATGTATAGGATCCCATATGATTCGGTAGTAGAATCTACCATGCATTCCGTTATCTGTACCAAACCTGATGTCGCTTTTGCACTGGATGTAGTAAGTCGATATCAGTCTAACCCTGGAGAAGAACACTGGAAAGTCGTCATGACAATTCTTAAGTGCTTGCAATGGATTGGAGATTTGGTCTTGATTTATAGAAGTGAAGAGCTCAAGGTTGAAGGATTCATAGCTTCTAGCTTTCAGAGTGATATAGATGATATCAAATCTATCTCTGGATATGTTTTTACTCTCAACAGAAGAGCAGTCAGCTGGAGAAGTTCCAAACAAGATACTATTGCAGACTCCACGATGGAGGCCAAGTACATAGCGGCCAATGATGTGGCAAAGGAAGATGTCTGGATGAGAAAGTTCATAAACCAGTTAGGGATGTTGCCAGTAGTTAAGGATCCAATACATTTGTTGTTTCATAATAATGTAACCATCAGTTTGGTTCAAGAATCGAGATCCCACAAAAGATCCAGACACATTCTTCAGAAATATCACCTGATAAGGGATATTGAGAAGTGGAAAGATATATAACTCTTTAGAGGCTATACGAAAGACAACATAGCAGATCCATTCATAAAGGCTCTGATACGTGATCGTCTGGAGAGACTAGTGTGTAAATACGGTATGAGATACTGAGATAAATGGGCCTGAGTGAAAGTGGGATCTGTTGAGATATGTATGCCCTCGAGGCAATTTATCTGTGTAAAACATCTTGTTCATGAATGAAAGCATGCTTTCTGGTATCAATTGTCTAGGTATTTCTATTATGATATTTTCATTGAATTACTTAGATAATTTCCTAAGACTCATAGTAAGGTCATACACGTATCTGGGTAGAGATCTCGATTATGAGAAGTGTCTGACCGATAGAAGCTTGAGTCTTAAAGCGTTCATGGTCATAGATGCATCGAAAAAAGGATATCGGCACATTGGACATACCACTGTGTCTCTGTCTTAACCTAAAGGGTGATGATGATCTCATAATCATTCTACCTGGTGAAGTCGGAAACGATATTTTTCACATGTGCTCATTGGAGAATGAGTCCACTGAACGACCCAAAAAGAGTTATCAAATGGTTATCATTTACTTAACTGTCATTGATAACTTTCTAGTAATGATAGGCAAGTTGGTCCTTAAGACTTGAGATCATTGTATGAATCGTGCGTGAACAGTGTCACTTAGATCTATGATCTAGCTTCTAGCCAAGGCCTACTGTAAGGCCTTAGGATGGGTGACGCTTGAAACGTACAAGGTAAGTAGTGATCAAGAGAGGATTCATCTCTTCCGTTCATGGGAAGTTAGTGTTACAGGCTCAGTACGGTACTTGGTGAAAAACCTTAGCCAAGATATGCTGTAGGAAGTACACCATATATATACTAAAGACCGAATGATGCTAGCCAGTGCTAGCTAGTAGGGTTAACAGTTTACCATACCCTAAGATATGTAGTGACATAGTTAAGACGAAGGGACTAAAACTATGGTATTCATCATGGACACAGTCAGAGTGATCCCGACGACACTTGTAAATGGGTCAATCACGTAATTATGATACCGAAACATGGACAACATCTGCTACTCGTGGTCACTGTCGTCTGGGGGTTTCGAGCCCCAACCTATAATAGGGTCAGGCTGTAGGGTCTCACACTGAGTAGGAATTTACGCCTTAGTAATATGAAGAATTTAAAAGAAGTGCACTCGGGTGCACGAGAATAATATGTGGGGACTTTACATATGATGTAAAATTAGTACTTCGTATTATGTTGACTTTGATGCTTAGGATCGAAGGGGACTTCATGAGAAAACAAAGGAAGAAATCGTGCTTAAATCAGAGCTCAAACGAGCCAGAAAATGCAAAACCAACAAAAGGGTTATAGCGGGTCATACCTGCAAAAGGGGGTATGACCCGCTAGGCGGCCAACGTGCAGTGCATGCGGGGGCAGTACGCATTGGGCCCGCATGCACTGATCGGGCGAGGCCCGCGCGGGGCCCGAACATGATACGTGTGCGGGTGCTCCCCCAAGCCCCAAACGGGCGTGCCACGTGGCGCGCCCGCCGCAACCATGGGCCCCATTGAGGGCCCGGGTTTTTGAACCCATTTTGACGTCTGATCTTTCGGTGTTTTGTTGTTTGTTGCCATACTTTGAGTAATTTTTGATGGTCAAACAAATTCAGAATTGATCGCCATTTGTTCTTATGTGATCACCGTTCAGTAGTCTTCGATTTGATAGGTTGTATCACCTACAAAGCTCAACGGTGAGGGAGGAAAAATTAGTAGAAGTTTGGTCTTAGTGTAAGGCAAACTAAACTAATTTTTTCCCCTAAAATTATTTAGTCCCACATTAGTCGTGAGACGAGGAGAGGGTTCGGCTTCCTATAGGCCAACCCCCTTGGAAAATTTGCACCAAGTTTCAGATTTGAGAAGCTCTAAAAAGTTTTAAGCACGCTTGATCTAAGACTTAAAAGCATGTCCGAAGACTGTGCATAGGTGTGTCCACATTCCTAGTTTTAGGCATAACTCATTTAATGCATGAAATCTTACTGACCATTCAAAAGAAATAAACAAAAATATATGATCCGAAAAATATTAAATGTAATAATGAGATCCTGAAAATCCATCGCACTCAAGAAAATGGTTCAACAGTTATCAGATACGGTTACTGATAAGAAGAGAATTTGTCAGATCATACATCCATGTTGCTAATAATCCAGTTAGGATTGATATTCCCGAGAATGGATGCAATCCACCAGAAGCAGAAGTGGTTGTTCCTCACAAAGGTAGACCACCAGGCCCCAAGAGTAGGATTCACAGAAAGAGGAAAACATCTGGAGACCTTAATTCAATACTACCACATGACAATGAGCTCATATCAATACCCTTACCCCTCTCGGAATCTCCTAAAATGGAAAATCCGGAAGAAACTAAAATGAAAGTAAATGTTATGCGTATTATGGAGGTGTTGGATAGAAAGAACAGAATTGTCGGCAATGTATTCACGTATCTATTGCCACTTACATCGTAGAAGCGATGATAATTATATAATATCGATCCACACTTCATTGTTAAAATGCAAACGTAGAGATTGGCCAAATGTGGAATGAGGCCATAAAAGATGAGCTGGACTCGCTTATTATCACGTCCAGCTCCAAAGGATACCAGGAAAGTACGAATCTGTCCCAGTATCACCTGAAGAGGCGAGGGTGAAGAGAAAGAAAGAGAAGAGAGAGGAAAAAAAGAAAGTGGCAGGCCCACTACGCATATATTGGGATATCACCTGTAATGTTCCCAAAGAATCAACATCTTAAGGGCATTACATCACACAGAGACAAACGATATATATATACACCAAAAAGTACAATGTGCAACATTAGAATTACTAGTACAAAGAAGTTCAGGAAGATAAGTACACCTCTCACACTTATATATATCTCACAACTACCCATGCCTCCACCTTCAAAAGTCCAACTCCACGCCATCAACACTTGTTACCAGAAAGCCACAGAGGGGAGCACGTCAATGCATGTTCCAGTAGGAATACCAAGCTCCAACTAGTATATTATCTACATGTGAAAACTAATATGCATGCATGACATGGCAAAGTGCAACTGATACATGAAAAGAACTTAAAGAACAATGTCATGGCATAAGGATATAAACTACAAGTGCTAGCTACGCAGATCTAAACATAAAAAAACTACAACAACAACGATAACCAACATATATGTAAGTGTTACAAGAGGAAAATGAACTACAATAATCCACAAGTGTTACACAAAAGGAAGTATAAATTATGAAGAATGAGATCCTTATACAACAAAAGTGATAATGTGCTAAAGAGAAATAATTTAAGTGTTTAATTAGTCTTTTGCTTTCGAAACCTGGATATCAAGTGAAACATAAGGTACTAGACCTCATTCAGAATGTGTGACACTCAAACTACCCCGCCAGTGGTACACGAGCATTGATCAATTTTAACGGGGCCTCTCGAACCTCCCTTGTTTCGGGAGGGAGAATCACTCGTCACATAGGCAAAACTATCTCACGGTGCATCACGAATACAACCATAGGCCTCCCCCCCTCTACCCAACTCCCCTATTTCGGGAATGTGAGGGAGACACATAACTTCACTAGTCCAGTCCTTATGCATACGTGGTACTCAAGTTTCCCACAACCCCATGTTAAAAGCTCACACCCTTTGAGGGGATTGAGTCAGTTATTTGTACACCTATGTTACAAGTGAAGAAACATAGACCACACATCACGGCATGATACAAAATGCAGCAGGAGGCAAGTAAAAGCATGAGTGTCCAAGTGTAAGTGTACAAGCAACATAATGGTATGTGGACATAAGGGCATATGAACGTAAAGACATGTAACCTATAAGAAATTGGAGAACAATTACACTATAAAATGTGCATGAAGGAATTTGATCAAGGAAACACATGTAGACATGGCTTCATAATTTCTCTCTCTTTCATTTCAAATTTCTTTTCTTACTTGCATAAAAGGACATGCATCTACATGTGCACTCACATTCCAATTCCACGTGCCATAACATATCACAACCATTCACAATTCCATGCCTCCTTGCCTTCCATAAACCAATCCATTCAAGATACCACCAAGAATAACAACAACACATGGCCCAATAACAACAATGCAGCCATTCAAAGTGTAGGAAAATGCAATCAGCCATAAACAATGGCTATTATCATCCATCTATAATTAGAATTTGGTAAAACTTGCTAAATGAAAGTTGTAGGTAATGAAGTTCTCTTCTCGGATATCAAATATCATAAATTTTGGGCAAATAGGCTAATTGAAACGTACTAAACCCCATACTATACAGGATTTGTTTTTAAACAGAAATGTTAAACCATAAAGATCTATTATTTCTATTAATTTACAGCCAGAATCTTAGTGATGGCAAAATAAAAAAGTTGTAAATATTGAAAATAGTTTTCCAAATTAACCAAAATCATTATGTTTAGATTAATACAATGGGAGTTCTACCATTTTTGGTGACAGAATTAGGCCATGGTTAATAAATAAAAGTTGTACGAGACTTCATAAGCTTTCCGAATTATATTATTTTTCACTATTTTTAACATTCTGGAATAAAAGTTATTCATAGATAGAATTACAGCAGAAACTGACTTTAAAAACAGACACAACAACTTGAAAGATTTAATAACATGTAGTTAATCTATAAAGAGGAGTTGGTTTCCTACCTCAAAACTATTTGTTTTCCCCTCTGAAGACTCAATCTTAGCTCCATCTCCTCTTCCCACAAGCTCCATCACCCAAAAGTTCTCAACTTGTTCAAGGAACTCCTCTTCCAAGCTCTTAATAACTTTACATGTCTTAAGCTTGCACAAGGGTGTTTAAAGGACGGGGAAGAGAGGATTTTTCTTGAAAACCCATATGAGAAGTAGGGCTGGGAGAGGGGAAAACAAAAATGACAAGAAAAAGAGGAGAAAAATAAAGGAAAAAGGAAGAAAAGAAAGATTAGGGGAAGTGTTTTTCTATATTTTTCTTCTTATTTCTTTTCCCTTCTCTTCTTTTCTTTCCTCTTCTTTTCTTTGTCTTTTCTCTTCTCTTAAGAATCCAAGTTTGAAAAAGTCAACATGTTTCTTTACACAAGCACACCCTCTCTCACTTAACTATCTATTTACTAAATGTGCCATTAAGCACAACCACCCCTCTTAAACAACTTATTACTACACTACCCACAAGTACACATACACAAAAGAATACTATATACAAGAAGGGACATCCATTATTATTACACTATTATATATACACTACATTATACAAAACACCAATATTAATAAACCAATACTAATACACACTACACTAATACACTAATGCAAGGAGTCCAAATAATACAAATAGCATACACTATCCATCCAAGGTATGCCATATATATAGGCACTATATACACTACATAGATATACAAACCGATGTTTTTAGACGATCAACCATTAGTCGACTAATAGTATTAATAATAGACTAATGCAGACTTCTCTAATTGTTTGTTTTCGCTAACTAGGTGATTCATAAAGTTATTAGTTGACTAGTCAAGATAGTTTCTGTTTGTTGGCCATTTAACATTTGTCATTTGATCGAAATTGAAACATCTATATTTTTAAATATTTTGAACGTTAAGATTCACTTCTATATATATGATTACAACATAATTTTAGAGATTACTAAGAATATTTATTATCTTATGTCTTTCTCTTTGAGAAAGAACTCAAAAAGTTCTTTTCTATATCTGTTCATTCAAGTTCTTAATCACTTAAATAGAAATACACTCCATAGCCTACTTTTGATTCATATGCAAAATCACTCGTGACCATTAGGAAAATTATAAATTGTGGTTGTAAGTATAAATAACTATTTCTGTTATGAATAGGACCCATTGGGCCTATTGGGTATCCACCCACATGAGTACCCATTATGAATACTATATAAAGGAGGCTAGGGGTTTCCTAGCCTCAACCCTTCTCCAAATCTGTTACTCGTTCATAACACGTTATCAGCACGATCACGCTCGTAGGAGGAGACGGCGGATCGCGGGGAAGGAGATCCATCAATCGCTCAGATTCAAGAAGATCGTAATCTTCTCAACGGGGAGCGAAAAGGGCATCCTTCACCAACCGTCGACTAGATTCCTTTGTCGAATCTAGAGGTAAAAATCAAAACTTTTTAGATCTAACTTGCTTTTCACGTTAGATCTGCATGTTTTTAGGATCAAAAAGTTTACAAACACGGTAAAAATCACATTTTTTAAAGATCTGCATGCCTAAAAACAATAAAAATCTGTTTTTTAGCGATCTAAATCCTTGAAAAATCCGGTTTTTACCCCCCTTTGATCCAAAATCTCCGCACGCCGTAAGGCAAAATTGCGGCGCCTCACTAGCGCCGTCGGCGGCAAATAAACGCCGTGGCCATAGGCCGCAGCGGCCGCCGCCTGAAGCCGCGGCAAGCAGCCGCGGCCTCAGGCCGCGGCCTACAGCCGCGGCCCCGTGCCGCGGCCTCAGGCCGCGGCCCGCCGCTGCGGCGGCCGCGGCCCGCCGCTGCGGCGGCCGCGGCCCGTAGCCACGGCCCGCCGCCGCTACGGCTGTCGCATTCTGCGCGGCCAGCCGTCGCGGCAACACGCCTCGGGCCCCCCTAGGGTTTTCCGAAACCCTAACCCTAAACGGGCCAATTTTTCGGGGGAGGCCCAAATTAACCCTAATGGGTTGTTTTCATGGCCCAAAAGGCCAGAAAATTAGCCCATTTACATAAATAATTTTTCTTCTTTTATTTTTGGCCCTAAAAAGCCCAAAATAATTAAAAGAAAATTTAAAGGGTTTTAAAGCGGTAAACAAAACATTAAAATATGGATCAAAGGTAAAAGTTTTTCAAAATAAATTTTTGCACATCACAATTTAGATTATTTAAATTAATCTTTACATGCCTGTGATTGATTATCTACGTGGTTGTATGTTTCCAATATATTATCTGTGTGGATGTGCAAATTAGGCTATGTTTTTAGGGATCAGCCAAGTTTTCCGACACCTTTTAATTTCCTGCAATTTTTTTTGAGAGAAATTTGTAAGTGAGGATATAAATGTAAAAAGAAGACCGAAGGACACCAAAAAGGAGCTGAAGGCGTACGCACAATGAAGATAGGGGCTTCTCTCTGAAGTTTCCGAGTTGTATTTTATTCTTTCATGCTATTTTTGATGTAACTTCGGACTGTACTTCTTTTTATTTCGGTGTCGGCTGGCTGATCCCCATAGTCCTAAGTCATTTTCGTTTTCATTGATTATGCATTAATTGTGTGGATGTTAATTATTTTAATACCATGTTAATGTTACAATGAAACTGTCAAAAAGCATGCTAAAATCACTTTAATATAGTTCAACGCCTATTGCTAGACTATATATCTGCGATTAGATTATTTAAATGCCTGCAGCATATAAATAGCATGTATGCATCATACTTGTTTCATTTCAATTGAACATAATCTTTAGTTTAAAAAGCTTTACATTATATGTATGATGGGCTCATGATATGACGATATTTATGACAATAAGACAATAATGATTTCAAAAAGTTTAATATCATATCCACTTTGACAAAATGAACCTGAAGTTCAAAATCAAATCAAAAGTCAACACTCTCTCTCCCAAATAAAATAAATACGATGGTTTATGCGAAAATTATAATTGCTATCTTTATAAAAGATGCACACTTTGCGGTAAACAGATATATAAGATCTATGATCTATATAATCCAATATGGACACCAGAAGTTTTCCATAATACCGCTAAACTCTTTAAAAGAGTTCTCTCCTTTATTCTTACAAGGAAAGATTTTTTCTAGCCTTGAATATAAGCATACGCCTGAAGTCGTGGCTTAATGAATAAGTGAGAAATATATTACGTACCCACGTATTTGTTCCCCTCTGAGCATGGTAAACTATCCACATAAAATTTGAACGACTCAAGTAAAAGGCCTGAAGCTATACTCGAGCATTCAAATAGACTTTTTAAAAGTCTCTTATTAATTAGAAAAGTGGAAGTATAAATAATTTGCTCAAACCCCTGCTTATGTCTCCTTAGAAAGACTAATTTTCATTGTCCTTTATAAATAAGGAATATTGAAATCAGGGGAAGTTCAGGATCAAACATGACCTGAAATAAAAATAAGGAAAACTCACAACAGGGGAAGTCTTGGATTAAATGGGAAAGGGAAGATACGATATACCTCGACATGGAGTAAGCAATGGCAAGCCAAAATCAGACCAGAAGTTCTGATAAGAGCCATAATGTTTTTGCAAACATAAATGTGCATTAACTTACGCCATATAAAAATACATACATAGTCAAAACGACGAAAGTATAATTGACCTTATGTATATTCTGCTACTCCCCGAGGACAAATAAACTTTGAAATCAAAAATAATCTGTTGTCATAACATAAGTCTTAATGAGCATAATTATTGTTGTATGTTTTCAAGAGCACACATCACACTATGTCACTTGTTGACTTATCATCAGTATTATTCTCTTGTAGTTTTAATACATTTTATTTTACTGCGTATGTTTTGCTATCTTGAATACCCCTAAAAAAATAAAATGAGGAAGCCATATACTCTCTGAAACTTATACAGTTTCAAAAAGGATATTCGTCAAAACGAAATCCCTAATGACTCAAGAAATAAATGAAGCCTGAAGCTTTGTCCCAAAATGATCCGCACAATAGTCAAAGTGAAGATGTAACCCTTCACAGTTTGAACACAGTTCAACTATTACCGGACAAAATTAACTTGAGCATTTTAATGGACTTTTCAAAAGTGCCACATAAATTCAAAAGAGGAATTATTTTGGAACACCAGAAGTGTCCAGAATCGACCAAATTTTGGATCGATATCACCCTGGATTGATGATGCAAGACATCATCAACCAGACGAACCCGAAGATTCTTCAAAAAGGGTGAAACTTTCATTGTCCTATTCAAAAGGGAAAAATGATAATGAGATCATCTCCATTCACATGGACCTTGACTCTCCCCACTTCCTCAAATGAATTTAAGATGATATACCATCATCATTAAAGATAATGAAGACCTTTAGGTCTCTTGAGAGTATTTAAGGGACATAAATAGGCTTCGTCCACTCCCTTAACCGGACTGATGATGTACCCTTGGTGTACTCATCAATATATCCTCTAAATAAATGGTCATTATCCAACCACATTCTTTTATAAAATGGTGGTAACTTTGGATAACACTGGGAAATTTAAATGTTTTACAACTGGAAAAATAACGAACACCCTGAAGCTTGTGTTCACACCCAAGTATGGTAATATAAATCATTAAAATGATTTAAATGGATTTCTTATCCATTAAAAATCCAGTTGTAGGTGACCACATGGGAACATGCAATTACATTGCAAACCATCAAAACGCATCCTTAGAACATATTTATATGAGTCTGATCACCTCATATAAATAGTTTCTGAAAACCCCTGACGGGGGAAGCGTTTAGAGCACATCTTATAGATTGTGCCATGATGAGTAGACACCCTCATATCACCACTATAGACCATCAAAATGCAGAACTATTTATCGGAAGTAAATATCCCAGATAAATAGAGTCTGAGCACTCTGAACAGGGGAAGCATTTAAATTCACTTCTCCTAAGACGTGCATCGATGATCCTATTTTAAAGATTTGATGAGATCCTGAAGATCCCTCACAACTTTAATGTCCCAGAATCAGTTTCAACAGAAATACTACAATCATCCATGAGCCTGAAGCTCAAATGACCATTTAAATCATTAATACCTATGATCTGGTTATCATGAATTGTGATGAGATCCTGAAGATCCACACTTATGAAACTGTTAAAACAGTTATCAGACATAGTTACTGACAATATAGATATTGTCAAAACTTTCACATCCCTGCTACTAAAAATCCAGCTAGGATTGACATACCAAATAAATTGGATGCAATCCACCAGTAGCAGAAGTGGATATCCTCAATGGATGAGAGGACATACCACTAGGCTCCAAAAAGAGAGATCTACTCCTGGAGACCGAAAAAACAATACCACCACAGGAAAGTGAGCTCAAATCCAGAACCTTATTGCAACTTGGTTGCTAAGGACCAATTCTGGTTCTGTCCATATTCTTTACCCGTCCCAGAACCTTCACTTCTTTAACGCGTCGTGAAGGAGACACCTCTGGGAGAAATAAAATGATTATAGTACGTACGGGGTGAGTTTTGGACAATAAAGAACACATTTTGTCGAAAAATTCTCTCATATTTTATTTTGCCAGTTAAATATAAAATATCGTTTCCACAACTCTGCTTTGCCTGAAGCAAAGATAGAGATTGGCCAAATTATAATAATGTGGAATGAGGCAATAATAAGGTGAGCTGGACTCACTTATGAAATATGAGGTGTTGGACCTGAAGTCCTGGTATCAAAAATGATATCAAATCCTGTGGGATAACTGAGTATTGAAGGAGAATTAAAATAAAATCGTTAGTTATAAGCATTTTAATTTGCTATAGTTTTTAGAGGTATAAATCGCTCAAACCAGGAAGTAATCAAGTAAGATGAGCTGAACTCACTTACAAGATGAATCTGATGCATCGACTGGTTTATGTCAAGGCGTAACCCAACGAATGGCAAAAAGAGGGAATTTTTGGTTGATGTTGCTATTGGATGTGACAACATCACCGATATAAAATTTCTTCAACTGCATGTACAAATTTTTTTCTTTACTTTACTTTCTTTTTGGGACACATATTAATAATATGATTAAAGGAAAGACAACCTAGACAAAGATCCTTAAAGGACTCACACTAAAAGGTTGTTGTTTGCACCTCTTAAAAACAATATTGTTCTTAAGAGAGCAAATTAAAAGAATTGAGATTATTTTAATAAATCAAAATATTGTCGGATCTCCTGAAGAGAAATTACCGAAATATCTGTTAAAGCCTATCTATCAGATATGATATGATATGAAAGCCCTAGCTAGGCATAAATTCTAGGCTTACAGAACATTAATCATCCTGAAGATGAATAATCATCCCGAAGATGAACTATTATCCTGGAAATGAACTATCATCCTGAAGATGACGTTAATTAATCATCCCGAAGATGTAAACTTCATACAATGATGATTGATGAAGAAACATTAATTTCATTCTCCACCAAATACACCTATTTGGTTGTATGGATATACATTAAAAGACACCTTTCCGTTAGCTGGAAGAGGGGAAGAATATATATGGTCCAGAAGTACCTTAAGTGTCTTTGAAACACTCTTCTACCTGGCCAACTGCATGCGTCTCTTTTGAGCGTTAGCAGTATAGCTATTAGCCAGGTACAGTGCAGTGCCCCCAGCGCGCCACTGGACCAGAGATATGTAGCTTCTGCGCTATCTCCAAGGGTCGAGGAAAAATCCTCTATGTTAAATATATTTGCATATGCAGGTTACAGATCATCGCGATGAATGGCATAAAAGGGACGTCCACCTCCTGAAGATCTACACAGAATCCTTCCAAGTCTACATCCTTCCACCATCCCGAGAAGCTCATCACCCAAGGAGCAGCTCAAGAACATACAATGTCAGGTCCTGAAGTACCTCGCAGACAATGACATTTGAGACGTGGAGCTGTCTACCAAGTTTGCTAGCGCTCTTTTAGTTTCAGCTAATGCCTTATATGAGTGAAACTTGTATAGATGAGTGATGCGTGTACTTTACTTTTGCTTTCGGAATGTTGCAGATGAGATGGATGTATAGACACATAGGAGATAAATGTATAGATATATAGGAGATCTGCAAGCCTGAAGCTTGATCAGATTAGGGGGAGTCAACTGTAAAGTTGTACTCTTTTTCCTTGGCTAGTGGTTTTTCCCACAGGGTTTTCCATAGTCAAGGTTTTAATGAGGCAACCACATTGACTCTGGATCCAGAAGTATCCACCCCTCGACACATCCCCAAATCAGGGGAAGTTATGGAGTGCTGTACTCTTTTCCCTTCGCTATCGGTTTTTCCCACAGGGTTTTCCATAGCTAAGGGTTTTTTACGAGGCAGTTACCCTTAACTTGGATCCAGAAGTATCCACCCTTTAAGATACTCAGTAGTACTAATGAATCATTCAGTATTCATAAAGTCGAGTATACCACGTTGGTTGGATAAGGGGAAGTGTTATGAATATGACCCATTAGGCCTATTGGGTATCCACCCACATGAGTACCCATTATGAATACTATATAAAGGAGGCTAGGGGTTTCCTAGCCTCAACCCTTCTCCAAATCTGTTACTCGTTCATAACAATTTCAACTTAATTAATTCATAATTCAAATTCAAACAAAATTATGGAAATCAAATAAAATTGAAATACTTCCAGCCATTGAAACAAACTCAAGTTCCTAAGTTCTATCACAAAACACACACAGAAATTCTTCCAAGCTCTCTTCCTCCCGATTAGATGGTATATGGAACGAAGAGAAGGAGATGAATAAGCTTGGGAACCTTTGTGCATCAAGCTCCCTTTATATAGCATATCTCCCATCAAACCTTTACCATTATGCTTGATAATTGCGCATAATGGAGAATTGTTCTCCATAATTTCACATTTGAATTTATGTTTTATAATTCTCCATATTTCACATTTGAATTTATGGTTCATAACTCTCCATAAATCTCATTTAAATGTTGAATCACAATTAAGAGCGAGATTTAAACATTTTTTGAATGATTTTAAACTTTTAAATCTTACAGTGGTTGCTTGAAAGAGTCTCTCAAGATATTAAGAAAGCGGTGATAATCTCTTTGGTGTAAGAGATTTGTTGTTTAGATCGCTTTGGTAATTGAGTGATTGATTATATAAATAGTAACGATGAGTTGTCAAGTTGTACGCTGTATTCTTACGGGTTTGTAAGAATGAAATGGTGGAAAACTTGAAATAAGAAGACTTGGTAACTGAAGTAGGTCTGGAGGACCAAATTAGAACAATTCCTCGGTGTTTATGATTGCTTTCAATTGTCTGGTTTGCAAAATCTTTTGTTTGTGGTAATTGATGTATATAAAAGAAATAAAAAGCAAATAAATACTGGTTTTTTTTAAAAAAAAAAGCAACAAAAGGCATGTGTGTGCTTGCTTCCGTCCAATTTCCTTTCGAACTCACCAAACACCAATTTCGTTTACTTTTGACCCTGGCCACAAGTCCAAGTTTGCGTTATGATGTCCCTGTTGCCAACAACTTGATGATTAATGGCTGACCGTAAGAAGCTTCTCTTACCTTCTTTTGTCAGCTGGAATGAACTAATTATGAACACGAGATACACGGCTCCTGTCTCTCGTTATCAGAGAGGAGGAGGGAGGGAGGGAGGGAGAGAGAGAGAATTATTATTTTATCAAACCATGCATCAAAAACTTGATCGCAAGCATAAAAAGCTCGACGTCGGCTTAATCTGCCCAAGCTATTTTTATGAACCAAAGGAATTGGATTGTAGCAAAATTATAATCCTCTGTACGTTTTGAATACGTATCTACGGGGGGCTTGAATACCTTGGTTCTATTACCATACGTTGCCTTGTTAATGTTAGAATTGTGTCAAAAAAAAAACTTCAAAGTTGTAGCAAGGATCAAGAAATGCATATTCATATTTACCTTTTGTGAGCTGTTTGAACGTCAATGAGATTAAGAATGGCTGGTAATTTAGGATGCTGGTGAAGTTACAAATAACAACCGAAACCATATTTAACCTAAAATCTTAAAACAATCAGTTTTCTCCTAATTACAAATTTACAATGTTTTTAAAACCGGACCCGTCATTGAACTGGTCAAGGCACTGGTTCAAGGTTCAATGGTCTGACCGTGGTTGAACCAGTGATAATTAAATAATTTTTTTTAATTTTTAGCATAATATATAAAACAATATTAAACAAAAAAATATTACTAAGACGCTGCCCTCTTTTCTTCCCCGTACCAACCCACTTTGGGAGGCTACGTACCGATGTTCTCTATTAATAACTTCATAATATTAAACGTTAAAGTTCACTTAAAAGTTAAAAATGACATAACAATAATCATAGTTCTTAAAAATAACATATGAAACCGAATCAAGTACCATATAATATTTAAGTTCAACAAAACACCAAAAAATTCAAAAGCAACAAGACACCTACAATTAGAATCTAAATAATTAATATAAGTATCAATCATCAAAATATTCACTGAGGTCGATATTGAGGTTGATTCCTTCAACTTCAAATATGTTAGGAATAACATCTTCATTAGCTGAACCACCACCACCACCACTTTAAGGGTGAAAGGATGTGGTATCTGTTTACGGGTGTTTTCTCACCACTGGATCGTTGACCGACGGTTGAACGGTCAACATGGTCAAGGGATCGGTTGGAATCCATTGGTCCCACCGAGCTTGAGTATTCTCAACGAGGGCTGCACGAGGCCTTACTTCGGCGCAGGTAACAGCTCGCTTGGTGGGTCGAGGACGAACAAGCTCTTCGTCCGGAGTGTTGGGCCTCGGTCAGCGGGGTGCAGAGGGGTAGCATCGGCACCTAGGTGAGCGCTCGGCCTCGGTCGATCAAGTGCCGAGGGGAAGCCTCGGCGCCCTGATTATCACTTGGACTTGATTGATGGTGATGTTCGCTTGTGGCGAACGGACTCGCTGTGGTGAGGGCCTTGCTTTGTTGAGTTTCACGCTGAGGGGTAGCCTCGGCGCCTCGGGTCCGCTTCTTCCTGGACAGACGAAGAAACTCGTCAGGGGGCCGGACCTTGGTTCCGGCGAAGTCCCCTCCGATGCCTAAGTCAGAACGGATCTGAATGATGCTCGGCGGGATCGGTTCGGCTTGCAAGGAGGCCGACACGCGTATCCTCGAACCGAGCTATGGGAGGGAAGATAATGGGGAAAGCAAGATCTTTTAGTGGGATACCTCCATTGTTGGTGTAGGAGTATTCGATCCCTTTCTCGGTCGCATTCGAAATTCCTTTATAGGGTTCGCCCCACGATTGCCCCCAGGGCACGTCTCCTGATCGCTCCCCACTCATGCCCCCGTGATCCGCCCCATTCTGGGCGCCCACGTGCGTCGTGGGGGTCGATTAATGGGCTCATTAATGGTCATTAAGGTGCCGTGCTCTTAGGGGAACGGTTATCTCCTAAGGGCGTATGCTGGCCGAACGTACGCTGGATCGTGGTCGATCCGACTCCAAGTCCTTTCGTGGGCCTCGTCGGTTGGGCCGAATTCCTTTTGTGTGCCTCCCACCTCTGGTTTGGGCACGGGTTGCTTGCTTTTGGGCCTCTCTAAAATGGTCGTATCAATTTCCCCGATCACTCAGACCGTTCGAAATCTGCCGGTTCGGTCCGGGCGATGTGACATGTGTGGATTTTGACAGGCGCGTCAGTCGAGACCAGGCCATTAAATGGGGGCCATCATGATGCAGCCCGTTTGAGCTTCTCCTGGTGCGGAATTCGAACGGCTTCCAAATGCTGCCACGCGCTTCCCTTCGGACGGTCCTGATTCTGGGGTTGCCTCTTATATAAGGATGCCGCTCCTCCGCGTTTGATTCTTTCGCGCATTTCGATCCGATTCTGTTCTTGCAAGCTTCTTCGATCCCTCCATCGTCTATCTTCCTTCGGATTCTCTCTACGGTAACTCTCCCTCTTCCTCCTCTGCCCCATTCGCTTTTCCCTATGGCGACACTTAGAATAGGTGGTTCCGCGTCGAGGCCTGGGGTTCCCTCGGTGCCCGAGTCAGTCGATCACCTGACACCGAGGCCCGGTGTCCCCCCGGCGAGCCGTCCCACTCAGGACAAGGGGAAGGGTTTGCTCTTTGTGGACCCGGTTGGTGATGATGTGGTTCATGTGGCAGAGAGGTTCAACGCTCCCCCGGTGATCCGTAGGTCGTCGTCTATGGTCCCCTTCTCGAAGGTTAAGGAGATCAGGGAAAAGTATCTGTGCCACCCGTATGATGTCCGGATCCCTTTCAGCGACGAAAGAATTTGCTTCCCAAGGAGCAGGGAGGTCGACGTCTATATCGAGATGTTTCGCCTGGGACTCCGCTTCCCTTTTCATCCCTTCATCATCCTGGTCATGGAGTTCTTGATGGTGGCCCTGTCCTAGCTGACCCCGTACTCCATTGCGGTGTTGGTTGGCTTCATCATGATCTGCAGCGTCCATGGCTTGGAGCCGTCCCCCCCTTTTCTTTCATTATTTTTGGGTTTAGACGGTCGGCCGAGGGTCGTGGCAGCATATCCGGGCCCAGGCGGGGAGGGAGTGTTTGCTCGGCCCGCCCCGCTGGGTGGGGGATAGGAGCTCGAGCTTCGTTTTCGTCGTTTTCTCTAGGGACGCTGCGATCCTGACAGGGTGGGGAGGGCTATGTCGATATAACTTTACGTTGACCCTCTCCTAGGCCGATCAGGATGCCATCCAGCTTTTGTCGTCTTTACCCTTAGAAGAGAGGTCGGTCTGGCCTCTGCTGGATGACCTGCTCCTTAAGGCTGTCATGTGGACCCCCGGTAGGCGTCCTATTTTCTTTCTGCTTCGCCTTTCACTTACCATGATCTTCTTTCTTTCCACTGAGATGGCGGGTCGAGAATTCAGCCGTGATGTTGACGAGCTCATCCGCCGGGGGTCTAGCCGAAGCCGAGGAAACCCCTCGGGCCAGGCGCCTCGCCGTGCAGTGGAGGAGGAGGAGCGCCAGGCCGACCTGTCGGTGGGAAGGCTAGAGCCAACTGTTGTGGTAGCGTCGCTCGCCCAGGCCGCGGCGGAATCCTCCGCGTCTGCCGACCCCCTGGCTCTGTCTGCGCCGAGGGAGGAGACGTGGGCGCTGGCCCAGCGCCTCGCGTGCCCACGGGTGGTCGCGGCATGGAGTGAAAATGTCTCCCTCTGGAGTCCGCGGGACCTGACGAGAAGAAGAAGAAGAAGAAATTCGAGGAGGTCTACCCTCCGTGGTTCCTGGAGCGTCGGTCGTCTCAGGGGAGACCCTCCCACTGGTGTTGGTGGCCGCCCCTGCCGTCTCTACCGAGTCGTCTCTGGCTGGTGCCAGGGGCGCCCTGTTGACTCTCCAGGCGGGACCCAAGGTCACGCCTGGCGACTCGGTTTTTGTTGACCGGGCCGTGGCCACTCAACTAACGCAGAGTTTCGTCCTTTCGTGGGACCGCTCTCTCCTGGAAAGGGCTCCCTCCGACCGACTGGCCGATACTCTAGTCTGGCAGCTTCAGCAGTTTTGCCGTTCCGTAGCGCCCGGTCTTCTCTAATGACTCCCCTGGCTCATCACTTTTGTTTTGCAGGCCACCGTGATGGCTGTTGAGGTGCAGTGCCGTGCTGACCACACGACCACCCTTGAGGAATCTTTGGCGCGGGAGCGCTTGAGGGCTGGGATGGCTGAGGTGGCTGCCGAGGAAGCCGCATGGAAGCTCGGCACCTGCGGCGTCAGGTTGATGAGCTCTCCTTCGAGGTGATGTATCTGCTAGGGGCCCTGGCCGATGCTAAGAGGTTGGCCCAGGAGGTGGAAGATGCATTCCATCGGGAGAGGGGCGAGCTCTGGAACGAGCTGGGGGCCCTGCGTCAGGCGCATCGGTTCGTCGAGGAAGTGGAGAGGGGCTAGGGGGGGGGGGGTCCTGAGGCCACGGATTACAGAGGCCCTCAGGTAGGCCTTCGACACCTACAAAGACCTCTTGGCCCCCATAATTGTGGGGGTCTTCTGAGACTCCTTCCATAGGTTCGAGGAGCGTGTCTGACAGTCGCTTCCCCGACCTCCGCCAGGTCCCGAAGAGCCTCCTCGCTCCGAGCAAGGCGAGGTTCCAGAGGACGCCTCCTCCTGGGCCCCAGCCCCTTAGGCGATGCTTCTCCATTTTTGTTCCCTTCCCCCCTTGCCCTGTAAAACAGAACAATCTTTTGGGGCGTATACAGTGTTTTGTAGGTCCTTGTACCTCTTCATCTCTTTTTTTCTTTTTGCTCTGGTTGCCTCTGTTTCTAGCCTCCTACTGACAGAGTCGTTTCGCGGAGGGCGGAGATTCATGGTCTTTCGGGCCACAGTCGTGTTCGATCCGGTCAGGGGGGTGAGCCCCCGATGTCCCCCCTCACTCGTCGTGCGTGCGGGGGTCCTTAGGACACCATACCGATCAGCCTGATTGACTAGTGCCTCGGAGGTGTTCCTGGCCGACTTACTGTGGTCTCCCCTTTATCTGCGATCCTCCGGCCGATCGGTTGACCGCCTTGCAGAGGGGAGCTCGTCATCAGTCTCATGGACAGTCAGGGGATCGGCCTGCTGGGGGAGTTTCCCCCAGCTCTACGGCTGATTGGATCGTTTGAGCTGCTGGGGAGCTATCCCCAGGCTTACATCCAACCGATGTCCCGGCTCGCTGGGGGAGTTGACTCCAGCCTTATGGTCGATCGGGTCGGTTGGTCAGCTGGGGGAGCTACCCTCCGGCTTACGACCAATCGAAGAACTTGCCTGCTGGGGGAGTCGCCCCCAGCCTTACAGATGGGCCTGGTGATCGGCCCACTGGGGGAGTTGCCCCAGCCTTACAGTCGATCGGGTCGGTTGGTCAGCGTGGGAGCTATCCTCCGGCTTACGACAAACCGAAGAACCTACTTACTGGGGGAGTTACCCCCAGCCTTACGGACGGGCCTAGTGATCGGTCCACTGGGGGAGTTGCCCCCAGCCTTATAGTCGATCGGGTCGGTTGGTCAGCGGGGGAGCTACCCTCCGGCTTACGACCAACCGAAGAACCCGCCTGCTAGAGGAGTTGCCCCCAGCCTTACGGACGGGCCTGGTGATCGGTCTGCTAGGGGAGTTGCCCCAGCCTTACAGTCGATCGAGTCGGTTGGTCAACAGGGGGAGCTACCCTCCGGCTTACGACCAACCGAAGAACCCGCCTGATAGTGGAGTTTCCCCCAGCCTTACGGATGGGCCTGGTGATCAGCCCGCTGGGGGAGTCGCCCTAGCCTTACGTCCGATCCGGTAATAAGCCCTCCACGGGGGGTCATTTTCCACCTGCTATGTAATCGACCGCCAAGCCAGATACAGTGAGAAAAACAGAGCTGTACTAACACAGTTCTATTTTCATTCCTTGAACCCGGGTGTACATTTGGAGGAAAACAAAACGGGGGAGGCGAGGGCAAGCTACTCTTGTCCAGGTGAGGCTGCGGATGATTGTCCTGTTCACTCACTCGATGATGCGCATGGCCGCCTGAACCACATTCACCTTCTTTTCCTTATCCATCTTCTTGGATGTCCCCTCCCCAGAGGAGGCAGTCGAGTCATCGACGAAATTCTTTAAATGGCCCCGGCTGACCAGCTTCTCTATGTCCTTCTTTAAATGCCAGCAGTTGTTGGTGTCATGGCCATTGTCCTTGTAGTACTTGTAGTATTTCTATTCTTCCTTCCCGCCTCTCTTCATCCTTGGAGGTGGCCTGCTAAAGTGCCCTTCCTTTTGAGCGTGCGCGAGGACGACGTCGGGGCGGTGTTCAGCTTGGGGGGTCATGGCTCCTCCCTGTGTTGCCTTCCTTTGGCCCTCTTCTCCTGCCGTGATTCGTCAAGGCCACAGTGCTCGCTCTCGTCGTGCTTGGATCCCCGTCTAGCCCCTGCTAAGTGGCATCCGTGCTCCGCGGCCAGCGCTTCTTCCGTCAGCATGTAGTTCTCTGCCCAGGCTATGACCTCGGCGAGGTCTTTTGGTGGATCATTGTGTAATGACTTTTTCAGGCCCCTGTGTCGAAGCCCTTTCTTCATGGCCGTTTTCACGACCAGCTCAGGGCAGCTCTCCACGTTCAGTCTCTCCGCATTGAAACGATGCAAGTAGTGTCTCAGGGTTTCCCCGGGACCCTGCACCACATTGAATAGGAGTTCTGAGTCCAGTTTTACCTGAGGTCCGGCCATGAACTGTTTGCAGAACTGTTGGGAGAGGTCCTCGAAGTTGTCGATGGAACGATTGGGGAGGCTGTGATACCAGCTCCGGGCTGACTTCTGGAGGGTGGAATAGAAGCCTCTGTAGAGTAGGGTGTCGTCAGCCCCTTGGAACCATGACTCCCTCGTAGTCCATGACGTGGTCCTCCGGGTCGACCGTGCCGTCATACTTCTTTAAGGTCTGTACCTTGAATCTTGAGGGCACTTGTGCTTCAGTTATCCTTCTGGTCAACGGGCAACTGTCGCCCCTGGCACCCCCGGGCGCCCTCCTATGCTCAAACAGAGGTCAAGCTGCTGCGGCAAGCAAACAAGGTCACGTCGGGGGCTCGCTCGGATCCCAGCCGAGCTCGGGACAGGAGATGGTCGGTGGGCGCCTCTCTTCTCCCGTTGGTATTCTCGGTTCTTTCGCCTTCCACAATGGGGACTCTTACTCTGGTGAGGTCGTTCTCTGTGGCTCGGCGATCGGTCGATCGCCGATTTGTTGAGCATGGTTGCTGAGACGAGGCCGTAACCGATTCGTCCTCAGCTTGCTCGGGACCCCCCTTGTCCTCCTCCTGAGGCGAGGTGGGAGTGAGGGATCGCACTGGGACGATGTTTGGCTGGGTGAATCGCCGTTCTGGGTTGGTCCCTCCATCCCTGTGGTCCGTAACCACGGCAGAGCGTAAAGGCCGATGGACTCCTCCCTGATCGGGGGTCCCCGCCGTCCCCTATTCCAGGATGGACGGGTTGCCGACGAGCTGTTGAATCATAGCGACCAACGTCTGGAGGTGGGCATTAGTCTTTTGGGCAAAGAGACGGAGCTGCTCTTGGGTCACCGAGCGGGAGTCGCCCGTTCCCTCAGTGGTGTGGCTGTGATGGTTCTCGGGTGGGACGTAATCGTCCTCCTCGTGGATGGGGGGCATTCACCCCAGGCCGTTGCAGATTGGTTCCATTTCAGTGGTTTGACATATGCTTGTGTTCGTTCCCACAGATGGCGCCAGATGTTTACGGGTGTTTTCTCACCACTGGATCGTTAACCAGCGGTTGAACAGTTAACGTGGTCAAGGGATCGGTTGGAATCCCTTGGTCCCACTGAGCTTGAGTATTCTCAACGAGGGTTGCGAGAGGCCCTACTTCGGCACAGGTAATGGCTTGCTTGGTGGTCGAGGATGAACGGGCTCTTTGTCCGGAGTGTTGGGCCTCGGTCAGCGGGGTGCGGAGGGGTAGCCTCGGTACCTAGGTGAGCGCTCGGCCTCGGTCGATCATGTGCCGAGGGGAAGCCTCGGTGCCTTGATTATCACTTGGACTTGATTGATGGTGATGTTCGCTTGTGGCGAACGGACTCGCTATGGTACGGCCCTTGCTATGGTGAGTTTCGCGATGAGCGATAGCCTCGGCACCTCGGGTCCTCTTCTTCCTGGACAGCCGAAGAAATTTGTCAGGGGGCCGGACCTTGGTTCCGGCCAAGTCCCCTCCGATACCTAAGTCAGAACGGATTTGAATGATGCTCGGCGGGATCGGTTCGGCTCGCAAGGAGGTCGGCACGCGTATCCCCGGACCGAGCTATGGGAGGGAAGATAATGGGGAAAGCAAGGTTTTTTAGTGGGATACCTCCGTTGTTGGTGTAGGGGATTCGATCCCTTTCTCGGTCGCCTCTGAAATTCCTTTATAAGGTTCGTCCCACGATCGCCCCCAGGCCACGTCCCCTGATCGCTCCCCACTCACGCCCCCGTGATCCGCACCCTTTCGAGTGCCTGCATGCGTCGTGGGGGTCGATTAATGGGCTCATTAATGGTCATTAAGGTGTCGCGCTCTTAGGGAACAGTTATCTCTTGAGGGCGTGTGCTGGCTGAACGTATGCCGGGTCGTGGTCGATCCGACTCCAAGTCCTTTCGTGGGCCTCGTCGGTTGGGCCGAATTCCGTTTGCGAGCCTCCCACCTCTCGTTTGAGCTCGGGCTGCTTGCTTTTGGGCCTCTCTAAAATGGTCGTATCAGTATCAATATCTTCATCACCTAGTTAAATAACAAACAATTACAAAAATAAAATTTTAACTCCAAAATAATACTTAACAAAATGAAAGTATGAAATGTATTCAATGTAACTAAACATTAACCTTCATTATTTTTTGATGACACACAAATTAGAATTGCATTCTCCTGGTAAATAGCATTTTAAATCTGAACCGTTCAAACCGGTCTGACCACCGGTTTTCACCGGTTGCACCAATTTACAACCGGTTGGCAATCATACTGGTTTTATTGTTATATTGGACCGGACCAGAGCCGGTTCACGGTCGGACTGTTTGAACCGGCCGGTCCGGTTTTCATCTTCATTTTCCATGTTTTACAATGTGAGACTATTATTCTCAACTGCTAGAATTATAATAACATTAAATTTCTTTTCCATATTTGAAAATACAATGGACTAACTAATATGCGCAATGTTAATGAGCATGGGCTCATTGAAAAAAAAATAGAATTTCTTTGAAAGGTTTGTGAACCATAAATTGTTAAGGAAGTAACTACTTAATTTTAAAAATGATGAAGAGTGCGTTGCCAATTAAAATTATATATATTTCGATTTTTGTGGTTTTATTTATCATCAACTATTGTAAATAGATAAGATTGTATCTATTGTATCTCATCTATGTATGGCTCTCCCTCTACTATAAATAAAGGTCTGTGGTCTTTCCCGGCGATAAACTTTCATAACACGATATCTGAACGATTCTCTAAATTTTCCAAAGATCTGTTCGTTGTGACAGCGAGGAGAAGGCGATGGATCCATAACGCACGGGCTTCATCTTCCACGCATAGACTTCATCAACCGTCACTAGATCTAGAGGACAAATCTTGAGAAATTACTTCAAAAATCTTATTTTTATCTTGATTATGATGCATACAACGTCGATCTCGCAAGATCAGACTAGAAAATCGATTTTTCATTCTTCCTAGATTAAAAACGACGGATTTTTTCGTCGATCCTAGGAATTTTTAGGGTTCCTCCATACAACGAAAGAATGAAAAAGAAGGAATTTTGAAAACAAGAAAAAAAAATCTATATCCCCCATGCACGGCTCCGCCGGCGGCACCCTTGCCACTGGCCGCCGTGGGTGCCCCCACCCCACGACACTCAGCCGCCCCGATCCCCCCTCCTTCCCCATGGAGGAGGCTCGTTTGCCACTTCACGACGGAGGGTCCTTCAAACATTTATGGAAAAAAAATTTGGCCCTCCCCCCGCTGCCAGAGGCATCTTTGCCGCCGGCGAGCACTTAACCCGCCTACCCATTTACCTCCACTGCGGTGAACTGCCTTTGGGTGCAGCCCCCTCTCTCGTCGCCCCCCCAACACCTAATAGTGGGGGGAGGGGGTAGCCCCCTCTCCCGCCGCCGCCCAAAACCTAACCGGGGGGGGCACCTCTCCCACCGCCCCCTCAAAACCTAACGGGGCGGCGACACTTCTCCCGTCGCCCCCCGCCCCCCCCCCCCCCAAACATAATAGTTGGGTGGGGGCGACGACAAACCCTAGCCGCCCCCACGCGAATTTTTTTGCTTGGGCCTTTCGGCCCAATTCCCAATTAATAAAAAATAAATACTCTTTTAAGCGGTGGGCCGTATTGTAGGCTTCGGCCCACAAGATAAATAAAAAACGATGGCGGCATGCCTGAAGCCCGCAGCATCAAGCCCGCAACCTTTGTAAAAAATAGTATAAAAACAGAGATGTTGCGGGCCTGAAGCCCCCAGCCCACATTGCGGGCTATAGGCCTGCATTCCTTGTTTTATTCTAAAAAAGAAAAAGGAAAAAGGGGATGCAAAGGGGGAAACATATAGGCCTAAAATGAAGAAAAATATAGATAAATAGGGGATAAAATTGGGACTTTTATGGGCGAGATTGGGTATTTTTGGGGATCTTTTGGGATATAAAAAGGAAAACTTCCTTCCTTTTACAATAAATAATATGTTTGGGCACCATTCAAATCAATTCTAATTAGGCCTTCTTGCATAACCAATTTATTTCATATTTTAATATATGATACCCACTCTAGAATCATATTTATATGCATTATATCACCTTTTCTGCCATACTTTCTGGGATAAACTTATGCTATGTTGTGCGGAATTAACTTAATAATTATAAAGATTCTACGAATGCTCTGCCGTTCGTTACCTAACCTAACGGTGTGTGACATCGTCCCGTGGTTTGAATAATTATTAAGTATTAAAATTGATGTGTTTATTCTATTCTGAATTTGTGATGCATGTGATGTGTTATGAACATGTTTAATGAGCACAAATTTTTGCATGTATGTCTAATTGTGGTTTTGGATCTGTTGTTTAGTCCCCCATTTTACTTTTCCTGCACTTTTTGTTTTTTAAAAGAAATTGTAGTGAGGAAATATATGTAATGTCCAAGACTGATGACTACTTTCCATGGAGGTGGAGGCCACTCTTGAAGCTGAAGATTTTAAAATGGGACCCAAGAGGGTTTCAAAGTTGTATTTATTCGCTTTCATTTGTGTAAAATCGACTGTAAAATGGACTTTGGGACATTATTATTTTATATTGGACTAGCCGATCCATGCAATTAGTTTATTCATTGCATCTGCATGAAAATATTTTTCAGCATTATTAACTCATTCAAAAATTGTGCTTTCGCAAGCGGTGATTTCGAAGTGCTGGATGCATCAGGAAGAAATTATTTGAGCTGGCAGCTTGATGTTAAATTTTATCGGCAAGCTAATCCCTCGTTTCTGTAGTTACAAAAGATGGAAAGACAACATATATTGAAAAGGCGCAAGCCATCGTTTATATTCGTCGCCATGTGGATAAGACCTTAAAGGATGAACACCTTATGGTCGAGGATCCACTGGAGCTGTGGACTGCCCTTGAGTACAGATATAAACATCAGAAAGATGTTATACGCCCAAGGGCATGTTATGAGTGAGAGAACCTGAGACTGCAGGACTTTAAGGCCATAGCTGAGTACAACTCAGATCTTTTTAGTATCACCTCACACCTAAAGTTGTCTGGTGAAAAAGTCTCAGAAGATCGCATGCTGGAAAAGACATACATGTCTTTCTATGAAAAGGATGCGATACTAATGCAGCAATACTGTGAACGAAAGTTCACTAAGTATTCTAATCTGTTGTTATGTTTACTCATGTCTGAACAAAAAATAGAGCTTTTCCTCGCCACTCATAACATGCGCCTCTGGCACTGCCCCTCCCAGAAGCTTACAATGCATCTTCATCTAAAGAGAAGAAAGATAATAAATGAAAAGGAAAATCACAGGAGGGGGACCAAATAAAAAGGCCAAAGGAGAGGTCCACCAGCAAAGAAATAAAGGGAGGTGGAAGTTTACTTGGCGCAGAAATGAAAATAATAGAAATGATGCACTCCCACCTAAAAGGGAATGGGAACATCAGTGTCATAGCTATGGCATGAAAGGGCACTGGTCTAAAGTGTGTAAAACTCTGCAGCACCTACACGATTTGTACAAAGAAAGCTTGAAGCAGAAAGCTGAAATAAATCTAGTGACCACCCCTGCTCCAGTCCAGTTCACTGCTGATGACTTCAAAAAAGACAACTTGTTTTATTAGACATTTTTATCTTTATATAAATAACAATGTTATGAGAGCTATCTGAATGTTTACATGAAGTATGAATAAATGTGAAAATATTTTTCTGAAATCAAATGTGCTTATATGATTCATCTTTTAATTGATGAACTGCTCTCATGACTGCTTAGCAGACAGTAACACATATGATCCTTCAATACAAATACTATTTTCATAGCATATATCAGGGCCATTAAACATAATTGAAGGTTCTGGGAACACAACACTGTTGCTTCCAAATGACACAGAAATAAAAATAAAGGTTGCATTATTGTCTCCGAATTCAAAAAAATTTTTAAGTTTCAGGACATCCGTTTAAACGGATTACACTTACAAACTGCAAATGTAAACGAAAAAGAATATCATGTATGTAACGTCTCAAGAAAAAGGAGCTAAATCAATACTTGAACATTTTGAGTGCCTTTCATCGGGCCTCTATCGTACAAAGATTCGAAGAGAGGAGGCTAATTTAATGGAGCACCTGAATTGCCTGATATCAGCCAAGTTTTTACTTTGGCATGATAGACTTGCCAACCTGGATCGATATGATGCACCACATCTTATCCCTATCCTATGGGCATGACATGAAGAACCAAAATATTCTTTAGAATGGAGAAATCACTTGCATCCCTTAAGGGAAAACTAATCACAAGGTCATCTCTACTAAAAGTTGACAAAGAATCTCCATGCTTCCTCGAAAGAATACAAGGAGATATATGTGGATAAATCCACCCCCTTAGTGGGCCATTTCGGTACTTTATGTTACTGATAAATGCATCCTCGAAATATTCGTATGTGTATCTACTACCGACCCGCAACCTAGCTTTTCCAAAGCTATTGGCTCAAATAATAAAGTTGGGGTGCATTTTCCAGACAATCAAATAAAGAAAATATGTCTGGTTAATGCTGTGGAATTTACCTCCTGATCATTTCAAGAATATTTCCATGCAACTGGGATAGAAATTGAACATCATGTGCCACACATTCTGTCATGTCCTATTTTGCACTATATGTGTATTCTACTGAACACACGTGGTCTTTCTACTTACGATACATGGGTATGCATGAAATAAGTGTAGATATCGATGTATGTGATGTATTGCAAGGGGGCATTGAGCCGTAATACGTGGCTAAGAGACGAGAAACCGAGAATGAGGGCGGGAGAAGTGCGAATGACGTCGTGTGTATTATACAACACGTGTGTATTATACAACACGTTTGTATTGGGCGTGTGTGTGTGATGTGTGTATGCGTGCATAGGTATGCATGGTTGTGTATAGGGGGAGCCATGCTAGTGTGAAAAGGAGTTGGGGGTCAATGGCAACCCCGTAAATTTTTAGAAAGGTGACGGAAAAATGGTCATTTGGACCAAAGGTGCTGTGTGTACATGCTAAAGTGGTGTGTGCATAAAGTAACGGCATACTTGTAGATACTTGAATATGAGAGGGGCAGTTTAGTCGTTTAATAAATACCATGGCTTATGGGATAAGCCATGCTAAAATCATTCTAGAATTCTCTCTTCTCTTCTCTTCTCTTCTCTTCTTCTCTTCTTCTCTTCTATTCTCTTTTCTTCCCTTATCCTTTTCTTCTCCATTTCTTTTCTAATTTCCCCCATCTCTCTCTCCCATATCCTCATCCCCACTTATGCTGGCCAAAATTTATTCATAAAAAAAAATAAAGAGAAAATGGGAAGAAGAAGAGGAAGAAAGGGGAAGAGAGAGGGGAAGATGTTGTAGCAAGATGGAGTTTCATTGAGCTAAGAGCTAGGAGGAGGTAGGAGGCTTGGGAGAAAGCATGAGGACTTGGAAATTCATCATCTTGAGGTAGGAATCCCTTCTCTAATGGTTTATTATGTTAATATGGGTTAAATCAATGTAGTTTCATGTAATCATCATGCAGATTTTTGAGGACAGATTCTGTTTCATGTTCATATGAGCATATCTCTTAATTTAGGGATAAATAAATTCTGAAAAAATTATTTACTTGTAGATCTTGAAGTCCTACCCCAAAAGCATATAAATTTTGATATATATGCAATTCCGAAATTAGGAGGTAAAATTCCATCTGTACAACATGTCTGTATAATCTTCAGTCTTGACACAGTTCAGTAAAATTGTTCTTAGTACCTGCACACTCTATGGAATTTTATGTTCTTGGTCTCGTTAAAAATTTAACATGTTTTCCTGCAATTTCATCACAGTGCATATGTTTCGAAATTCTGGCTAAAACATGCCCAAAATCAGCAATCTTTATAACCTTCAGAATCTGTCTGAAAAACAGATTTGACATACTTCACCACATAATTCACCATAAATCACCTACTTAATATTTGTACATGAAATTTTATTTGTGAATCCAGGACTAACATATCTACAACTTTCATTTTGGACAATATGTCAAATTCTCAATAAACACTGATAATATATGCCCATGTATTGTCAACTTCTGCAAATTATAACAAGCTGAAGTATTAAAGTGGTGTTATGAATTGTGTAGTGTTGCTAATTCACTCTCTATAGTGCATGATTATTGTTGTTACATGAAAGGTAGATTCTTGGTATGTATTCCTAATGGATTTGCTAACGTGCTCATGGGCATGTATGTCACGCACATCACGTGTTTGTGAAAATACATCAATGAAATGGAAATTGAGAAACATGAGAAATGTGCTTCAATGAACTAGGTTATGAATTTGTGATATTGCGAGACATGTATGGCATGATTTCATAAGTGATGTACCAGTGAGTTGTGATGGAGGGAATGTCACTTTAGTGCATGACCCATGTTGATATGTGATGTGGTTATGATAGAGGGCATGACACTTAGGTGCATGTCCCAGATCGATATGAATGAGAAACATTGACACTGTGAAATCATGCCATCATGACTCTTATAAGATGACTTATGATATTTAATTGATGATTTAGAATGTCTCAATCCTCTCTAAGAAGGGTGAGTTAGCAAAACACGGGTTTTAAGGGGAAATTTAAGTGAATTGTGGATATGAGGTCTGGACTGAGAAGTTGGGGAAAATGATAACGTGATATGTGATATTTATTCCCACTCGTCTTTATCGGGAGTGGAGGGGACATACGGATGTTGTGTTATTATGGGAGGCCTCACTCCTGTCAGGGATGGGGGAGCTGAGAGGCCCGGCGTACAGTGACCGTGTCCACTGCGTCGTGTGCTATATTCACCCCAAAATTGGGGTGAGGTCTAGGTCCTGGTATCACACAGTTTACCCAGGTTTCCAGCTAATTCAATCATTAACTAAGAGTTTTGCATGTTACTTCTTCTGATGGCAGCACTTCTCTCTACTTGTGTTGATGTGACACTGTGTACTTGTAGTCGCCTTGTTGTTCCTTTCCTTATATATTATTTGTAGCACTAACTCTCTTTTGCAGCAACTCACTCTTTCACGGCAGGTACGTCTCCATTTCATATGTCTTTAATTTATACAGTAGTATGCTTTACTGTTAAGCTATGTCACATGGTCTCCTCGATCTCACCTTAACTTGTAACCACAGTAATTAAAAATAATAATAACATGGTTTGCCATTAGTGTTGGGATTTCCTACTGGGGCATGCATTAACGTGCTCCTCCATATTTTTCAGGTAGCAGGGACATCATGGTTGGTGGTGGCTTGGAGTTGGGTTTCAGGGGTAGTCTTGGTGTGAGTTGTAGTTTGTATTGTGACTGTGTTGGCTTGGCAGATTGAGAGTGGTGTATATATATTGTTACACCTGGACTATGTATATAAATGAAACATGTTATATATAAAATGTTGTTGTTTTGTGAGACTGTTTGATATTATAGTGAAGCTTCACTTGTACTATCCCAGCATGTATGCAGTGGCCTGCATATTCAGTCTCTTCTTTCTCTCCCTTTCCTTTCTCATCACCCGCACTCTTCAGGATACTTGAAAAAAAAATTAAATGTCGGGTATTCTGGAGAACAGAGTGTTACACATTCGTACCCAAAATGGGTTGGCAGAGTCATTAATAAAAAGACTCCAATGGATTCCATGTCCATTACTTATGAAATCCCAATTGCCGGTGATTGCATGGGGACATGCAATATTTCATGATGCATCGTTAATAAAAATAAGACATTCTGGAGGTCAGAGTCTCTCTCCAATTCAACTTGCATATGAAATACCACCGAACATCTCTCACTTGAGAATTTTCAGTTGTGCAGTTTATATCCCCATAGCACCATGTAAAGGACAAAAAATGGGTGCTCAACATCGTCTAGATATCTATTTAGGGTTTGACTCGCCCTCAATAATAAGATACCTAGAACCCCAAATGGTGGACGCATTCAAGATATGTTTCGAAGACTGTGAATTTGATGAGACAAATTTCCCCAAACTAGACCCATATACTGAAAAATCTGGAGCTACACAAATAATATCGTGGGATACAGATTCATTGACCCACTATGATCTGGTAACAAAGAAATGTGAAGATGAGACCCTAAAGATCATACAAATACTGAACATTGTTCAGCAGTTACCGGACTCATTTACAGACAACCAGATGTTTGTCAGATCACACATCCCTGCTACAAATACTCCAGCTAGGATTGACATCCCCGAGAATGGATGCAATCCACTAACAGCAAAAGTGGATGTTCCTCAATAGAAAAGAGGCAGACCACTAGGCTCCAAGGACAAAAATCAAATAAAAAGAAAAACTCGTGGAGACCTTGAGATAATACTAACACAGGATATTGAGCACATGTCCATGCCCTCACCCTTCCCAGAATCCACTACAGAGGAAATGTCGGGAAAAATGAAATTAAATTAAATGTTGTACGTAATGGAGAAGTGTTGGATAGAAAGAATACAATTGTTGACAACATATTCATGTATCATATTGTCACATACATCGCAAAAGCGATGATAATTATATAATATCGTTCCATACTCCGTTGCTAAAGTGCAATCGTACAGATTGGCTAAATATAGAACGAGTCAATAAAAGATGAGCTGGACTCACTTATGAAACATGAAGTGTTCGGACCTAAAGTCCAGACACCAAAAGGTGTCAAACACGTGGGCCCAATAAATATTGCACAAATAAGAAAATAAATATATGAGTACAAAATCGTATGCTATAAGGTACAACCTATAGCTCAAGTTTTTTGCTGAAACTGTGGAATAAAACAACTAAGAAGAGCTAGACTTACTTATACGAATGATGCATCAGATTCCCCCAGTTATATATTGCGAATACCTTACGATTTGGCAAAGGAAATTTTGGATTGCTACTGTAACGACTGGTTTTCATGTGATTGGATTATCTATATTAAATATATATTCTTGGTGGATTTTCTCCTTGGATGTGATTTTTTCGTCTCCGTGGCTTTCGTTTTCATTCATTTCGTTGTAATTTCTTAGCTTCTTCCTTCGATCGTTGGGTTTGGAGTAAGTCATTCGTGACGAGCTTCAAATCGCTCATATCTTAGAGTTAGAATGATCTTAGAAGCCATAGGAATCTTCCCGAAGCTCCACGATTTGAATCGGCACTTTTAGTGCATCTTAGTTGGTTCGAGAAGGCAGACCAACCGACTAGAATTCAATCTAGTCGGTCAGGAACTCTTCTCAGACCGACTAGTTCTTTAAATCTACTATACATGAGTTACTGTTTACTCTTAGTCGGTCTAAGAACAACCACCGACCGACTAGATGTGAAACTAGTCGGTCAGAACTTGCTCTCAGACCGACTAGTTCCTTTGATTGATTTTACCTAAGCTACTATTCCTCGTTAGTCGGTTCATGAACACTCATCGACCGACTAGATTCCAAACTAGTCGGTCGACGGGCCTTCACAGACCGACTAATTCACTTCCCAGATTGTCCCCTTCTTTCGCTGTTTGATTCTAGTCGGTCACAGTTGGTCGACCGACCGACTAGTTGCTAAACTAGTCGGTCAGTAACTCTTCTTTGACTGACTAATCAGTGTCGAAACCCTAATTTCTGGGCAGCCGCCAGCTCTTCCTATAAATACCCCTCCCAAACGTTTTCTTCTTCTTCTTCTTCAACTCTAAACCTAATTTCTCCCCCATTGAGCTCTCATCTTCCCCAAACCCTCAAACCTTCATTCCAAGCTCATCCTCCATCATCTAAACCCTCACTTAACACTTTCCACCTTCCACCTTCCTCAAACCTTCATCCAACCCCCAAAATCCCCCAAAACCCCATTTCTCCAGATTTTCCCCATCCTTTCCAGATCTGAACCCTAGGTTCCCCGAAGCGTTTCTTCCGTTGCCGTGCTTGCTCGACATCATTCTTCCGCTTCCGATACGGTAATAATCGATCTCTTAATGTTTTCATAACCCGTTGTGTTTTTGTGAAACCCTAATTAAATGAATGTTGTTTTGATGATCGTTTCTCCATAACAGCGACTTTCCCGTAGATTAGCGTCCGTGGGACGAACCCTCGTTGATCGTCATCCTTGGCGTAAGGCAAGTGAAACTTGCCACTTAGGGTTTAGGCCATGTTTTAGGCCATTTACTTGTTGTAGCGTAAAAGAGACTAGACGGTGAAATGATAGCCGCCTAGACGCCAATTGATCTAGTTTGACAACGAAACTAGATCCGTCACCTCAATTGATCTAGCTTGACAACGAAGCTAGATCCAACCCTTTTAACTTGTTGTTCATGCATATTAAACTGCCATGTTTAATTCCTTATTTGTACGCCTTACTACATGCCATGCCATGACATCCATGTTGAATGTCGCATTCGTAGCACACGCTACGATACTTGTGTTTCCTGGCTCATGTTCCAGAAGCGGGCCATGTGTTGGTTGATAGCCAATGCCCGATCTACTTGTTTCCGGCTAGGTGCACCCAACGCCAAATGCTTATGAATCGTGAACTAGAATACGAGCTCCTGTGCGGGGCAACCCTGGCTCATTTACTGAGCTCGTGTACAGGGACCCTGGCTCGTCCACATGTGGGTATTGGGGTAAGAGTTAAGCAGCCAATCAACTGGGAGTCTGCCCGATCAGCAACTGCAGTGGTAAGGCGTAAACTCTGGGTTCTGGGGTAGTTGTTAAGCGGCCAATCAGTGTGAATGTCAAACCATTCAGCTGTAAGGCGTAAACATCTACAAACAACTTGAAGCGTGACTAGTTGTTAAGCGTCCACTCAGTGTGAACATCAAACAGTTCAACTGTAAGGCGTAAACATCTACAATAACTTGAAAACGTGACTAGTGAAAGGATTGAGAATGTTAGTAGCTTGGCTACTCCTGTCATGCCATGATAATTGTTCCCTTGCACTTATTGTTACACCACGTCTTACTTGTGCACTCATACTAAAACTGCCATGTCATGCATGCTTTTAGAACTGCTAGTTTGTTTTCCTTTCAGTTTCCTTGCCTAAGTCTTTTTAGACTTGCTGACATGTGCCCCTTTCTCTTTGGGTGTCGCGTGTTAGTTGCCGAGCCTGAGTTTGTTCTTGAGGGCGACGAGTTCGTGGAGTTCGTGCCCGATCCTATAGTTAGACGAGGAGTTTGAGATACCGGTGTTCTTTCTTGGGATCTCGCTGTTTCCCTTTGTTTTAGGATTCCTGTTAGTTGTCGGTGCATGGCACCTTTGTTGTACTTTGTACTTTTGTTGGCCATTTTTGGGCCCTTAGATTCTTTTCTCTTTAAGCCTGGTGGCTTTTTCTATGATGTTGGAATTTAATATGATGGATATTCTGAGATTGTCTTTTGTCTCCTTTCCTTTATTATTATCTTTGTTTCGTATCGCGTTGCAAGGACCTGCAAACTTATTGTTGATTGACGCTTATCGGGCTTGGAGCTTGCAGCTTCAAGTCTGAGCGGACCTTCTCACGCTTCGCCTCCACATTTTTGGGAAGCGGGGCGTGACAGGTTTTATTGGTGGCCCATGCAGGTCCCGTCTTGCAATTGCGAATTATCGGAACAACGATAATAACTATGGAATGTCCATTAAATAAATTACAACATCCGAGTCTATAGCCTTGAGTCTAGTAGTTTTCCTATGTCACTAGGTGGTAGGAAGACTTAGTTAGACGTCCGTGCTTGCTAGTTAGAGGCCCCTGATTGTTAGTTAGACTCCCCGCTAGGAGTTGATTTGGTAGTCGTAGGAGTTACCTTAGTGGTTCCTGTCTAGCTTTGACTAGGATAGACTTCTAGAATTCTTTGGTCTCTCGCTTGGGTTCATCGATTTCGGACCAAGCTGAACTCATTTCATCGCTGTCTAGCCATTAGAAAGTCTTAGCGCTTAGTTCCCTAATCTTTAGTTGGTTAACCGTAGGAGTTTCCCGTAGATTTTCCTAAGTCATATCATAGGCGTATTTATGCTTTGATCATCCGACCAAATCCCTTGCCTTGATTCCCATGACCACCACGTTTCGATAATCGTTGATCCTTCGAATGTCCCCATTCGCAAGGCTTAAATTCTTTTAAAGTTATTTTTGATTTCCCTTATTAAAGTTTTCGCTAAGTTTAAATTTTGTTTTAAACCCGCTACGTATATACTTAAATTTCTCACATTTCGATTGAGTCAAATTCCTTGTAGATTTCGGAGTCTAATGGTTGTAATTATAATTGCTATCTCGTAACCATTTTCTAGTCTATATTTCGCATTTCGGTTTAAGGACTCTATTACTATTTTGAAAAAAAATTTGATATACCATTTTTTAACTATGAGATCCATTTTAATCGCATAGCATACATACTTTAAAATCTCTTCCAAGATAAATAGAACTTCAATTATTTTCATATATCTGTACTAGGTTCATTGTACTCGTCCTTTAAGATCTTGTATAAATCAGTTGTTTGGCGAATCCGGGTCCCTCTAAAAAGTATTTTAAATGTTATTTATTTGGAATTTCTCTTCAGTTTTAAAACTTGGAAGCTTTTAGCTTGGGCCTAAATTTTCGCACTATAGTTGATCGGATTTCATTCTTTGAATTTCGAAATTTTGCCGGAATATTATATTAAGCTACTGCAGTATAATATTTACGAACCTCTCCGTTGCAAATCTTGAACTTTCTGAAAGTATCTTTTCGACTTCCTTTTTCCTAAGTTTACATTTGTTCAGAACTTTAAAATGTGTATACTTATACCTCATACCCTTCTTTGACTTAAATTTATTTATTTATTTAAATTTCGAAAGTTTTGACGAGATTTGATTATTGTTTATAATGTTTTTCCAGCCTTTACTTTCATACCTATTTAAATATCTCATCCCTTTTCATATATCAATTTAGTTCTGAGCGTATTTCTATTTTTTTCCCAATTCGATTTATAAGCTTTTCCTTTCTTATTTATGCCATTCAAATGATTCATCACGCTCCTCTAATATACCTTCCAAGTCACACATGATTTTAGCTTTCAACAAACCAAGGATATGTTCAACATTTTCTCTATTACAATTTTTGGAAAATCACGTCTTCATAACTTTTCATGATCTAGACCCTCCGTAATCTGGTTTTAAGGCTTATTTACAAATTTTGATAATTTCGTTACTAAAGGAATTATTATCTTTCCGTTCTCCAAACATACTTTAGAATAAATTCTAACTAAATAGAATTTCAAATATTTTCATATCCGTGCTAGGCTCGTTAGCCCGTATGTTAAGAGCTTTGTGTAAAACGATTTCTTTTGGCAAATCCTGGTTACACTAAAAGGTAGTTTCAATATTGATTATTTAAGCTTTTCCTGGCTTAAAGACTTTGAAAGTATTTAGCACGAGTTTAAAATTCTTTCGTTAGTTTAATTTCGTTTCAAACTTTTGCCAACATTATTAAATCACCGCCGTATAATATTTTCTAAAACTACGTCCTTAATGTTCGTATGAACGCTTTACTTCCTTTCATAATGATTTCCGTTAAGCCAATAAATCTTTTCCTCTGACTATGTGTTTTCAACTCAACCTTATTTCGAACAACTTATTCTATCGATCTTCAAATATCGTTTTTACGGAGGAGAATTCCAACTTTTCAAAATACGACTGTTTTATACTTTTAGTGTTTTTGACTTTCGCCTTTCACGTTCTATTTCCGAAGACTTATGAGAGTAATATTTACATCTTTCTTCCCCGCCTAAACATCCACAATTATATCTCAGTTTCACTTGATCTATTTACCTCCTTGTCCTCGCCCTACCTGAACCCATTTTAACGATCTTGTTTCGTTACGCCATCTAATCTTGGTATCCTTCTTTCTGCCTAGTTATCCCACTAGTGTTGCCGTTGGGTACGTCACGCCAGTTTAGTAGTGGGTCCTTAGACTTTTGGTGATGTTGTCGTAGTGCATGTACCTAAGTTGAGTATGTAGGCTTGAATTAGTGTACCCCCTATCGTATGATAATGTTTGCCTATTGTGTGATATATACATACTCAGAGTTATTCATGATGTTATGAAATTTTAAGTGTGTTAATATTTATGGATATGTGCGAGAATAGCTATACCACTCTAGGGGCGCCTATGTATATAAGATTCTGTGTTGGAATGTCTGAATAGAGTGTATGTAGTTGGAGATACTTATGGTGGTTGAAATAATATGATTGGTGAAGCTATGTGTATGTTAGGTGTGATAATAATAGGTGTACGTATAGTTAAGGTGGGTAGGCCTATTATGTGACCTATGTGTTGTACGCGTGAGTGTGTGCTCGTACGTAGTTACGTATTGTGCGTAGACGCGAGTAGTTATGTAATTGCTGCGTGAGTATATAGGTGATATACATATGGTAGTAGAAATATAATTTCGATTGGTATTGCTTGCTTTTGTGGATGTTGTGTGCGTGTATGCCATGAGGTGTACACGGCTATTGAATATCTTAACTATGTATGATGTAGACGCGTTGGTATACTAATTATGGGTAATAGGATATGGTGTGAATATATGTATTACATGTATGTGACTATACGATGACTGTACTTATTAGGGGGAATAATGTAATTATAGGTGTGCTAATGTTTGTAATAATATCATGGTATATGAAGTGATTGAAATATGCGATATTACCTGATTAAATATTAAGGGTGTTTGACATCATGGTATGTGTATGGTTGTATTGGTGGACGTGTATACGTTAGTGTGGTATTGGTATAGGTGTAAATACCGTGTTACGTATATAAAGTGTTATGATATGTGTTTTGAGTCTCACTCAAGTTGAGTGGGTATGCTCTAAGTATATTGTTGTGTATGTCTGTAATTGCATATAGTGATGGTTGATATATATATATATAGTGATAGGAGTGTTTGTGCCTGGTTGTGTTACGCACATGATTGTGGGTCACTAACCAGTATATAGCTATAGGTGTTGGTCTTGTGGTATAGATATTTACTAAGGACTTGTCCGTGTGAACGTATGTGTGCTAGCTAAACTAAGCGTGTCAATGTACTGAGTTTGAAATTGTATGATTGGTATACATGGATGAAATGTTAGCGTGTATGGGTGTGCACCATGCACGGGTAGGTATGTGCCTAGTTATAAGTTTTGGTGACTATGATATGTTGGGCGTGTCGTGAGTATAGTTATAGGGCCGTATGTGATGTGAAGATATGGTGAAATATTTACATGCACTTTGAATGACTATATTTGTGAAGTTATAGTAATGGTGAATGTGTATTAGATATAGTAAGACTTGTTTGAATAATGGTGTGGTGCGACTACGCGTGTCGATGTGTTTGGTATTGGATGTGTACTAGGAAGTATTAGGGAGTAATATACCCATGGTTGCTCGTTGCATAGGTTAGCTATCTATACGTAGAGCGATGGTTGTATTTGCTAAGTGTGAGACAAATATTTTGTGAAAATCTGAACTATTGTTTGTGCTAGGTGAGTAGTAGCTATATAATGGAGGTATACAAATGATTGAAATACATGTATGAGTACGAATGACTGTGATAGGTATAAGAGCATAACGTGCGTGAATGAAAACGTGTTAGTAGTAATAATGTTTGACTATCTAGTGCATATATATATATATAAGCACATGTAATGACTACCTTTGGTTTAAAGTATGACGTGAAATGTTTTGGGATAGTTAATAGGGCGACTAGATATGTTAGAAAGTCCGAGGACGGACTTTATTCTAAGGTGGGTATGATGTAATGACTGGTTTTCATGTGATTGGATTATCTATATTAAAAATATATGCTTGGTGGATTTTCTCCTTGGATGTGATTTTTCCGTCTCCGTGGCTTTCGTTTTCATTCATTTCGTTGTAATTTCTTAGCTTCTTCCTTCGATCGTTGGGTTTGGAGTAAGTCATTCGTGACGAGCTTCAAATCGCTCATATCTTAGAGTTAGAGTGATCTTAGAAGCCATAGGAATCTTCCCGAAGCTTCACGATTCGAATCGGCACTTTTAGTGCATCTTAGTTGGTTCGAGAAGGCGGACCAACCGACTAGAATTCAATCTAGTCGGTCAGGAACTCTTCTCAGACCGACTAGTTCTTTAAATCTAATATACAGGAGTTATTGTTTACTCTTAGTCGGTCTAAGAACAACCACCGACCGACTAGATGTGAAACTAGTCGGTCAGAACTTGCTCTCAGACCGACTAGTTCCTTTGATTGATTTTACCTAAGCTATTGTTCCTCGTTAGTCGGTTCATGAACACTCACCGACCGACTAGATTCCAAACTAGTCGGTCGACGGGCCTTCACAGACCGACTAATTCACTTCCCAGATTTTCCCCTTCTTTCGCTGTTTGATTCTAGTCGGTCACAGTTGGTCGACCGACCGACTAGTTGCTAAACTAGTCGGTCAGTAACTCTTCTTTGACCGACTAATCAGTGTCGAAACCCTAATTTCTGGGCAGCCGCCAGCTCTTCCTATAAATACCCCTCCCAAACGTTTTCTTCTTCTTCTTCTTCAACTCTAAACCTAATTTCTCCCCCATTGAGCTCTCATCTTCCCCAAACCCTCAAACCTTCATTCCAAGCTCATCCTCCATCATCCAAACCCTCACTTAACACTTTCCACCTTCCACCTTCCTCAAACCTTCATCCAACCCCCAAAATCCCCCAAAATCCCATTTCTCCAGATTTTCCCCATCATTTCCAGATCTGAACCCTAGGTTCCCCGGAGCGTTTCTTCCGTTGCCGTGCTTGCTCGGCATCATTCTTCCGCTTCCGATACGGTAATAATCGATCTCTTAATGTTTTCATAACCCGTTGTGTTTTTGTGAAACCCTAATGAAATGAATGTTGTTTTGATGATCGTTTCTCCATAACAGCGACTTCCCCGTAGATTAGTGTCCGTGGGACGAACCCTCGTTGATCGTCATCCTTGGCGTAAGGCAAGTGAAACTTGCCACTTAGGGTTTAGGCCATGTTTTAGGCCATTTGCTTGTTGTAGCGTAAAAGAGACTAGACGGTGAAATGATAGCCGCCTAGACGCCAATTGATCTAGTTTGACAACGAAACAAGATCTGTCACCTCAATTGATCTAGCTTGACAACGAAGCTAGATCCAACCCTTTTAACTTGTTGTTCATGCATATTAAACTGCCATGTTTAATTCCTTATTTGTACGCCTTACTACATGCCATGCCATGCCATCCATGTTGAATGTCGCATTCGTAGCACACGCTACGATACTTGTGTTTCCTGGCTCGTGTTCCAGAAGCGGGCCATGTGTTGGTTGATAGCCAATGCCCGATCTACTTGTTTCCGGCTAGGTGCACCCTACGCCAAATGCTTATGAATCGTGAACTAGAATACGAGCTCCTGTGCGGGGCAACCCTGGCTCATTTACTGAGCTCGTGTACAGGGACCCTGGCCCGTCCACATGTGTGTATTGGGGTAAGAGTTAAGCGGCCAATCAACTGGGAGTCTGCCCGATCAGCAACTGCAGTGGTAAGGCGTAAACTCTGGGTTCTGGGGTAGTTGTTAAGCGGCCAATCAGTGTGAATGTCAAACCATTCAGCTGTAAGGCGTAAACATCTACAAACAACTTGAAGCATGACTAGTTGTTAAGCGTCCACTCAGTGTGAACGTCAAACAGTTCAACTGTAAGGCGTAAACATCTACAATAACATGAAAACGTGACTAGTGAAAGGATTGAGAATGTTAGTAGCTTGGCTACTCCTGTCATGCCATGATAATTGTTCCCTTGCACTTATTGTTACACCACGTCTTACTTGTGCACTCATACTAAAACTGCCATGTCATGCATGCTTTTAGAACTGCTAGTTTGCTTTCCTTTCAGTTTCCTTGCCCAAGTCTTTTTAGACTTGCTGACATGTGCCCCTTTCTATTTGGGTGTCGCATGTTAGTTGCCGAGCCTGAGTTTGTTGTTGAGAGCGACGAGTTCGTGGAGTTCGTGCCCGATCATGTTGTTAGACGAGGAGTTTGAGATACCTGTGTTCTTTCTTGGGATCTCGCTGTTTCCTTTTGTTTTAGGATTCCTGTTAGTTGTCGGTGCGTGGCACCTTTGTTGTACTTTGTACTTTTGTTGGCCATGTTTGGGCCCTTAGATTCTTTTCTCTTTAAGCCTGGTGGCTTTTTCTGTGATGTTGGAATTTAATATGATGGATATTCTGAGATTGTCTTTTGTCTCCTTTCCTTTATTATTATCTTTGTTTCGTATCGCGTTGCAAGGACCTGCAAACTTATTATTGATTGACGCTTATCGGGCTTGGAGCTTGCAGCTTCAAGTCTGAGCGGACCTTCTCACGCTTCGCCTCCACATTTTTGGGAAGCGGGGCGTGACAGCTACTATTGGATGTTGTAATGGCATACCTCTATGGAAATCTTGATAAAGATAAATTCCACTTTTCCTTAAATGCATGAATAGACTTCGGGACGTCTATTCTATTGGAGAAGAGTAAGAATAATATTAATATTGTACAACCAAGAGAATCACTTGACAAAGCAAGGATTCCTACTAAGAGTTGTCCTTGCATCTTTATAAAGAGCAAAGGACAGGATTTGAGATCATAGTTGTAAACAACTTAAATCTCATCGGATCTCCTGAAGAGAAAACGAAATATCTATTCAAGCCTGATTATCAGACATGAAATGAAAGACCTAGGAAAAATAAATTAAGTCATGGCTCACAGATTTATCTAAATAAATAAAATACTGTTACATTAAAAATGCATACACACCGAGTGTTTTGAAGAAATTACAACAAGAACCAATGTCATCCATTAAGTACACATTTGGTTGTATGCTCTTTGGATGCACATAAGAACCCCTTTCATTAGCTGGAAGAGGGGGATGATATACTTGGTCCTGAAGTCCATTATCTAAGTGCAATCAGCACTGCTGGTTAACTGCATGTGTTCTGATATAGCAATTGCAGTAAAATCGCTAGCCAGATACAGTAATGCACCTAAAAAGTGCAATTAGACCGGAGTTAAGCATCTCATATTCTTCCTCCAAGGGTCGATTGATTTGGGCTTACATTATAAAGAATTATCCTCCATGCTTATGCAAATGCAGCTTACAGGTCCGACTCCTATAATGAGAAATCACGGACTGGGTACCCACAGTGGGACGTCCATCTACTATAGATTTACAAAGTAAACTATGAATGCAACATCATCCTATCATTCCGAGATCCTCACCATTCTAGAAACAAACCAATGGTGCGCCTGATGGTACATCACATCACAGTGATGACTGGGACATAGGCTGGTTCTTTAGAGCTGATCACATAATTTGAAGACTATGCCACTTGTTTACTCCACTTTTGAGGAGACCACATCAAAGGCGACAAAACAAAGTACACCTCTATAGAGTTTTTGGTTTCAGCAGCTGCTTAATGATGGCGATATTTGTAATTTGTGTATGTTTTCGGAATGTTGTAAATAGGAGTGATGAAAAATGCCTAAGAGATCTGAAAGCCTAGAGATCTAAAAGCCTAAGGGCTTGTACAGATCAGGGGGAGTTAAAGAGTATTTGTACTCTGTTTCCTTAGCTATGGTTTTTTTCCACATGGTTTTCAATAGCTAAAGGTTTTAACGAGGCAAATCCCATCAACTAAGGATTTTGAAGTATCTACCCCTTTGTGAGACTCATATGACGCTCAGAATCCCGAAGTATTCATGGGCAAAGTCCACACTTATGGTTGGATAAGGGGGAGTGTTGTAAATAGATAAGATTGTATTCATTGTATCTCATCCATGTATGGCTCTCCATCTACTATAAATAAAGATATGGGGTCTTCCCCCGGCGATATGCATTCATAACATCAACAACAATGTCATTATTGTTATCTTAAAAGGTGGGTTGAATTATACAGTAATAGTACATAAATAATTTAAATAATAAAATTGTGGAACAACAAATTATGCAATATGTGAATGGGCAAAATGGCAAATTTATAATAGTCACGAATCATCTAGTTGATTAGTAAATAGAATAAAGTTAGTCAAGCTAGCATGAACAAGCGATTAACCTTTGAGAAAATTAACTCTTTTCGTTTCTTGCAAAGCAATCAATATTTTTCAGGAAATACGTTGGTTTTCCTTTAAAAAAATTAAGAAACAAACTGCAAAATACATTTCTTTGTGAAAAGGAGTTTCTATGGTTACTGAAAATTTTCGGAAACCCTTTTCCAAGAGTCTAACTGATCGTTACTTTCAATATCTATTTAGAAAGGGGAAAATTAAGCCGCAACAATTCATAGTTTCAGAAAGTAGACAGAGAACAATGCAACCATCTAGCACCAACATAGCTCATTTATACTAAGAAAAGCCTTGAAATTAATAAACACATCATCCCATTCCTTTCCTTCAGAATGAAAACAACAAACAAATGAAGAAAAACTAGTGAAAAGTTCACATTCAATAGAAGAAACATGGAACTAGTCCATTCTCCTGTTTCGAAATGTTGTAAGCTAATATCATAAGGATGTTCCTCTTCGATGAAATGAATGTAACATCCAACTTTCATCACAAACCGAAGCACATATAGCTAGCCAATTTATCTTATAATTCTGTGGCCCGCAACATATAGACATACATAGTGCTGGAATATCAATATCTAAAACTCTATGTCCACATTCTCGACTAAAAAAAATGATCAGGGACTCTTTGCATTGGATACCTCAAATTATTTCATGCAAATGTATTATTTATGAGATTGCAACAATCTACATATTACGAAGAGAACGAGACGTAGATCATCATGACTACATGCATCATCTCTCTCCTCCCTTTGGCTGAGTGTCAATCCCTTGTTCTTCGCCATTCCTTTCACCTACATGTAATAATCAATGGAGAAGATCAGTAAAATAGGCAAAAGGCCCCGAGATTTAATACTAAACATAAATGAGTTGGGTGGAAGTTATCCAAAATTGGGAGTTACCAGAGCTCAGAACATGCAACGGCCGTCACCGGAAACATTCTGAACTGAGTAGTGCTCTACTTTCTTCATCACCAGCAAAATCCCACACCTTTTAGTTTCCAACTAGTAATAAAATGAAGGTAAATTTTCAAGTAAATTAGAAAAAAAGAGATCTTTGCAAGAGAGAAGTATGAATCTCACAGAGAAGGGCAAATTCTAGTCAAGAAACCTCGAAGAAATCGAAGAAACTCACTCAAATTTGAGATCGGCTCGAAGAAATCGAAGAAAACTCAGAAGAACCTTAGGGGATTTACAGACTAGGTCACTTGGGTTTGAGATTGGCTTGAAGAAATCGAAGAAATCTGGGAACAAACGAAGAAACTCGAAGAGGGTCACTCGAAGAAATCGACGAAATCAATGAATAATGGGAAGCAATCAAAGAAACTCGAAGAGAAATCGATGACATCGACGAATAAAACTTCGCCTCGGGTGGTTCGTAACCGCTAGAACCTAGCTTATTTCTAGCAGTTTCGAACCACTATAATGCGATTATTAGCAGTTCTAAACCGCTGCAATGCAAAACGTGGATGCTATAATTTATTAAAACATGTTAGAAGTAATTTATTTATTTTGTCAACATATTAATTTCTGTAGCGGTTCGTAACCGCTACAAATGGCTGTACTAGCGCTTTCGAACCGCTACAACAAAAACTCCTTTTCCCTCCTTTTCACAGGTTCTTCCTGTGGGTTCTATAATTTTTTTAATATTGGGGCGGTTTTGAACCGCTACAACATGTTCCTTTTGCACTAGGGGGTCGAAACCGCTACAAAAATAAATATTTTTGGTGGTTTTCCGAACCGCTACTAACATAACCGCTATAAATCACCTTGCCTTTTGTAATGTAGGAAAAAAAATCTTAGCTTACAGAATTATCATCCAGAAGATGAACACATCAGCCGGAAGATGAAACACACATCCAGAAGATGAACACATCATCTAGAAGATGAAACTCTCATCGAGAAGATGAAAATCTCATCCAGAATATGAAAATATCATCAAGCAGATGATAATATAATCTAAAAGATGAAACTACCATCGTGTAGATGAAAACATCATCTAGAAGATGAAAAGCATTTTACATTTAATTTCATACACCCGAAGTTGATGAAGAAACATGGACAATTGTATCCCACCAAATACACCTACTAGTTGTACGGATACAACTAAAGACCCTTTCCATTCGCTGGAACAGGGGAATGACATCCTAAGTCCTGAAGCGCCTTACTTGAGTGTCTTTGGTACACTTCTTTATCTGGCCAACTGCACGCTTCTCTATATAGCGTTGGCAGTAACTCTATTTAGCCAGATATGGTGCAGCACCTGCACCGTGCAACTAGACCGGAGCTACGCAACTTCTGCACTACCTTTAAGGGACAATACTATAAAGGATCATTATCATGCCCCGCTTTCCATTATACTTGAGAGCGAGGACGCACGTGGGTCTGCATGTGCTTAAAGCAAGAAAAAGGTACTTTTATTTTTTTCTTTCTCCTCCTTGGTTTAAACACAATAAGCATCTGTGAAAAACCATCGCAAGTCCTTGCATGCATACTCCAAACAACACAGATAATCAATAATATTATTACAATCCCAATTGTCTCAAAATGAATTGCAACAATGAAGGAAATGAAGAGTGGAACGTATGGCCCATACAAAACAAAATATTTAAAATAGACAAGGAAATATACGTATATTTCACAAGATAATAGACAAGGAAATATACGTCAGCGAGGGTTGGTTGGCAAGATTTAAAGTGTTGGAAAAAAATTGACCCTCGGGAAGGTTTTCAACAGCAATTTTTTCATGGCAGTTAAAGAATTATGAATAAACAAACAATTATAGTTTCTAAGCAGTATGAACAGAAATTATACTAACATGGTAGTTCTATTTAAGTGAAAACATGGCAGTTCTATTTAAGTGAAAACATGGCAGTTCTATTTAAGTGAAAGCAGAAATAATTCTATATGTCGTACATTTTTGGTATAGCTTTTTCAAGAGGTTCAAGAGTGTATTCAATTTAGTGCACTAAGGTTCACGTCGTTAGACGGCAAGCAAGTGAAACTACCTTCTCGTGCCTTCGAAGATGACCCGTTTACTTCCGACTAGTACCCGCGAACCCAACCCCACCCACATGTACTTTCTGGACCACGACTCAGAATCAGCCAAACTGGCCCGCATGTTTATAATACTGGAACACGAGCCAGACTAACCAAACCGGCCCACAGGAATAGCCAAATTTTGGCATGCAATATCTATGATTAGCCATACCGGCATGCATGTCTATGGGTTTCAATCAGTTCAAGCAATTCATGTACGTTCATTAATGTTCTGTATTTCATGTCGTTACAAGGCATTGTCAATTGGCTTAATAAATGTCCACACACACACACACACACACACACACACACACACACACACACACACACACACACACACAGTGTTATTATCTTACAATACATAACAGCTAAACATATGAAGTTGGTGTCGCATTAAATGAAACGGTATTTAAAACATGGAGAAAATGCACACGTGCCTGATTGGTGATTTTGGTGTCATTGTGTTCATCTCGTCAAATGTGATATTATGGTGAAGTCGGTTTTCTGTTTCATTCAACATGATCAACTGGTTAATATGTTACTTAACCAATATCATTATAATTCCCATTACATAATACTGTTAGTATATGAAATTTAAACAACTTACTAACTTATTAATCGGGTATATAATTAAGCAATAATTTGAAATATAAATTGTTCTTAAATAACTTAATTAACATTTTAATAATTTAATAACTTTAAACTTAATATAATTTTAATAACTTTAAAACTTAATAACTTAACAACTCAAAATAACTTAATAACTTTAATAACTTATACTAACTTACTAATTTATAATAACTTATAACTTAAATAATGTTAATAACTAAATATGAGACTAACTCTTTATATAATTACAAACTAATTTATAAATACTTAGTAGGAAACTCTTTATATAAATTCTAACTAATTTATAAATACTTAGTATGAAACTAATAAATAACCTAAACTTATTTAAGAATATAACTTAATATAACTCAAAATAACTTAAAATAGCTTAATTAACATTTTAATAAGTTAATAACTTTAAAGCTTAAAATAACTGAATATACTTTATACTAACTTACTAACTTATACCAACTATAATAACACAATAACCTATAACCCAATAACCCCTAACTTTAATAACCCATACCCAATAACCCAATAAGTTAATAAGTTACAACTTAATAAAATTATAATTTTACACTTAAAAACAACCACCCCCCTCAAATAACACACCTCCCTCTTCTCCTTCTTCTTCTTTCTTCTTTCTATCTTTTTTCTTTGTTTTGTAGATGAGGGCAGAGGCACATATCAAAGGGGGCGGATACGGCGATGGCGGGGCCGTGCGGGGGCGCAGCCGATGGTGCGGGCAACAGGCGCGTGCAACGGTTGGCAGGGCAGCGCTCAGCAGACCAACGTGCACGGGGAGGCTGGGCGGCGGCATTAGGGTGACGCACCCGGAACTAACGCTTAAAACCCGCCTAGCAATTGCACAAATGCCAAAGGCTAGATGCGTCCTAAATTTAACTCCTGGATCGTATCACAAGCGCACGGTGTCAAGTTATAGTATAAAAGATATCGATCCCATATGGAAGTGAATGCTAATATGGTCTTGGGTGATTCATAGATCTTCGAAATATTGCTAGCAGTCGATTTAAAAGGATTGGTTGTTGTGAAGTTATATCTCAAACATGGTTGTAATCAATAATAAAAGACTAGGGCGTTAGGACTCACCACTAGGATCGTGAATTTCGATGCTAGGTTAGAACTCTTACATTGCATTGGCTTTATTAGGGATTGTCGCATCTAAAATGTATAACTTATGGCTCTAGGTACCATGGGTCTAACGTATCGCACGCTTACCCCACTCTCGCAATAGGCATGACGTACGATTCGTGCATTAAGAATCGACAATATTCGTACCACTCTCGTGGGTAGAATGATCTCCACTCATGCCACTCTCGTGGATGGAGCTTTGATGTGTGTTTTGGTGGCTCTTATTGACGCAATGGTGGTAGTCATCAATTAGTAATATAGGACGTCGGTGGATTCCATCAAGGAGTGCGTCGGGCATGGCTGCAAACCCTAATTGAATCCACTAACTCCCTAATTAAATTCCTAGGATACTCCTTAACCTAATCATGGCCACAGAACGTGGACATGATCTCAGTACAAGATCTCCTACAAACTTAGCTAGATCAACCAAAACTCTTCCCTTTTTGAACCAACGCAACCTAAAAATCCTAAATTTACATCTAAATCCAAAGATCCTAAGGCTAATCCATTAGCCCTAGATAGAACTACTCATGAATCATAGAGATAGACATAGAAGATTCAATAAAAACAAGAGAGTTCATCATGGCATGCAAAAACATCAAATAAAGTATAGAAAGTTTAGAAATCATTACCGACACGTCATAGAGAGATAGCAAACACAAGAGAATTAAGAATATCAAGCTTCCACGCAATAAAGATCAATAAAAATCCAAGCTTTATTTTTCACAAAATAGCGACGTCACAAAACTTCTTTAGACCTAAAAACTCTAATTAAAACTAAGGAAAATAAAACTAAAACAATCATCTAAGTCTCCCCCTTTTGAAAATAGGGTAAAAGTTGTACTTATATACAAGGGGTAGGGACCCTACAAAATCTGGGAAAAACTGGGCACTTGGGCCCACCAACTTGGCTGGTCGTGTCGCCCTACTCGATTGAGTAGCGACGCCTGCTCGGTCGAGTTGACATAGGCTCCGCTTTGCTGTTTCTGCTGCTCTGGCTGATACGGGCTACTCGGTCGAGTAGAAGATCTACTCGGTCAAGGAGCGTTGCTGCTCGGTCGAGCTAGGGAGCTCGGGGAGAAGTCAAAAAATAGGCGTTCTGTTTGAATACAGCTCGATCGAGCTGGCTATTCTGCTCGGTATCGTAGGTGTGTCCGTTTCCTCTGTGTCATCGGTGTGTCAGCTCGGTCGAGTAGCATCAGCACTTGACCGAGTGGCCTGTGAAGCTGAACATGGGCTGGAGCTAGAGTCCTCCTCTCTCGTTCTCTTCTCATCCTCTCCTCCAATCTTCTTCCTTGCCTCGGCGAACTATCATGTAACCTCGCCAATGACGTCCTACACGTGTCGAATATGTCCATATCCCTAAATAGCTCCAATTCACTCCAAAACTCCTGAAAATCCACAAAGCTATACAAAACTCGAATATGGCGTTAGAAGCGCGATAATATATGAAAATGTGGGTTTTGGAGGCGAATATGATATTGAATGATGCAATAAAAATATTTTAAATATGGACACATCAAAATCCCCCAAGATTACATCTTACTCGTCCTCGAGGAAGACGAATACGAGGCTCACCGGGTGATAAAAATAAGAAATAGAAGAAGGAATGAAAGATGGAAGGAGGTGCTTGAGTATTCGATCAAATCTCAAGCCATAGCAACATATCACGACACTTTGAAAATGAATCACATGATATAAGAATTTCATATCTTGACCAATCATATTACTTGCAGGCTTTTAAGATCAACAAAAGGGATTCTCTAGATAAATGCAATCAATTCATATCCACATCGTGTAATTCATGGAGTTTAATATACAAGTGTTGGCGATGCACTTTTCAATCAAAAGATATAAATGAAGCATTTAAGAATTCACACCAAGCATGTAATTGAGAATAGAATAAGTCATGACATTCACATATTCATATCAAATCATAAAAAGTCTCTTAGCTAATATATTTCATGAAGTTTCAGCATTATCACATATTCCCAATTATGCACAACTCCACTCTAATGGCGTACTCACTCAGATGGTCAAATGAATTCACCCTCCAACTTAGCTTGAGGTATCACATCTAAGGAATAAAAATGGAATTTTTGTAGCTCCGTAGCTCCAATAATGAAAATAAGAGAGAGAGAGAGAGAGAGAGAGAGAGAGATATATATATATATATATATATATATATATATATATATATAGGTTTTGAACTTTTCTTTTTCTCTCTTCTTTTGTTGTAGGAGCTATAAAATATATATTTTTTACTTTTTGGCTCCTTTTTGGTTTTTTGGAGCTAACTTTTTCTTTTGTGTTTTTGGGAAGTGGATGCGATATAAGTAGCTGCAAAGGGTGAACTCAAGTGACATGTAGAGAAATATAAAGATAAGTGGAGAAGGAAATAGTATATCACTCAAGTCACTCTAAGATGTGCACAAATAGTTCAATAAGATAATACTTCAACTAAACTCATATGTAAGCGTGGATATTTTCAGTCATTTCAATGAATAGTGAAGTCAGGCAGTAAAGCATACGAACATATCAAGCATGCAACAGAAGGTGAAATAAGATAACAAGGTAGATGCTTCAGATATACAAATGATGCGTGAATCTTGGTGCATTTCCAACAAAGGCATACTAAACACTATTGCATACATTTAGTTTTAATTCATTTCATGCATTCATATAGAGAGATCATCAAAAGAATATATGAGCAAGCATATGGATAACAAGAACTGAAATACTGTAAATAACATGGCAAAAGTAATAAGCATTGTGATAGCTGCAAAGGCTATAAGAGATATCATCATATGGAATGTATCTAGCAAAAGGTTAAAAGAAAGGCGGAAAAAAGCAAAAGCAAGCATGCAGGCATACCAAAACATAAAAAATATGATGCTAAAAGGAAAAAAAAGAAAAATGGTGGAGAAAAAGCAAGGAAAATAAAAATAAACATGTGTAAAATGAAGAAAAATATATATAATGAAAATAAAAAGCGATTGCGCTCATCCCCCAAGCTAAACACAGCAGTGTCCTCACTGTTGAAAACACTCGTGCAAGGAGGGTGACGATGCTGGGGTGGGATAGCTGGTAAAATTAAAAAGGGGTAAACTGAAAGAAATAATACTGTACAAATAATCATGAAAAAGATGCAAATGCAAATGCATGACCTAATTCCTATGATGCAAAAATATGTACAAGCTAGCATATGATGCAAATAATGATATGATGCAAATGAAATATATACAAATGGGATGAGATGGTGTATATGCTGATGGTGCAAAATGGGGCTCTCCCCCAAGCTATGCAAAAACAGGGCCCCAAAGAGACAGATGTGCACAAAATATAGCGGGAGGAGAGACAGGAGCAAAAATAATATAAATAGCAAGCAGCGGCATCACCTTGGGTGGATGATGATGGGTCCGACTGCTGGGGACCAGATGATAGGATGACAGGAGTAGGCACGACAAGTGTGTCGGCCGGCAAGTCAACAGAAGATACAACTGGCTCAGAAGAAGGTAGGACATCATGTGCGTCGACGAGTGTAAGAGTGAGTGTGTCAACAACACGAGTGTCCGCCAGTGATGTGACCAACTCAATAGATGATGTGACAGGCCCTGCAGAAGCCTAATAATGGGGGCACAGTAAGCAGTGTGGCAGTGACAGGAGGAACAGTGTCTGGCCTAGGAGGAGGGGCATGTGCAAGTATAACAGTGGGTGCATGCTAGTGCCTAAGAATATCGAGAATGGCAGTGAGGTCTCGCTCCACTGACTCCTGAAAGGTGGCGACCGAGCTCGAGAGGGTGTCAAAGGCATGCCTCAAGAGAACGACCTCGGTCTCCACCGCAGTAAGACGTGCGTCCGTGGTGCGGGAGCTAGGAGGAGGGCAGGAACTACTAGAAACAACATTCTCAAAGTGGCCTCGTCCATGTGTGGGACGACGTCTGAAGACTAACTCGGGAGAGGGAGGTCTAGTGGGGATCTCGGTGGAAGAGGATGGGAATGGACTGGATCCGAGATCCTGTACAGAGACAGAAGCAGTAGCAGCATCAAAAATGGGGTTCATCGTGGCAACAGAAGTGGTGACAGACACCACAACACTCTTAAAGAAAATAGCAGATGCGAGGACAAAAGAAGTGCCAGAAAGTGGGGCTATGGACCCTAGAGTGATGGGACTGGAAGAGAGAGGGTGCACATGTGCAGATAATGTGCTGGCAGAGTCAATGATGGTGGGGACAATAGTAGTAGGCTGCAAAATGGTAGAAAGAGTAAGATCAGGAGCAACGGATACAGACGTACCCTCAGGTCTGGGCACGAAAGAGACAGAGGTGGTGACCTCGAGGGAAAAGGTGTGGAATGTCCCGGAGGTCCCAACGGTGGTGGAGGAAGTGGTAGTGGTGTTGGTGGGAGCACTGACAGATGTTTGGACAGAAGTGCTCCCGGGCGAGGCTGGCAGGGCTGGCAGGGCTGCCAGGATGGCAACAATATCAGGCTCATCCTCCTTATCGGAGCTGAGTACACAATCATAGCCGTCATCGATGACTGGTCCTCCTGAGGGCTCGAGGACTTAGATGGGAGGGATAGGAAAAATGACATGGATGACCCAGTCAAGCATGACCGGGTCGACTCGTGTGAGATCGGGGCGGGGCAGATAGAGAAGGTGCTCGCACTGGGTGCCTAATAGGTAGATCCAGTGATGCTCATCGGCCTGATGATGTGCATGTGAGCAAGCACATCTAGAGACAGTCTAGTAGGCCCGGTGGGTGTCGCTAGACCAACTGGAAGTGCAAGGCCGAGCATGGAGGCAAAAATGGTGAAAAATCTGCTGCAGCAGATATCGGTCATGGCGTGGGCGGTCTGGATAGGGCGGTGACATAGCCAGTGTGCTGCATCAGAGAGAAGGAATGGGTGTGGAGAACCGTCTGGGTGGCGGCGCAGAAGTCGAGTCATCCCCATAAGATAGGAAAGCTCAGGGAGGGAGAGTGTCCCGATCTCTGACCTGGAGAAGAGCGTGGTAGCTAGGTGGCACTGGGCGTAGCTGAGACATGGGTGGACTATGGCTGAGGACGTAGCCCTGCAGGGCTATATCCTTGGAGGCCAGTGATACGACGCCAAGACTGCTCGGTGTCAAACGTGGTGAGCTCGTAGTCTGGGGAGTAGGCGAGGGTATGGTCGTGGATGGAGGGGAATCCAAAGTGGGCTCGGATCATGGCATGCATGACCACTACGTCGCGGTTGAGCAGCCGAAGAGGATGCCAGCACCCTCACGGGTGAGGGAGCTCAGCGCCTCGAGAGTGAGGCAAGTGTATGTGCAGGTGTGCGTGGCAAGGAATCGGTCGAAATCGATGATCTGGTGAACGCGATGGACACCCTGAAGGATGCCAAGCTGATGAGGGTGGGGACGTGGACGAAGCGTGTGGGGACGATGGTGCGATGCGAGATGGCGATGAAACGGGTGTGGTGTGTGTCGTCCCTGAAGACAATATCATATGTCCTCAGGGTGGGTGGTGGTGGTGGTACAGGTCGGGATGGAGCGGTGGGAGTGGAAGGAGTGGGAATCTGTGTAGTGGATGTGAGTGTGGCCTCTATCGCTAGAGGCATGGTGGATGGTGATCATGATGGGGAGGACGGGGAGGATGGGGAGTCCACCCAATAGTCATCTAGTGTGAGTGAGTGGTGGCGGTGGCGTGACTGCCTAGAAGAGGAGGCGTCAGTGGTGGCCTTCCTCTTCTTCGGCGGAGGCTTTCTCAGCCTAAAGCAAGGAGGTATCGTGCAAATGATGATGCAGATGACGTATGGTAATGTAAAATAAGGAGTGGAGCGAATATACCGAACCGAGCGTCGCTACGAAGGCAAAATCATGTGCACATGCATGCTCTCGACCAAGAAGATTTCCCAAGCTATCCCGAACCAACCTCCTACTTGAAGAGCTCCAAATGTACATGCAATAGGATAGGAAAATAGTATTAGTAGGCAATTAAAGATTTAGATAGGGTTTGGGGTTCATAATTAGGAAAAATTAGAAATGGGGTTGGGTTTGGAAGGTGGAAGGGGGGGGGAGAGAGAGAGAGAGAGAGAGAGAGAGAGAGAGAGAGAAGATGGAGAGGGGGTGGTGGTCGGGTTGAGCTTGAGTCACCGACGGTGCTCGGGCTGAGCGCGGCAGCCCTTCGCCGCTCCGATCCGAATGAGCAGGGTATGCGAGGGGTTAGGGCTTAGATGGAGAGAGAGAGAGAGAGGGATCTAGAGAGAGGGGGAAGACGAGGGGTGGAGGTATGGGCAAAGGAGGTGGACCGAGCAGTGGCGTCGTCGGCGCTCGGGTGGTGGAGGCGACGGCGCTTCGATCAGAACAAGCAGAGGGTTTGAGGGGAGAGCTCGGGTGATTTGGGGGAGATTTCGAATTGGATTTGGGTTATGTTAGGGCCCGAGCTATTTTATAATAACCCCAGTCGAGCTTGGTTTAGGTTATGGGCCCCATCACTAATAAGCGCAGCTTGGTCTAGCAGCGCAGACTGCTCGACCGAGCTTAGAAGATAGGAAAAAATTAAATTTTAAACCCAGAGGTTTCGCCCTAGCACTCGACCAAGCTGCTTACTCAGCTCGGCCGAGCTGAATTGAAACAGAATGTTGATTTTTGGTTCTTTTTGCTCCCTATGTAGCTCGACCGAGCAGGGTAGCTACTTGGTAGAGTTAATTAAGCTTTTCAGATACCCTTTTTAGCACTTTTGGACTCCTTTTATAGCTCGACCGAGCAGGGTAGCTGCTCAGTCGAGTTGAATTAGAAACAGAGTGTTGTTTACACTGCTTCCTCCAGTTGATCGCAGCTCGGCCGAGCAGGGTAGCTGCTCGGTCAAGTAGACTCTCCTGTAGCTCCATGTTATGTGTGGCTCTATCATATTCTTCTCTTGGTTCCTTCTCCTTGGTTCCTTCTCCTTCTTTTCATCGTTTGGCGCGCTCTCTTCATTGTTCAACCTGTAGAAGGAAGAACTCATCAAATTTTTATATTTTTGTATTTTTCTAAAATTAAAAACATTTTTATTTTGGTTTTTGAATAGAAAAAAATAAAAAAATAAAAAGGAAGATTAAACTAAAGAAATAAATCGGTTTGCCTCCTGAAAAGCGCTTGTTTTATGTCGTAAGCTCGACTCCCTCAAGATTTTCAATCAATGGTGCGATATGTCTCGGGAGCGTTGGTATCTCCTTGTTCAATCAGCTCGCCCGCTACGTATGGCTTTATCCTTTGGCCATTCACCTTAAATTTGTTGTTCTTCCCCTCAAGTTCTATGGCACCTCCCAGGAGCATGCTTATTTTCTTGTAGGGGCCAGACCATCTTTGTTTTAGCTTTCCAGGGAAGAGCCGTAGCCTTGAGTTGTAGAGAAGTACTAGTCGCCGACATCGTAGCGCCTCACCGTGATTTGCTTATCGTGATAGACCTTGGTTCTCTCCTTATAGATTCTTGTGTTTGCATAAGCATGTCGCCAGATTTTGTCAAGCTCGTTGATATCCAGGAATCGTCATGTGGCGACACTCTTGTAGTCATAGTTCAACTTCTTTATCGCCCAATATGTTCTGTATTCCAATTCTACCGGTAAGTGTCATGCTTTCTCATATACCAACTTGTAGGGGGTTGTTCCAATAGGAGTCATGAAAGTGGTGTGGTATGCCCAAAGGGTGTCACTCAACTTTTGGGACCAATCCCTCCGCGATGTGCTCACCGTATTTTCTAGGATGCTCTTGATCTCTCTATTGGAGATTGCGACTTGGCCACTAGTTTGGGGATGATAGGCGAGACCAACCTTTTGATGTTTTCCGTACTTCTTAAGCATCTTCTCGAACTTCTTTTGAATGAAGTAACTCCCCACGTCGCTTATAACCGTCCTTGGAACTCCAAAGCGGGGAAAGATCATATGCTTGAAGAACTTAGCCACTACCTTCACGTCATTCGTTGGAGTGGCTATGGCTCCCACCCACTTCGAGACGTAGTCCACTGCAACCGAGATGTACTTGTGGCCATTACTTGACGAGAAGGGTCCCATGAAATCAATACCCCAGCAGTCGAACAATTCTATCTCGAAAATGCCTTGTTGGGGCATTTCATTTTTATTTGAGATATTCCCCGTTCTTTGGCACCTGTTGCAAGCTCTGATGTATTCATTTGCGTCTCTGAAGATGGTGGGCCAATAGAAACCACTTTGAAGAATTTTCGCTGTGGTTTTAGTGACTGCTGCGTGTTCCCCACATGGTTGATCGTGGTAATGTGAGATAATGGAGTTGGTCTCCTCGTTAGGAATGTAGTGTCTGATGATCCCATCGGAACATGTTTTTAATAAGTAAGGGCCATCCCAAAAATAGTTTCTGGTGTCATATAAGAACTTCATTCTCTGATAGGTTGCCATCCCATAAGGAATTATGATGCTCACCAAATAGTTTACTATGTCGACGTACCAAGGTGCATCAGAGGAGGATGTCGCAAATAATTGTTCGCCGGTGAAAGAATCATCAATTGGTAAACTGTCATCTCCATGCATGTGAATTAACCACGATAAATGATCTGCCACTACATTTTCAGCTCATTTCTTGTCCTTGATTTATATATCAAACTCTTGGAGGAGGAGAATCCATCGTATTAAGCATGGCTTTGCATCCCACTTGCTTAGCAAGTATTTCAGCGCTGCGTGATCCGTGCAAACTATTACCTTAGATCCCAGAAGATAAGATCTGAACTTTTCGATGGAGTACACCACGGCTAGTAATTCCTTCTCTGTAGTGGTGTAATTCTTCTGAGCATCATCCAAAGTCTTGCTAGCATAGTATATCGCATGAAGCTTTCCCTCTTTCCTTTGGCCTAGAACAACTTCAACCGCTTGATCACTTGCATCGCACATCAACCCAAAAGGTAAGTTCCAATCCAGTGGTTGTATAATAGGGGTTGAGATGAGGGCTTCCTTTAACCTGTTAAAAGCTGGCTAGCTAGCGTCAGAAAACACAACAGGAGCGTCCTTCGCAAGGAGCTTCGTAAGAGGGCGAGTAATGCTAGAAAAATTATTTATAAAGCGATGGTAAAATTGCGCATGGCCTAGAAAACCACGGATCTCCTTAAGATTAGTGGGGGGTGGCAAGACCTTGATGACTTCAACATTGGCCTTATCAACTTCAATCCCCTTAGAGAAGATGACATGGCCAAGTACCACTCCCTCTGTCACTCTGAAGTGGCACTTTTCCCAATTTAAAGTCAAGTTATTATTATGGCATCATTCTAAAACTTTAGACAAATTAGCTAAGCAAGTATTAAAGTCAGTGCCATAGACAGAAAAGTCATCCATGAAAACTTCCATTATGTTCTCAATGAAGTCTGAGAAAATAGACGTCATGCATCTTTGAAATGTCACGGGCGCATTACATAATCCAAATGGCATTTTTCGGTATGTGAAGGTGCCGTAAGGACATGTAAACGTTGTCTTTTCTTTGTCCTCACGATGCAATGGGATTTGGAAGAATCCGGAATACCATCAAGGTAACAGAAATATTTATGCTTGGCAAGTCGCTCAAGCATCTGGTCAATGCATGTGAGGGAAAAATGGTCTTTTCTGGTGGCCTTATTAGTTTTCTATAGTCAATGCACATGTGCCAAACAGTGACAGTCATAGTAGATATTGTTCCTCACAACGGTTATACCCCATTTCTTGGGGACAACCTGAACGGGACTAACCCATCTACTGTCGAAAATGGGATAGATAATATCGGCTTCTAGCAGTTTTAACACCTCCCTTTGACTACTTCTTTCATGTTAGGATTCAATCGCCTTTGAGGCTCAATGGAAGTAGCTTCCTTATCCTCGAGGTGGATTCTATGGGTGCATATGGTGCTAATGCCTTTCAGGTCGGAAATGTTATACCCTATCACATTCCTATGAGCTCTGAGGGTTTTGAGAAGGCTGTCTAATTGTGGCTCGGGCAGAGAGGCACTAACGATGACAGGGTGGGTAGAGTTCTCCCCTAAGAAAGCATATTTTAAATTTGCAGGAAGGGGGTTGAGTTCTACCTGAGGGGGTGCTGTACCGCCATCATCGTTCGCCTGTGAAAAGGATGCGTCCTCAACTGCTGGTTCAGATGTTGGGAATTATTCATCGACAGATTCATAAGATGAGCAAGGCAATGACAGTGCATCGTAGACATCTGCGGAGTCCATCTCCATGTGATCAGGTTCCGTAGTGAACCGGTCAATAGGAATAGAGCATTCAGATGCGCACACATTATCAGGTGTAGAGTCAAGAAGGCTTCCCTGATTGATATCGCCTTGGAGTGGTTTGGGGTCTACGTACTCCCCATGGACGTATTCTTCGTAGGTCTCAGTTTGGAGGACATTGTCACCATAGAAGTGTAGAGTGTCTCACTCGTACCGTACGTAGACTCCGTCAGAGACGGGGATGCCATCCAAGGACTCTACATCTTTGAAGGTGCTCGTAATGAAGATCGAGAGCTCTTGGACAATTGGGTCCTCTGCAGGGAACTCTACTGGGCCATTGGTCCATACATCAGTCACTACACTCTCCAATATACTCAAGAACTGGGACTCATCCGGTGGTTTGATTTGATGCGTCACTCTCCAATATGTGTCAAGTGGTAGCGTTTCAGTAGCGCAGAGATGCATTACGTCTCCTTCAAAGCTAATATGGATGTCATCCTCAATGGTACCTGCATCAGAGACATTGTTCAGTATATGATTCATAACCATCTGTTGATTCTCATAACATGCCGCGTAGGTTCCTGCTCCGATGAATCGGACTGCATCTAGCAGCTCTCTCGCTGCACATTCGACCATGGCTCCATCCATGCGTGAGTCTTGAAGACCATATGCTTAGTATGGAGAGAAGCTAAACCCATCTGAGTCACTATCAGAATCACTGCTCTAGTGCACTTGCATCTCCATTATACCTGATTTCTTATAAAGAATATTGGCTGGAGAGAAGCGTTAGTACAAAAGCGTAAGAAGAGAATAAAATGATGGAAAGATAAGAGATGGTACGAATTGCCAACAAATTATTCAATATGTAAATAACCCAAGTAAAAGTGTTACCTCCTGGGCAACGGCACCAAAAACTTGACGCACGCAGAACCAACACTTAAAACCCGCCTAGCAATGGCACGAATGCCAAAGGCTAGATGCATCCTAAATGTAACTCCTGGACCATATCATAAATGCACTGTGTCAAGTTATAGTATAAAAGATATCAATCCCACAATGAAGTGAATGCTAATATGGTCTTGGGTGATTCCTATATCTTTGTAATATTGCTAGCAGTCGATTTAAAAGGATTGGTTGTTGTGGAGTTATATCTCAAACAAGGTTGTAATCAATAATAAAAGACTAGGATCGTCGGATGTCGATGCTAGGTTACAGCTGTTACGTTGCACTGGTTTTATTAGGGATTGTCGTATCTAAGATGTAGAACTTATGGCTCTAGGCGCCATGGGTCTAACGTATCTCACGCTTACCCCACTCTCGCGATAGGCATGACATGCGATCCATGCATTAAGAATCGACAATATTCATACCACTCTTGTGGGTAGAATGATCTCCACTCATGTCACTCTCGTGGATAGAACTTTGATGTGTTCTTTGGTGGCTCTTATTGACGCAATGGTGGTAGTCATCAATTAGTAATATAGGATGTCGGTGGATCCCATCAAGGAGTGCATCGGGCATGGCCTTAAACCCTAATTGAATCTACTAACTCCCTAATTAAATTTCTAGGATACTCCTTAAGCTAATCATGGCCACAGACCGTGGACATAATCTCAGTATGAGATCTCCTACAAATTTGGTAAGATCAACCAAAACACATCCCTTTTTGAACCAATACAACCCAAAAATTCTAACTTTACATCTAAATCCAAAGATCCTAGGGCTAATCCATTAGCCCTAAATAGAACTACTCATGAATCATAGAGATAGACATAGAAGATTCAATAAAAACAAGAGAGTTCATCATGGCATGCGAAAACAACAAATAAAGCATAGAAAGTTTAGAAATCATTACCGACACGTTGTAGAGTGATAGCAAACACAAGAGAATTAAGAATATCAAGCTTCCACGCAATAAAGATCAATAAAAATCTAAGCTTTAGTCTTCACAAAATAGCGACGACAAAAAACTTCTCTATATCTAAAAACTCTAATTAAAACTAAGAAAAATAAAACTAAAATAATCATCTATGTCTCCCCCTTTTGAAAATAGGGAAAAAGTTGTACTTATATACAATGGGTAGGGACCCCACAAAATCTTGAAAAAACTGGGCACTTGGGCTCACCAACTTGGCTGGTTGCGTCACCCTACTCGGTCGAGTAGCGGCGCCTGCTCGGTCGAGTTGACATAGGCTCCGCTTTGCTGCTTTTGCTACTCTGGCTGATACAGGCTACTTGGTCTAGTAGAAGATCTGCTCGGTTGAGTAGCTTTTCTCCTCGATCGAGGTAGGGCGCTCAGGGAGAAGTCCAAAATAGGCTTTCTGTTTGAATACAGCTCGGTCGAGCTGGCTGTTCTACTCGGTCGAGTAGGTGTGTCCGTTTCCTCTGCATCATCAACATGTCAGCTCGGTCGAGTAGCATCAGCACTAGACCGACTGGCCTGGGAAACTGAACATGGGCTGGAGCTAGAGTCCTCATCTCTCGCTCTCTTCTCATCATCTCCTCCAATCTTCTTCCTTTCCTCGACGAACTCTCATGGAAACTCACCAATGACGTCCCAGACATGTCAAATATGTCCATGTCCCTAAATAGCTTCAATTCGCTCCAAAACTCCTGAAAATCAACAAAGCTATACAAAACTGGAATATGGCGTTAGAAGCGCGATAATATATGAAAATGTGGGTTTTGGAGGCGAATATGATATGGAATGATGCAATAAAAATATGTAAAATATGGACACATCATAGGGCAGCGCGCGCGGTTGCAGGCGGCTTGGGCTATGGCAGCGGGTCTGAGGTAGGAGGGGGGTACGGCGGCAGGGGGTGCGGCAGCAGGTCGGCGAATCGGCGGCTGGTCGACGATCAGCGGAGCAGGGCAGTAGGCAGCAGATCAGGTGAGTTTTGGCAGGGCAGATCAGGATCAGGGCAGATGAGGTCAGGGGATCAGCGCGTGGGTTTTGGCAGGGCAGTAGGCAGCAGATCAGGTGGATGGGGTTCGAATCTGGGGTAGGGGATCATGGGAAGAGGAGTGGATCTCTGAAGCTACTGATGGTTTAGATATAAGGTTCAGGTGTGACTTTAGATTCTTCCTCTCGCACTTTCTAATTTCTGATTTGGGTTTGATTTGGGTGTTTGAATTTGGGTTGATGAGAAGAAGGAACGGGTACGATGATATTGTTTGCTGTTGTTGGTGGTTGTTGGAGGAAAATGGGAAGATGATGTGATGGTGTTAGTGAGATGGAGCTGGTTGGAGGAAAATGGGAAGATGATGTGATTGTTAGTGAGATGGAGCTGGTGGTGTGGAGGAGCTCGCGGTGGTTGGAGCTCTCAGCATTGCTCGCCGCAGTGATGCCGATGGCCGACAAAGGGAGGGTGGTTTCGTGGGCTATTCTAGGGAGGTCAACTCGTCGTCGAAGACCACGATGAAAGAGGGGCCGGCGCTTGTGCTAACGCTCGGGGAAGAGGGCGGGGGTGGTGCCTTATCCATGGAGGAGGATAAACTTGGCTTTGGTAGATGAAGGGGGAGGTTTGCTGTGGGTAAAACGAAGGGGAGAAGGAAGTTGCACTGAGTGGAATAAGGAAGCTTAAGGGGCATACATATAACATAACATATTTGTTTCAGAGTGTTTTCTCACTACAAAGCGTTGACCGTGGAGAACCCGGTCGACGTGGTCGAGGGGCCCGCTTCGGGTCCCTCAGGGGCTTCTAATTGGTGAAGGTCCCTTGTAGGGCCTTTGTCGAATGGGCTTTGAGGACGCAGATGGGCTTTTGACCAGTAGTTGGGCTCTTGGGCTCGTGCTTTGCGGGTCTCGGTCAAATAGGCGTAACAATTGCCCCCATCGGTCGGGTTGATCGGCCTCGGCCGGTTCGGCTCGGCCGATGTGACCTCTGCCGATTTTGACGAGCTCGCCAGTCGATGCCGACTCATTTATTAGTCGTCATCATGAGTTGGCCCGTTCGATATTTTCAAGGCGCGGGTGCCGAAGCGCCGTCGGCCTTCAGATGCTGCCACGTGTAGTGGCAAGCTTATCCCTGCCGCTCGCGGAGTCGCCTTAAGTTCGAGAAGCTGAAGGGTTCGTGAGCCGCCGTTGGTGGGGTCGATCAGCCTCGGCTTGCTCAGATCACCCGTTGAGTCTCCTGGGATTCCGAGCGGCGCTTCAATCGAGGCGAGGCCATAAATGCAGGTCATGATGAGGCGGATCGATTGGACTTCGACTGGCGCCAATTTCGGAACGCCGCCGACTCTTCGAGCCTCGCCACGTGTTCTTGTCAGGCACTTCGAATTCTCACCTGGCGTATAAGATCCCCAGTTGTGTTGATCTCTTTGCTCCTCCCGGTATTCAAAGCCTTCAGCAACTCGGAGTTCCCCGTCGTCTTCGCTTCTTTGCCTTCTCCAGTCTGGTTGAAAATAGGTAATTCCTCTCTTGATTTCATCTCATGGCTGCTCTTAGGATAGGTGGTTCTGGCCGGAGGACGAGGGGTCCTCCGGAGTCCAGGCGGGGTGAACCCCGGCTAGGGGAGTCAGGTTCCCCCGCCGGGAGTCGTTCTCTTCAAGATAAGGGGAAGGAGAAGCTTTTTCCAGACTACGCCCGTGATGACGTGGCGTCGGCTGCCGTACGGCTTAATGTGCCCCCGGTTGTCCTCCGTACGCCGTCGAGGACCCCTCCTTCGGTGGCCGCGGAGATCCGGGAGAGATATCTCTGCTTCCCATACGAGGTTCGGGTTCCATTTGTCGACGAGCGGATTTGCCTTCCGAGGAGCAATGAGGTCGGCGTCTACGTCGAGATGTTCCGCCTGGGTCTTCGCTTCCCGCTCCATCCCTTCTTCATCCAGGTCATGGAACATTTCACAGTGTCCCTGTGTCAGTTCACCCCGTGTTCGATCGCGGTACTGACGGGCTTCGTAACGCTCTGCTGCTCCTGTGGTCTGGAGCCGACTCTCCCCCTTCTCTTCCACTTTTACCAGGTCTAGACGGTCGGTCCGGGGTCATGGCTGCTACTCCGAGCTCGTTCGAGGAGGGAATGCCTGACCGGGTTACCCCGCTGGTCAGGGGATTGGGACTCGGATTATGTTTTCGTGGTCTTCTTGGGGGAGGCCCAGATTCTAACAAGCTGGGGCAGTTCTGTCAATCCTCGCCCGTCGTTAGTTCTCTCAGACGCCGACCGGGCAGCCGCTGCGCTTCTGTTGGCTCTTCCTTTGGAGACGAAGTCCATCTGGTCTTTGTTGGACGACCTGCTCCTGAAGGCCGTCTTGTGGTCTCCGGGTAGGTCGCTTTTTCATCCCCGGATCGCCCTATGACTCATCCTGATTTTGGTCTCCTTTGCAGGGATGGCTGGCCGCGAATTCGTCCGTGACGTCGATGAGCTGATCCGTCGTGGAGCCGCTCGGAGCCGAGGTAGTACCTCTGGAAGGGCGCCTCGGAGGACCGTTGAGGAGGAAGTGCGCCGAGCCGAGCCTTCCGTGGGTAAGGTGGTGGCCGCGCCTCCCGCCTCTTCTTCTGGCGATCCCCTTCCGGGGGGAGGATGGTGCGAGGTGGAAGCGTTCCCCTCCGGTGCCTTTGGAGCCCTACGGTGGAAAGAAGAGGAAGGAGGACGTGGATCCCTCCGGTCTGGAAAGTTCCGCGCTTCTCGTGGCGTCCGCCGGAAGGGGTCGGGGCCTTGCTGGCGAGTGACTTGTCTTCGATCGTCGTCCCTGGGAGTTCGATGTTTGCTGACCGAGCCCTGGCTCAGCAGGTTGCCGAGGTCTCCGTCCCTCCCCGGGACTGCAGCCTCCTCAAGAAGATCCCGGCCGACAAGATGTCAGATTCCTTGGTCTGGATCCTTCAACAGGTTCGGTTATCTTGCTATCCTCTCTTTCTCTTTATCCTCTTCTTAACCCATGTCTCGTCTTTTCAGGGTTCAGCACTCGCTGTGGAGTTGCAGTGTCGAGCCGTCCGCTTGAGGGAGCTGGAGGAGTCCTCCATGAGGGCTCAGGAGCGGGCCGGGGCGGCTGAGGTGGCTATGACAGAGGCCCAGATGGAGTCTCGGCGTCTCAACCTCCGTGTGGCCGAGTTGGAGGGACGAGTGGGTGACCTCCAGGGAAAGCTGGAGGATGCTCAGCAGTCGGCTGAGGAAGCGGCGGAGTCGTTCCGCCGGGAGAGGGAGGAGCTTCAGAGGGAACTGTCGGATCGGTGCCAGGTGGCGCGGTTTGCAGAGGAGGTGGAGAAGGGCGTCGTCGAGGCCCTGGGGAAGAAGATCTTCGAGGTTCTCAGGGAGGCCTTCGGTAAGTATGTAGACATCATCGCCCCCCGGATCGTCGAAGTCGTCCAGTCTTCCTTCCGGGAATGTGCGGAGCGTGTCCGGCAAGCCCCTCCGCCAGTCGAGTCCCCTCGCTCCGAGCAGGGCGAAGTGCCCGAGGATGTGTCCTCTCGAGCTCGGGCCCACTGAGCCGCCCCTCCAGGCTTTATCCTCAAATTTTTTAGCATCCGCTTCGCTTTGGGCCAGTCTACTTGAAATGGATCCCTGGCCCCCACCATCTCCTTCCGCCCCGCGGCCAACAATTGCTGGTTGCATGGCCGTTAGCTTGGGTCACCTACTCTGGGTCTTTTGTCAACCAATTTTGTTTTGTCGGTGTCGATCTTGCTTCTGTAGGCGAAGAACTCTGTCGTTCGTCGCAAGTAGATTGTTTGTAGGGTGTTTCCTTCGCCTTGCTCCCCTGTAAATAAGACGCATTTTTGTATTCTGGTTAGCTATTATAAACGAAATCGACTTACTTGGACTTCTTGTGTACTTTGCGTTGTCGCCTTGTTCTTGGCTTGGGAATGGACGAAACTGGCGTTGGGGATTCTTCCCAGACTCATGAGCGCAGGGGTCGGTCAGCGAGGGCAGAGCTCCTTGGCTTTGGACCGGCCGGCGTCCGTGCCTGCTGGGGGAATTGCCCCCAGACTTATGAGCGCTAGATTCGGTCGGTGAGGGCGAAGTTCCTCGGCTTAGGACCGGTCGGCGTTCGTGCCTGCTGGGGGAATCGCCCCCAGACTTATGAGCCCTGGACTCGGTTGGCGAGGGCAAAGCTCCTCGGCTTAGGACCGGTCGGCGCCCGTGCCTGCTGGGGGAATCGACCCCAGACGTATGGGCACTGGAGTCGGTCGGCGAGGGCAAAGCTCCTCGGCTTAGGACCGGTCGGCGCCCGTGCCTGCTGGGGGAATCGCCCCCAGACTTATGAGCACTGGAGTCGGTCGGCGAGGGCAAAGCTCCTCTTCTTCCTACAGTGAGGTGGCGGTCCCCAGCCTTTTGCGTTATTGGCGACATGTCAACTCCGTCGGGATTTTAAATAGAGACAATAGAAAGACGGCGTTTGTACTCTCATGAGTCCTGTCGGACTGGTACATTTGGAGGAAACGGAAAAAAGGAAATGAAGCTAAACAGAGGGATGTAAAACTAGATAACTCCCTCATACTTAGGCTGCCACCGGGGGGAGGGACGTTGCCTGCTCACTCTATGATGCGGAGGGGGCATTGGATGGTGTTGATCTTCTTCCCCTTGTCCGACTGCGTGGAGGTCCCTTCTCCGTGGGCCGGCTCGTCGGCCTGATTCCTGGCGTGCCCTCGGCTCATCAGCTTCTCAATGTCCTTCTTCAAATGCCAGCAATCTTCCGTGTCATGACCATCGTCCTTATGGTACTTACAGTACTTCTCCCGGTTCTTCCCGCCTCTTTTAGCCTTCGGTGGGGGGCGATCAGCTCGCTCTTCCTTCTGTACTTGGGCGAGAATGGCGTCTGGGGTGGTGTCCCTCGCGCTTTCTCCCCGCTGCCTGTTCCTCTGCCTCTTCTCGGTCCGGTACCCTTCGGGGCTAGCTCGTCCGACGTCGCCACGCTTGGTCCCTCGAGCGGCTTTTCCTGCATCCTCGGCCAAGGCCTCCTCGGTCAGCATGAAGCGTTCGGCCCTTGCCATGATCCCGGGGAGGTCCTTCGGGGGGTCGTTGTGTAGGGACTTCTTGAGGCCCCTGTGGCGAAGTCCTTTCTTAAGGGCCGTCTGGACCACCAGGTCGGGTGGGTTGTTCACGTTCAACCTTTCCGCATTGAAGCGGCGCATGAACTGTCGGAGTGGCTCGGCCGGCCCTTGCACTATGTTGAACAGATGTTCAGCACCAGGTTTGATCAGTCTCCCCGCCATGAACTGTTTGCAGAACAACTGGGCGAGTTGTTCGAAGCTGTCGATGGAGCGGCCGGGCAGGCTATGGTACCAGATCCTCGCCGCTCCCCTGAGAGTAGAATAGAAGCCCCGGCAAAGCAGGTCATCGTCAGCTCCCTGGAAGGCCATGTCCCCCTCGTAGTCCATCACGTGGTGTGCCGGGTCTCCTATTCCATCGTATTTTCCCAGCACCGGGATCCGGAATCGGGAGGGGACCCGTGCGTCGGTTATTCTCCGTGACAAGGGGCACTGATCTCCGTGGATGCCTCCGGGGATGCGGTACTCGCCTGCGTCTGGATCGACCGGGGGTGGAGGTAACACCGGCGCCAGCGGGGCTGGCTCCGCAGCCTTCGCCACGCTGGGGGCCGGGCTGTCCCGGCGTTCCCGACTCCTCCTGCGGGAGCTCCTGCTCCGCCGCGATCGGTCTCTCGAGTGGTGTCGTTCGCTTCTCCTGCGGCGGGACGACCGCGATCGATGAGACGAGGCCGTCCTCGATTCGCCGTCCGTCCCTTTGGTCTCTCTTCGGCTCCTTTCACGATTGGGTGAGGAGGCGCGTGACCTCGCCTGACGAGAGCCGGACAGCGTGAACCGACGCTCCGTGTTCGGTTTCCGGGTCCCGTGGTCGTCGACCACGGCGGACCGCAAGTGTGGGGGACCCCCCGCCCATCTATGGCTGTCGTCCAACGTGCCTCCGTTGGGTGGCGCAGGGCCGACGAGCTGCTGCACCGTTACGACCAACATCTGGAGGTTCGCGTTGGTCTCCTGAGCCAGGGCGCGGAGCTGTCCCTGCGTGGCCAGTTCTGAGCCGCCGGTTTCTTCGGTGGAGAGGGTGGGGTGGCCACTGACGAGCGTGTCCTCGGGATTGCCGTTTATTGTGCCATTCCCCTCCTCCGGGATGGGGGGCATGCGCTTCCTTCCATTGCTGGCTCGTGCCATTGTTGGTGTGGTTTGCTTCTTCGTGGGACGGTTTCTCTTCCCACAGACGGCGCCAGATGTTTCAGAGTGTTTTCTCACTACAAAGCGTTGACCGTGGAGAACCCGGTCGACGTGGTCGAGGGGCCCGCTTCGGGTCCCTCGGGGGCTTCGAATTGGTGTAGAAGGGGCGAGGGGTAGCCTCGGCCCTGGTTGAGACGCTCGGCCTCGGACAGGAGTGCTCGGCCTCGGCTGGGAGGGGGACGAGGGAGAGTCTCGGACCCGATTAGGACGCTCGGCCTTGGCAGGACGTGCTCGGCCACGGCAGGCTGACGGTGAGGGGAAGCCTCACTGTCCGGTTGATCGAGTGGTCGGAGAGGGGCGAGGGGTAGCCTCGGCCCGTTGGTCTGTTGTCCACCTGCGCAGACGAGAACGCTCGTCAGGGGGCCGGACCTTGGTTCCGGCCAAATCCCCTCCGATGCCTAAGTCAGATAGAGATCTGAGAAAGGAGGCCCGGCGGAGACGGTCCGACTCGTGAGGAGATCGTGACGGCGTCTCTCGGCGCGAGCGGGGGAGGAAGGAGATGAATTGGGGGAACGAGGTCGTTGATGGAATACCTTAGGTTTTGTTACCTGAGATGCGGTCCTTTTCTTCGTCGTCTTCCTGGCCCTTTTATAGAGCTCCCGCTTGATTGCCTCCGGCCCACGTCCCACGCCCGCCATTGATCGTGCCCCATCAGTCCCCCCTCGCCGCCGCTCTCTCTGCCATGCCAGCACCTCCCCATTATCGCCATTTAGTAGTCGCGCGTCCGGGGGAGTGGTTTTCGCAGGAGTGGGCGAGCGACCAACGGGTTATTGGGGCCGGGTCGGATCGACGTTCGTGAAGGTCCCTTGTAGGGCCTTTGTCGAATGGGCTTTGAGGACGCAGATGGGCTTTTGACCAGTAGTCGGGCTCTTGGGCTCGTGCTTTGCGGGTCTCGGTCAAATAGGCGTAACAATATTAATATTATATTTAAAATGTGATGAATGAGTTTGGTTGTTGCATGATGCCTGCCAATGAAGAAGGCGATGCATGAATTTAAATCAGCGGAGCAGTGGGTTTGATTTAGTTTGACAATTGAGGCTAACGTGAAAACCCTTTCATGTGTGGGTTGCTGTATGTTTTGCAAATGAGGGAGGAGGGGGCATCATATAAAGTAGTAGCATGCATGAAATGAATTTGGGGGATTGAGATCCGATTATTTCGGATCTCACCAATAATATGCGGCCCATAAGTAAGGTGGGGTTAGGTTAATTAATTAAGTGGGGTTTGGGGTAAAAGTAGATTAGTAAAAGTAAACGATAAGTAGTAAAAGTAATAAGTTGAAAGTAATTAGTAAGTATAAAAGTAATTAGTAAAGGTTACATAGTAAATGGTAAACGTACTAAATGTAATTAGTAATGGGTAAAAGAGACAAGTAAAAATAGTTGGTAAAAGTAATTAGTGCATATACAAAGCCATTTAATAATAGTATCTTAAAGACTTCATTAGTGTAGGGATCTAATTATTTAAAACTGACTTTGAAAATATTACAATCATCCTCCATGTTAAATGTATTTGCAGATGCAAGTAATAAATCATCGCGATGACCACCACGAAGGACATGCCACATCCTGGAAATCTGCAAAGCACGCGACTAATGCTACATCATTCTACCATTCCAAGAAGCTCATCATCCAAGAAGAAAATCAAGAGTATACATAGCTATAGCCTGAAATAACTCGCAGACATAGTGACGATTGGGTCAGAGACTAGAGACGTGGATCTATCTACCGAGTCTGCAGACCATGCCACTTTTCTAGCTCATCCTTGAGAAGGCTACATCAAACGAGATGAGACAGAGCACACCTCCTCAGATGAGCTCCCTTGGATTCAGTAGCTACCATATATGAGTGATACTTGTATAAATGAGCGATGCTTGTATTTTGTATTTTTTTCTCGGAATGTTGTAGATAAGATTGATGTATAGATGCCTAGGAGATCTGCAAGCCTGAAGCTCCTCAGAGGAATGTTGTATTTTGTATTTTTTTCGGGGGGTGGGGGGTGGTTAAATGTAGAGTTGTACTCTTTTCCATTAGCTATGGTTTTTCCTACTGGGTTTTCCATAATCAAAGGTTTTAACGAGGAAACCGCATTAACTCAGAATCCAGAAGTATCCACCTCTTATGATACTCACAAGCTTTATGAATCATGTAGTATTCATATGACGAGCTTACAAAAATGGATAGATAAGGAGAAGTGTTATGAATGATTTAAATGAGACCTTCCGTGTGAAAGGCTCTTGGTTACCACCATGATTGTAAACTCCTTAGTATCCATAGGTTGGGACGTTTTATCTAACATTTATTATATATTCTATGGCATCATCATCAAGGTTGATTGATTCTCAACAGACAGTGGCTTTTCCAATGAGATTTTTCTCAGAAAAAAGAAGAAAATAAAATAAAATAAAAGACCTTTGTTTTAGAGACTATCCCTATCTAGTCAAGCTTACAAATGAATTTGATCATTTCAAGATGGAATGCGCGGTTGGCAACCAGAGTGGAACGTCGCCTACGCCGCAAGTCAGAGGAGGAGCTTCCACCGCTCTCTCCAACCAAGAGATACGACTTGGTATCTGAATCGGCCGATACGACGCCGCTATCTTCTAGACGCCGAATACTTTTTTACACCTACTCCACCGTGTCGAGAGTGGGTGTAAAACTGTGGGACGTACGTCAAAGTAGTAACAACACACGACGGGAATCATGGAAGCCGAGTAAGATGCAGTGGTTTTGGTGGCCACAGGATCAAGACGAGCCCCAGATGGCTCCAGCCTGTGTACATCATCGCGTGTCATCTCTTTATACAGGTTCACTGTTTGAGAGGGAGATTGTTGAAGGGAGAGGGAGCCCACGGATGTTTGCACGCACGCACCCTCGGTCTGTTCTTGTTCTTTAGTGAGTTCTGGACACAGCTGTCAACAGATAATCTAATTACCTTAGATCTACGTTGCCTTTAAGCTCCGAGTGTTAACATGCAGGATCTCAGTTTTCACACGCGCATTTTTTGCAGTCCAGGTGGGTCAAAAATGGAAACCAATAGATTTCCGAGGCCTGTCATTGCACCATACAGGGAGAGAATGTCGTGTAATTTGGCTATATCTGCCGTTGCTTACGTCCTATATACACAAACTGTTAGAAGGGCATTAACGCATAATTACAAGACTAAACATAAAATTATTGAAAGTTTTGTATACTTTCCGTCATAATTTCAGTTCTCCCGTCAGTTTTGTGCAAAAAGATTTTTCAAACTAAAAATGTGTTCCGTCATAACTTACGTTGACCCACGGATGTGTTCCGTCTTCCAGTAAGAAGGGGAGAACTATGGGCTGTGGACAGCATGGCAATGGTCTAATAATGGCAGGCCATATATGATGTTACACATTCAATATCTCTCGCCAAAAAAAAATTGCAATTCAATTATCATATACCAAAATTCAACCACACTCAAAATCTCTCCTAAAAAAATTGCAGCCATGTTGCAATTATTATCCACTCCACTACAAAAAAAATTTACCCATTAGTTTTCCCAGGAATTTTAGTTTTCCAAACTTTAGTTCTCTACAAATTTAATTCCTCCCGAAATTTAAAATTTTAACGTCCAATAAAAATTTAGTTCCCTCCAAATTTAGTTCCTCCGAAAACTTTACATTAAAATTTACTTTTCATGGAGAATTTATTTCACCCAATAATTTTAATTCGCTCAAAATTAATTTTAATTCCATCTAGATTTAATTTTCTAAAATTTAAAATTTTAGTTTTCCAAAATTTAGTTCTCTCAAGATTTAGTTTCCTCAAAAATTTTAGAGTTTTCCTCCAAAAATGTTAGGGGTTTTCTCAAAATCCCTAAAATTTTCACTAACTCTCATTATGACCATTGATTTCTTAGGATTAAATTTTAACTTTCTTTCTACTCACCTCTGCTCACCTCTACTCACCTCTTTGTTCTAGTCAACCAACATAGAAAAAAATTCCGCATTAGTATAATAACTTACCTTTTGTTTGAGAAAATATGTAAGTTGTAAAAACCATTTGATACTGTGTGTTATCAAACATAGTCCCCGTATCATACCAGTGTAGAGATTAATGAGTTGTGCGCGTCCATATTTAAACCCCAACAAGACTGCCATATTTCAGGTGCGATATACTTAATCTTGATGTGCAACGAATCCGTTCTGTGCCCACCTATCTGTGAGAGATTGATCGCAACATCTTGGACTAAAGTTAGAAACAAGTTCATCTGATTAATTAAACCTGCAACCACCCACGTCAAATTATCTCCATTTATTTTGTTAGACAACCCTCCAAATACCTCATGAGGGTGTAGTGTTTCACATGCAAGTGTCTCTCCAACTGCATGGGAGACATGTTCTATAAATGCACCCTCTGCAACATCGACTTGTTAGGGCCAGTCAGCTGCATTCACGAGAGTATACATTTGGAACAAAGGATGAGGATTGACAGACAAAAAGACACACATCATTAACATTTCATGTCTTGAGGAATGCTTTATATGGGCATCTCTTTTGCAATTGATGGACCCTGCGATGAGTTGTTTGCTTATGTCTCATTGACTCGATGCATAATGACGCGCGTCTACTGAAACTTGCATCGTTCGCATTATTCTTATCTTCACCCTTGTGCTCTTAATGCATACGGTAATGGACTTGTGGAACAAGGCTTCTGGTTTGAAATGATCCCAATACGCGCCCCATATATATCGAAAGGTAATAATTATGCATCATTAACTCAAGAAAAAAATTACACATATTGTTCTAGACTATTCTCGGACATAGAGGGGAGAGAGGACGCAAGCATCGTCATCCTTAATTAGCCAATTCTAGACTAGAACATCTATAGACTATGAAAACATGATGAAATCGCTATCTAGATTAGGACTAGATTTCTAAAGCAATGCGAAAGTTTTGCCTCCCTTCCAGCTTCCATCTGATAGGAACACTAAGCACACAAACATGCACATTCCAAACAAAGATAGACATATTAATGCTGTTGGATACCTTTAATCACTCGTAAACTGCTCCGAGGGCGAGATAGAGGAGAAGCTCTCTTCGTATAAGTTTTCTTTTGCAAAATATTATTGATCCTCACCTGCCACTTCACTATGTCTTCAGCAATATGATCTGAGGGTGTCAATACCAACCGTGGTGGGTGAAACATGAATACAGTCATTATGATGTACGCCATTGATAGCAATATCAATAATGGCAGGAAGAACAAGAACACAATCATTCCGTATACTAGTTGGAGCAGAGATATATGCCCGATTCTGAAATGCTAATGTGTCAATAGCACTTACAAATCTGGCACAAGTAGATGTATCCACTTTTAGGGAGACACAAATCTTAGGATCAATGGAGGGTACATCCACATGCATAGAGTCATTAGCAACATTACAAGCAGTAGACTCGCCAATAAGAGGAGAGATTCTAACTTCTGGAATAGTGCTATCTTGGACATAATTGTTCACCTATCACTGAAGGAGATTCATTTGGAGGGGGCACAAATGTTATCTGGAATCATAATAGGCCGAACAAGCCAGATATATGGGGAATTTGCTTGGCCTTCCACAGAAGAACTGTATGGCAGTCGGCATCCACATGTCCAAAGCATCTGCACCGAGAATATCTGGGAGGTCAGTTCCTTCATTTGCTCACCTTCAATGTCTAAGCACAATTTATGCTACAGTGGATGAGCAATATCAATTTCAACAAAGCATTTTGCATAAGCCAAGTGCTCATCCATTGATGTAGGGTGGTTCTATCTGATCTTAAGGCTTCTCCATTCCCTTCTATAGTGGGCAATGGGTAGCCCTCGACCCCAAAGATAACGCATGCCCCTCCGCCCTCTCCCTCTCCCTCTCCCTCTCACTAGAGGATACTGCTGCCAGTGTCACAAGAGGGAGGGGGGGTACAATCAGCAACACAGGTGCCCGGATGCCATCAAATGGTAGTAATCAGGGATATTCGTGGTTGGTGGAGATCGGTGAGTATTGGTGATCAGAGGGACATGCATGGCAGTGGTTAATATCGATTGAAGGTAGTGAGCAAGCTTTGATCTGATATTGCTAACGGAGATCCATGCCCGTTAAGCCATGAATAGGGGTTGTCTCCTCCCGTCCCCTCCCACTCTTCGACAGATGGTGTGGCCATTGGTTTGTGTGGAGGCCATGCTAGCGGCCCATGGGCATATAACATTGTGGGTGTTGCTTCATTTGGGGACCGGTCGATGATGATGAAGTGACTGACAGTGGGTAACAAGGGTGCTATGGAACAGGGGCTGACAGTTGAGAACATGGGTTTTGCACATATGGGGAATCAAGGGATGCATACATGAGGTTTTGATGGTGGTAATTAAAGGAGTGGTTGCATGCGGCCATTTTGATAAAGGCTACTTGACCAATTGCTGTGCGTCAAGAGAAAATTGGAGGTCGATTGTTGGTGGTTGTAGGGAATTTCACAAGGATACAAAACCTAATGTGGCTAAAATGGAAAAATAATGGTGTTGAAGATTGTGATAATTTGGAAACTTGATGGACTGTTGTGAGACATCAGAAAGGTCACAATCATAATACTCAAGTACAAATGAATGTTTTTAGTATGGATGTTCATGAAGGCTCTAGTGTGCCAAGCCTATTTTTGCGGGGAATAGCAAACCTTCTAGTGCTCTTGATCGAAATCAGCATGCTCCCCTCACTCCAAAATTCATTGCAGTGGTCGGTCCCCAAAGCTGGAAAGATATTTGTTCAGTAGGCAAAAAAATAAAAGTGCTGATTATAGGCTAGATTATATTGAGACAAAGAAAGACTCTAAAGGGCACTCATATTCATATCACAACACATTATCATCATGATCTTCCCTGAAAGAGAGACGACTTGGTACGAAAGCTTTGCAAACGACAAAGGATCAGAAGATCGTTGATTCTCGGATGCCAAAAGACTTTCTCGCACAGGCGTACGAGAAATCAAAATATTCCTTTCGATTTTAAGGTACTCTTACAAATTTTTTCTTTAAAATTATCATGATCATGATTTTGTGCCCTAGATCTATAGATTGAGATTGGAACATGTATTAAAACAAAAAAAATTCTGTTGGGGGAGAGGGCAGCGGCCACTGGCCTCCGACCCTGGGGCGGCGACCAATCGGTCCGCAATACCCATACACTTCCTTTGGGGGGATAGGATGGCAGCCACCTACCGTCGACCCTAGGGCGGCGGCCAACCAGCCACCAGCCCCACACAGACAGCTGGAAAAAAATTCACTTTTTGGCTGGTTGATAGCCACTGGGCCGTTGGATCCCTCGGGCGGCGTCAGCAACCAAGCTACAGACCCCCCTGATGCTGCTACAACGACGGTGCACTACCGCTGCTCGCTATGGTGCCCCCTGACCAAACCCTAATTAAGGTTTGGTTAAAAAAATCCCTCTCAACGGGTTGAAGCCTGTAGCTCAAGGAGGCCATCGGGCCGGCCCGGCCCAGCCCGGTGGGGTGGAAACCCCCCAGGCCCGACCCGCGGCTCACGGCCCGGCGGGCTACGGGCCAAGCGGGCCGGGCCCGGGCCGGCCACGGGCCAGCCCGTTTTTTAAGAATGTAAAAAAAACTTAAAAAATAGAAAAAAATTTAAAAATATGTAAAAACAATATTAAATCATTAAAATTTTTTTTAACATTTGTAAAATATTTTTTATGTCTTATATATTTTTAAAAAATTTAAAATACTTGTTAGCTCATGTTTTCTTATGTAGAATAATTTTTTTATTACTTATAACTTGTTCTAAAGAAGTAAAAATAAGTTTAGAATGATATTAAAGTTTTAAAAAATTTATAAGACCTATATAAAATATTTTACAAAGGTTAAAAAAATTTAAAATTACTTATATTATTTATAAAACTAAGTTAGATAATTTAGCCCGAAATTCACGAAGGTCCCGGGTTGAACCTTTAAATTTCATTGATTAAAATTTTTTTCGAGGGGGTCACTTACATTGGCCAGCCTTACCCCTCGTACAATAGCCAACACATAGGACTTCTACAAGCTAATACAAGATAGAAAATAACAATACATGAAAAAAAATAAAATCATTCATCGTCAGTCGCTTCGTCCTCAGAATCTTCTGAAAGGTCCTTTTTATCTTGCGAGCGGTCTTCAGCATGAAACAAGTCCTTTGCACATACCACCGCTTCAACTACATCTTCTTTAAGCCTTGATCTCCTATCACTCAGAACTCTGCCACTTGCACTAAAAGCAGACTCGGACGTAACATTAGAAATAAGGATTGATAACAGATCACGAGCCATAATGGTAAGAATTGGAAACCTAGGTTCATACATTTCCACCATCCCAAAATGTCAAAATTTGGATCATCGAATTCTTCCTCAGTAAAAGGATAAGTAATTTCTAAATACTTGGACAACTCATTAGACGAACTTTCTGAAGCTACGGTTTTTTGTTTTTTCTTCCCCAAAATCTGCCTCAGTTTACATGTAATATTAGAACTAGCAGGAATAGAAGCAGTGTTTGATGAAGTTCCATATCTAGCCTCATACGTCGTAAACAGAGCTCTTAAGCTAGTTTTAAAATGCATTATATGATCTTCAACTTCAAATTGCATGTTTTCATAAAAGGTTTCTAATAATCCAGCTAATAAATCCTCTTTAAATCTTGAATCAAAAACCTTAGCTAATGAATAAAGCAAATGAGCAGGCTTCCAATATTTTGCTAGCTTAGTATCCGTTTCTTCGATCATTGGTTGAAGAATAAGTGTAGTGTCCGTAGTGTCTCTATACCTAGCTAAAGTGTCTGAAATTATAACCAATTGACCAAGGCCTAAAATGGATGTTGAGTAATACATACCCGAAAATTTGTTTGTAGCATAATAAAAACCCTCAAAAAATCACAAAGCTGCTCAATTGTTTTCCATTCTAAATCAGTAAGGTTGAATTCAGTCTCATACGGAATGTGTGTACTAGCAAAATAACTAAGCTGCATCTTGTTTTTAAGCAAGCAACGCATCATAAGATACGTTGAGTTCCACCTATGTGGAACACTATATGTAAACTTCCAATAAGGAAGTTGGCAATTTCTACATACTTCTCTGTATAAATTTCTCTTATTGGTAGAAGATTGTATGTATAACATAAGGTTCATACCTTTTTCTACCCAATCAGCAGCAAATTTAAGCACATCCTGTACTATCAAGTTCAAGATGTGACAAGCACATCACTGATGAAATAAAAGACCGTCCAGATCAGGGTTCAGGTGTCTTTTTAAAAATGATATTGCAGTTGTATTGTTAGATGCATTATCAAGTGTAAATGAAATGATTTTATCAGAAATACCAAACTCACGAATAACAGGCATAATCGCATTAGCAATAACAACACCAGTATGACCAAAAGCTAACAATTTAAAACTGATAATCATCTTATGAATAGTATAGTCGTTGTCTACATAATGTGCCGTAACACATATGTAGGATAACCCCCATTTCGTTGTCCATATGTCGGACGTTAAAGCTATCCTAGATGTTAAGGCCGTAAAAGTTTGAATCATTTTAGCTTTGCCAGCTTCAAAAGCTGCCATAACATCTCTTCTAAGTGTGTTTCTAGGCACCTTTTTAAATGCGGGGTTTAGTGCTAATTGGTTAAAACGTTCTACTGAGGTGCTTTCCCCATAACTTAAAGGTAATTCTTGGCATAGAACTAGTCTAGCCATCTCCTTTCGCATTGTATCAGAAGAAAACGAAAAAGCAGACAGTGAGCTAGAATTAGCTGTTAAGTTTAACGTTGTTTGTCTAGCCTCTATTTTTTATGTGCTTCTGTGTGTCTTTTTAGATGTGTTGTGCCATCTTTGGTTGCGCAATTGAAATCTGATCTACAGATTTTGCAAAAGGCCCTGTGTCCTTTTCCAGGCACTGTTTCGAGTGAATAGTTATCCCAAATAGCAAATTTCTGTTTTCTGGTTTGGGTTGCTTGTGAAGCAGTGGGGCCAGCAGTAGTAGAAGGAGTTGAAGTGTGTGCAGAAGCAGAAAATCCTTGTGTACCCACTATGAGGCTATTACTATCGTTCCATTCTTGTTGTTCATTTGGAGTCATTTCCGGAAAGTCCGGTGTTTTAATAGGGTTGTTCAGCAAATTTTGAAAAAAACCATATTCTTCAGTGTTAAAATTAGCGGTAACAGATCTACATGGTTGTTTGATCCGGCCATTATGCTAATTTAATAATAAAAGGAACCTGATTGCAGATAGAGCCGTAGTGAGGTAGCAGTCTAGCAGCTGATCGGATCCCTGAGTCGGTTGTAGGAGACAGAGCTTGAAAGTTGAGATGCGGAAGTGTAGAGGTAGCAGCCATATCTTGAGAGCGCCGTGAGATGAGAGCAATAGCTTGAGATTATAGAAAAATTTGAGAGTAGAGAATTTTAGAATTGTGAAGAAATTGGTATGAATGGATGTGGTATTTATAGGATTTCTTAAGGCCAAAAAGACCAAAACAACCCTCCAATATGACCATTTTATGGCTGTTGGGGCTGTTTTTTGGTCATTTTGGCCAAAATGACCAAACTACCCCCCCCCCCCCAATTTTGCTGTTTATAGCTGTTGGGGGGGTATTTTGGTCAAAAAGACCAAAACCCCCCCAAACAGCCATAAAATGGCTGTTGGGAAGGGGGACAGGTTGGGCGGGCCGGGTGGGCCGAGGGCGGGGAAAATGCCCGGCCCGGGTTGACCGGGCCGGGCCGGGCCGGCCCGAAGTCTGGGCCGGGCGGGCCGAGCTCCGGGCTCCGGGCCAACGGGCCATTTGGCCACCTTGACCTGCAGCCCTGGCGGCGGGTTTCAACCCACACACAAACCTGTCGATCGAAGTCCATAGCCCTGGCTGCGAGCCTCGACCCACACAACAACAAATTCCTCTTTGCATGCCAAAGCCTGCAACCCTTGTTGTGGGTCTCGGCCCATTAAAAAAGAGAGAGGAAATTTTTGTGGGCCGAAGCCTGCTGCCTTTGCTGTGAGCCTCGGCCCACAACAAAAAAAGAAAGAAAGAAAAATACTGGCGGGATGACGCCCACATCACTTGCTACGGGCCTCGGCCCCCAAATAAAAAAAGAGAAAAAGAAGAAGAAGAAAGGGGGAGTGGATAGAAATAAAATAAAATAAACATAAATGAAGGGATATTACTCAATTTTCAAATTTTTTCTTAACCAAATCCCATTACCAATTCCCATAAAAAATTTCCAGCATAATTCCTTACTTTGATGCCTATTTTAGAATCATGTTCAAATTCTATATATCACATATTATAGGATATGTTTCTAGGGATGTTTTCTTATCATTATAAGCCTTTACTTAATAATTATGAGGATCTTGTGACCGCTCTGTCGTTAGTTATCTAACCTAACAGTATATGACGTTGCCTCGTGGTCCAATTAATTGTTAATCTTGAAAAAAATTATATTTCCATATCTCTGTCTGATATGTGAGGCAAAGGTTTTGAGCACATTTTTTGCATGAATTTCTATATTGTGGTTTTGGATCGGCTTTAGTCCCACTTTTATTTTTCTGCACCTTTCTGTTTTTTATGAAAGAAAAATATGGTGATGAATATAATGCAATGCCCAAGACCGATTGTTACTTCCTTGAAGGCAAAAGCCACCCCTGAAGAAGAAGCTTTTTATGGGACCTATATGATTTTCAAAGTTGTACTTTCTTATTTATATAAAAGGGATTATATAATTTGGACTGTGGACATTATGTATTTTTTGGTTGACTGGCCGATCTACATAATTAGACTACTTGCTTTATAATTATTATGCATGACATGTTTTATCATTTTCATACATTGATATCTGATCATGCAATTGTGCTTACAAATAAATGTGAATATGATTAATGGCACACATTGTAATTATTGTTTTCAAAATTTAAATAATTATTATTTATATTGGCAATTGGACCTGAAGTTCAACTGACATGTTAACACCCTTCTTCCAATATAAAATACAAAACTGAGAATGCGAAAGTCATCTTTACCATCTCCTAGAAACAAGTCTTAAAGATGAGCATCTCACGGTAAATAGATCCCACAAGATCTATGGTCTAATTATAGACCGATATGGACACCAAAAGGATTTCATATCACCGCTAAATCCTTTTTAAGTGATCTCACCTCATGATGCAGGATTCTTGAATCTAGCCATGCGCAATAATTCTATTTTGAAAAATAATAATAAGATCACTCCTGAAGTCGTGACTTGACAGAATAAGTGAGAGATATATGCCATGCATGAGAATCGTGCCCTTATATTTGTCCATCCTGAGCCATGTTTCTTCTTCCACAGCTGAAAAAGAAAAATAAAAACTAGAAGAATAGAAACAGAGGAAGCTCGCACCTTAGTATCTGTCTCCTTAGTGATGCTAATGTTTCTTCTTCCAGAAAAATTTATAAACTGAAATATAGAAAAATAGGGAGCTCGCGCCTTTGTATTTGTCTCCTAAGTGAGGCTAATGTTTCTTCTTTCTGGAAAAATTTATAAAAGTGTAAAAATGGAAACATGGGGAGGATAGAACCTACAAGGACCAATAAAAGAAAGGTAAATGGAAGATAAAGTATACCTCGAAGAGAAATAGTAATGGATAAGTCCCAGAAGGCCTGGAAAGACTCATATTGCTATCGCAGTATGCAAGGTTATAGGTCTATTGCCAAGGCAAATTGCATGATATATAAAGCTAATCTAAAGACGAAAGATGAAATAAATCTAACAATTGTATACTTGGCTATTCTTCGAGCACATATAGATTTTGAAAACAATAATGTACTTAACTAATTGCTAAAATATAATTGTCAAGCATATTTTTCTCTACATGCTGTAGGTTGTAGTAAACATACTTTTATGTATTGATCTTTTTCTTATATGGCATAGTTTGACATAAATTGTTATGTTTTTTTATGTATTGTATTATATTGCAATTAAATGGTTATACTTTGCAATAAGTTTGACTCATTTCACTAAGAGAACTTGTTAAACAATATTGGATAATTCTACCATCCACGAGACCTTTCGCGATGTAAGCTATCAAAATCATCGTACCCTAATGATAGTCCCAAAGCACTATCTTAGGTTATCGGCCTTGAGGATCAAGCATTGTAAATATGTAAACTCCTGAACAAAATATGAGGATGTCATGTACTCTCAGAAATCATGAAAGGAAACCTACTAAGTTTCCATGGATATTTGTCAAAACGAAATCCCTAAATGATAAAAAAATAATTACCGAATATTTGTATGTAATGACTCAAGAAAAATAATGATCTGAAGACCATACCTGAGCGTTTGAATGGACTTTCAGAAGGCCCATATCATACAAAATTTGAGGAGAGGAAGCAAATTTAACGGAGCACAAAAGTGCCCAGACTCATCCAAATTTCTATTTTGGCATGATGACTTGGCCACCCCGGATCGTGATAATGCATCGCATTGTATCCCAAACCTACGGAAATAATCTAAATGACAAGAAGATTCTTCAGAAGAAGTGAGTTTCCATGTCCCCCCTATTATAAGGAAAAATTAGTTACGAGATCATCTCCACTAAAAGTGGACAATGTATCTCAAAGCTTCCTGGAAAAAATTCAAGGAGATATATTTATGAAACTATCTCCACGAAATATGAGATAATGAAATTTTTGAGTTTCTTGAGAGTACTTGAGGGCTTTTTGTGGACTAATCCACTCCCTAAGAAAGGACAGATAAAGTACTTTACCATACTTATCGATATATTCTCTAAATGGTCATAAGTAAGCTTATTATCCAGCCGCAGACTAGATTTTCCAAAGACATTAGGAAAAATTAACAAATTACAGGTACATTGGATAATACTGTGAAATTAATCTACAAATTGAATAATAATTGAACACCCTGAAGCTCGTGTTCACACCCAAAATGGGTTGGATGAGTCGATTACTAAAAAGACTCCAATGGATTACTTATCCATTGTTAATAAAATTCGAGTTGTTGGTCATTGCATGAGGCCATGCTATTTTGCATGTAGCATCTTTGATTCGTCTTAGGCCCTGAAGGCGTCAGATCCTCCGATGCAATTAATGTAAAGTTTAACACTGACATCCTATTTCAGGATATTTGGATGCACTACAAATATCCATATAGCATTACTACAGAGAATAAAATTAGGACCTCAATGCAATCTTGGGATATATTAATGACCAAATTGGTATTATCAGTGATTTGGGTTGACGTGGACTCATCCATCGAGATGGAGTCTTGTCAGCTACTTGAAGTGGGACCTCGGTTGGTGGAACCATGATCAATGAAGGTTGAGCTTAGAATGCCGATGAAGCTCGATCGATCTCACGGTTGAGCTTGACAACTGTTCGTCCTTCCTATTAGGTCTAGCCTCAAACAACGATTGTTTGGGACGATCGTTCGTCCGACTTACCGGGTCGATACTCAATCTTCTTGCACCATAAATGAATGTCAGGGGGTCAGATCTGGGTTCCGACCCAAATCCCCTTTGATGCTTAAGTTACAATGGACTTAAGATGATGGCATGGGGCTGTCGAGATTGATCCAAGGGGATTCGTTCCGAGTCAGTCACCACAAGCGTTTGGAGGAAGAAATATGTAAGTGAGATAAGGTATCCGAGTACCTAGGATTTCGTACCTTTGGAATTTGAATATTCTTCTATTGTTCTTTCACTTATTTATAGTTGTTGATCATCTTTGTTAATGCATAAAGTCTCTTCAATTACTTTGGCAGGTTCTTCTCTGGGATTGCCGATAACGGTTTTACTCAGTTTAATTAACCAATCCCACAAAATCAGTGGGACTCCAACGGGCGGATGAGCTGTTTCATTGACTAAGTATCAGCTCATCCTCGGTGGCAGCCTCTTAGGTTATTGGGCCGTGGTTTACTCACTTTAATGGGCTTCACATTTATCTCACCGCTTCGTGGGCCGTTTCAGTGTATAAACAATGGCACACATCATTCGTGCTCAAAAGAGACATTGATTGAGACTAAATGATGTGTAACCACATTAAATGGGCATGGCAGTCGAAGCAGGCATGTTTGGTTTTTGCGGCCAAACCCCTTCATCTCTTGTTTTAATCCTCGCCTTATATTGAGCTTTGAAACTTCTGTCGCTTCAAACTTAGACACATGTCATTCATCGGGCGGCCAGACTTGGTTCGGATCTGGTTTTCTGATATAAAGGGAAAAGAGAAAATGAAGAAACTAATCTTCTTCGTCTCCAAACTCTAGAAAACCTACTCTTGCCTTTGATTCCTTCGATGCTCATCAGATCTTGCTAAGGTAGTTTCCCTTTTCCATTTGGGCTCTTTTTAGGTCCTTCGACTATGTGGCGACCTTTGAAGATCAGAGAGCCATCTCCATCTGAAATCTTGCAGCGTCTTCGACCTTCCCAGTACATCCTAGTTCCTAGAATAGGGAAGGGACTCCTCATAGAACCTCGATATCTTATTCATCAGTCCAATGATTTGCCCACTACGCCTGATTCACCGACCGTGCCTCAGGAGATTCTGGGCATGGCGCCAGAGCTTTCTTTCGATCTGACCGCCAAGATCCGGTCAGATTATCTTTCTACTCCTTCTAAGCTTAGGATTCCAGATTTGAATGAGAGAATTTGCTTCCCTCGAAGAGACGAAGTTGGAGTATATTTGAAAATTTTCCTCTTTGGTCTTTGCTTTCCTCTTCAACCCATTGTTGTATAGATTTTGAGGTTTTTAGAATTTCCCCTCTGTCGACTTGCACCTCCTGCTATTGCTCATATAGTCTGCTTTACTAAGCATTGCGAGCTTTATGGAGTGAAGCCATCCATTCGGCTGTTTAGGCACTTCTTTCAGGTAGAGATTGACTCTTGAGCGATATGGTATCACATCGTGGCTCGTAAAGGAAGAGAACTTATTTGCGATCTCCCTAGGTTCAACCATAATTGGGAGGATACCATTGTATTCATTTTTCCGCAAAACACGTGAACGCTCCTCACCAATTGGAGTACTCCTAGTTCTGACATTTTCAAAGAGTTGAGAATGTCTTCTGGTGAGGCTAAGGCAGCCAAAATTTTGTTAAGTCGACCGTTAAGTGAGAGGTCGACTGCCTTTCTATTGGATGATCATCTGATGAAGATTGTTTTGTGGAATCCGAGTAATGCATACTGCTTCAGTGCACCTTACACAACCACTTACTTTAATTGTATTACTCATTTGCAGAAATGGCTGGAGGGAACCTCGAGAAATTGCCTCGAGAGATGCATAAGCTTCGTCAGGAACAACGAAGTAAGATGGAGGAGGATAACACAGCTGCTCGAACTTCCTCTGTTTATAGGCATAGCTCTTCTGAAGAAGGAAGAGAAATTGGGACGATCTTTGGGCCGTCAATTCGTCCTTCCCTGCTATCGATTGTCAGCCTATGCACTGTTAGCATAGGCCAACCCATGTTTCCAGTCCAAGCCCCAGAGGTTCTTGTTCCAATCGTCCCTCCGATTTCCATAGACCCAATACCTTCTGAGTCTTTACTTTAGAAGAGGGGTCTCACCATAGCTGGTAAAGGGAATGTTGAAAAGAAAGGCATGGTCGAATATGTTGCCTCTCTGACTTCTGCTTTAGAAAAGGGAGTTGCACCCTCGTCCATCGTAATTCAGACACATGGTACTATTTCTCAAGATTCTCACATCCTGTCTGTGCCTCCTCCGAGTCAACCCAAGGATATATGGCCATGGGGTGGGGTTAACGCGCCAACTCCCTTGACGGGTCACATACCTTCAGAATACGAGATGGCTTTATTGCTGAACCAGCATCCTCTGGCCTCACAAGAGATGATCGGGAGGAGCATTACCAGCTTGAATTTATCGTTTAGCAAGAGGAATCCACCTTTTTGGATTTTGGGACGACTGCTCGTCTAGTGGAGAATTCCATCATTTCTCACGATTATGAGGTCCTTCGGGGAATGGATTATGAAATATTAGCCAACTTCATTGTTGGTTGTGGCTATCAGGTTAGTCACCAATTCTTTCATTTCTTCTTCATGTCATCTAATTGTCTGACTCAAGTTTTGCTTAGCAATCTGCATTTGGGGAAGAGCTTCGTCATCAGACCGCGGAGACGACCGATGCAAACGCTCAACTCAATTTTGAATGTCACAGAGTGGACACAGTTAATAAAAGAGCCTTAGAACTTGAAGCTCTGAATAAAAAGCTGGAGGATGATTTAGATAAAACACCGGATGCTAAATCAAAAGATGAACGGGCACTGTCCGAGTATAGGGACAATATTACCTCGTTATTTGACGCAAAGAAAGCTGATGAGTCTATATACAAAGCCGCTGAGGCTTAATGGGAGAATGAAAAGTTCGAGTTACATGCTCGTATTGTGGATTTGAATGCTCGACAGCTTTAGATGATGCCATAAGGGCCAAACTTTCCCATGCTTTGAAGGATTTCCTCGCCCCAAATGGTGGTAGCACCTCATAGAGTGTAGAACTTTAATGTTTAATAAAGTTTTGATATAATCAACCACGGTGTATGTGATAACTTCTTTTTATTTTCCGTATTCTTCGCGTATATTCCCCCTCAACGATTCTATGTCTAGCTTGGAAAAATAGCTAAGATTGAATCGTTGAATATTTAGCGTAAGTGCATTCGGTTTAGTCGTAACGATTCCAAATACTGCATCTTACTTGTAGAGACGAGAAGTTCGAGAATGCAGCTTCATGACATCTGTTCAAGTAGAAGGGTAAGTCGACGAGAAGGTGAGTCGTTCGGTTGCGAGGGACGTGGCCCCTTCTACTTATGACCGACGATGACGAGGGTCGTTCGGTTGCGAGGGACAAGGCCCTTTCGACTTACGACCAACGATAACGAGGGTCATTTGGTTGCGAGGGGTATGCCCCCCGACTTTCGACTGACAACTAGGTAGATCATTCGATTGCGAGGGGTGTGGCCCCTTCGACTTATGGCGTACGATGACAAGGGTCGTTCGATTACAATGGGCGAAGCCCTTCGACTTACGGTTGATGACTACAAGGGTCGTTTGGTTGCGAGGGGCATGGCTCCTTCGACTTACGGTCAACAACTAGGTAGGTCGTTCGATTGCAAGGGGCATAGCCCCTTCGACTTATGGTCGATGATGACAAGGGTCATTTGGTTGCGAGGGGTGAGGTCTCTTCGACTTACAACTGACAAATACGAGGGTCGTTCGATTACGAGTGGCATGGCTACGACTTATGGCCGATGACATAGAAGGTCGTACGGTTGTGAGGGGCATGACCCCTTCGACTTATGGTCGACGACGACAAGGGTCATTTGGTTGTGAGGGACTAGGCCCCTTCGACTTACGGCCAATGAATACGAGAGTCGTTTGGTTGCGAGAGGCGATGTCCCTTTGACTTACGACCGATGAATACGAGGGTCGTTTAGTTACGAGGGGTGAGTACCTTCGACTTATGGCCGATGAATACGAGGGTCGTTCGGTTGCGTGGGGTAACGCCCCTTCGACTTATCGCTGATGACTACGAGGGTTGTTCAGTTGCATAGAACGAGGCCCATTTGACTTACGGCCGATGACTAGGTAGGTCGTTCGGTTGCAAAGAGCGTGGCCCATTCGACTTATAGCTGACGAAGACAAGGGTAATTCGGTTGCAAGGGACGATGCCACTTTAACTTACGATCAACGACTACGAGGGTCGTTCGATTGTGAGTGGTGTGGCTCCTTCGACTTACGGACGATGACTACGAGGGTCGTTCGGTTGTTCGGTGCCCATTCAACTTATGGCTGACGACTACGATGGTCTGCTTAGAAAAAAGATTGTTAACCTCATATTATGATGCATTCATAAGCTCAGAAAGTACAAATATAGATAATAATTAATACAACTCACTATCTTTGTTTGTGTGATCATTGATAATAATTTCGCAAATGCTCGGTATTCCAGGGATAAGGAAGCTTCATGTCATCCATTGTGGAGAGTAGATAAGTGGTTGGGCCGAGGATATTAATCACTTTGTAGGGGCCCTCCTATTTCGTGGCAAGCTTTCCCTGTTTAACAATCTCGGGGGAGAAAATAGCCTTTTGTAGCACTAGGTCACCTATGCGGAAGCTCTGCCATTGAACGTTGGAGTTGTAGTAGCGGGCTAAACATCCCTTCTGCTCGATGAGGGCAGCAAGATCTCGTTCTCTAACCTCGTCGAGTAATTACAAGTTGAGCTCGAGCCTTTCTGAGTTTCTTTTTGTCGACATACAGGAGGCAGATAGGCTGTTCAACTGGAATGACCTCTTCATATCTGGAGATAAGCATGTAATGTGTCTTCCCTATCGAGGCTTTGTGAGTTGTCCTGTACGACAATAATATTCCAGGGAGCTCCTCTTGTCACGCGCCTTTGGCCTCTCCTACTCTCTTTCGTAAGGGATTGAGGATGCACTTGTTAGCTGCCTTTGCCAAACTATTGGACTGAGGATGGGCCACAGAAGCAAAGCGTAACTTGATCTTCAACTCGAAATAGAATTTCCTGAAGCTAGCGCTCTCAAATTATGTCCCATTGTTTGTTATGATGGAATGAGGGATGCCAAATCGACAGAGGACCGACTTCCACACAAAGTTCCTAACCTCCTTCCAAGTGATGCTGGCCAGGGGCGCTGCTTCGATCCACTTAGTAAAGTAGTCGACCGCTACGATCAAGAATTTCTGTTGACCACTTGCTTGTGTGAACGGACCGAGGATGTCCAATCCCCATTTCGTGAAAGGAACTGGACTGACGACGGGGACTAGGTTAATCAAAGGGGCTGAGCTATGTTTTGTGAACTGTAAGCGGAGCACTTTCGCACATACTCGGTCGCCTCCCTGAACATAATTGGCCAAAAGTAGCCTTGCCTCTGGGCTTTCAAAACTAACGCCTTTGCTCCACAATGATTTCCACAATCAACTTCGTGAATCTCTTGAATCACATAGTGCACTTCCTACGGAGCCAAGCATTTGAGGTAATGAAATGTGTCGTACCTGGTCAATCTCCTTCTGTGCAACGAGCCTTCGAACAAACCAAACTGGTAGGCCTTTCGTTCCAGCTTTCTTGCTTCTGCTAGATCGGTTGGTTTCTCCCCAGTATTGAGATACTTGACTATGGGATCCATTCAAGTGACTCCTTGGTCGATACACATCAGCTCTTCTTCAAGTGCACTTGGGTGTTGGAGATGCTGCATGTGCACAGTTTGCCCTAACCCCGTTGGTGAAGATGAGGCAAGCTTAGATAGGGCATCAGCTCGGTGGTTCTTTGATCATGGTATATAATGGATCTTTACTCACTTGAACTTGGTCAGCTCAGCTTTAGCAATATACATGTAATTCTGCATCGTCTCTTCTCGAGCCTCGTAACCTCCATTCAATTGGTGGACTATCAAGTTGGAGTCACGGTGGAGGTGAATCACCTTTGCCCCCCAACGCTTAAGCCAACTTGAGCCCATTGATGGTAGCTTCATACTCTATCTCATTATTTGTGGTTTGGAAGTGAAACCGAAGAGCATACTCGAGTATATGTCCCCCAGGTATTTGGATGATTATACCCGCTTCACTTCTGGTTCGGGTTGTTGAGCCATCTACTTACATGATGCATGTCCCTTCCTCTCTCTCCATGCGGCTGTTGAGGAGTCGATACCTATCGAGGGAGAAGAATGAAGGGTGAGTTGTAAGTTAGCAACTTGTACCTTTGCTGGTGGGTTGTCATCACAAGTGAATTCGACGATGAAGTTCGCTAGGGCTTGTCCTTTAATGGCAGTCCTTGGCTTGTATTGGATATCGAATTCACTCAGTTCGACCTCTACTTAGTCATTCTCCCTGATTGATCAAGCCTCTTTAGAGTTTCCTTCAAGGGGGTATCGATGAGGACCAGAATGGTGTTTGCTTGAAAATAGGGTCGAAGCCTCCTTACTGAGTGGACCAGAACAAATGCTAGCTTCTCTATTCTGGAGTAGTTAACTTCAGTGCCTCGGAGGACCTAACTCACATAGTAGATTGGTTGTTGTACTCCAGAATCTTCCTTGGCGAGGGATGAGCTTATAGCCTCCATGGTGGTGGCTAAATAGATAATCAGTTGGTCACCATCATCAGGCTTAGTTAGTAGTGGTGGACTGCGGAGGTAATCCTTCAGCTCCGAGAAAGCCTTCTTGCAAGATACATCCCAGTCGATGGTCTTTTTGTCCTTCGAGATTGATGCTATCGCTTTCCTTAACACCTTGAAGAAAGGTCATGACTGTTTGGCTGATTTTGACAGAAATCGACCTAGAGCCGATATCCTTACATTCAATCTTTGGAGCTCTCTGATGGTGGTGGGATCCTTCATCCCTACTACCACCGCGACATTGTCGAGGTTGGCCTCGATTCCTTGGGTTGTCAATATGAACATGAGGAACTTCTCAGATCGATCCCCAAAAGTACACTTGACAGGGTTCAATCGGAGGTTGTACCGACAAATCTCTGCAAAAGTCTCTTGGAAATCTGCGATATGATCCGTTGGCTTCTTTGACTTAATCAGCATATCATCAACATAGACCTCCAAGTTCCGCCCAATTTGAGCCTTGAAGGCCTTGTTCATCATATGTTGATATGTCGTCCCTACATTCTTCAAACCAAATGGCATTTTACTATAACAAAAATACCTCGATCTATAATGAAGGAAGTATTTTCTCGTCTTCATGTGCCATTTGCATCTGGTTGTAGCCCGAGAAAGCATCCATGAAGCTCAAAAGCTCTGAGACAAAGGCATTTTCGACTAGATGGTCGATCCGAGGTAAAGGATAACTATCCTTCGGGCATGCTTTGTTGAGGTTGCTAAAGTCGACACACATTCTCTATTTGCTGTTGGATTTCTTCACCATGACCCTATTGGATAGCCACTCAGGATATTGGACCATTACCACATTAGATAGCCACTCAGGATATTGGACCTCCTGAATGAAACCAGCTGCTAGAAGCCAATCTACTTCTTCGATGGTGGCCTCATCTTGTTGCCCCATATATTCCTCTTCTTTTGTTTCATGGGCTGGAAAGTCGAGTCGATGTTCAACCTATGAGAGATCACTTGAGGGTCGATACCTGGCATGTCATCGGGGGACCATGCGAAAATGTCAACATTTTCCATCAGGAAAGTGATTAATGGTACCCTTAGGTCGAAAGGGAGCATCGACCCAATGGAAACAGTTTTCCTTCCTCTTCAGAGATTTTGATGTTCTCTGTTTCTTTGATCACTATGGGTCGTCAGTCTTCATGATTGTCCTTATTGCCGCTGAGATCATTTGGATCTGATTGGTCTACCCTTCTCAATGTGGTGGATAACAGATAACATGATCGGGCCTACATCTGATTCCCTTTCACCTTTCCCACTCCCTCTGGAGTCTGGAACTTGATCATCTGGTGGACCATCGAGATCAGCGCCTCTACTAAGTTGAGAAGTTGTCTACTGATGATTCCGTTATAGGTAGGACGCCTGCTACCGAAGCAGAATGCCATGTGAAAACCATAAGTGGTCCTGGACAATCCCTCAATTCTCATAAAGCCAATCCCATCCTTTCCAACGTGGTGAAGAAAAGCATATCACACGAGCTCTTGGTGTCGATGAGTAATCTCTTCACCGCCACCATGTCGATGGTGCCACTGATGACAACGTCATCGTCATGTGATAGCTTCACACCCTCCAAATCCTCATCAGAGAAGGATATTGGAGGTGTTGAGTATCTAAGGCACTTCTTTCCTACCGAGACTGTCATCAACCTCCCAGCATATGAAGTTTGACGTGAGGTCGATAACTCTGGAAGTGAAGGACCTCCAAATATCATGTCCATGACATTAGTATTGGGAGATTCCAATATGTTCTCTTCGGTTGTTGTTGGGTGAGTCGACATTATCGAAGTGAATGAATGGCAGGGATGTTGACTCAGTTTCCAATAGACAGCGCCAACTGTTAATGACAAAATTGGAATCAACAATTATTTGGGTTGATGTGGACTCCTTTATCAAGATGGAGCCTTGTCAGCTACTTGAAACCCTCGGTTGGTAGAACCAGGATCAACAAAGGTTGAGCTTATCGAGGAAGCTCGATCGATCTCACAGTCGAGCTTGACGACCGTTCGTCCTTCCTATTAGGTCGAGCCTCGAACAACGATTGTTTGGGATAATCATTCGTCCGATTTGACGGGTCGAGCCTCAATCTTCCTGCACCATAAATGAACGTCAGGGGGGTCAGATATGTGTTCCAATCCAAATCCCCTTCGATGCTTAAGTTACAATGGACTTAAGATAACGGCATGGGGTTGTCAAGATTGATCCAAGGGGATTCGTCCCGAGTCAGTCACCACAAGCGTTTGGAGAAGAAATATGTGAGAGTAAAGAGATAAGTTATCAGAGTACCTAGGGTTTCGTACCTCTAAAATCTAAAACCTTCTTCTGTTGTTCTTTCACCTATTTATATTTTTCGATCATCTTTGTTAATGCATATCGGCTCTTTAATTACGGTGGCGGGATCTTCTCCACGATTGCAGATAACGGCTGCCCATTTACTCGGTTTAATTAACCAATCCCACAGAATCAGTAGGACTCCAACAGGTGGATGAGCTATTTCTTTGACTAAGTATCAGCTCATCCTCGGTGGCGGGCTCTTGGGTTATTGGGCCATGGTTTACTCACTTTAATGGGCTTCACATTTATCTCCCTGCTTCGTGGGCCATTTTCGTGTATCAACAGGATCTATATCGGGTTTGATTCACTCTAAATAAATAGATGCCTTATACCCCCAAACGGGGGAGGCGTTAAAATCACGTCTTAAAATCTTTGCATTGATGTCCACATTCCCAGCACTAGGCTTAAAATCGGTTGAAGCATGATGATCCACTGACCATTTAAAATACCAAAAACAAAAATAAAAATTTATGATCTAAGAATTATGAAATGTGAAATGAGATCTTGAAAACCATCTACATTTAAGAAAACTATTCAACAATTAACGAACATAGTTAATGACAACACGAAAATTGTCAAACCACACATCCCTACTGCTAATACTCCAGCTAAGATTGACATTCCTGAATGTGGATGCAATCCACCATTACCAGAAGTGGCTGCTCCTCAATTCAAAATAGGCAGACCACCAGGCTTCACAGATAAAGTTCACAGAAAGAGGAAAACTCCTGGAGGCCCTGCGACAATACCACCACAGGATAATGAAATCATGTCCATACCCTCACCCCTCCCAGAACCTCCAAAATAGGAGAACCCGAGAGAAATTGAAATATCTTTAAATTTTGTACGTACTGAGGAGGTATTGGATAGAAAGAAACAATTGTCGACAATATATTCATGTTTCATATTACCACTTACATTGCAAAAGCAATGATATTTATATAATATCGATCCACACTCCATTGCTAAAATGCAGATGTAGAGATTGACCAATGTGTAACAAGACAATAAAAGTTGAGCTGGACTCTCTTATGAGACATGAAGTGTTCGGACCTGAAGTCCAAACACCAAAAGGTATCTAACCTGTGGGCATACTGAGTATTGTATAAATATGAATATAAGCATGAACTCGTATGCTATAAGGTACATCCAATATCTCAAGATATTTTTTTCACTGAAACTGGGGAATAAATAAGTAAAATGAGCTTGACTCACCTATATAAATGATGCATCAGACTCCCTGGTTATAGTTGCGAATACGTTGCGATTTGACAAAAGGTAATTTTAGATATGCTGCTATTGGATATTGTGACAGCATACCTCTATGAATACCTTGATAAATATACATTCCCCATTTCCTTAAATGCCTGAATAGAATTCGGGACATCTATTCTATTGAATAAGTAATAAAATATTAAACAACCAAGTGAATACCTTGACAAAGCAAGGAGTCCTACTAAAGGTTGTCTTTGTATCTTTATAAGAACAAAGTACATGATTTGAGATCATAGTTGTAAACGACTTACATATCATCGGATCTCTTGAAGAGAAAACCGAAATATCTGTTCTAGCCTGACTATCAAATATGTTATGAAAGACCTAGGCAAAATAAAGATATGTCATGGATCACTGATTTATTTTCTAAAAGATGAAATCCTGTTACGTACATTAGACTTCATACACCCAAAGTGTGCTGAAGAATTTACATAATGACCACTGTCATTCACTGATTACACATACGATAGTACGTTCACTAGATGTACATAAAGATCCCTTCCGTCATCTGGATGAGGGGGATATCTAATTTCCTGAAGTCCCGTATCGAAGTGCAAATGGAGCACTTACCTCCGTGGCTAACCGCAGGCATCCCGATATAGCAATTGTAGTAAATCTACTAGCCAGATACAATGATACGCCTACATAGAGCTATTGGATTGGAGTTAAGCATCTTCAACGCACCTCCAAGGGTCAATATATTTGGTCTTACATTATAAGAAAGGATAATTGTTTCTGTTTTAAAATTTGTAAACCTCAAGCGCACAGCTGTCGTCATAGCGCTAACGGGTCGTCCGAAGGGAGGTTGATTGATCGAGTACTAGCTCGATCTTGGGTCATTGCTAGCTAAGTGAATCGAGTGAACGTGACGTGATTTATAGAGATTTAACGATGGTATGAAATGTGAATAATGAATACAATCGCGAATTGGGCAATCAATAGAACAATGAAATATAATAAAAGAACATCAATCAATAGCAAATAATAAAGAAAAACATATAGAATAGAGTAAGAAAAACTTATCTCATTGAATAGCAAACAAGAGTTGTCAATTCTTATATAAAATCCAAGAGGAAGCATCCAAAATCCTAATCTAAATTAACCATACTCCTAAAACTGGAAGAAAACATGAAAAATGGGAAGAAAATGAGCTAGGGCATGGCTCTCCTCTCACTGGTGGTGCCCCTAAAGGCTTAAATACAATCCCAAAACCTAATGGGTTCACTCCAGACCCGATTCCAAATGACCGTTTGGGCCAAACAATGTGATCGCATCATTTGGCCTAAGTTACGCACTTCTGCAGGCTGTGGAGATCCGTGAATGACGCGGCCATTTGGAAATTCCAAACGGCCGTGTCGCCATAAGCGCTACTACTGGCCTCATCAAAGATAGGAGACGACATGGTGGTGTGAAGAGTTCACATGGCCGTGTCGTCACAGCTCTCTTCTTCAGAAGGATCACATGACCGACCAAACAGGCGTGTGGTCTTTGATTGTGGCTTCAGTTTCTTCTACTCTCGGGGCGACACGGTTGTGTGAAGAGTTTCACACGAACGTGTCATATGCCTTGCTCTTCTTGGTAGGATGACCCACGCGGCCATCCAAACGACCGTGTGGGGGTTTTTGGGGGGTCCTTGGCTGTATCTTCTCACATGGTGGTGTGAGGCATCTCACACGGCCGTGTGAGGTGCCTCTGTTGCTCATCTAATCTCACTAATACTCCTATATCTTCATCAAATTGAGCTCCATGCGTCGTTTATTGCTCCAAAAGTCCATGTTCTCACTCTTTTGGTCCAAAAATCCACAATCTCGCCTAAAACACATCAGAGAGACCAAAAACATAAAAAGGAATAAAAAGCAGGGAAAACGACATGGAAAGCGTGGCAAAGTGGCAAGAAATATGAGAGAAAAGTATGCAAAAAATATATTTAAAAATCACCTATCAAAATCCCCCAAGCTAAACTCTTCCTCGTCCTCAAGGACGACGAAGAAAGAGTAGAGAGTGGGGTGTGCAATCAAGCATGCATGTGATGACATGAGTTTTGAGAATTTCATAAAATCGAGCGTATATACATAGACAAATGGAAATATCAAATTCATGGAAATCTAAAACGTCAATTCCTCTCTATTGTTTAGAATGTAATCCTAGGATGTGGTTTTTAGCTCGAATTGTTAAATAATATACTTAGCTATGATCATGCTCAAATCCTAAGATATTTCCTCTAACCTATCCTTAGGTCAAAAACAAAAGGGTTTAAGTAATGTGATGGTTGATGAAAGGATAAGTCTGGGATAATGGGTTATTGGCCTATCGAGAAAATGGCTCTCACAACATGTCAACTTTCCATGATTCGTGAAATCGAAATCTTATTCATGCTTCCAAATCTTTCTTCTTTTCTTTTTTTTCATTTGGATTCTAATTGGTTCGTGCAAGGAACATTAGGTCGATGACTCCCAGGTCAGATGACCTTAGGGCATCAGGCTAAAAGGACCGCTCAGACTACTAGCTCAAACCAATTATAATCTCTTGTTCCAACACTCCTCCAAGCTAAACCTTTCGGTGTGAGGCCCCAATGATTCCTGTGTCGTAGGGATCTGGCTACTCGCTGTCGCTGGGAGAATGGTGCATGTCTTATTCTTTTTCTCATATATACACAAATTTTTTCTTTTTTTAAAGGCATGAATATATAAAGCGATATCACTCCTCAGTATTAGTTAGTATGTTGTTATCCAGGTCTCGATGGGTTACAATCCATTATACTCAACTATCAATTCTACGGTCCATGCATAAAATGGATCCCTAGTTCAACCTAGGTCGGTTTCAAGTACTACTATCCTAGAGATTGTGAGAATAATCATAACGATTAAATGGGATCTGAAACTAAAAATGTGTCCGAATCATATATTCAGATCGATATCGAATAAATCGAGCGTAAAAGATAGAAAAATGAAATTACATTAGATAAACCACACATATAAAGCTCGATTACAGAAAATTATAAAATGTGTATGTACAAATGAAGCAGGGAAAATGCAGGATGAATGATGTGATGCATGTCCATATTTTCTATGTTTTTATCGCATATTTCCATATCATTTCGATCGCCTAAAGTTCACATTTTTATATTCTATCGCGCTTTTCACGATATATTTGATTCTTGCGAAATTTTTTGGATTTTCAGGAACTTCGGTGCGATTCGGACCGACAACGATGATGGACATAGATATTGAAAGCCGGAGCTTATGTAACCATTCTCGACGACTCATAGGAGCTGAGGAAAGAAGAAGGAAGAAGGAGAGAAGAGAAGGAACAAAGAAAGAGAGAAGGAAAGAAGAGGGCAACGAATGAAGAGAGGAGGAGAGAATTTCCAGGTCGCTCGATCGAGCGTTCCATACGCTCGACTGAGTTGTGATCTTGTATTGAGGGGGAAATTTACAAGGGGCCACTCAACCAAGCGACCCTCTGCAGACGACCCCCGATTTGGCCTTGGGGCTCCCTGCCTTCAACGCTGGGTCGAGTGGCTTCCCCGCTCGACCGAGCGGCCTTCCTCTCTGACGAGCCAAAAAAGGGGGTAATTCGCTGCCTACTATGCTTGGTCGAGGGGCCTACCTCGCTCAACCAAGCGACATCCTTTTCCCAAGCTAGAAGCTAAAGCCCCAAGATGCCGCTCGGCCAAGCGACTCACATCGCTCGACTGAGTGGCCCCTTCTCCAAGCGCCTGACGGGAAGTAGTAAGGGACGTTCTCAGCCGCGCGGCTACCCGCTCGACCAAGTGCGTCATCGACAACATCCAGAAAAGGGGATTTTAATGAGTTTCAGGGCGAATTTTTGGGAAACCCGCAACTTATTAGGTTTTGTATAAAAGTAAACTGCTTTTTTAGATTAGGTTAAGCTTTTAATTACTAGAGAATTCTTAAGCCACCATTTGGGGAGAGAACTCTTGAGTTGGTTTTCTTCAATCCATTTCTTGTTTAATGGTTTGAATTCCTTAATTTTTATATATTCTACTTTTGCATTGAATTTTCTGCGTATTGATATTAGTTTTGCTATGCTTTCTCAGTTTTTGATGAACGTCTCTATTTCCCCCATTGCTATGGATATTGTGATGCTAGAGTAGTGTGATTTTAGGGCTTAAAGATGAACCCTAGGACCCTAGAGATTGGATGTTAGGTTAATCTCAGTTGGACCAATATAGGGTTGCTCTATGGTAGTTTCAACAAGGGTTTTGGGGGATTAGCCTCAGAATTGGAGGATTACTAAAGTAGCTCCACATTCTAAGGAGAATCCCCACGAATCCGATTAGGGCTTAGTGGCTAAACCTGGAATCGGCTTCCACCCAGGTATAATCGAATACTCCTTTTTGAGAATCTGTCTCCAGGGCTCGTAATTACGAGCGTGACTCGAGCACTGGGGGTTATTACTAATCCCTAATCTGCTAATCAGTGACTATGAAAGTAGCCCGATTGCTAGATTCAACTGTAGTGTAGCATCCCAATCCGCAGATCACGCGAGTGGATACGGATTGTGATGTGGAAACCAGTGTCAAGCATAATTCAAGCAATCCTGTGCAAAGATGATTACAAAAGCAGAGCTGCATGTGGGAATGCTTTGGACGAGTAGGACAACAAAAGTTAAGTACTCGTTCCCATCCTCGGATGTGACTCTCTTACCCTCATCTATCGTTCAATGAAAGGACCTTTGACCTGACATCCATGCTTGAAAGGCCTTGCGAGGACTCCCAAATGCCTTAGAATTTTATTATTTCGTTAACCCATTTCCGTGACAATCAAATTCTACTTGACAACCCCCGACCACGCATTCTAACCCTTCCAAAAAGCTAAACACTAAACCACCGACTCCCTAGAGAGCAACAATCTTTATATACTACAACCACCATGCACTTGCGGTGATTTGCGCACCTGGGTGTGAGCCCGGAGCGTGCGAACAAGTTTTTAGCACCATTGCTGGGGAGGAAACGGTTTTTTTTAGTTTTTGGTTAGAGAGTGCTGGTTACACCATACACTCTATCTCTACCACTCTTTTTATTTTATTTTTGTTTTCTTGTTACTATTTTTCTGTTTTTACTGGTGATTTCCACAGTTGTCTTGAGTTCTTCTATTTTGCATGATAACATGTTTGCAAGGAGTAAAGAATATCTTACCCTTGGATCCTGAGATAGAGGCAACCTCGCGATGACTCGTAGCAGAAAGAAGGAAATGGAGATCAATGTCAGAGAATTTCGAAGGATCCACTCCTCCACCTCCAAATCCAATGTTGATCCGAGACTTCATGAGGCCTGGCACCATCTCGTTTTCTTCCGTGGTCGTACCTTCAATCCGCAAAGGAAACATCGAATTGAAGACGAAACTTATTCTATTGGTGCTGCAGGATTGCTTTCATGGGCTCACGCACGAGAACCCCAGTCATCATATTGAAGCATTCTTGACGAAGTGCACCACATTTCAGATGCAATGGATCATCGACGATGTAATCAGGATGCAGCTCTTTCCCTTCACCCTGAAGGATAAGGCCCATTATTGGCTGAAGTCCTAAGGACCCAACATGTTTACGACTTGGGAACAGTTGGCAGAAGCTTTTGTCACCAAATACTTCCCTCATTTGAAGATGATCCGTTTGTGAAACGAGATCACAAACTTTAAACAAGGAGGACATGAGACTCTATATGAAGCCTGGAAGCACTTCAAGGACCTCCAACATTAGTGCCCGAACCATCACATCCCTCCATGGGACTTAGTCTTAGCCTTCTACAATGGAATTGATCAGACACTTGGATGATTGTCGATGCCATGGCGAATGGCGCTATTGCTGGAAAGGAACCGGCTGAGGCCTTGACAATCCTAGAGGATATGGCAGCCAATATCCAGCATTGGGGAGACGACTGGTCTGCCTCAACTATTGCCATGGCCTCAGGAGGAGGCAGATTTGAAGTCAGCAAGGTGGCAAACTTCGATGGCTGTCTAGACTCTTTCACTTAGCAGATGGCCCGGATGGAGGACAGACTCAGTACTAGGCCTAGTTCACCCCTACTACAGTATACGCCACTTGTGATAAGTGCGTCGAACAAGGGTTCCATGGCGTAAATTGCTCCTACCACACACCTTCTGTACCAACAGAGGAGGCCAATAACACCTTCGATGATAGAGGAGGCAATATGGATGCATACGTAAATCAAGCTTGGAGGAATCATCCTGGTTTTTAATACAGGAATAGTAGCAGACCCCAACAGCAACCCATCAGCAACAGTCCTCAGCAGCAGCAGCAACAAGGCAGGCAAAGGTCGTTTGTCCCTTATAGGCCGCCAGGATATATCAGCAGTGCCAGTAGCCGCTACCTCTACTACCACCACTTCAGCAGAAATCCTCTTTGGAGTGCACCGTGGAGAAGTTTATCGAGGAGCAGGCAAAGCTTAACCGTGACAATGCAGCTCACAACAAGGAGCTTTCTACCATGGTGGAACAACTGAAGGAGCAGCTGAACCAACTTTCAAGGTCTCAAGGCAAGCTTCCAGCCCAACTAAAGAAGAATCCAAGAGAGAGTGCATGTGCCATTACCACTCAGAGTGGCTTATCGACGAAGGACCCAGAGCCTCTGCTAATGATTCCAGTCACTCCAAGACAAGTGGAGGTGATGGATGAGCCGTCGGTAGCTACTAATGGTGGTGACGATGAGGCTGGGGAGCAGCTTGTGAATGTTAAGAAAGACAACCCTCCAGTGGGAAAGGAGATGATTAAGGAGAAGATGAAGTCAACTGAGAAGAAAAGGCTCGCCCTGCTTCAATACCATTCCCAAGTTGATTGGAGAATGCCAAGATGGCAGAGAAGTATGCCAAGTTAATTGAGCTGCTAAAGGGAGTAGAGATCAACATTCCATTCATGGATGCCCTGACTGAGATACCCTCAAATGCTAAGTCCCTAAAGGAACTAATTTCAAGGAAAAGGAAGGCTGAGCAAGTGATGTTGGCAGAGGAGCCGTCGTCATTTTCGAGGAGCAAAAAATTGCCAAAGAAGCTCATGGATCCGGGGAGTTTCACTGTTCCATGCTCCATTGGCGGATCCCTATTAGGAGAGCACTAGTAGACTTGTGAGCCAGCATTAGCTTGATGCCATTATCCATCTTCAAGTGCCTCGACATCAGGACGGAGCTAGAGCCAACGGTGATGATGATCCAGCTGGCAGATAGATCAGTGACACGGCTAATCGGTGTGGCCAGGGACGTCATACTACATATTCCCGATGGGGTGAGCATGCTGGTGGATTTCGTCATCATGGACATGTTGGATAACAGAAAATCCCAGATCATACTTGGTCACCACCCATTTATGGCGACACCTGGGGTGCTAATCAATGTTAAAGAGGCAATTCTTTCCCTCAATGTGAGAAACATTGAGATAGAATTCTGGCAACCCAAGACGATGAGGGAGAGAGCGCCTTCTACAGATGTCAGCTATCTGGAGTTGATAGAAGATGAGCTCGTTGAAGAGTTCACGGTTGAGAATATCTTTTCTAACCCCTTGCTGCAGAGCGAGGATCAAGATGTAAACCCGCTGCATGACAAGGAGGAGGCAGCATACATACAAGTGCTGGACAGGGACCCAGATGCCAGATCAATCACGCACGAGCACGCCATGCCCGCCTTGGAGAACCATGACCCAGATGTCGTTAGGATTAAATAATTGGTTGTTACAACGTCCTCAGGGTGCCACAAAGAGAAGAAAGGATCGAAGGTGAAAGAGGATAAGAGGACCGCTGAGGGTCCAACGGAGGCGTTTGACCAACCAGATCCTCAGATTGGTCGACAAGAATGACGGGCACATCTCGTGTGCTCCCATTATTTAGCCTCACTAAGTATCAGGGGTCGAGCTAACGACTGTAAACAAGTGCTTGGCGGGAGGCAATCCGACCTATTTTCTTGTCATTTTGATTCTAGTTGAATTTTTTGTGTTTTTTGGAATAAAAATTTTATAACTCAAAAATATCTGATGTTTCTCAATTCTCACAGGAACTCAATGGTCACAACATCAAACAAAAAAGGGGAAGCTTGCACGATGGGCTAGAATCGATAATCGAGGATGAATAAGACAAGAGGAAGTAGTAAGCTGCCTCTAGCAGCTGCTTGGTTGAGCAGATGCCATGCTCGACTGAGCAGAGCTTCAACTAGAGAGCTCAGAATTGTGTCAAATTTCATGTCGCTCGACCAAGCGCCTAGCGCACTCGACCGAGCGACCGACCCAAAACTAGAGCCTGATTTAACTCAAAAGGAGGCTGCGCCTTAGTTACGCTCGACCGAGCGTTTGGTTGCTCGACCGAGACCAGCCTCCAGGTACCTTATTTATAGGGCTAGGGCTGCTCGCTCTAGTTCTTCCTCCTCTTTCCCTCGAGCAAGCGTCCCCCTTTTCTCCTCTTTCCCTCGAGCGAGCACTGACAGCTCCTCCACCAAGATCCCCTCCCCTTTCGATTTCCCTCCACCACCACCTCCAATATCCCTCCCTCCTCCCTATCACCCCACCCTACCTCCTTCTCCTCAAATCCCCAAGCCATAATTTCCAACTCCTCCCAATTTGAAATAACTTCAAAAATTAAACTCCACTTTCGAATTACGAAGATATTGAGGAGCTCACGGGAGATCATCGATAAGCTTGGGGGACATCACACACAAGGGCACGAGGGGCTCGTGGGTTTGGGACTTCGCTAATCACTGCTTGGGTATACTCTTTCCACACTCGCATTTATAATTATATATCATTATCGTTTGTGGTTTAGTATTGGTTTTCTTAAGCACGTACACCATGACATGCAGGGCACACATCTGCTCACGTTCTCCTACACTGCTACCGCCACTACTACCGCCTCCACCACCCCCTCCACCACAACCACCAAAAAAGAAGAAGGGTACCCAACTTAGGGCATGAACCACCCCACGTGATCTCACACCTTCACCACCCCCATCACCTATTTACCCACCCTGCTAGAGGAAGTGCACGGCTCCTGCTTCCTCGTCTAGGACACAAGCCACCACACGAGAGACCGCTCCACCACCACCTCCTCTACCCCCGCCCGCACAGTCCGAGGGCACGCCCCTAGAGACTTACGTCATCAAATTCATTGACGATGCACATCGTCACAAATTTGCCAAACTCTCTGAGCGCCAAGTCATTTCCACCAAGTTCACTGATTTAGGAGCCCTATAGTAGCTAGATCTATTACCAGGGGTAGACAGCTTTAACGAAACTTAGGCCTGGAGCACTTCTTAAGGTTGACAGCAAAGACCTACACTCGACTCTCCCTAGAAGCCCTCAGCTCATTTCATTACCTTAACAGAGGGATAACGTTCAGGCTATTGGACGAGGAGCTAAAGTTCACTTACGAAGGACTTCGTAAGCTATTCCTGTGGCCCGTTGTCCCCGTTCTCCCCCCCTGCTATTTACTCCACTCACTTCTAGGAGAGGATCTCTGGCCTACCCGTTTTTAGCATCAGTCGCTCTAAGTCATCATCCATTATCCATCCCTGCATTCGATTTGCCTAGAGCCACCTTGCCACCACCATTCTTTGCATGTCTGAGGACGGGACCATGTCTACTGTCCAGCTTGTCCTCTTGTGGGTCCTTACTCTTCTTGCTGAGGAGCGACTGGATGTCACCTACCTTCCTACATATTCTACAGACCGTGCCCAGGTCTTTTGTGATCGGTTGATCTTCGATACTACCCTGCAGAAGGGCCCCATTTGTTGTGGTGGCTTATTCACCCTCATCGCCCAGCGGGCCCATCTTGATCTCCTCGATGACCTATTAGAGGCACAGGGCCCTACCACCCTATCATTTAGCATGCTCTCTTGCATGCATATCATTAGGGCCCATAGTGACCGTCACTGGGTATACCTCCATGGGCGTTATAACACCGACTACATTGTCATTTCGTGTCCCGAGCAGACTTTTATTAGCCCCCAACACGTTGATTGGATCATCCCCATGGAGCAGCACATTCCTCCCATTTATGAGGTAGAGCCTGATGACAAGCAGGCCACCCAACAGCCTGCTCCTCAGCCATGTGCCACCCACTACACATTGAGGAGACGCATCCCAGTGAGCCCATGTCTGAGCCAGCAGCGGCCCCTTCTGTCCCCACTTCTGTTAAGGGCCATGCACTATCTACTGAGATCATTGTCTCTAATGTGAGTGTCAACCCTTCTGTCCCCATATCACCACTTCCCGAGACCACGTCAGTTCTTGCCTCATTATCTACATCTGTCTCCATCGGTGTATCCGCCATCATTACGGAGCGTGTGGTGGTTTCTGTCCATGCTTCTGCTGCTGCCACCTCAGCCCCCGCCGTGTCAGCCCCCGCCGTGTCAGCCCATATCGTCTCTTCTCGTATCCCCATAGCTCCTACTTCTGCATAGCCTACACTCCCCATGCATCATATTTTCCCCACACGTGGGCCCACTTTGAAAGGTGAGTACAGTAGCTCTCACAGTACTGATTTTTCTGCTCGATTGTATGGAGTTGAGCATGATGTTGTAGAGCTGCATAGATCCGTTGAGGCTCTTCAGCGTCTTGAGTAGTAGAACAGCGAAAAGCTTGATCGCATCCTTCAGCTTCTTCAGACACTCCACCACTCCCACCGTGTGGTCATGGTGCCTGATTATCCATTCTCGTTGTTTCTATGCCTCCCCCATTTATTTTTGTGCACATCTGTCATTACAGGGCCCAGCTTCGTCTTGCTTGGAGAAGACACATTTTGAGGCGTCCATCATCACCATCATCATCATCGTTTGCATACCATGTACATATGCATCTTTTGTTTCATTTTCTAGGATTTTTATTTTTATCTTTATCCCACCCATCCCACCCTTATCGTCATTCGCCGTCTCTATGCATGTGTTCTCAATAGTGAGGACACTGCTACGTTTAACTTGGGAGATGAGCGCTATCGATTTATATTTTCTTTTATTTTCACTTTTTAATCTCATTTCTTTCTATTTTTCCCCATTTTTCTTTTTTTAGGATCACCATTTTTTTTCTCTTTAGAGTGCTTGCATGCATGTTTCTCTTTTCTCTTATTTTTAGACTAGAGATAATTCTCCTACGATTGCACTATAAAGCTACGCACACTCAACTGATATCTCAACACACTCACATAGAATTTTTCTAAGTCTATTGTGCTTCGTTGAAAATATAGAATGGATTTTATTTTGGACTCCCCGCCTTGATGAATTAGAGATACTTCTTTGATTAGAATGTGATTTAAATATGCTATTTCATGATCTGATTTCATTTCTCTACAATGAGTATTCTCGAAACAGTTTAGTTTAAACTGCATGATTAATTAAAGATTGAATGACAAATTACATGATTGTATGAATAACGATACATTTTCATAATGAATGGTAATTCGAAAGAATTTGGATAACCTTACAGTTGATTAGATATTCTAACACTAAGGCATGCCCCGAATTCTTTATTTTTCTTTTTATTTTTTGTATATAGCCAATAACGATTTTTGATCGTGCTTTGCATTCCATTGTGTTTACGTGAGTTTGTAAAAATACCAAAAAAACATAAAAAATTCCTAAATAAAAGGCCCAAGGGGTTCTTCATAACTGATGCCCTAAGATCGTCTGGTCTGGGATACATAGGCCTTTTATATATATTGAGTTTCTCTCGTGTATATAAACAAATTACACACACACATGAGAATAATGGGTAGCATATGCCATATGAGAGAGGGCCTCATATGCCCTCTCACATAAAGCAACCAAGTACAACCAAGTACAAGTCCATGTGAGCTTGTACTTCGTTGCTTTATGTGAGAGGGCATATGAGGCCCTCTCTCATATGACGTATAATACCCATTATTCTCTATACATATACACACACACACACACATATACATACATACATACATATATATAAAGAAAAACAGGGGGGGACATATAGCCAAAACATTGGTAAAAAGAAATATCCCACATCCTTACCCCACTTTCTATATAGAATAGGGACATGACTAGGTCGAAGATTTCTAGGACTCACGAAAGGGTTTAGTGCGGTGATTTCCAAATTCAATTGAATTTACTATTTTCAGCTATAAAAAACCAATGAAAAAGATTTATCTTGCATGCTTGAAAGATTGATCATGATAATATACGCTGGATAGAGAATGAGTTGTGGAGACTTGAATTTGAATCATGGAATTTGGTATATTAATTACAAGCTATGATGGAAATCTCTCTAATTTCATATCGTATATTCGATATCGAGTTCGTCTTATTCGTTGATAATCCATCCTTTATAATCGACGCTAGACTTGATAAATTCTTGTGAGTCGTATGTTTTTAATTGTTATGTTGGAGTGTTGCTGCATGCTTATGAGATGAGAAAATGATTTAGTCACTTTTTCTTGTCTTTGACTTCCTTTCTGTTTTATTACTTTTATCCTGTGGCGAGCTTTCTATTCGTCTTACTCGAGAACGAGTAAGAGGTAAGTTTGGGGGATTTTGATGTGTCCATATTTTCTATGTTTTTATCTTGTATTTCCATAGCATTGCGATCTTCCGAAGTTCACATTTTTATATTCTATCGCTCTTTTCACGCTATGTTTGATTCTTGCGATGTTTTGTGGATTTTCAGGAACTTTGGCATGATTCGAAGCGATAGTGGATGATGGACATGGATATTGGAACCCAGAGCTCATGCCACCCCGCTCGACGACTCATAGGAGCTAAGGAAAGAAGAAGGAAGAAGGAGAGAAGAGAGGGAACAAAGAAAGAGAGAAGAAAAGAAGAGGGCAAAGAATGAAGAGAGGAGGAGAGAGCTTCCAGGTCGCTCAGTCGAGCATGTCACACGCTCGACCGAGCTGTGATCTCATATTAAGGAAGAAATTTGCAAAGGACTGCTCGACCGAGCGACCCGCCTCGCTCGACCAAGCGACCCTCTGCAGCCGACCCCCCATTTGGCCTTATGGCTCCATGCCTACAAAGCTCGATCGAGCAGCTTTCCCGCATGACCAAGTGGCCTCCCTCTCTGACGAGCCAAAAAAGGGGGCAATTAACTTCCTACTACGCTCGGCCTACCTCGCTCGACCGAGCGACATCCTTTCCCCAGGCTAGAAGCTGAAGCCCCCAAGATGCCGCTCGGCCAAGTGACTCACATCGCTCGACCGAGCGGCCCTTTCTCCAAACGCCTGACGGGAAACAGCAAGGGACGCGCTAAGCTGAGCAGCTACCCCCCTCGACCAAGCGCTCGTCGACAGCCTCTAAAAGGGGGATTTTAATGGGTTTCGGGGCAAATTTTTGGGAAACAAGCAACTTATGGGGTTTTGTATATAAGTAAACTACTTTTTTTAAGATTAGATTAAGCTTTTAATTACCAGATAACTCTTGAGCCACCATTGGGGGAGAGAACTCTTGAGTTGGTTTTCTTTAATCCATTTCTTGTTTAATGATTTGAATTCCACAATTTTTATATATTCTGCTTTTGCATTGAATTTTTTACGTATTGATATTAGTTTTTTTATGCTTGCTCAGTTTTTGATGAACTTCTCTATTTCCCCCATTGCTATGGCTATTATAATGCTAGAGTAGTGTGATTCTAGGGCTTAGGGATGAACCCAAGGACCCTATGGATTGGATGTTACGGTAATCTCAGTTGGACCAATTTAGAGTTGCTCTATGGTAGTTTGAACAAGGATTTTGGGGGATTAGCCTCAGAATTGGAGGATTGCAAAAGTAGCTCCACATTCTAGGGAGAATCCCCACGAGTCCGATTAGGGCTTAGTGGCTGTCTCCAGGGCTCGTGATTACGAGAGTGACTCGAGTGTTGGGGGTGATTACTAATCTCCAATCTGCTAATCGGTGACTATGAAAATAGCCTGATTTCTAGAACCAACCGTAGTAGCATCCCAATCTACTGATCACGCGAGTGGATACAGATTATGATGTGGGAACCAGTTTCAAGCATAATGCATGCATTCCCATGCAAAGTTGATTACGAAAACAGAGCTGTGTGGGAATGTGTTAGCTGAGTAGGACAATGAAAGTTACATACTTGTTCCCATCCTTGGATGCTACGCTTCTACCCTCATCTATCGTCCAAGGACCCTTGACCTGACATCCATGACCAAAAGGCCTAGCGGGGACTCTCGAATACCCTAGACTTTTATTATTTATTTAACCTATTTTCGTGACAATCAAATTCTACGTGATAACCCTCGATCACGCATTCTCACCCTTCCAAAAAGCTAAATACTAAACCACCACATCTCTAAAGAACGCCAATCTTTATATACTACAACCACCGTGCACTTGCATTGATTTGCGCACCTGGGTGTGAGCCCAGAGCGAGTGAACAAGATAAAGTAGAAAGAAAGAAATATGATGCATGGAAATAAAAGCAAAAAAGAAAAGAGGAAATGGGAAAAAGGAGAAAGAGGAAAAATACACAAGAAATAAAAGGAGAAAATAAAAGTGCTATAAACATATGGATAAAGGTATTAAAGTGGTGGTGGAAAAAGGAAATGAAAAAAATAAAAAATGATGCGTGAAACGCTCCTCCCCCAAGCTAGAATGGTGCATTGTCTTCAATGCAATATGATAAGTGAAGATGTGAGAACATAGATGTGGGGGGAATGGGTGGTGGTATCCCCCAAGCTAGCATGGTGCTAGGGTGTGGGCTCAGTGAGGGTAGTGGAAGGTTGAGGAGAATGAGAAGTGCCATCCTCAGGTGGTGGTGAGGGTGGAGGTGGTGGAGGTGGGGGTAAGATGGGTGGGTAATAGGCTCGGTGGATGTGAAAGACTAAAGATAGGATTTTTGCATGTGTCTCTCTCATGGCATCCATGAAGGTCTGGAAGTCTCGAGCCATCCCCTCTAGTGCGAGTAGGTGTGCATGAGCGTCGAGGGAAGGAGGAGAAGCAGACGATCCAGAGCCGTCACCAATAAGTAAGGTCTATGTGACAATGGGCTCATCGGTGCTCGTAGGGATGATGGTGTGTGCAGTGGAGGTGGACGGGTCTATGGGGATAAGCTGAGGCTGGGGTTGGGGCTCGGGTTGCGCAATGAGAGGAAAGATAGGATCAGGGTCAAAATCCCACTGTGTAATCCCATCGACATGTGTGCGTGTATGGTTTGGCAGGATGGTGTAAGGAGTGTGTTATGGCCCATATAGCCATACATACTATTCTCTCAGGTTTTCCTTGATCAAATGCATGTGTGCGAGAACCTAGAGATCGAGAGAAGTAGGGCCAGTAACGGGTGGTATGCTGTCATCCATCTCAAGGTAGATAGGAGGATGGGAAGCTATCAATGTAATGAGACCGCCATAACAGATCATTCCAGAAGTGGATGTGGTGATGCGCATGAGTCTGTAGGCTAACCATGAGCCTTCATGGAAAATTCTCTGTGGGACAGTGACGTCGATGGGTTTTATCACCCGCGATTGTGTCATGGCCCACAAAAATAGGAGCTCAGGTCGTGTGACTATGCATGTCCCCTCTCTGCAAAATGATGTTCAAAACATTATGGCATGGGCTTTAGAAATTCATTAACTTAAGCTCAAAGTTTATATAGTTCTGGATTTTAAGAAGCAAGAAGGTCTCAAACCTTGGGTTTTGGGTTTTCAATTGAATTTGGGGTGTGCAATTGAAAGGGGAGTGACTTATTCAAAGGAAAAGTCCTAAAATCTAAGGAAAATCTAAAAAACTAATATGCCCCCGTCTATAAAAAGGGAAGCGATTTTATTAAAAATCTAGAAGAACGAAAAATTTTCTACGCTAATGAATCGAGTTCACCTGTTTCAAAAGGCGGATCCAAGATGTGGTTTGGAGCAGGCAGTTGCTCTATCCGCTCTTTTTGTGGCTCTGCCAACATCCTGGTGCCACGAACGCTATTAAACTCCAGCAACGCTCCCTTAGCTTTTATCATGGACAACCACCTGAATCCTACAAGAAATAGGGAGCATCAGACCGATGCGAGAAATCTTTCCGTAAAATAAAAGTATTCCAATGAGAATCGTCAAAATCTAATGAAAAGCGTGGAATGGGGTGACGGAAATATTTCCCGAAAATAAAAGTATTCCAAATAGACTCGTCAAAATCTAATGAAAAGCATGGAATGGGGTGACGAAAACTCCTTGGAAATAAGATGCTATCTCTTGATGGTGACGTCATCGTCTCCTAGCCATGTTCGTTAGCGTGCTCGTTAGGTGCTGACATGGTCCAACATACCTCCATGTAATAAGAATCTGAATCCTATAGAAGGCGTGGCATATTATAAAGATCTGAATCTAAAAGAGTATATAATAAATCATGAGATTCAAGTGCAGAGTCTAGAGTATCTCCTTGAGTGGGAGCGGTAAGCTCTGTTGGATGTGTGCTTCTGGTGGAATGGAGTAGTCATATGGAGGAGGTGGTGGAGGTATGGATGCATCAGACTCGCCGAAATGAGGCGTGGTGTCCAAGGTCTCACGCTCATCCTCCTTGTTGCTATGTGTACGCTCCACGGCTTCCTCGGTGCTCTCACGTTGTACGAAGTGGGGAATACGATCAAGCAGGGAGAATAGTTTGGGCCCTTCAATATCTGAGATTCTGCTTTCGCCTAAGTATACCTCACTTCCATCTTCCATGGTGGAATAAATATACATAATGCTCCTACTAAGTGATACAAAGGTCCCATCATCCAAATCATCATTGTCTATGAATTTCGAGATATCCTGGCGTGTTCCTTACTCGTCACCAATGTCTCCAAGAAAGATTGTTTCTACCTATTGGCCAATACATGGCTCATCATCCACCCAGAGTATGTCGTTTGGGGTGTGGTGGTCAATGTCAGCAGTGGTAGCATGTGTCTCGAGGATGATGCCTGCACGGGAAAATAAACTCATATTAAAATCCTGCAGTTTTAAATCGTTTTATTTAACTTCTGTAGTACAAGCTGTCTATGATGTGTGAGATGCAGCTGCAATCTCTATGTATTCCCATGCTTTCACAGGCGGCATGTCAAAGAATTGGTCTCCATTCATCCTCATCATGAATTCTTGCAAATTAATTTGCAGTCCTCCACTGAAGAAACAAAGTAGCTCATGTGTGTTGATCCCATGTTGTGGCAATCCATACGTAATTTGTTGAATCTCTCCCAAGCTTGCCAAAGAGTCTCTTAGATGAGCTGGGTGAAGCTAGCAATCTGATCCATTGGTGTTTGGTGTCGTTTCGCCTTCTAGCCAATTGTAGATGTGGCTCATTACCAAGATTATCTCTCCCTGACGATGTTTGTGCAATGATCGAATCCCTTTCTTGTATCTCTGACTGTCATTGTCATATGGATGTTTAGGATAGGTATTGGGCAGTCTCTTGAATGCAGGCATCGATATACTTGGAGAGGGAAGATGGAGTCCATTGGCATTGGTCTTGAAATTGGTTTTCTAGAATAAGCTCAACGTTGGACTTTTGTGCTCGAGGTGGAGGATTAGGATGGGAGTGTTCATAAGGCAGGTTATGGGTATATGATGGTGGGTTGTAGGGGTAGGTATAATATTGGCAGTGGGTAAAAATATGGCCATGCATCCCACACTTTATGCAAAATACTCCAACCTGTGGAAAATTTCTGTGTTCTCCCATCTGAGCACTTTGTAAAAATAATATGATCCATCGGGCATCCACATTGTCTCTGAAAACCACCTAACAAATGAAAAATATGGCTAAGAGAAGCGCGTCAGTGATACAAGAGAATTGCAAAAATTCGATGCCGGTGGTAAGAAAAATTTCATTTATTATAATTTTTATAAATTTTTATATGCATGCAGTCTAGCTAACCCAAAATCTAACTACTATCAATCAAGTCAACCTCCCTGACAACGGTGCTAAAAACTTGTTCGTGTTTTACTATTTGTAAACCACAAGCGCACAACTGTCATCTAGCTCTAGCGGGCTGTTCACAGGGAGGTTGATTGATCGAGTACTAGCTCAATCTCGGTTTGTTTCTGTTGGATCTGGATCATAGCCTAAGGGGGGTGAATAGGCTAATAAAAATATTCGTGCAACCCATGAACAATCACACGTAGTTATAAGCACAAGCAGAGTAAATAATAAGCAAACACAGATGCACATCAGATTTACCCTGGTTCGGTCGTCCCAATGACCTACGTCTAGCCCCCAAAGCAGATACTATATTAATTATGTGATAGGTACAACCACAAGCTAGAGCATGACCTACGTCTCTACGCTCGACAAGCTCTCAGTACTCCCACAACACACATGTTCAGTACAATTAATACTAGTAAGAGATTTCTATTGGCTAGCCCCAACTAGACAAGACCCTCTTGTCTAGACCAACTAGACAAGACCCCAAAATGTAGCAATGGTAAAGTTTCCCCTACAGAGATCTACACACATAAATCACAAATAAGATAATCAGAGTTTAGAATAGCTCAGTTTGTGATGGTGTGTCGTCTCTGTCATTCAGCATGGGTGAGATCTGAATCTGCCAAGAAGTAGTCGTCGTGTCACGGCAACTCAAGTTGCTACAATGATGGCTCTGAAAGTTACAGCCCCCCCTGCAAAGTTGCGGCTATGCTACTTGCTTGATGGCACAATGTTGTAGGGGTCGACAATGGCCTCTTGGTGTGTGGATCCTCCTTCTTCAAGTGCGGCAATGGAGATTTGTGTGAAGCACAAATGGCACGGCTACTTGATGCGGCAATGGACCCTTGTTGACGGCACTTGGAAGAAGCCCTCTTGATTTTGCGGCAAGAAGAAGATGGCAATGTTTCTTTCGTATTGCGTCAAGGGTATATGAAGATGATAGGCTTTGTTGCTTGGAGATTCATGGCTTGCAGCTTTGTCCTTTTTGGCTTGAGGGGATGATGGTAGCCGCAAATTTTTTCCTTGGGAAATTGATGAGGCCAACTTGAAGCTTTTGGCAAGGGAAAAGATGGACTTGTAGCTTAGGCTTGCGGCTCCTTGGGAAGATGATGCACAAGATTGCCTTGGGAAATATATTTTGGCCGACCCCCTCTTGTTGTATGCCGCAATTTTGACTCTCTCTTTTGAGAGGGTTTTGTTGGAAGCAACGATCTAGGATCTTGGTTTGATGATGACAAACGTGTTGTTATATTTAATGTGTGTGCTTAGTGTGTTTCAGGATTGGCGAAACGATACATCTTTTACTATTTGGAGGAGTTGCTATTCATATAGCTATTTGGGTGTGAGAGAGAGCTTTGGCCTAAGCAAAGTGGACTTTGAGATGAGATGAAAATGATTTCTTGACTTGGTCAAAAATCTATTCATATAGCATGGTGGACTTGGTCCAAAGCGAAAAAGGGATGGAGCCAAATTTGAATTCAAAAGGGATGTGATCAAATCTTCTGGCTATAGTTGCAATTATTTGTCTATACCAAATTCCTATTCAAACACCAAATAGATGATATCAAATCCTACTCAACATGTACTCTTTGACTTGGCCCAACATGAATCAATCCTAGCCCTAGACCTAGTCAACAAACCCTTGCCCTATATAAACTTCCTCTCAACCCTAACGATAGTGCGGTAAAACACAAAACAAAGGGGACCAATAATTTTTAGAGAGGCTAGGCTAATTATTTTTCCAAGCAACCTATACAACCCTAGCCCTGTTCTCCAAAGCTGCCAGCCTCTTAATAAAAAATCCTCATTGCTGCAACGTGTGACTCCCCAAGGCCAAAGCTTCATAAAACCCATCTTAAGCCAAAGAGACTTTCAAGCCACGCATGCTGCTCCTTTCAAATTCTCCTCTCAACTGCAAGCCACACCATCAATATAACCCATGCTGAGAGGATCTCCAAGCCGTCATCGCCGTTCTTTTGTGCTGCTATTCATCTGCGCCGTCCGTGCTACCGTTCATCATCGTCGTCGAGAGCTGAAGGAGCCCGCCGTCGTTGCCATAGGAGTCGCCACCGGAGCTTATTCATCTACATCGCCGAGAGGAGCAGCCACCATTACAAACGAAGAGCCCGCCGTCGCCGTGAAGTCAAAGTGCCACCAAAGCTGTCGAAGAGCTCGCCTCCGCTGCTGATTGAGGATCACGTTGAAGTTGCCATCGAAGGACTTCGCCACCGAAGTCGACGCTACCGTTGTTGTCGCTCGGAGAAGACATCACTCGGAGAACGCCACAAAACCCTCATTTCCGTTCATCAACGTCACTCGGAGAATGCCGTGAAGGAGTTGTCATCGAAGCTGCTGAGTCGTCGCTGCTGAGACAAAGGAGCAGTCAGAGATCTCGCCTTCATCCTGAAGCCCTCGCCATATGAGTTTGAAGGCACTGCCACCACCGCTGCGAAGGAGAGTATACGTCGTCCAAGAGCATTGCCTGAGGTCTGCACCGTGAAGCCTTTACTACTGTTGCTGAAATTCGCCGTCGCTGAAGCCATTGACGAAGTCGCCGGCGGAGTTGATCAATGACCCTGCATGCCCTAGCGTGAGGCGACGTGCGAAAACGAAGCGGATCGTTTCGTTGCTGACGTGGCGATCACGAAACACAACCGCATCGATATGAAATCAACGGCCAGGATTCAAGTAGCTGATCACGCAAAAATAAAAAGAAAAACAGCGGTGCTGACGTGGCACTGGGGATTTAAAGGGAGTTACTGAGCGCACAGACCGGCCATTATTAAGTTTTAAACTGCAAATTCTTTACACACAGACCAGTGTGCTATTTACGATCCAGGAGTCGGATCGAGACACCGTTTGCAACAGATTGGAGCTGACGACGTGCTGATTGACAGAGACGCCTACACAGACATGAACTGAGCATTTCTAAACCCTTTACTCTTTATTTTCATGTCTTAGTGTAACGTTCTCTGTAGGAAAAACTTTACCATCTTTGGGGAACTATTGGACTTGTCTGGATGGGGCTAGACAAGTGGGACCCAGCTAGTTTGGGACTAGATGTTAGAAAGCTTTACTAGGATTGATAGTGAGAGAAAACATAGTGAGTGGGGTACTGAGAGCCTGGCGAGTGTAGAGACGTAGAGGATGCTCTGAGAGTGCTCTAACTTGTGGTTTTGTACCTATTGCACTATTCAATACTAGTATCTGCTTTCGGGCTGGACGTATGTCATTGGGGCGACCGAACCAGGGTATATCTGTGTGCACTCTATGATTGTCTCTAATTTACTCTGCTTGTGCTTATAACTGCGTGTAATTTCTCGTGGATTGCGCGAGAATTTTTTATTAGTCCATTCACCCCATCTAGGCTAGGATCCAGATCCAACAAGTGGTATCAGAGCAGGTTTTAGGATCTAGCCTAGGATTGACCATGGATCATATTGATAGTGCTTTTACAGAGGGTCAGTCTGTTTCACGTCCCCCTAGGTTTAATGGAGGTGATTATTCTTATTGGAAAAATCGAATGAAAATCTACCTAATTTCTGTTGATTATAAAGCTTGGCAAATAATTGAAAAAGGATATAAACTGCCTGTTATTAAAGTAGACAGTGTTGAGATTGAAAAACCAAATGACAATTGGGATGATAATGATTGGAAATCTTATTCTTTAAATGCTAAAGCTATGAATGCTCTCATTTGTGCACTTGATAAATCTGAATATAATAGAATCTCACATTGTTTAACTGCGCAGGAAATATGGCATACATTGGAGGTGACGCACGAGGGAACGTCACAGGTGAAGGAGTCTAGACTTACACTTCTGAGCACAGAGAATGAGGGATTTCGCATGCTACCATCAGAGACTATATCAGAGATGTTTACGAGGTTCACCAACATCGTCTACAAGTCTAGCTCGCTCGGTAAGCCATATACTAGTCTTGAACAGGTGAGAAAATTGTTAAGAACACTGCCAAGCTCTTTCAGACCTAAAGTCACTGTCATCCAAGAAGCGAAGGATCTATCACAGATGAGGGTGGAGGACTTAATAGGTAATCTAATGCCTCACGAGCTTGAATTGCAAAATATTGATGAAAGAGAGAAACCTGAGGAAAAGGAGAAAGCTACAAAGTCACTTGCTCTGAAAGCTAGCGAAAGTGAAGATGATGATGAGGACATAGCACTAATGGTCAGAAATTTCAGAAAGTATGTCCAGACCAAGCAAGGAAGAACAGAAATGGCACCCAGGTTTAATCGCTCTAACTTTTTTCAGTCTTTTAAGCAAACTTATGATCAGAATGCTACTAATAGAATGATTTGTTTTAAATGCAAGAAAAGAGGACATCGAATGAGGGACTGCCCACATGAGACAGCTTAGGTTGCTAAGGAAAAAGGAAAATCCAAGGTGCTAACTTGGGATATGGACAGCAGAGCTGAGAGTGAGGATGATGATCATGTAGCCATCTCATGCATGGCATTGATGGGAATACACGGTGAGGTAATATCAAAGCTGAACTCCATACTCTTTGTAAAGAAATGCAAGATAAAATAGTAAAGCTTGAGTTTACTAAAGATGATTATCAAAATGAGAACTTTGAAATGCAACAATCTGAATATAATATGTCCAATGAGATTGAAAAATTGAAAATTGAAATTGTTGGTCGTGACTCTACTATTGATATATTGAAAAAGAAAAAATCAAGCTTTAATGATGAAGCACCTTGTCTCTCTTGCCCTTCCTTGCTGAATAATATTAGCATGCTTAAACTTGATTTGATTAAGCTTGAAACTGAAAAAGACTATGTGATTAGAGAGCTTAATGATAAATTCTGCATGTTGGATAATGACTTTAAAAGAAAAATGATTGAATTTGAAAATAAGGAAGATGAAAACAATAGAGCTTTTATAAGTAAATGTACTTTGCTTATGGATGAAAATAAATTGTTAAAATCTAAAGTTTCTAATCTTGAATTGGCCATTAAGAAATTCTCTATGTGAAAACAATCGTGTGATACCATTTTAGAGAATCAACTATATGGCAATAATAGAAGAGGACTTGGATTTGGCTTGAAAAACGTTGAAAAGCCAAAATTCAAGAAATTCCACAAGTGCTTTACTTATAATAGTGTTGGTCATACATCCTATTATTGTAAGTTTAGTAACACAAACATAAAGTTCAAACAAGTTTGGGTTCCTAAATCTTTAATGGCTAACACTCGTGGACCTTGTTGGATTCCAAGGTCACACTTAACACCTTTCATGTAGGTGTGATGGAGGTTTGGCGAGGAGCAAATTATTAAAGTCTCATTCTATTTCTAGCTCCTTAAGCCAAATAGCGACGAGAAGGTATACTTTTTATCCCTCTTTGCATTTCATTGCATACCTTCATAGATTGTTATGTGTGCTTGATTTATTTTTGTTTGTGTGCTTGTTTGCATGATTTTTAATGTTTTTATTTCTGAATTTTTTTTAAAAAAACAACACAAAAAATGAGATTAAAAGAACACCTTTTATGTTTATCATAGGTGGTATTGAATGTTTGTTCAAATCTATGTAAGGATCGCCTTACCCTTGCAATACTAACAACACACACTAGAGGGGGGGTGAATAGTGTAATGGCAATAAAATTGTCCAATTAAAATTTAACTTGCAAATGCGGAATTATAAATGCAAGAGGAATTAAAAGGCACAATAAATCCAAACGCAAACACAGTTTTACCCTGGTTTCCCAAACTTGGGTACATCCAGCCACACCAATATTCACTATATTTCCACACAGAGAAGTGAATACAAATCTCACAAGGAGATACCCCACAAAGAGGATTTATGCCGTACACAAGGACCCAACCAATCCTACACGAGGATCAAGACTCCCACACAGAGAATCACTAACTCCCACTCAGAGAATTAGGGTTAGCCCTACACTAGGACACTAAACTCCCACAAAGAGAGTTATTCCCACAAAGAGAATATCCTAAGTCCCACAAAGAGTCAACCTCCCACAAAGAGAGAAAGTTCTAATTCCCACAAAGAGAATTAGAGACACAAATTACACCAAGTAAAGTAAATACTCTTACCTATGCCTTGAGATGCTTACTCATGAATGGATGCAAGGCATGGAAGAGGATCTCCAAGTGTTGTGATATGCTTGAGAGCACTTGGATGATTTCCCTTGAGCTGGACTTCAATGCATGAAGATAGATAATGCTCAATTGAGGAAAATGAGGGAGCTTGAGAGTTGCTTGTAGATCTCTTGAGATTTTCTATAGAGTCAAGAGTTATCAAGTGTTGTCAAGAGTTCTCAAGTGATGGCAATATACTCAAATATATAGGAACCCCATATCAAGCCCCAAAACCCAAGGAAACAGCCAAAGAAAGAATTCTGCAATGGCTAGAAACTGGGTGAAAACGACAGGAACAGTCGACTGTTGATCAAAAGATAGTCGACTGATCAACGGCTAGAAAATATCCAACGGCTATATTCTGAGCCAGGACAGTTGACTGATTAAGACAATACAGTCGACTGAGAACAGGACAGGCGCCTGTAAATCCTTCAGCAGGCGACTGCTGCAGAGGATGAATCGAAACAGAGAGCTGCACTCTTTCTCCAGTTAAACGCACAGGCGACTAATGTCAATAATACAGTCGACTGTCTATTTGCCAGGCGACTGTAAAACCTCAATCAGTCGTCTGCTGTATAAGATGGAGAAACAACAGAGAGATGCAGATAATGCACTTACGCTATACAGGCGACTGATGACCAATCTCCAGGCGACTGTAAACTGATCGACAGACGACTGTGCGTAAAGCTCAAGTTTGAGTCAATTGAAATGTTGACTTGAGCTGTGCATGTCAGGTGACTGTAGAAGGATCTACAGGCGACTGGAAATCACCCAGTCGACTGTTTTTCCTTCAGCAGGCGACTGACGGAAAGCCAGAAACTCCAAATGAGTCTTTGGACAGAGTGACCCTATTATGTTGGAATCTATGAAAACCCTAAGGCTCACTAAGATGGTTATATGCATATGCATGAATAAGTAAACCATCTAACAAGGCATTGCATTAACCCTAGAATCAAAAGAGAGAGAAAACAATAAAGTAAATTACATGGATTACAATGCTTTCCTTAGAGTCTAAGTCTTCAATCTTGATGCCTTGATTGCTCTCCATCATCTCCAAGTTTTGGCACTCCTTGAGTCTAAACTTTGGATCTTCTCCACTTAATGTCCATCCTTGCACCAAGTGATTAGTCTCCAAGAAAGATATTCTTGAGATAAAACTGAGAGACTAAAACATGAGAGTCATTAGCAACAACATAATGTTGTGATCATTATCAAAATAAGATTGGTATGAAACACCAATACTCAACAATCTCCCCCTTTTTGATGATGACACACATTATGTAAAATATAAAGTATTAAAGCACAATGCTAATGAGCTCCCCCTACTTATATGAACCAAATAAACAATGAGCTACACAAAGGTAAATACTCGTAATACCAACTGAAATCAAGGTGACATATAATAGGCATGGATTACATAAACCAATTGTAAACCATTTGTAAAATACAATATCATGCAAACATGCAAGGTTTATCTAATCCCATATATCTCTCCCCATATGCATATGAATATATCTCCCCATATATATTTACATAATGCATATATCTCTCCCCCTTGACATCGTCAAAAAGGTGGACATCAAAAATATCCCCCTTTGTCATCTTAACCAAGATGTGACAATATGCAAGAAAAGAAAGATATGTATGTTACCAAATTTAAAATTTTAGTGGGTATCAATTCACTATCCCATGCTCCCCCTAGATCATAGAAATAGTCAACTTTTGACTTCTAGGATCTAATACCAATTATAATTAATGGAGCCATGGGCCTAAAGTGTATCAAAGCAATAGATATGGAAAAATCAAGCTTCAAAGATACACGAAGAATATTGCCAAACAAATATATCATGAAGTAAGTTGGCAATATACAAGAGGTTTGGTTTGAGATCAAAAACAACCAATTGTGAATAATGATCTCAAATAACCTCTGAAATGAGAGTTAAAATATGTCTTAAAATACTTTAAACATATAACATATTAACTCCCCCATTGACATACACACGGATCAAAAATGCATGCAAGTCAATAAACCCCAAGATCCTCATTTTCATGAAAAATAAGTTTGAAAAATATTTTCAAAATCATGAAACACACACAAACAATGGCTATGCTAAAAAATAACATTCAAGCACAATACACATGCAATATGCATATGTGTGAGGAACCTAAACATTAGGCAACCAAACCCAAAAGGAGTTTGATTTCCTAATGTAATCATATGAGGTGATCACATCCCTAACTAGAGAGTTGATATAGCTATCCCTCTCTTGCACACTAACCTTAGTAGGAATCCATAATCTCAAGGATCTCCTAGGCAAGGGTTTTGCCTTTGCAAGAGGGGGGATGTGGCATGCTTAGGTGTAGAAACGAATTTCTTGGCATGCAAAGAATGAGGATTTTTCTTCTTAGTAAAAAATGAAGATGTTTCATTCTTCCTCATTACCTCGTGATCTACATGCTTCTTGTTGATGTTATTATTGTACAAGAAAGCATGGTGATTCTTCTTAGGTGCTTTAGCAATATTTCTTGTATTTGTACCATAAGAGGAATTAGAGGTGGGTTTGGGAACCACATTTTGAATATAACCCAAACCTCCTCTATGATTTGTCGGATGTTGTTTTTCCAACAAATCGTGGAGTGAATCCCTAGAATACACAAAGCTTATGAGCTTACGAGATTCCTCTTCACATTTCAACGTAAGTTGTTGAATGTGAGCATCTAAGCTAAGGTTTTGAGCAACAAGTTTTTCATTTGTAAGGCTCAATTCCTTAACTTGAGAGAGAAGTGTGTCTCTCTCACTAGTGTCATAAGCATGCCTTTCATCATGAATTACACTAGCAATTTCTAGTTCATGCAACTTACTCTTAGCAATTCTATATTTTGCTTTTAATCTATTGTAAGAGTTGATGCACTTACTAGCCTTTTCGGAAACCATACCGAAACGATGTTCAAGCTCCTCGTATGAGATCTTCTCTTCAATCTCATCAATGACATCTTCTTTGACTACCTCGTCGCTTTCCTCCTTGCTTGAGCAAAGCGAATACTCTTCCTCATTAGCCATGAGGTACGATTCCTCATAGGAATTCTAATTATCGAGCCAAGCATCTAATTCCTCCTCAGTTAATCCGGATGGGATTGGTGTAGGAGCAACAAATGCTACAAAGCATGCATGAGCATCCTCCTTTGCATCCTCCTCTTCGTTGCTCGAAGTGTCCTCACTCGAATCATCAAAGGTCCCGATTAGTCCCTTCTTTTGGTTCTTGGACTTGGACCTTCCTTTCCAATGCTTCTTCCCTTTACCCTTGTAAGGTTCTTTGTTGGGCTTGGAAGGGCATTGGTGGACAAGTGACCTTTTCCACTGCAAGTGTAACAAGTAGGAACCTTGTTAGAATTGGAGGCAAACTTTGACAAAGACTTACCTTGCTTGCATTTGAGGAATGCTTTGAATTGCTTGGCAAGCTCCTCAATTTCTTCTCCACTTGCATCTTCTTGCTCATCTTCTTCACTAGGAGCTTCTCGATGGAATTTTCTCCTCCACTTGATTGGCTCCTCCTTGGCATGGAATGCAACGCCCTTTTGCTTCTCCGGCTTCTCAGGCTTCGATGGTTGAATCTCCTTCTTGTGTTGAAGCTTCACTTCATACGCCATGAGATTACCAATGCACTCCTCAACGGTGTATTTGGACGTGTCATATGACTCCAAAATTCCGTTGGCCTTTGACTCCCAACGAGGTGTGAGAGAGTCAAGGATCTTCTCTACACGATCCTCTTGGGAAATCATCTTCCCGAGTCCCTCCAAAGCGTTTACGATATCAGTGAACCTTGTGAACATCTCTGAAATGCTTTCGCCTTCCTGCATCTTAAACATTTCATATTTAGATCTAAACACAGTTTGTTTAGATTTCTTTACCTTCGTAGTCCCTTCATGACAAATCTCCAATGTATGCCAAATATCGTTAGCCATTTTGTACATGGAGATACGGTTGAACTCATTTGCTGAGAAAGCACAATGTAATGCATTCATAGCTCTCGCATTGAACTTGATCGAGTCCTTCTCCGCCTTTGTCCTAGAAGACGCAGGAGTAGTGGGCTTCTCAAATGGCACCTCCGTAATGTCCCATAGGTCTTGACCCTCCATGTAGATCATCATTCCGATCTTCCAACTAGGGTAGTTGGTTCTGTTGAAGAGCGGGGGTCAAACGGTTGAGTGACCTTCTTCATGGCATGCAGATGTAGCGTTGAATGCCATTGTTGCAGTATGCTATAACCTCGCTCTGATACCAATTGTAAGGATTGCCTTACCCTTGCAATACTAACAACAAACACTAGAGGGGGTGAATAGTGTAATGGCAATAAAATTGTCCAATTAAAATTTAACTTGCAAATGTGGAATTATAAATGCAAGAGGAATTAAAAGGCACAATCAATCCAAACGCAAACACACAGTTTTACCCTGGTTCACCAAACTTGGGTACATCCTGTTGGATATGGAAGACGTTTGTACACCCTTGTGGGGGATGTACGAGGGAATACGGACCTCGAACGTCGCGCACACGAAGTCGTGTGCATAGGGAATCTGTTCCCTTGCGGAGAGGATCTCTGGATGAGCGGGAAAGTCGCATTATATATGCATAAGTGCATGCGACATATAGCTAATAAAGGGGGAATATCTTAAGCTTATGTTGTACCATGCATATGGTACAACTTAAGCTTATAATGTGCCATGTACCATGGTACACCTTAATTAAGTTGTTCCAAAGGAACAACTTACCCTAAAATAACTACCTTGGGGACTATAAATAAGACCCAAGGGTAGCCATTTTCCTTACACTTTTTGCATGAAATTCATGCATGCATCTTCTTCATAGCGAAGCTCTGCAGAAATATTTCCTCTCCCTCCATCCAAGTTCTTAATCTAAAATAGAGATTTAGATTGTGGATTAGTAGCCTTACTCCGTTCGTGAGTAGACTCGATCCGTCGTGGCGAATCCGAAGGCGAAGTTCGTAGACTACCGTGCCGCGTACGCAAGCGTAAGTCTAAACTTCATATTATCGATCCTAACTCTGTTTTGGCAGGATCCATCATTGGTATCAGAGCCATATGGGTTCGCCCCGGTCAATCCACCGCCCCGTCGAAACTACGAACGAGTCGTTGTCTTTTTCACGAATGGGTCTCCTACTATTACGGATATAGTAGGAACGCTTCGTGACGGAGAGAACGCAGCGGTTGTTCTTTTCACGTTAGGGTCTCCTATCATTACGGATATGGTAGGAACTCTCCGTGACGGGAAGAACCGACCGTTCACGTAGTACGTTATTCATTTTTGGCACACGGCCATTAAGAGATAACTAATTTCTTCGACCAACGGGTGTTTCATCGAGGAAGGTGATGGAAGTTATTTCCATCGGGTAAGAGGAAAATTTGGTGCATGTGCACCATGGCCAAATGGGCCATGAAGGCCATGCACCCCCTCTCCTCATGCGGAGGGGGTTGGCTACGGCCAATAACCACCGGCGACCACCCCATCAAGGGGGAGGAATGAGTGCGGCAACCCCATTCAAAGGGGATGGCCGGCCATGGCCAAAGGGGCCATGGCCGGCCAACGCCGAATGGCCTTGGCCATGGCCGGCCATGGCCAAGCCATGACCGGCCAAGGCCAGGCCGGCAGTGGCCGGCCAAGGCCAGGCCGGCAGTGGCCGGCCTTGGCCAATGGCCTGCCGGCCAGGCCGGCCCTGGCAGTGGCCAGGGCCGGCCCTGGCCGGCCTGCCGGCCCTGGCAGAGGCCAGGGCCGGCGCCCTGGCCACTGCCAGGGCCAGGCCGGCCCTGGCAGTGGCCAGGGCCGGTGCCCTGGCCTCAGGCCAGGGCCTGGCCGAGGCCAGGGCAGGAGCCCTGGCCCCGGCCAGCGGCCTGCCGGCCCTGGCAGAGGCCAGGGCCGGCGCCCTGGCCTCAGGCCAGGGCCTGGCCGAGGCCAGGGCAGGAGCCCTGGCCCCGGCCAGTGGCCTGGCCGGCAGGCCCTGGCAGAGGCCAGGGCCTGGCCGGCCCTGGCCAAGGGGGCCAGGCCCCTGGCCGGCCAGGGCAGAGGCCCTGGCCGGCCTTTGGCCAAGCCCCGGTCAGGGCAGAGGCCCTGACCGGGAGAAGTTGCAGTTCGAATATTGGTCGACCAATTTTGTGTTTTTGGTCGACCAATCTGGCAGAAGGTCTGGGTCGACTGTAAATTTGTCAACTAACCCATACGGGGTGACAAAGGGCATTGGTCAAACTCGAATGTGTCGATTAGCCCATACGGGGCTAACCACAGTGCCGACTAGTTCATACGGGACTAACGTTTTAATGAAGTTTTTAACTTGGGCTCTACTCCTTGAAGATTAGCCATAGTGCTCTACTTCATGCGAGATTAGCCAAGTCATTGTGCTCTACTCTTCGGAGATTAGCCAATGTACTTATGAAATTGTGCTCTACTCCTTGAAGATTAGCCGTAATGCTCTACTTCATGCGAGATTAGCCATGTCATTGTGCTCTACTCTACGGAGATTAGCCAATGAACTTATGACGTTGTGCTCTACTCTACGGAGATTAGCCAATGAACTTATGACGTTGTGCTCTACTCTACGGAGATTAGCCAATGTATTTTATATTCGTTTTGAAAAATACGTTTTCAAAAACGCTTTTCCGCTGCTAAGTACTATAAGAGTACTAACATTTGATAAAGTGAGGGAGAAATATTGAAAGTTACTCTAGATGGTGATTGGAAACATAGTGACCTTTCCGATTCTAGAGTAACATCTTCAATATTTTTCGAAAGTAACTTATCAAATACTTATTTTCCGCTGCTAGTACTATAAGAGTACTATTGTTTGATAAGTGATGGGGGAATATTGAAAGTTGTTCTAGATGGTGATTGGAATCAAAGAGACCTTTTCGATTCTAGAACAACACCTTCAATATTTTTCGAAAGTAACTTATCAAATATAATATAATTCCAAGTGGGATTTGAATTTTAGAACTATCCAAATGGGATATTCTATTATCATTTCAAGTGGGAGTTATATTTTAAGAATTTTTATGCAATGTTTTTGATCGAACCTTCGGTTTTGTGTCTTTTTGCAGCATTTTAAAAGTAAAATGTCTTCCGCTTCAAAGAATATCGTCGCTGAGTTAAACAAAGGTGAAAAACTCAACGGCGATAATTACAAACTTTGGTCCATTAAGATACAATACGTTTTAGAGGAGCAAGAAGTGCTCGAAACTCTAAAGAACGTAATGATTGAACCCGAGTTGGGCACTACGGCCCAACACCGAAGAGACAAGGAAGCTTTTGATGCTTGGTCTCGGAAGAATAAGATAGCGCGCATTACGTTATTAAGCAGTATGGCTGATGACATAATGTGCATCTTCCGAGAACATGACCTAGCCATGGACATATGGTCCAAGCTAGAGGAGAAGTTCGGTGGCACATCGGTGTCCAAACTTCGCGCCTTAACTATAAAGTTCGATACATATAAGAAACGTCCAGATCATTCCATAGGGAAACATCTGCGACATATGGCGAACCTTATCTCGGAGTTAAAGGACGCAGGTCATATGCTCACAGATGAGCAACAAATCCAAGCAGTCATATGTTCCCTACCAAATGGGTGGGATCAGATGAAGATGCATCTCACTCATAATGAGAGCATCAAGACCTTCAACGATGTTTCCAAGCACCTCGAATTAGAGGAAGAGCGGCTTGCGGCTGCCAAGCCAGGTGCAGAAGTGCACATGGTTGCTAGTTCCTCACACGGGGGAAAGAAACGTAAAGATCGTTCGAAGTCTTCTAATGAACGTAATAAGCAACCTGAGTCTACCAAGGAACCTAAACATAAGGGTGGACACAAGAAATGGCACAAGAAGAAAGACTTGAAAAGGATCAAGTGCTTCAAGTGCAACAAGCTCGGTCACTATGCTCGTTCGTGTACGAGTGGAAGTGACGAGGTAACTTGTAATACTAGTTACATATGTGTTTCTAGTTCACTATTTCTTGTGGAATCTAATCCATTTTGGGATAATTGATTCAGGTTCCACCGACCACATAGCAAAGGACAGACGGTCCTTCGTGGAGTATCACCGGATACTCAAGGAATGAATTGGATCAATGTAGGAAACAACACACGTGTTGAAGTGAAAGGCGTTGGGACTCGCAAGCTTGTCTTGGACAACGGCCGCACTATCCTACTTCATGATGTTCTCTTCATTCCATATATTCAAAGGAATATTAAAATTGTGGTCAATTTATTGGGTCTTGGTTAATGGTTGGTTCCTTCATATTTGTAATATGGACCTATTTTTGTAATAATTCCTTTATTGGTTCTGGGTTATGTATTTAAAGGATTCATTGTAATAAGTACAATGTATGATTTCTCATTTCCTTATGACAAATTCTTTGACTAATGAGTCTAATATAATTTGTTGGCACTCAAGGCTTGGTCATATTGGACCAACGCGTATGGATAGACTTGCCAAACGTGGCCTTCTATCCAATGTTTCAAAGGTTGAAATGTCGACCTGCGAACATTGCCTTGAAAGGAAATCTTGTCGCAAGCCGTTTGGAACCGGCACAAGGGCCAAGGTTCCATTACCGCTTATCCATTCGAACATATGTGGTCCGATGAATGTCAAGACAAGACGCGGGAGGTCCTATTTCATCATTTTTAATTGATGATTTCACCCGATTCGGTCATATCTATTTGATATCCCACAAAAGTGAAAGCACTAAACCTGCTTTAAAAACTATATGAGTTTAGTGGAGAATCAATTAGATCGCAAGATTAAGGTCATGCGAACCGATAGGGGCGGTGAATATCAATCAACAAGTTTAAAGGAACTTTGTGATGAAAAAGGCATAGTACATCAGGTAACTATGCCTTATACTCCTCAACAAATTGGTGTTGCAGAAAGGAGGTATAGGACTTTAATGAAAAATGGTCTGTTCAATGATGGCGCAAGCTAACTTACCAATCACCTTCTGGGGTGATGCATTATTGACAACCGTTTTCATTTTAAACCGCGTACCCTCGAAATCAGTTAGCTCCACTCCTTATGAGTTGTGGAACCAAAGGTCTCCTAACTTAAACATTTTACCTTGAGTTTGTGCATTCAACGCATATACTTCCTCCCATAAGTATGGCAAACTTGGGCCATGGGGAAGGAAATGTATCTTTAAACGATACGCATTAAACTCCAAAGGTTATGTTTTTGTTAGTCAGGAAGACAATGGTGTGCTAATTGAGTTTGAGTCGAGGGATGTCACTTTCTTGGAAAACGAGTTTCCAAGACAGGGCGAGATAAGTCAGGACTTATCTCTATTTGAGATTTGTGATCAAGAAGGATTACCTCATTCGAGTGGGAGAATTCTTGGTGAAAACGAAAATACTTTTTCAACATTCACCAATGGATTATACAAATGACGATTATCCTATTCCATACGGGAATAATGATCCAAGTGGGAGCAATTCTAACAACATTTCAAGTGGGAGTGATATTAGAATTGATCTAAATTCAAGTCAACAAGGACTTGAAGAATCTCAAATATGCCGAATCATGCCCTGCAAATGACAAATGGATGGAAGCGATAAAGGAGGAATTGAAATCCATGAAAGTTAACCAAGTCTGAGACTTAGTTAACTCACCCAGAGGACATAGAGCAATTGGGAACAAATGGGTTCTCGATTGGGAACAAATGGGTTCTCGAGATCAAGCATAAGGCTGATGGCTCTATAGATAGATATAAAGCTCGCCTTGTCGCGAAAGGTTTTACGCAACAGGAAGGGATAGACTACAAAGAAAACTTCTCACCTGTTGTGCGTTTTACCTTGATTCGCAATGGTAGCTTGCTTATACCTCGAATTACATCAGATGGATGTAAAGACTGCCTTTCTCAATGGAGAATTGGACGAGGAGATCTATATGGAACAACCAACAGGGTTTGTAAAAGAAGGAAACAAACATAAGGTTTGTAAACTTCGTAAGTCCATATATGGTCTTAAATTAATCCTCGAGGCAATGGTATATACGATTTCAAGAAGTTGTCTTATCAAATGGATTTTTTCCATGCTTAATGAAGATAACTAAGTATATATCAAGAGGATTAAAAGCAAGTATATTATCATGTATCTATATGTAGATAACATTTTAATAGCCAGAAATGACAAGGGCTTTGTAATGAGTATCAAGGCTTGGCTTTCATCAGTATCTTAGATGAAAAGCATAGGAAAAGCCGCATATATCCTTGGAGTTAAGATTTCAAGGAGTCGTTCGAAGAAACTTCTTTCTCTTTCACAGGAGACTTATATAAAGAAGGTTCTAGAACGATTTAATATGCAGGACTGCAAGTCCATTGATATTCATATAAGCATATGCGATAATTTATATCTGGAATCATGTCCAAAGAACCAAAAGGAAAAGGAAATTATGGAAAAAGTTCCATATTCCAGTGCAGTTGATAGTCTTATGTACACTATGGTGTGTACGAGACTGGACATCTGTTTTGCCGTTGGAAATGGTAAACTGTTACCAATCCAACCCAGGACAAGAACACTGGAAAGCGGTTAAGAGGATAATGCAGTATCTTAAAGGAACTGCAGATTTGCAAAAGACTATGATAAAACCAAGAAGGTAGACATAAGGTACATATCTACGCATGAGATGATAGAGGATCAACTTACGAAAGCGATCCCCAGAAATGTGTTTTATAAACACTTATCATCTCAAGGATTGCGTATGGGCTGAGTTGTACCAAATATATATTCCCATGTCTAAGAAATGATCAAAATTAATAAAAGAATAAGTTCTTTTTCCAACATTGCATATGAATTTCTTAAGAAATGTTTGTGTTCATTTTTGAAATCTCAGCTGAATTGTGTGTATGTCGGACAGATTAAGGTTGGCTCTCTCACATGAGCAACCGCCTTATCTTATCAGATGGATAAGATAGAGATGAGACTAGTTTAAAGTCAAAATCATTAGACGAATGATTTAGAGTCATGACTTTAACAAGATAGTCGAATGAAAGATCTGCATCATATGGATGCTTACAAAAGATCTGAGATCTGTATCACAAGGATATAAAGATCTCATTGGATTTTTTAATCCTATCTGTCTTATGCAGGATGAGAGTCCGGGAATATTTCCTGAGTAGTAAGGGGACTCAAAAGATAGGCACTGTGGTGTCTGATCTTTCATCCATACAACATCATTAAGACATACTCTCCCTGGGAAAGGAGTGATGTTGTAACACGTGTTCATACCACGTATGCATTTCGACCACTGAGTTAGTAGCAATAGTGTTTGCTATTATGTGAGACTCAAAGGCCATACGGGTCTTAACTCTTACCCTCAAGGACTCCAATTGGTTCCTTTAGATTTGACGAGATGATCGCTATCTTAGCGTGTTACTAATGGGCTATGGTAATTCGGCTCGGCGGGGCACGTTAGAAAAGCGAATCAAGTCAAGATCATAAGGTTCGCAAGAAGAGGAAGATTGATTTCATATTCGCATTTGGACTTTAATGATTCAAAGCTGGCCAGCCAATTGTAATCCAGATGGGATTCAATTGTTGAATATAAAGTACAAGAAATGTGAAGAAATAATCTAGGGTAAAGCATGCGTTGAACTACTCAACTTTGCACCTTCGAGGTCGTTGTGTATCTCTAACAAGTGCACAACAACAGACTCTACGCGCATGACGGTCGCACGGTCTATTTCTCGGTATGATAGATGAAAGAACTAAGGGAAAGACGTTCTCTTACAATCCCCTCAAGTGTGAGTGGGAGATGTTGGATATGGAAGACGTTTGTACACCCTTGTGGGGGATGTACGAGGGAATACGGACCTCGAACGTCGCGCACACGAAGTCGTGTGCATAGGGAATCTGTTCCCTTGCGGAGAGGATCTCTGGATGAGCGGGAAAGTCGCATTATATATGCATAAGTGCATGCGACATATGGCTAATAAAGGGGGAATATCTTAAGCTTATGTTGTACCATGCATATGGTACAACTTAAGCTTATAATGTGCCATGTACCATGGTACACCTTAATTAAGTTGTTCCAAAGGAACAACTTACCCTAAAATAACTACCTTGGGGGCTATAAATAAGACCCAAGGGTAGCCATTTTCCTTACACTTTTTGCATGAAATTCATGCATGCATCTTCTTCATAGCGAAGCTCTGCAGAAATATTTCCTCTCCCTCCATCCAAGTTCTTAATCTAAAATAGAGATTTAGATTGTGGATTAGTAGCCTTACTCCGTTCGTGAGTAGACTCGATCCGTCGTGGCGAATCCGAAGGCGAAGTTCGTAGACTACCGTGCCGCGTACGCAAGCGTAAGTCTAAACTTCATATTATCGATCCTAACTCTGTTTTGGCAGGATCCTTTACATCCAGCCACACCAATATTCACTATATTCTCACACAGAGAAGTGAATACAAATCTCACAAAGGGATACCCCACAAAGAGGATTTATGCCCTAGCATTGACTCCGCCAATCCTACACGAGGATCAAGACTCCCACACAGAGAATCACTAACTCCCACTCAGAGAATTAGGGTTAGCCCTACACTAGGACACTAAACTCCCACAAAGAGAGTTATTCCCACAAAGAGAATATCCTAAGTCCCACAAAGAGTCAACCTCCCACAAAGAGAGAAAGTTCTAATTCCCACAAAGAGAATTAGAGACACAAATTACACCAAGTAAAGTAAATACTCTTACCTATGCCTTGAGATGCTTACTCATGAATGGATGCAAGGCATGGAAGAGGATCTCCAAGTGTTGTGATATGCTTGAGAGCACTTGGATGATTTCCCTTGAGCTGGACTTCAATGCATGAAGATAGATAATGCTCAATTGAGGAAAATGAGGGAGCTTGAGAGTTGCTTGTAGATCTCTTGAGATTTTCTATAGAGTCAAGAGTTATCAAGTGTTGTCAAGAGTTCTCAAGTGATGGCAATATACTCAAATATATAGGAACCCCATATCAAGCCCCAAAACCCAAGGAAACAGCCAAAGAAAGAATTCTGCAACAGCTAGAAACTGGGTGAAAACGACAGGAACAGTCGACTGTTGATCAAAAGACAGTCGACTGATCAACGGCTAGAAAATATCCAACGGTTATATTCTGAGCCAGGACAGTTGACTGATGAAGACAATACAGTCGACTGAGAACAGGACATGCGCCTGTAAATCCTTCAGCAGGTGACTGCTGCAGAGGATGGATCGAAACAGAGAGCTGCACTCTTTCTCCAGTTAAACGCACAGGCAACTGATGTCAATAATACAGTCGACTGTCTATTAGCCAGGCGACTGTAAAACCTCAATCAGTCGTCTGCTGTATAAGATGGAGAAACAACAGAGAGATGCAGAGAATGCACTCACGCTATACAGGCGACTGATGACCAATCTCCAGGCGACGGTAATAATACAGGCGACTGTAAACTGATCGACAGACGACTGTGCGTAAAGCTCAAGTTTGAGTCAATTGAAATGTTGACTTGAGCTGTGCATGTCAGGCGATTGTAGAAGGATCTACAGGTGACTGGAAATCACCCAGTCGACTGTTTTTCCTTCAGCAGGCGACTGACGGAAAGCCAAAGACTCCAAATGAGTCTTTGGACAGAGTGACCCTATTGTGTTGGAATCTATGAAAACCCTAAGGCTCACTAAGATGGTTATATGCATATGCATGAATGAGTAAACCATCTAACAAGGCATTACATTAACCCTAGACTCAAAAGAGAGAGAAATCAATAAAGTAAATTACATGGATTACAATGCTTTCCTTAGAGTCTAAGTCTTCAATCTTGATGCCTTGATTGCTCTCCATCATCTCCAAGTTTTGGCACTCCTTGAGTCCAAGCTTTGGCTCTTATCCACTTGATGTCCATCCTTGCACCAAGTGATTAGTCTCCAAGAAAGACATTCTTGAGATAAAACTGAGAGACTAAAACATGAGAGTCATTAGCAACAACATAATGTTGTGATCATCATCAAAATAAGATTGGTATGAAACACCAATACTCAACAATATATCCCTTGTAGAAGTTAATTCATTATTGTTGTAGCTACATGAACATGTTGTTATCTTTTTAGTAGCCATAACATGTCTCAAAAATTTCAAATTTGACTTCTACACATAAATTTGCACTTTCACGAAATATTAGACTTTTAGTACTTTTGGAGGTTCTTTTGAAGAACAATGGAAAGTGAATGTAGGAATGATTAATTTCTGAATTTTCTAACGGATATGAAGTGTTTAGCCATGAATTAAAATTGAGCACAAAAGAATTGAAAAAAAATTATAATATATTTGCTCTGTATAAAAAATGGATACACTTCATGGCTAATACACAACCCACGAGTAGCCAACTTATGCTAAATGGGTAATCATTAGTGTTGGCGTACATAACTCGTCAAGCAATGCCACCCCACATTTAAAAGTCCTTTTAGACCATGTTTTGGGGTTTGGTAACTTGAACTCATCTTTGATGAGGTGGGAAAATCAATCCTAGTGATATTCGTGAAAATTGGAAAATGTTGATTGATTTGGTTGCCTTTCTGAAATTGAATCTCCTCTTGTACTTTATTGTCTATATCACTACACTTACACAAAGGTGGAGAAGTCTTGTTATGAAATTCTATGAGCTTGAATGGTCTATTCTTTGGAAAACTCATGCAAATTGCACGCTACATTTAATAATGGTTTATTTTTGTATGGAATATTTTTGTGACTTCATTAATTCACTTTTGGTGATTACAAAGGGGGAGAAGGAAAAGATTTGACAGCTTTGATGTCGTATCATTTGTTAAAGGGGCAGCATGAAAAATACTTGAATAAATGTTGAAGGGGGAGCTTGAGAGAAGGGGGAGCATGTCTCTGTTATAATGTTGTGCATGCTATGATGTAATACTTGAATATCTCATTCCATGATTCATATTGCATTACACCCTTCAACACACTTCACACACACATACTTATTGCTCAAATCTTTTATGGGTTTGTCATCACCAAAGAGGGAGATTGTTGGAAGCAACGATCTAGGATCTTAGTTTCATGATGACAAATGTGTTGTTATATTTAACATGTGTGCTTAGTGTGTTTCAGGATTGGCGAAACGATACATCTTTCACTATTTGGAGGAGTTGATATTCATATAGCTATTTGGGTGTGAGAGAGAGCTTTGGCCTAAGCATAGTGGACTTAGTTCAATTTGAGATGAGACGGAAATGATTTCTTGACTTGGTCAAGAATCTATCCATATAGCATGGTGGACTTAGTCCAAAGAGAAAAAGGGATGGAGCCAAATTTGAATTCAAAAGGGATTTGATCAAATCTTCTGGCTAGAGTTGCAATTATTTGTCTATACCAAATTCCTATTCAAACACCAAATATATGATATCAAATCCTACTCAACATCTACTCTTTGACTTGGCCCAACATGAATCAATACTAGCCCTAGACCTAGTCAACAAACCCTTGCCCTATATAAACTTCCTCTTAACCCTACTGATAGTGCGGCAAAACACAAAACAAAGGGGACCAAACATTTTTAGAGAGGCTAGGCTAATTATTTTTCCAAGAAACCTATACAACCCTAGCCCTGTTCTCCAAAGCTGCCAGCCACTTCAATAAAAAATCCTCATTGCTGCAACGTGTGACTCCCCAAGGCCAAAGCTTCATAAAACCCATCTTAAGCCAAAGAGACTTTCAAGCCACGCACGCTACTCCTTTCAAATTCTCCTCTCAACTACAAGCCACACCATCAATATAACCCATGCTGAGAGGATCTCCAAGCCGTCATCTCCGTTCTTTTGTGCTGCTGTTCATCTGCGCCGTCCGTGCTACCGTTCATCATCATCGTCGAGAGCTGAAGGAGCCCGTCGTCGTTACCATAGGAGTCACCACCGAAGCTGTTGCCATCGTCATTTACATCACCGAGAGGAGCAGTCACCATTACAAACGAAGAGCCCGTCGTCGCCGTGAAGTCAAAGCGCCACCAAAGCTGTCGCAGAGCTCGCCTCCGCTGCTGATTGAGGATCACATCAAAGTTGCCATCGAAGGACTTCGCCGCCGAAGTCGACGCTGCCGCTGTTGCCGGTCGGAGAAGACATCGCTCGGAGAACGCCACAAAACCCTCATTTCTGTTCATCAACGTCACTCGGAGAACATCGTGAAGGAGTTGTCATCGAAGCTGTTGAGTCATCACTGCTGAGACGAAGGAGCAGTCGGAGATCTCGCCTTCATCCTGAAGCCCTCGCCATCCGAGTTTGAAGGCGCTGCCACCACCGCTGCGAAGGAGAGTTTCCGCCGTCCAAGAGCATTGTCTGAGGTTTGCACCGTGAAGCCTTTGCCGCTGCTGCTGAACATCGCCGCTGCTGAAGCCATTGTCGAAGTCACCGGTGGAGTTGATCAATGACCCTGCATGCCCTAGCATGAGGCGACGTGCGAAAACGAAGCGGATTGTTTCGTTGCTGATGTGGAGATCACGAAACACAACCGCATCGATACGAAATCAACGGCCAGGATTCAAGTAGCTGATCACGCGAAAATAAAAAGCAAAACAGCGGTGCTGACGTGGCATTGGGGATTTAAAGGGAGTTGATGAGCGTACAGACCGACCATTATTAAGTTTTAAACTGCAACTTCTTTACACACAGACCAGTGTGCTATTTGCGATCCAGGAGTCGGATCGAGACACCGTTTGCATCAGATTGGAGCTGACGATGTGCTGATTGACAGAGACGCCTACACAGACACGAACTGAGCATTTCTAAACCCTTTACTCTTTATTTTCGTGTCGTACTGTAACGTTCTCTGTAGGGAAAACTTTACCATCTTTGGGGAACTATTGGACTTGTCTGGTTAGGGCGAGACAAGTGGGACCCAGCTAGTTTGGGACTAGATGGTAGAAAGCGTTACTAGGATTGATAGTGAGAGAAAACACAGTGAGTGGGGTACTGAGAGCCTGGCGAGTGTAAAGACGTAGAGGGTGCTCTGAGCGTGCTCTAACTTGTGGTTTTGTACCTATTGCACTATTCAATACTAGTATCTGCTTTGGGGCTGGACGTAGGTCGTTGGGGCGACCGAACCAGGGTATATCTGTGTCCACTCTGTGATTGTCTCTGATTTACTCTGCTTGTGCTTATAACTGCGTGTGATTTCTCGTGGGTTACGCGAGAATTTTTTATTAGCCTATTCACCCCCCCCCCCCCCCCCCCCTCTAGGCTAGGATCCAGATCCAACAGGTTTTTATAAGAGGAGCTAGAAGATGTTGCAGCCAAGGAGGAGACCTAATGGAGATAGGAATAGGGGCTAGTAATTGGATTTGGAGGAGATTTGAGTTCATCCCAAATTGATATGAATCAATCTAAAAGATTGCTTCCTTATTCCTCTAGGATTTGAACAATGAGTAGGATTTGAATTGGATATGAGATTGGAATAGGGAATCAAGTAGGATTGGAATTAATCTCTAATTGATTTGAATGAGATCCTCTCCATATCCCTACATATTTGACCAAATCCAATTTGCTATATGAATAGAAATTTCTCCATCTTCCAATTTCCTAAGTGTATAGCAATTCCTCCATCATTTTGACTTAGTCATCGTTTGAGTATTTACGTCCTCGCCACTCCTGTAAACACTTAACCTACACATCAAATCGTTCACACATGTTTGTTATAATCAAACAAGAAGTCCTAGATAGTTGCATCCAAGAATCTCCCCCTTTTGATGATGACAACCCAATATAAGATTTGAGTAATTACGATTCAAATGATATCATCGTGATATGTGTGTGTGAAGTGTGATGGAGGATGTATGCAAACAATTGTGACAATCATGTTCAAGCATACACGTATGCACCAATGTATAAATAATGTTTCTAGCATGCTCCCCCTATTTTCATTCTCCCCTTGAACCAAAATTTCATGCATTCATGTATTCATTGAGATATTTAATAAAGCACATCATTTTCATAATATACCACAAATCTTTTCGAAATATTTTTCTCCCTTTTGTTATCATCAAAATTGTACAATGAAATCCAATTGCATACCACATACAAAAATAGAGCATTATAAATTACATCCAACAATTGCATGTAGACATTCATATAGGCAATCCAACTTCAATGAAAATCATAACAAGACTTCAACACCATCGTGTGAGTGTGATGATCTAATAGTTGAAGCACAAAGGGAGAAACTCTTTAGAAATACAACCAAAACCAATCCACATTTTCCAATAAATATGATATCGCTAAGATTGATTTTCCCCATCTCATTAAAAAATGAGTTCAAGATACCTGTAACGGTCTGTTTTCATTGTACCTTGTTCGTGCACGTGCATTTGGCCGTGCACGTGTTTATTTTAGCCTTTATTTGATTGTGAACACTTTTGTGTGGTATGCCATTGTGAACGTCTCTGAGAGTATTAAATAGTGGCACTATCTTGGATTGACACTTCTCGAGTCGATTTTCCACAATTTAATCTTATTCGATGAGACGTGACGATTTTCACTTTTCACGGGAGACGTTTCTATTTTTAGTTTCGTCGTCCGACGTCAAAATTGAGATCCGTCTTCTTAGTTAGCTCACTTTCATCATCACGATCACCCCGATATTTATTTTATAATTTTTGGAGTTTATTTGACCACTTTTAGATTTTTTAACAAGTTTTATAATATTTTTAATAATTAATTTTTAAATTATTTTCGGCCAAATAAAATTTATTTGAGTTTTAAACGTAATAAAGAATTTCTGCGCCAATTTCCAGCTCATTTGGACCAAGCCAAATCCTTGTGTGAGTTGGAGAAGTTGAGATTCAAAATTTAAATATTTTTGAACTTCTAATCATATTAGATTTAGCCCTAGACCAAGTCAACCCATCTACACTATTTAAACAACCCCTAGGAAGACCTATTTTCGCAAGAAATTAACCCTAGCCTCTTCCAAAACTCAAATTTGACGTTGCGACGATTCGTCGCAACGTTGCGACGAACAGCTGCCGCACCGACCGAGAAAACCAAGCCAAAACCCCCGCTCCCCCGCATCGCCCCGTCCGCATCGCAGCATAGCCGTCCCCGCTCCGTTCCCCGCTTCGACCGAGAGCTTCCCCCGCTCACGCTCCGCTCCGCATCGCAGCTGTCGCCCGCTTCGTTCCCCCGCATCGCCCCGTGCCTGACCGAGGCGCTCGCCCGCATCGCCCGCTCGCCGCTCCGTTGCAACGTTGCAAACGTTGCAACGACCCGCCCAAGCGCCCGACCGATCGCTCCCTCCGCACCGACCGAGAGACAGCCTCGCACCGCTGCTGCGACCGACCCAAGCGCTGTGCAGCGCCCGTTCCTAGCGCCCGACCGAGAGGATCTCCCGCATTGGCTGGGTACGACCGAGAGCCACTCGTCGCAACTCCGCATCCGTCGCATCACTTGCCTCCGTGGGCCCCTCAAGTTCTCCAGAGATATTGTGGGTCCCCCAAAAGTCCCTAGGACTACTGTGGGCCCCACCTAGGTGCGTTCTCTTCGACGATTTACCGCGTACGACGTTGCGACACGTCGTAGCCCGTCGTCGCACGTGCTAGCTTTGGAATCTGGAATCGTCACCCCGGTTGATTTCTCTGAAACTTCCAGCGAGGAATCTAATTGGAAGCTGGACTTGGAGCGCGATATTATTATTCCAACCCCCGGCGTCGCTACCCGACGCCGGTGTAGCTTTCGCGTCGTGTTGAGGTAACGCTTTGCACCCCTAGGACCCCCAACCCAATTGCATGCTAATCAAGACTAAAATCAGTATTTTTTAAAGTATTTTAAATGTTTTAGAATTCACTAATCAAGATTAGTAAAACGGATGTAGGCCGGTGGACTTGTGCACGTAGGAATTGTGACTTTGGACTCGTTGGACGGTGTTTCTCTGGCGTGATACTTGCAGGCAAGTGAAACTTGCCAACTCTTGTGTAGGGCCATGTTTTTAGGCCACTTCCTTGTTTGTAGCGTAAAAGAGACTAGTCAGTGAAATGATAGCTGGCTAGACGCCTACTTGATCTAGTTTGACAACGAAACTAGATCCGTCACCTAATTGATCTAGCTTGACAACGAAGCTAGATCCAACCCTTTAAACTTGTTGTTTATGCATGCTAAACTGTCACGTTTACTTTTCCTTACCTGTACGCCTTACTACTTGCCATGTCATGTCATCCATGCATTGAATGTTGCATTCGTAGCACACGCTACATTACTTGTCCTTGAACTTCCTTGTCCAGCTAGGTGCACCCCTACGCCATACTTGTTTAAAACACTTCCTGGCTCATGATCCAGAAGCGAGCATTCCATGTTCGGGGGTAAGGCCCTGGGTCGATACACGTGGTGGGGTAGGGATAAACGGTCACTTGAGCTTAGGAGTTGGCCCGCGCAGCCACTCTAGCCAAAAGACAGAATCTCTGTGCACGAGGTGCTTACTTTACTTGTCTTGTACTTGTCTTGTGAATGATTCATGCCATGCCATGCTCATACTTTACTTTACTTTACTTTACCTGTTGCACTCATTACTTTAAATGCCATGTCATTGCATCATGCTAGAACTGCTAGGTTGCTTTACCTTCACCTACTTTCGGTTTCCTTGCACAAGTCTCTTGTAGACTTGCTGACATGTGCCCCTTGCTCTTTTGGGTGTCACATGTTAGACCCTGAGCCAGAGACAGTTGTTGAGGACGAGGTGTTTGCTGACGCTGAGCCCGAGCCTACGTTCCTCGAGGAGTTCGAGGACACTGGAGACCAGTCTTAGAGACTGTTGAGTTGCTTTTGCTTTAGGTTGTTGTTAGTTGTCGGTGCTTGCACCATTACTTTGTTTTCGTACTTTGTACTTTTGTCGGCCATGCTGGGGCCTCCTTTAGACTCTTTTATTTTAGCCTGGTGGCTTTTTCTGCGATGTTGAGATTTATTATTATGGATATTCTGAGATGTTCTTTTGTCTCTTTTCGTTTTTATTATCTTTGTTTCGTTTCGCGTTGCAAGGACCTGCAGTTTAAATTTGATTGACGCTTATCGGACTTGCAGCTTTGCAGCTTCAAGTCTGAGCGGACCTTCTCACGCTTCGCCTCCACGTTTTTGGGAAGCGGGGCGTGACAGGTTTTGTTGGTGGACCATGCAGGCCCTATCTTGCGATTGCGAACTAACGGAACAACGATAATAAACAGAATATCCATTAAATAAATTGCAACATCCAAGTCATTAAGCTTTGAGTCTAAATTGTTTGTTCGTTTTCTATGTCCTTAGATGGCTGGACGACGACAGACCCGATCTGGCAGTGGGCCCAATCATGCTGAGGAGCCGAATAGAGAGTCCACCAATGCTGAGATCATGAGGATGATGCATCAGATGATGCAGGTACAGCAGGGCATGCTCCAGAACACCCAGAGTGCCCCTCGCTTCGAGCCAGGAGCGAAGCAGTTTCGGGAGCTGGGCCCGACTTACTTTGATGGATCTGAAGGACCGTTGGCTGCAGAGGAGTGGATCAGGAACACCGAGGATAATCTGAAGATGTCGAAGGTCAACCCGACGGGATGGGTTGATCTAGCGAAGAAGCCGCTGAAGGATAATGCCCGAAACTGGTGGGATGCAGAGGAGGAGTTGCTGGTGAGCCATATACCTTGGGCTACTTTCAAGTCCAGGTTCGATGAGGAGTACTTTCCGAAGGCTGTTAGGAGGGAGATGTTGCAGCGCTTCATTGAGCTGAAGCAGGGGAATCTGACGGTGGACCAGTAGCACCAGGAGTTTACTAGATTGAGTCGCTTCGCGCCGAAGATGGTGGAGGATGCTGAGGAGAAGGCTCAGAGGTTTCTGCATGGTCTTTCTCTAGACTTGCAGAGTCTAATGTCTACGACGGACATGGAGTCATATCAGAAGTTGCTGGTAGCTGCTCGGAGACAGGAGCTGATTGCGAAGCAGAAGAGATGACTTATTTCTGGAGCTTGGAAGAGGCCTATGGAGCAGGTCAGAGGAGTGGTTAGGCCTGGGACCAGGCCTAATCAGACGGTGCAGTTCAAGAGGCCAGGTGGGCCTACTCTGAAGACTTGCCATTTCTGTGGCAAGACCGGGCATATCAAGGATCAGTGTAGGAAGATGTTGGGACAGTGCCTGGTTTGTGGAGACCCTACTCATGCTATGAAGGAGTGCCCGAGGTCTAAGCTACCTTGGAAGGATCCTGTTGCCGCACAGCCGTTGCAGCAGAGATCACCTGTACCTGCAGGTCGTGGAGCACCTCTCGCTCCTCAGAGGCCGGCTTTTCAGCAGGCCATGCAGCCGAGGAGGCAGGCTTACCTGATGACGGCAGTGGAGAGCGAGGCTGTGGATGAGGTTATCGCAGGTAACTCTTAAACTAGTTGTTTCCTTCCTTAGATAGTTTTGTTTTTTAGCTTATGGTTGTTTGATTGCATATGATTGTTTGTTAGAATAGGGTTTGATTGTTAGATTGTTTGTTAGGTGTGATTTTGGTGTGCACGTTTCCTGCACGAGTCCTCTTTGACTCAGGTGCATCCATGTGCATTATTTCTCGGAGCTTCGTGGAGAAGCATTCCTTGACGACTTCCCCTCTTCCCAAGAGTTGGAATATCGTTACAGGAAATGGCGTGATCTCGGTGCATCGTGGGTGCAATTATTGCCCTTTGGTGGTCTGTGGACATGAGCTTTACGCTGACTTTATTGTCCACGGCATCATCAACTACGATGCAGTGCTTGGAATGGATTGGCTTGCGAGTTTCTATGCTACGATCGACTGTCGGAGGAAGAAGGTGGTGTTCGAGATTCCCGGACATCCAGTGTTCGAGTTCAGTCGTGGTAGCAGTTCGCTTGGTCCTGTCAGGTTTCGGGCCAAGCCGGTGGAGATTATTGCTATGCAGATGGAGCAGGATAGACCAGCTGTGGTATGTGAATTCAACGACGTCTTCCCCGAGGAGATGCCTGGACTGCCACCCGATCGAGCTCTCGAGTTTTCGATCGATCTTGTGCCGGGAGCGCAGCCTATTTCGAAGGCGCCGTATCGGATGGCTCCAGCAGAGTTGGAGGAGTTGCGTAGGCAGCTAGATGAGCTTTTGCAGAAAGGATACATAAATCCTAGCGTGTCTCCGTGGGGAGCACCGGTGTTGCTGGTAAAGAAGAAGGATGGTTCGCGTCGCATGTGTGTGGATTACCGGGAGCTGAATGCTGTGACTATCAAGAATAAATATCCCTTGCCTCGGATAGATGACATCTTTGATCAGCTCGGAGGATCGAGGGTGTTCTCTAAGTTGGATTTGAGGAGTGGTTACCATCAGCTTAAGGTGAAGAAGGACGACATCCCGAAGACAGCGTTCAGGACGAAGTATGGTCACTACGAGTTCGTGGTTATGCCATTTGGTGTAACCAATGCGCCCGCAGTCTTTATGAACCTGATGAATTTGATCTTCTACGAATTTCTAGACAAGTTTGTCGTTATCTTTATTGACGACATCCTGATCTATTCAAAGTCAGAGGAAGAGCATGCCGCGCACTTGAGGACAGTGTTGGAGATCTTGAGGAAGCATCGTTTGTATGCTAAGTATTCCAAGTGCGAGTTCTGGCTGGATAGAGTTGCCTTTCTCGGGCATGTGGTGTCTGGTGATGGAATTTCTGTGGATCCCGAGAAGATTGTGGCTATCAGAGAGTGGCCGGTTCCGCAGTCGGCGTCTGAGATCCGAAGCTTCCTTGGACTTGCAGGATATTACCGACGTTTCATTAAGGACTTTTCCCGGATTGCTGATCCGATGACCAGACTGACACGGAAGGATGTGCCATATGTTTGGTCTGATGATTGCGAGATGGCTTTTGGTATTCTGAAGGAAAGATTGACGACTGCCCCTGTACTTGCTGTGCCTGATCGGAGTGGAGGATTCGAGATCTTTTGCGATGCTTCTGGCAAGGGTCTTGGATGCGTGTTGCATCAGCATGGGCATGTGGTTGCGTATGCTTCTCGTCAGCTTAAGGCTCATGAGAAGAATTACCCGACACATGATTTGGAGTTGGCTGCCGTCGTGTTTGCGCTGAATATTTGGAGGCACTTCCTGCTGAGTGAGAAGGTGAAGATCTTCACTGCTCACAAAAGCTTGAAGTATATCTTTACGCAGAAGGAGCTCAACATGCGACAGCGTCGATGGTTGGAGCTCATGGCAGACTATGAGAGTGACTTGCAGGATCACCCCGGTAAGGTGAATGTGGTTCCGGATGCGCTGAGCAGACTTCCAGCGGTGATGATGTTGACCTCGCAGTGGAGATTGCAGCAGGATTTTTGCGAGACTGGTATCGAGATTATTCTTCCTGGAGAGACCTCTTCGTTGATGAGTATGCAGATACAGTCGACGATCGTGGATAGGATCAAGGCTGGACAGGCTGGAGATGCTAAGCTTGTGAAGATTCGGGAGCAGGTGGAAGCCGGTCTGCGGACTGACTTTTTGATTCACGAGGATGGTTCGTTGAGATTTGGAGCCAGGTTGTGTATGCCAGCTGGAGACATCAGAGAGGAATTATTGGTCGAGGCACACAGTTCGCCGTATTCTGTGCATCCTGGTGGGACCAAGATGTACAAGGATCTTCGTCTGAACTTTTGGTGGCATGGTATGAAGAGGAGTGTGGCTCGGAGTGTAGCCAAGTGTTTGGTTTGCCAACAGGTAAAGGCGGAGCATCAGCGTATGGCAGGGTTGCTACAACCGCTTCCGATTCCAGAGTGGAAGTGGCAACACATTACTATGGATTTCGTGACTGGACTACCTCGGAGTCCGAAGCAGAACGACGCAATTTGGGTGATCGTAGACCGATTGACCAAATCCGCGCACTTTATTCCCTTCCGAGTGGGACAGTCTACTGAGACGCTAGCGAGGAGATACATGGAGGTAAATATGTTTACTCTCCGTTTCTATTCCCTTTTCCTAGTTTACATAGTGATGTAACATGAATCGTGCAGGAGATCGTACGACTTCACAGAGTCCCCGTGAGTATCGTGTCGGACAGAGACACGAGATTCACATCTCAGTTTTGGCAGAGTCTGTAGAAGAGCCTGGGTACGAGTCTGAGTTTCAGCAGGCGTACCACCCGCAGACGGATGGCCAGTCCGAGAGGACGATTCAGATCTTGGAGGATATGTTGAGAGCGTGCATGTTGGACTTTAAGGGATCTTGGGAGGATCATCTCCATCACGTTGAGTTTGCCTACAATAACAGCTACCAGGCAAGTATTGGAATGGCGCCTTTCGCCGCGCTATATGGAAAGAAATGTCGATCGCCACTGAGCTGGGATGACATTGGAGATCGGGAGCTGTTAGGACCGGAGATGATCGTGGATGCCGTGGATGTTGTGAGGAATATCCGGGAGAAGCTAAGGATTGCGCAGGACCGTTTCAAGCATTGGGATGATGCTAAACGGAGGCCTTTGGAGTTTCAGCCTGGCGATCATGTCTTCCTGAAGATTTCTCTGAACCGCGGAGTTATTCGATTCGGGAAGAGAGGCAAGCTGAGTCCGAGGTTCATTGGACCGTTCGATGTTCTGGAGAGATTTGGAGCGGTGGCTTATCGCTTGGCGTTGCCACCGTCGCTTGTGGGAGTTCACGACGTATTTCACGTATCTCAGTTACGTCGATACGTTAGTGATCCATCCCACGCTGTGGATTTCTCGGAGATTACGGTTCATCCGGATCTATCTTATGATCAGCAGCCAGTTGAGATTCTGGATCGTCGACAGAAGCAGCTGAGGAATAAGACTGTCGACTTGTTTCGAGTGCAGTGGCGTCACGGTTCCCCTGGTGAGTCTACCTGGGAACGTGAGGACGAGATGAGAGAGCGCTTCTCGCACCTTTTCCCGAGCAGTGCTTGATGTTGATTCCGAGGACGGAATCATTTCTAAGGTGGGGAGGATGTAACGGTCTGTTTTCGTTGTACCTTGTTCGTGCACATGCATTTGGCCGTGCACATGTTTATTTTAGACTTTATTTGATTGTGAACACTTTTGTGTGGTATGCCGTTGTGAACGTCTCTGAGAGTATTAAATAGTGGCACTATCTTGGAATGACACTTCTCGAGTCGTTTTTCCACAATTTAATCTTATTCGATGAGACGTGACGATTTTCACTTTTGACGGGAGACGTTTCTATTTTTAGTTTCGTCGTCCGACATCGAAATTGAGATTCGTCTTCTTAGTTAGCTCACTTTCATCATCACGATCACCCCGATATTTATTTTATAATTTTTGGAGTTTATTTGACCACTTTTAGATTTTTAACAAGTTTTATAATATTTTTAATAATTAATTTTTAAATTATTTTCTGCCAAATAAAATTTATTTGATTTTTAAACGTATCAAAGAATTTCTGAGCCAATTTCCAGCTTATTTGGACCAAGTCAAATCCTTGTGTGAGTTGGAGAAGTTGAGAATCAAATTTTAAATATTTTTGAACTTCTAATCCTATTAGATTTAGCCCTAGACCAAGTCAACCCATCTACACTATTTAAACAACCCCTAGGAAGACCTATTTTCGCAAGAAATTGACCCTAGCCTCTTCCAAAACTCAAATTTGACGTTGCGACGATTCGTCGCAACGTTGCGACGAACAGCTGCCGCACCGACCGAGAAAACCAAGCCAAACCCCCCGCTCCCCCGCATCGCCCCGTCCGCATCGCAGCACAGCCATCCCCGCTCCGTTCCCCGCTTCGACTGAGAGAAGCCCTCGGTCTGACCGAGCGCTTCCCCCGCTCACGCTCCGCTCCGCACCGCAGCTTTCGCCCGCTTCGTTCCCCCGCATCGCCCCGTGCCTGACCGAGGCGCCCGCCCGCATCGCCCGCTCGCTACTCCGTTGTAACATTGCAAACGTTGCAACGACCCGCCCAAGCACCCGACCGACCGCTCCCTCCGCACCGACCGAGAGACAGCCTCGCACCGCTGCTGCGACCGACCCAAGCGCTGTGCAGCGCCCGTTCCTAGCGCCCGACCGAGAGGATCTCCCGCATTGGCTGGGTACGACCGAGAGCCACTCGTCGCAACCCCGCATCCGTCATACCACTTGCCTCCGTGGGCCCCCCAAGTTCTCCAGAGATATTGTGGGTCCCCCAAAAGTCCCTAGGACTACTGTGGGCCCCACCTAGGTGCGTTCTCTTCGACGATTTGCCGCGTACGACGTTGCGACACGTCGTAGCCCGTCGTCGCACGTGCTAGCTTTGGAATTTGGAATCGTCGCCCCGGTTGATTGCTCTGAAACTTCCAGCGAGGAATCTAATTGGAATCTGGACTTGGAGCGCGATATTATTATTCCAACCCCCGGCGTCGCTACCCGACGCCGGTGTAGCTTTCGCGTCGGGTTGAGGTAACGCTTTGCACCCCTAGGACCCCCAACCCAATTGCATGCTAATCAAGACTAAAATCAGTATTTTTTAAAAGTATTTTAAATGTTTTAGAATTCACTAATCAAGATTAATAAAACGGATGTAGGCCGGTGGACTTGTGCACGTAGGAATTGTGACTTTGGACTCGTTCGACGGTGTTTCTCTGACGTGATACTTACAGGCAAGTGAAACTTGCCAACTCTTGTGTAGGGCCATGTTTTTAGGCCACTTCCTTGTTTGTAGCGTAAAAGAGACTAGTCAGTGAAATGATAGCTGGCTAGACGCCTACTTGATCTAGTTTGACAACGAAACTAGATCCGTCACCTAATTGATCTAGCTTGACAACGAAGCTAGATCCAACCCTTTAAACTTGTTGTTCATGCATGCTAAACTGTCACGTTTACTTTTCCTTACCTGTACGCCTTACTACTTGCCATGTCATGTCATCCATGCATTGAATGTTGCATTCGTAGCACACGCTACATTACTTGTCCTTGAACTTCCTTGTCCGGCTAGGTGCACCCCTACGCCATACTTGTTTAAAACACTTCCTGGCTCATGATCCAGAAGCGAGCATTCCATGTTCGGGGGTAAGGCCCTGGCTCGATACACGTGGTGGGGTAGGGATAAACGGTCACTTGAGCTTAGGAGTTGGCCCGCGCAGCCACTCTAGCCAAAAGACGGAATCTCTGTGCACGAGGTGCTTACTTTACTTGTCTTGTACTTGTCTTGTGAATGATTCATGCCATGCCATGCTCGTACTTTACTTTACTTTACTTTACCTGTTGCACTCATTACTTTAAATGCCATGTCATTGCATCATGCTAGAACTGCTAGGTTGCTTTACTTTCACCTACTTTCAGTTTCCTTGCACAAGTCTCTTGTAGACTTGCTGACATGTGCCCCTTGCTCTTTTGGGTGTCACATGTTAGACCCTGAGCCAGAAACAGTTGTTGAGGACGAGGTGTTTGCTGACGCTGAGCCCGAGCCTACGTTCGTCGAGGAGTTCGAGGACACTGGAGACCAGTCTTAGAGACTGTTGAGTTGCTTTTGCTTTAGGCTGCTGTTAGTTGTCGGTGCTTGCACCATTACTTTGGTTTCGTACTTTGTACTTTTGTCGGCCATGATGGGGCCTCCTTTAGACTCTTTTATTTTAGCCTGGTGGCTTTTTCTGCGATGTTGAGATTTATTATTATGGATATTCTGAGATGTTCTTTTGTCTCTTTTCGTTTTTATTATCTTTGTTTCGTTTCGCGTTGCAAGGACATGCAGTTTAAATTTGATTGACGCTTATCGGACTTGCAGCTTTGTAGCTTCAAGTCTGAGCAGACCTTCTCACGCTTCGCCTCCAAGGTTTTGGGAAGCGGGGCGTGACAATACCACAGCCCAAAAACATAGCCTATAAGGACTCTTAGATGTGGGGATGGCATTGCTTGATGAGTATAACACTGACACTAAAGATTACCCCTAAAGCATATATTGGATACTCGTGGGTAGTATACTTGCCATGAATTGTATCCATTTTACATACGGAGCAATATTCATGTATTTTTTTCATATTCAATTCTTTTGTGTTCAATTTTTATCCATGGAAAATACACATCATATCCCTTAGATTTTTCAGTTATTTTCAGCCTATATTCACTTTCCAATATTTCATAAAAGAATCTCCAATTGTGCAACAATATTCAATATACGTGGATGTGAAAATGTAGGTGTAGAAATCATATTATTCAATTCATTAAACATGTCATGGCTATTTAGAAAAGTCTAACATGCATATGTAGCTATAACAATAATACAATGATTTACACAAGGATATGAATTATCATTCAGTAATATCACTTGAATGATTCAAAGGAAAAGATAGACATTAAGCACCATTTTTTTATTTTGACTTTTTCATTTTTTCTTGTCTCTTTTGAAAAAAAGGAGATCTTATTATTCATTATTGATAAAAGGAAATTTCTATTGACTACTTTAGGTGCTTCTTTTCCCCATAAAGATATTGAATAGAAAAAAATTTATAATCAATTAAAGCAAACTAAGAACCAATCAAACAAGCACACAAAATAAACAGTCAATCACACAAAAAATGTAAAAAAAAGCTATGAAGGTATGCCTAAGTTCAAAGAAAAGATATACTTTCGTATCGTCGTTTGGCTAAGCAGCTAAATAATGAAACATTCAATCTATAGCACCTCGCCAAATCTCCATCTTATCTATACGGTAGATGTTATGTGTGACCTTGGAATCCAACAAGGTTCACTCATGTTAGTCATCAAAGATTTAGGAACCCAAATTAATTTGCTTGAATTTGATATTGGTGTTCCTATATTTGCAATGATAAGAGGTGTGACCAACACTATCACATGTAAAGCACTTTGCATAAACATTTTTAGCAATGGTAGGCATATTGTGAAATTTCTTATACTTAGGCTTTTCAACAATTTTAGAATTAAATCGAAGCACCTGTTTATTATTGCCATATAATTGATTTCCAAGAATAATATCCAAATTTTGTTTTTCTATGGAAAATCTCTTTAATGACAATTCTAGATTGGTGACTTTGGATTTCAAGATAGAATTTTCATTCACAATCAAAGTGCATTTACTAATGAAAGCTCTCTTGTTTTCATCTTCTTTCTTTTCAAAAGCAATCATTTTTTCTTTAAGCTCATGATTTAGCATGCTAATTTTTTTAGTAAGCAATTCATTTTCAGTTTTAAGTTTAATCAGATCTTGCTTATGCATGCTAATCTCGTTTATCAAAGATGGACAAGAGAGACAATTAGTATTTTCAGGCATGTGAGCTTTCCCCTTTTCAGCAAATTAATAGTAGCGTTACATGCAACAAGTTCTTCTTTCAGGCTTTTAATTTCTTTAAAGAAATCACAATTTTCTTGTTGCAATTCAAAGTTACTATCTCTATAGTCGTCTGCGGTATATTCTAGCTCTACAATTTTATTTTGCATCGCTTTACAAATAATGAGAAGTTCAGCTTTAGTACCTGAATTACCTCATTGTGTTTTCCTATCAGAGCAAGATTGATACCAACTTCATGCTCATCATCCTCATCTTTGCTATCCATGTCCCATGTTCTCACCACGGATTTTCCTTTCTTGTCTGCAACATTAGCCGTTTCTTGTGGGCAGTTTCTAATCAAGTGTCCTTTGTTCCTGCATTTATAACACACAACTTTTTGAGTAGCAATCTGATCAGAGGAATTTTTAGAATTGGAGTTATTAGAACGGTTAAACATGGGTTCCATTTCTGCTCTTCCTTCCTTGGTTTTGATGAACTTTCTGAAGTTTCTGACCATTAGAGCTATGTTCTTATCTTCATCTTCATCATCTTCTCTAGCTTGAAGCGCTAGTGGTTTTACTCCTTTTTCTTTCGCCTCTGGTTTCTCTCTAGCCTCTATATTCTGTAGCTTAAGCTCGTGGGACATTAAATTAACTATCAAGTCCTTCACCCTCATCTGCGATAGATCTTTGGCTTCTTGGATGGCAGTGACCTTAGGCCTGAATGAGCTTGGCAGCACCCTTAATATTTTTCTCACCTGTTCAAGGCTAGAGTGTGGCTTACCGATGGAGCTAGACTTGTAAACGATGTCGGTGAACATCGCAAACATCATTGAAATGGATTCTGATGGAAGCATGTGGAAGCTCTCATACTCTGTGCTCAGCATGGAAAATCTAGACTCCTTCATCTATGACGTTCCCTCATGTGTCACTTCCAGTGTATACCATATTTCCTGTGCAGTTAAACAATGTGAGATATGATTAAACTCAGATTTATCAAGAGATCAAATAAGCGCATTCATAGCTTTGCCATTTAAAGAACAAAGCTGTTAATCAGAGGCATCACATTTATCTTTAGGCTTAATCATTATAGTGTCTTTAATTTTAATAGTGGGTGGATTATAACCATTTTCAACAATATCCCACACATCATAATCTACAGAAACTAGATAGATTTTCATCCTAGCCTTCCAATATGCAAAATCAACTCCATTAAATTTAGTGGAGCGGGGTATAGACTGACCTTCAGCAAATGCAGAATCAGATATATTCATGGTCATCTAAAAATCTAGACTAGATCCTGTAAACAGGCTCTGATACCACTTGTTGGATCTGGATCGTAGCCTAGAGGAGGGGGTGAATCTGCTAATAAAAATATTCGTGCAACCCATGAACAATCACACGCAGTTATAAGCACATGCAAAGCAAATAATACGCAAACACATACGCACAGTAGAGGGGGTGAATCTGCTAATAAAAATATTCGTGCAACCCATGAACAATCACACGCAGTTATAAGCACATGCAAAGCAAATAATACACAAACACATACGCACAGTAGATTTACCCTGGTTCGGTCGTCCCAACGACTTACGTCCAGCCCCCAAAACTAATACTATATTAATTATGCGACAGGTACAACCACAAGCTAGAGCACGACCTATGTCTCTATACTCGACAGGCTCTTAGTACCCCATAACACATGTTTTCAACACAATTAATACTAGTAAGAGCTTTCTATTGGCTAGCCCCAACTAGACAAGACCCTTTTGTCTAGACAAACTAGACAAGACCCCAAAATGTAGCAATGATAAAGTTTCCCCTACAGAGATCTACACACATATATCATAAATAAGGTAATCAGAGTTTAGAATAGCTCAGTTTGTGATGGCGTGTCGTCTCTGTCTTTTAGCACGGGTCAGATCTGAATCTGACAAGAAGTAGTCGTCGGGTCACGGCAACTCAAGTTGCGGCAATGATGGCTCTGAAAGTTGCGGCCCCCTTGCAAAGTTGTGGCTTTGCTACTTGCTTGATGGCACAATGTTATAGGGGTCGGCAATGGCCTCTTGGTGTGCGGATCCTCCTTCTTCAAGTGCGGCAATGGAGATTTGTGTGAAGCATAAATGGCACGGCTCCTTGATGCGGTAATGGACCCTTGTTGCAGCACTTGGAAGAAACCCTCTTGATGGTGCCGCAAGAAGAAGATGGCAATGTTGCTTTGGTATTGTAGCAAGGGTATATGAAGATGATAGTCTTTGTTGCTTTGAGATTCAGGGCCTGCGGTTTGGTCCTTTTGGCTTGAGGGGGTGATGGTAGCCGCAAGTTTTTGCATTGGGAAATTGATGAGGCTGACTTGAAGATTTTGGCAAGGGAAAAGATGGACTTGCAGCTCCTTGGGAAGATGATGCGCAAGATTGCCTTGGGAAATATATTTTAGCCGACCCCCTCTTGGTGTATGCCGCAATTTTGGCTCTCTCATTTGAGAGGGGTTTTATAGGAGGAGCTAGAAGATGTTATGGCCAAGAAGGAGACCTAATGGTGATAGGAATAGGGGCTAGTAATTGGATTTGGAGGAGATTTGAGTTCATCCCAAATTGATATGAATCAATCTAAAAGATTACTTCCTTATTCCTCTAGGTTTTGAACAATGAGTTGGATTTGAATTGGATATGAGATTGGCATAGGAAATCAAGTAGGATTTTAATTAATCTCTAATTGATTTGAATGAGATCTTCTCTTATCCCTCCATATTTGACCAAATCTAATTTTCTATATGAATAGCAATTTCTCCATCTTCCAATTTGCTATGTGTATAGCAATTCCTCCATCACTTTGACGTAGTTATCGTTTGAGTATTTACGTCCTCGCCACTTAGGAATACACTTAACACACACATCAAATCGTTCACACACCTTTGTTATCATCAAACAAGAAGTCTTAGATCGTTGCTTCCAACATTTTCTAGCTATGTTAATTGAGTGAACGGGATGTGATTTACTGAGATTTAACGAAGAACTTGTTATGAAAATGTGAATAATGAATACAATGGAGAATTAGGCAATCAATAGAACAATGAAATATAATAAAAGAACATCGATCAATAGTAAGTAATAAGAAAAACATATAGAAAAGAGGAATGTGAACTTATCTCATTGAATAGCAAATAAGAGTTGTCAATTCTCATATACAATCCAGAAGGAAGCATCTAAAAATCCTAATCTAAATTAATCATACTCCTAAAACTAGAAGAAAACAAGAAAAATGGGAAGAAAACGAGATAGGGCATGCCACTCCTCTCGCTGGCGGCGCCCCAAAGGCTTAAATACAATCCCAAAACCTAATGGATTCGCTCCAAACCCGATTCCAAACAACCGTTTGGGCCAAACGATGCAGTCGCGTCGTTTGGCCTAAGTTACACACTTCTACGGGCTCTGGAGATCCGTGAACGACACGACCGTTTGGAAATTCCAAATGGCCGTGTCGCTGTAAGCGCTGCCGTTGGCCTCATCAAAAATAGGGGACGACACGGTTGTGTGAAGAGTACACACAGCCGTGTTGTCACAGCTCTCTTCTTCGGCAGGATGAGCTCACATGACCGACCGATCATGTGGTCTTCGATTGTGGCTTCAGTTTCTTCTACTCTTGGGTGACACGGTCATGTGAAGAGTTTCACACGACCATGTCATCTGCCTTGCTCTTCTTGGTAGGATGAGCCACACGGCCATCCAAATGGCCATGTGGGAGCTTTTTGGGGTCTTTGCCCGTATCTTCTCACACGGCCATGTGAGGCATCTCACATGGCCGTGAGGTGCCTCTGCTGCTCATCCAATCTCACCAACACTCCTCCTCCTTCATCAAATTGAGCTCCATGCATCGTTTATCGCTCAAAAAGTCCATATTCTTACACTTTTGGTCCAAAAATTCACAATCTCACATGAACCACATCAGAGAGACCAAAACTAAAAATGAACAAAAAGCAGGGAAACGGCGTAGAAAACTTGGTGAAATGACATGAAACGTGAGAGAAAAGTAAGCAAAAACTATTTATAAAAATCACATATCAATAATCCTCCACGCTTATTGGCTATGCATATGCAGGTTACAGGTCCGACCCCCATAATAAGAAGTGACAAACTGGGTATGTGTTTACCTACGGTAGGACGGCTGATCGCGCCCGGGCGTACACCCTAAAGAGCGACCGTGAGTTTTACCGCAAGCGCACGGTGTAGCGGTGAGCGGGTATCGAACACAGGGAGGACGTATGACAGTGCCTTCTCCGAACAACCTGGCTATAGGGACAGAAGAGTAGGAATTTGCCTTTCGACGATGTTGTCACAATCGTCAAATAATGCAAAGAGATATAAAATCAAATAAAGACGCCTAGGGAATAGGGAATCCCCGCTACTCATCGTATCTCGTCATTGTGATTCATCGGTATCACGATTGCTAGGGTAGTATTTCAGGTGAACTAGTTGCAACTGAATGTAAAACCTAGCTCACGCTCTCGCGCTGTTGTCGGTCTATAGCGAACCTAGGTTCGGGTCCAATCTCTTGCAAACCCTAGCCTAGGAAAGCTAGCATTAGGATCAACGTCATCGTTCAATCGCATCCCGAGCCTACTCTCGTGCAAACTCGGGCTGCGACCTAGGTTGGGATAGTTCCTACCCGTCCAATCTCTTGCAAACGGGTATCGGTATAGAATTGCAACCGAGAACCCTAGTATCGGTCCAATCTCTTGCAAACCGATACTACGGAAACTCAATTTCAACCCAATTCGGATTTCTAGGGTTTCCTATCGAATTGGGATCCAATCTCTTGCAAATCCCAATCGGTATGAACACCTAACTATCCGTAATATATCGATCCCAAACTAACCCTAATAGCAATTCTAGCAATAGTTCTACCAAATCATCACAAATCGGAAATTGGGCTCGTAGGGTTCGTCCCCACGCCCTAAGACGTTAAGACTACTCACAAATCATATTGCTAATAAAAGAATAATCAATAGAAATAGCAATGAAATTCATGGCAATATTCAAAACAACAATAAAAATAGGATTTTTAATGGATAGGAAGACAAACCAATGTAGCTTTCCAAGAATCGAACAAAATAGAACTTTTCTCTCCTTTCCAATCACAAGAATAAAACTCTAAAAAGTCTAATCTAAAAAGGCTGCCAAAAGCAAGGAAAAAGCTCCCTAAACTAGGTTAGAATCAGGGGTTAAATACCCCCCAAAACTGCCCAAAAATTCGTGACTAAAATGCCCCTGCGTAGCTCCAAAATCGTGTTTTCCGCTACAGGCGCTCGGCTCACTCGACCGAGTGACAAAAGTCGCTCGGCCGAGTGAAAGAGAATTTCCAGTAAGTCCGGGGTCTTGGGGGTCTTCACTTCGGGCGTCACTCGGCCGAGTGAGTTGTCGTCACTCGGCCGATGGGATTATCTTCACTCGGGCGGTCGGCAATTGCCACTCGGCCGAGTGGGTCTTCTGCTGCTCAAACTGACGAAAAACAGTAAGTTGGCTCTTTTTCAGGGGCGTCGTCTGAGTGCCACTCGGGCGGACGGGATACGTCACTCGGCCGAGTGGGCTTCTGATGCTCGGCCGAGTGCACACTTGGAGTGTGTCCGATCTGGCCAGCCGAGCGGGGTCTCGTCGGTCGGCCGAGTGACTCCTTCACTCGGCCGAGTGAGACACTGAAAATGCCCATTCTGAGTGTTTTTGCCTCCTCGTCGCTCCTACGACGTTCTTTCTTCTTCCGCTCCTCTCCAATAGCAAAATACCCCTCGGGGAAGTCGTCGGTGACACTCCGGAGTAGGTGTATCTCAGAATCACTCCAAATCGCTCCAAATCTCCTGAAATACGACAAAAACAACAAATCGTGAAAAGTATCGCAATATTGTCGATAAATCGTGAAAAACATGATTTGAGCGGTCTAAATGGCATGCAAACATGCGGAAAAATGGTGTAAAATACGGAGTGATCAAAATCCCCCAAGCTTACCTCTTACTCGTCCTCGAGGAAGATAAGTAAAAGGCGAACCTGGTGGATTCAGAAAATGAAAACGATGGAAAAACGGAAAACGAAAAACGAAGAAGAAAGCGAAGAAAGCGAAGAGGGAAGCTGCTAGATCATTTTTCTCAGGACATGGGTTTTGCTTACTCATATATAGCATGCACCGAATGTAAAATACATGTCAAAGACTTTTATTTCGATATCATAGTATAATGGTGCAAATAGAGATAGAAAACCCAAGAATATTGATATAGCATGAAAAACAGAATAATTCTAAGATTAACATCGTCTGAATCATTTAAAGCGGTATACAATATCGCAGATCACACACTTTTCAATTGAATGCTTTCTGTGAGGATTATAAGAATATCACGCAATAGAATAGAAAGAATAGAAAAGCGTGGATTTCATGAAATGAATGCTAGGCGTAGATTTCTGGATTTCGTGAAGCTAAAACAATCTCACCGAGTACAGAATATTACTTCGCCTAGGTTGTCGTGCACCGTCAAGTAGTCACTCTCTCACACATCATTGGATTCTCTCCCCCAAGCTTATCTATAAGCGTGGTGGCATATACAAAAGTGTATTTACATTCCCCATTTCTTTTGAAGCTCCAAATTCAAAAAAAAATAAAAATAAAAACAAAAAGAGGGAAGAAAGAGAGAGTATATGAGATGGGATCGTTTATTGAGATTCTTTTCTCTTTTCTTTTCTTTTCTTTTCTTTTTCTTTTCTTTTTCTCTTTTTTTTGTTTTTTTTAATAGCATATATACACAATGATCCCAAATCAAAGAGAAAGAAGGATATACAAGAATTTTTCTTTTTCTTTTTAGTTTTGGGAAATTTGGAGCTAGGATTTTAATAACGGGGGAAATGCCAAATACTAGAATCCGCTAAGGGGAGATTCACCAATGATTTTAAAATATAGAATTAATGTTCAAGATATGTGGAGAAAGAAATAAATATGTCTCTCAGTTCACTCTATAAGACGTGCACGACAACGTCAGCAGGGTAATCTAATCTACTCAGTTTCGATCACAAAAAAGCAATACTAATCCAGATTTATCATAGCTAACATCATTCAATCATCTGAAGTGAAGTGTACAAATCATGCAAATAGAAGTGATATAGGAAAAGAAAACGGTACTCCAGATATAAGCATTCAATGCGTGAATCTTGGTGTATTTTCTGCGATAGCATACATATGAATATTCAGACTCAGCTAATAATAAAATTTCATCCATTTTCATGCGGAGAAAGTGTGGGTTACTATCTCTAAATGCGAGGTAGATCACAGCATATGATATCAGAAATAAAAGCTAAGACATGACAAATATAGCATGCATATAGAGAAAGCTAACTCCACGGCATCATCATCACAGAAAAATTATCTCTAGCATGAGATGAAAAGAAATAAAGATAAAGATGGAAAATAAAACTAAATACAATGCAGCACACAAAGAAAATAAGGAAAACGTGATGCATGGTAAAAAAAGAAAAAGTGATGAAAATGAGTGCAAATGCGGAAATGGCGTGAAAAAATTAAAAATAAAGGTGGTAAATCGAAAAGAACGTGAGAACTCACTCCCCCAAGCTAAAGGGCACAGTGTCCTCAATGTGTGAAGTGTGGCACACCGAGAGACGTGTAATGTGAGGGGTAGGTGAGGATGCATGCAGGATGAAAAAGAAATAAAAATAACAAAACGAAAATATGGTGCGGACATGATGCATGCAGATATAAGAGTGAATCAGATATAAGAGTGTGACACCAAAAATCTCTCCCTCTCTCCCCAAAATGATATAGAAAGATATGATCAGAAAATGGACCCAAAACAGTGAGGGGAGGGGGGTGGGCAAAAATCATCAGGACCAAGCAGAGACGGGCAGCATGAAGGCAAAAACGATAAATGGCATCAAGGGTGCCTAAGAGGGTGGGGCTGCGCCGTCTCCGTCCTGAGGCGAAGGTGGTGGTGGTGGTGGCTGGGGAACAGTCTGCTGGGTGGGTGTGGTAGTGGGTGTGGTAGCAGGCTGGGTGTGTGCAGGAGTGGGGGTGGGTACCTGCTGGGTGGGTGTGGGTGTGGTAGCAGGCTGGGTGTGTGCAGGAGTGGGGGTGGGTACCTGCTGGGTGGGTGTGGGTACGCGAGGAAGCCGGTCGAGAATCTGGGTGAGGCAATAGTGAATGCCCGGAAGTAGGTCGAAGCGGCTGGCCATAGCAGTGACGGTAGTAGACATGGTCCTGAGGTCACCTCTGAAGCCACTCACCTCCACCTCGAGAGCACGAATGCTCTGAAGTACAGTGTCGAGGGGAGGTGGTGCAGAGGGACGCACCTGTCTGTGCTGTGCAGGACGGGGCTGGCGAACTCGGGTGGTGTAGTGGATGGGCTCAGCAGGCATGTGGAGGTAGGGTGCTGTGCTCACAAGTGGGGGCCTAGCCTCAGTGCGAGGCAGGGGCGCAGGCTGGTGTGAGGTGGAAGCAGCAGCAGCGGAAGTGGAGTATAAAAGTGGCGACGAGGCGGCAAGAGAGGCCAGTGACACAGAAGTGGGGACAGACGTCACGACACTCTCAGAAAGTATGGCTGCAGTGGAGACAGAAGTGACAACCACTGGGGAGCCAGTGTGGGGTCCAAAAGGTGAAATCCCAGCGGAGATCATACTGGCCATGGTCTCCACGACCGCAGCGAAAGAAGGCTCTCCACTCTCAACAAAAGTAGGTGGACGCTCGGGTAGTGCAGAGCAAAGGGGCTCAACGGACAGAGGGCCAGCTGTGGTGGGAGTGGTGGTGGCAGGGGTGGTGGTGGAGGTGGTCTCAGCGAGTGTACTCCTGACACCGGCAGAAGTGTGGACAGAGGTGTCGGGAGCAGCAGAAATATCAGGCTGCTGAGGGGCCACGGGGTCAACGGGTGCAGCGTGTGCAGCGTGGGCCTACCCAGCCTGCTCAGCCTCCTCGGCCTCGAGCACGTAGGCGGCGGGGATCAGGAGATCCATCGCCGGAAGCCATTCCACCTGTGCTGGGGCTATCTGTGTCCGATCTGGGCTCGTAAGGATCATGTAATCAGCACCGTAGGGACCGTGCAACCAAACCCAGTGTCGCTGGCCATGCGGACGAAGCATCTTCATCCGGGCCATGACATCTATAGACAGTGAAGTGGGGCCCGGTGAACGACGCAAGTCGGCAGGTAGGACACCCTAAAGAGCGACCGTGTAGTTTTACCGCAAGCGCACGGTGTAGCGGCGAGCGGGTATCGAACACATGGAGGACGTATGACAGTGCCTTCTCTGAACAACCTGGCTATATGGACAGAAGAGTAGGAATTTGCCTTTTGGCGATGTTGTCACAATCGTCAAATAATGCAAAGAGATATAAAATCAAATAAAGACGCCTAGGGAATAGGGAATCCCCGCTACTCACCGTATCTCGTCATTGTGATTCATCGGTATCACGATTGCTAGGGTAGTATTTCAGGTGAACTAGTTGCAACTGAATGTAAAACCTAGCTCACACTCTCGCGCTGTTGCCGGTCTATAGCGAACCTAGGTTCGGGTCCAATCTCTTGCAAACCCTAGCCTAGGCAAGCTAGCATTAGGATCAACGTCATCGTTCAATCGCATCCCGAGCCCACTCTCGTGCAAACTCGGGCTGTGACCTAGGTTGGGATAGTTCCTACCCGTCCAATCTCTTGCAAACGGGTATCGGTATAGAATTGCAACCGAGAACCCTAGTATCGGTCCAATCTCTTGCAAACCGATACTACGGAAACTCAATTTCAACCCAATTCGGATTTCTAGGGTTTCCTATCGAATTGGGATCCAATCTCTTGCAAATCCCAATCGGTATGAACACCTAACTATCTGTAATATATCGATCCCAAACTAACCCTAATAGCAATTCTAGCAATAGTTCTACCAAATCATCACAAATCGGAAATTGGGCTCGTAGGGTTCGTCCCCACGCCCTAAGACGTTAAGACTACTCACAAATCATATTGCTAATAAAAGAATAATCAATAGAAATAGCAATGAAATTCATGGCAATATTCAAAACAACAATAAAAATAGGATTTTTAATGGAGAGGAAGACAAACAAATGTAGCTTTCCAAGAATCCAACAAAATAGAACTTTTCTCTCCTTTCCAATCACAAGAATAAAACTCTAAAAAGTCTAATCTAAAAAGGCTGCCAAAAGTAAGGAAAAAGCTCCCTAAACTAGGTTAGAATCAGGGGTTAAATACCCCCTAAAACTGCCCAAAAATTCGTGACTAAACTGCCCCTGCGTAGCTCCAAAATCGTGTTTTCCGCTACAGGCGCTCGGCTCACTCGGCCGAGTGACAAAAGTCGCTCGGCCGAGTGAAAGACCCTGCGAATTTCCAGTAAGTCCGGGGTCTTGGGGGTCTTCACTTCGGGTGTCACTCGGCCGAGTGAGTTGTCGTCACTCGGCCAATGGGCTTATCTTCACTCGGGCGGTCGGCAATTGCCACTCGGCCGAGTGGGTCTTCTGCTGCTCAGACTGACGAAAAACAGTAAGTTGGCTCTTTTTGAGGGGCGTCGTCTGAGTGCCACTCGGGCGGACGGGATACGTCACTCGGCTTAGTTGGCTACTGATGCTCGGCCGAGTGCATGCTTGGAGCGTGTCCGATCTGGCTGGCCGAGCGGGGTCTCGTCGGTCAGCCGAGTGACTCCTTCACTCGGCCGAGTGAGACACTGAAAATGCCCATTCTGAGTGTTTTTGCCTCCTCGTCGCTCCTACGACGTTCTTTCTTCTTCCGCTCCTCTCCAATAGCAAAATACCCCTCGGGGAAGTCATCGGTGACACTCCGGAGTAGGTGTATCTAGGAATCACTCCAAATCGCTCCAAATCTCCTGAAATACGACAAAAACAACAAATCGTGAAAAGTATCGCAATACTGTCGATAAATCGTGAAAAACATGATTTGAGCGGTCTAAATGGCATGCAAACATGCGGAAAAAAGGTGTAAAATACGGAGTGATCAACGGCTATCTCCTAGAGATCTGTAAAGCAAACTATGACGATAACCTCATTCAATCATTCAGAAATTCGTGACATTCATGAAGCAAGCAGAGAGTGTGTTTGGATACGCTCAGTTATGCATCACATTTTGGTGATGACCAGATTGAAGACGGATGACCTTGAGCCAACCACCATGTTTGAAGACAATGCCGCATGTATAGCCTAGCAACGAGGAGGTCACATCAAAGTAGCCATGACAAAACACATCTCTCCAAAGTTCTTCTGGACGCATGAGCTGCAAAAAAATGTCGAGATCGACGTGAAGCAAGTACAATCTAGTGAAAATTTGGCTGATATGTCCACTAAGTCTCTTCTCACATCTACTTTTCGGAAATTTGTACAAAATATTGGTACGAGGTGCCTAAGAGATTTGCAAGCCTAGAGCTTGTACAGATCAGGGGAAGTTAAAAGAGAATTGTACTCTTTTTCCTTAGCTATGGTTTTTTCCACTGGGGTTTCCATCGCCAAAGATTTTAACGATGCAAATCTCATTAACTCTGAATCCCGAAGTATCCACCTCTAATGATACTCACACAATACTCAGAATATCCTGAAGTATTTATGAGTATGAGTTCACGCTAATGGCAGGATAAATGTGAGTGTTATGAATAGTCTATTTTACTATGAATAGTATATCCTGTTGCAAACCATGTATCGTACATTTGTTTGAACTCTTCACTATAAATAAATAAAGTTCTACGGCCTCTTGCAGAAAGTTCTTTTAAAAAACGATTTATTTTGGAACAAAATTGACAAGATGAATAGTGTTGAAGGATTTTAGAGAAGAGAGTAAACAATCTCTCATAAGGAGTAGCCATGGCACAAGCCATGGCTCTCTATATATTCAATTTATAGAAAATAGGAGTCCAAGGGACTTCCCACTAACTTAGTGGGGAGTAATGGTGAGATGTTGAGGGGGGAGGCTAACGGCCTCCCTCAACACTCCCCCTCATCTCTCCATTACCTTGGGTTAAGCATATGAATACTTCGAGATTCAGTATGCTAATGGAGTGGATACTTCTGGATCCAGAGCCACTGTAGTTGCCTCGTTAAAACCTTAGCTGTGGAAAACCCAATGGGAAAAACCAACAGCTTAAGGGAAAAGAGTACAACTAGCGATGGACTCCCCCGGATCTGTACAAGCTTCAGGCTTGCAGATCTCCTATGTATCTATACAATCATCTCCTATTCATCTTTACATCCATCATGTTCTGAAAGAAAATACAATCATCACTCATCTATACAAGTTTCACTCATCTAGCGGCTATAGTAAAGCAGTGGTGTTCTGGAGTGGAAAGCTCTTCGAAGTTTAGTAGATGACGCCACTAAAGTATTCATTGAATCAGTCTTCAGTGTGTCTGCGAGGTACTGCTGGACCTAGCTGAGCGTTTCTAATACTTGCTTCTTGGATGATGAGCTTCTCAGAAGATGTAGACATTGGAGGATGATGTGTAGATATTTAGGAGGTGGCCGGCCTATTGTGTTTTAGTCATTGCGATGATCTTTAAACCTGCATATGCGATATATATTCCTTGAACCCTTGGAAGTTGCGCAGAAGCAGCTTATCCTTGGTCTAGTGGTGCTCTTCAGGGCAACACTTTACCTGGTTAACAACTTTACTACAGACGTTCTATCAAAGACACGTGCAGTTGGCCAGTTAAAGAAGTGTAACAAGTACACTAAAGCTAGGCTCTTCGGGACCTAGGATGTCCTCCCCCTCTTCCAGCTACTGGAAGGTGTCATAAATAAGCATACATTTTTAATAGGATGCAAGTGGACATCATTCTTCATATACTCTAGGTGTATGAAGGATATTAAAGGATTCCACCACAAAGGTGTTAAATATATAAGCCGAGATAATACCTTGTTATACCAAGGTTTTTCATTTACAAGATATGCTTAAAGCTATCAGATTTCGAAATGGTATCTGCAGGAGATCCTATTAGCTTTAAGTCGACCACCTATACGGCGAATATCACAAATCCTGTCAACGATCTTTCGAAAAATATACACATGCAAAATATTGTTTAAGATCAACTAATGATCTTTGTAGCCTTTATGGAGAAGACGTTTCTACGTCTCTCTTTCATCTCTGGGGGTAGAGTATACCCTTCTGAAAGTTTTATATAGATCTCTATATCTATATTGCCGTATATATATGCAGTCACAACGTCCATGAGCTGCATGTATTGGCTTTTTCAGAGAAGTTTAGGCTTAGTAGGAAAATGATCACATTTCCTTCATTTCAATTTCTTATGAAATCCAACTTATATTCCACAGGTTTTACACATTCAGGTGTATGGACTACTGGTCCAAAGACTTTGCTTTTCAAGAGTGAGTCCAGCTCTACTCTTATTGTGTAACGACTGGTTTTCATGTATCTGGATTTATTATAATATAATGTATGTTTTGGTGGATTTTCTCCTCATGTGTGGTTTTCATCCCCGCGACTTTCATTTTCGCTCGTTTCGTCGTGTATTCTTGTTTCTTCCTTAGGATCGTCGATTTTCGAAGTATGGCATTCGTGACGGGCTTCGTAATGGTCGTATCTTACTATTAGATCAAGCCTAGGAGTCTTAGGAATCGATCCCGGAGCTCCGCGCTCCGTATCGGAACTTTCGGTGCACGTTAGCCGGTGTAAGAAGGGGCACCGACCGACTAGATGACGATCCAGTCGGTCGACAATCCTTCTTGGACCGACTAGTTGGCTTTCTAAATTATTCAGGAGTTACTGTTTATCGTTAGTCGGTCTAAGAACGTTGGTTGACCGACTAGGTTGCAAACTAGTCGGTCAGCAATGCTTCTTTAACCGACTAACTCTTCAACTTAATTTTAGTATCAATATTGTTCACTCTTAATCGGTCTGAGAACGTTCATCGACCAACTAGATGTTAAACTAGTCGGTCAGTATTTGTTCATCGACCGACTAAATCCAAATCCTATTTTCGTTCAGAAGTTACTGTTTACACTTAGTCGGTCTGCGTTGGTCGACCGACCGACTAGTTGCCAAACTAGTCGGTCAGTGGTTGCTCTTTGACCGACTAATCTGTGTTAAAACCCTAATTCCTGGGCAGCCGCCAGCCCAACCTATTTATACCCCTCCCAAATGTTTTCTTCTTCCTCCACTCGACCTAAAACCCTAAAATCTCCCCCATTGAGCCCCCATCTTCCTCCAAGCCCTATTCCTTCATCCCAAGCCCTAGATCCATCATCTAAACCCTCCATCAACTCTATCTACCTCTCATTTTCCCCAAATCTCCATCAAATCCTCAAAATCCCCCAAAAACCCTAATTCTCCAAACTTCTCCATTCGTTCCCAGATCTGGTCCTAGGGTTCTCCGGAGTGTTTCTTCCGCCTCCTCTCGGTAAGAAATCGATCTCTTGATGTTTTCATAACCTATTTGTATTTTTATGAAACCCTAATGAAATTTCATGTTGTTCGATGATTGTTTCCCCATAACAGCGATTTCCCCGTAGATTAGCATCCGCGAGACGAACCTTCGTGATCGTCATCCCCGGTGCTAGGCAAGTGAAACTTGCCACTTAGGGTTTGGGCCATGTTTTAGGCCATTTTGCTTGTTGTAGGCGTAAAAGAGGCTAGGCGACGAAATGATACTCGCCTAGGCGCAAATTGGGGAACTAGCTTGACAACGAGGCTAGTTCCGGCATTTAGCATGTTGCACAATTACCATGTCATGTTTACTTTTCATTAACGGTACGCAAATTAATTGTCATGTCATTGCATTCTTCAAGTGATCCCGTGATTGCGTAGCATCGCTACAATACTTGTGTTTACTGGCTCGTGACCAGAAGCGAGCATAATGAGTTGCTAACCCCAACGCTCGATATTGAATTGTGAACTTGGAAAACTAGCTCCCGTGCGGGGCAACCCTGGCTCACTTGCTGGGCTCATGTGCAGGGACCCTGGCTTGTTAACGTGTGGGATGGGGTAAGAGTTAAGCGGCCATTCAACTGGGAGTCTGCCTGATCAGCAACTGCAGTTGTAAGGCGTAAACTCTGGGGTGTGGTAGTGTTTAGTGCCGATCGGTGTGAATGTTGTACCATTCAGCTGAAGGGCGTAAACATCTACAAAACAACATGAAACGTGAATAGTGAATTGATTGAGATTGTTAGTAGCGTGGCTACTCTTGTCTTGTCCCGATAATTGTTCCCTTGTACAAATTTTCTTGCCATGTCTTGTTTGTACACTCATGTTATAACTGCCATGTCATGCATACTAAAACTGCTAGGTTGCTAGTTGCCTTACTTTTAGTTTCCTTGCCCAAGTCTTTTAGACTTGCTGACATGTGCCCTTTACTCTTTTGGGTGACACATGTTAGATCCTGAGCCTGAGTACCGAGTTGAGGACGAGGTGTTTGCTGACGCCGAGCCCGAGATTGTGTTTGACGGGGAGTACGTGGACAATGGGGACCTGTCCTAGTGTTTTCGTTGTGTTTCCCTTTTGTTTTTAGACTGCTATTTTGTTATCGATGCATAGCACCTATACTTGTTATGTCGTTGCTTTTGTTGGCCTTGTTCTGGGCCTTAGACTCTTTTCTTTTAGCCTGGTGGCTTTTCTGGATGTTGGACTTATTTTCATGTTGGACAATTTATGAGATGTGAGATTTTATTTTAGTATCTCCTGGTGTTATTATTGTTGTTCCGTTGTGGTTACAGGGACCTGTTTATGTTTTATTGACGCTTATCGGGTTTGGGGCTTCAGGCTCCACTCTCATGCGGACCTTTTCACGTCTCGCCTCCATTTTAGGGAAGCGGGGCGTGACAGGTTTTGTTGGTGGCCCATGCAGGTCATTCTGTAACTACGATTATTGGAATAGCGATAATAATATTAGAATGTCCAATAAACTAAGTTCGACGTCCGAGTCATAAGCTATGAGTCTAATCTGAATCGTTCTCTGTGTCACTAGATGGCAGGAAGACGATTCACCCGTGGTGGGGGTAGTGGTGCGCTCCCTCATGATGAGGAGCCTGAGCGGGAACCCACCAACGGTGAGATGATGCGGATGATGCAGCAGATGATGCAAGTGCAGCAGGGCGTGCTCCTGCAAGTCCAGAATGCTCCACTTGCTCGAGCTGCCCGGGCTCTTCCAGATGCCCCTCGCTCTGAGCCGGGAGCGAAGCAATTCGGGAGCTGGGTCTCGCGTATTTTGATGGGTCTGAGGGTCCTCTGGCTGCCGATGAGTGGATTCGGAACATCGAGGACAATCTGAAGATGGCCAAGATCACCCCGGCTGGATGGGTTGATTTGGGGAAGAGGCAACTCAAGGATAATGCTCAGAATTGGTGGGATGCGGAAGAGAAGATGTTGGTAGAGCCGATAGCTTGGGCTACCTTTAAGTCCAGGTTTGATGAGGAATTCTTTCCGAAGGCTGCGAAGAAGGAGATGTTGTAGCGCTTCATTGACCTGAAGCAAGGGAGCTTGACGGTGGACATGTACCACCAAGAGTTCACTAGGCTGAGTCGGTTCGCACCAAAGATGGTGCAGGATGCTGATGAGAGGGCTCAGAGGTTCCTGCAGGGACTTTCTTTGGAGCTCCAGAGTTTTGTGTCTTCCTCCGATCTGGACTCTTATCAGAAGGTTTTGGTCGCTGCGAGGAGGCAGGAGCTGAACCTGAGTCAGAGGAGGGGGTCTGCTGTTGGTGCTGGGAAGAGGCCTATGGAGCAGGCCAGAGCGATGGTTAGGCCTGGTTTCAAGCCTAATCAGCCAGCTCAGTTTAAGAGGCCAGGAGGGCCTATTCTGAAGACTTGCCATTTCTGCGGCAAGCCTGTCCACATCAAGGAACAGTGTCGGAAGTTTTTGGGCCAGTGTCTAGTTTGTGGTGATGCTTCCCATGTCGCGAAGGATTGTCGGCATGCGGGTCCGCTGCGGAGGGCACCTGTTGCAGCTCAGCCGTTGCAGCAGCGAGCGTCTGTTCCTGCTGGACGTGGAGCAGCTCTTGTTCCACAGAGGCAGGCTGTTCAGCAGGCTGTTCCACCGAGGAGGCAGGCTTTTCTGATGACCGCTGTGGAGAGCGAGGCTGTGGATGAGGTTATCGCAGGTAATCCTCAATCTAGCTGTTACTTTTCTAGCTGGTTTTGATTGTTAGATTGTGTTGTTTGCTTGAACATGGTTGTTTGCTAGACTAGGGTTTGATTGTTAATTGCTTGTTAGGTGTGGTTTTGGTTTGCACATTTCCTGCACGAGTCCTCTTTGACTCTGATGCATCGATGTGCATTATTTCTCGGAGCTTCGTGGAGATGCATTCCTTGTCGACGTCCCCTCTTCCCAAGAGTTGGAATATCGTTACAGGGAATGGCGTGGTCTCGGTGCATCGTGGTTGTAATTCTTGCTCGTTGGTGGTCTGTGGACATGAGCTTTTCGCTGATTTCATTGTCCACGACATCATCAACTATGATGCAGTTCTTGGGATGGACTGGCTTGCGAGCTTCTATGCTACGATCGACTGTCGGAGGAAGAAGGTGGTGTTCGAGATTCCCGGACATCCAATATTTGAGTTCAGTCGTGGTAGCAGTTCACTTGGTCCTGTCAGATTTCGGGCCAGGCCGGTGGAGGTTGTAGCTATGCAGATGGAGCTGGAGTGGCCAGCTGTGGTGCGTGATTTTGGCGACGTCTTCCCTGAGGAGATGTCTGGTTTGCCACCTGATCGAGCTCTAGAATTTTCTATTGATCTTGTTCCAGGTGCGCAGCCGATTTCGAAGGCGCCGTACCGTATGGCACCCGCTGAATTGGAAGAGTTGCGGAAGCAGTTGGATGAGCTTTTGCAGAAGGGTTATATCAATCCTAGCGTGTCTCCGTGGGGAGCACCGGTGTTGCTGGTAAAGAAGAAGGATGGTTCGCGTCGCATGTGCGTGGACTATCGGGAGTTGAATGCGGTGACCATTAAGAATAAATACCCGTTGCCTCGCATCGATGATATTTTTGATCAGCTTGGAGGTTCGAGGGTATTCTCTAAATTGGATTTGAGGAGTGGTTACCATCAGTTGAAGGTGAAGAAGGATGATGTTCCGAAGACAGCGTTTAGGACGAAGTATGGACACTATGAGTTTGTGGTTATGCCTTTCGGCGTAACTAACGCGCCCGCAGTTTTCATGAATCTGATGAACCTGATTTTCTACGACTTTTTGGATAAGTTTGTCGTTATCTTTATTGACGACATTCTGATCTATTCGAAGTCGGAGGAAGAGCATGCCTCGCACTTAAGGACGGTATTGGAGATTTTGAGGAAGCATCGTTTGTATGCTAATTTTTCGAAGTGCGAGTTTTGGCTGGATAGAGTTGCTTTTCTCGGGCATGTGGTGACTGGAGATGGCATTTCAGTGGATCCCGAGAAGATTAGGGCCATCAGAGAGTGGCATGTTCCGTCGTCTGTGTCCGAGATTCGGAGTTTCCTTGGACTTGCAGGTTACTATCGGCGATTCATTAAGGACTTTTCACGTATTGCCGAGCCGATGACCAGGTTGACGCTGAAGGATGTTGCTTTTGTTTGGTCGGGTGATTGTAGAGTGCTTTTGGTATTCTGAAGGAGAGGTTGACGACTGCCCCTATTCTTGTTGTGCCTGATCGCAGCGGTGGATTTGAGATATTTTGCGATGCTTCTGGTAAGGGTCTCGGTTGCATGTTGCATCAGCACGGGCATGTTGTGGCGTATGCGTCTCGTCAGCTTAAGGTTCATGAGAAGAATTACCCGACGCATGATTTGGAGTTGGCTGCCGTTGTGTTTGCTCTTAAGATTTGGAGGCACTTCCTGCTGAGTGAGAAAGTGAAGTTTTTCACCGATCACAAAAGCTTGAAGTATATTTTCACTCAGAAGGAGCTCAACATGCGACAGCGTCGATGGTTGGAGCTTATGGCGGATTATGAGATTGATTTGCAGTTTCACCCTGGCAAGGTGAATGTGGTTCCAGATGCGCTGAGTAGGCTTCCAGCGGTGATGATTTTGACCTTGCAATGGAGTTTGCAGCAAGATTTTTGCGAGTCTGGTGTGGAGATTGTTCTTCCCGGGGAGGCTTCATCGTTGATGTACATGCAGGTACAGTCGACGATCGTGGATCGGATTAAGGCTGGCCAGGCTGAGGATCCGAAGCTGGTGAAGATTCGGGAGCAGGTGGAAACCGGTCTGCGGACTGAATTTGTGATTCATGAGGATGGCTCGCTGAGGTTTGGAGCCAGGTTGTGTGTTCCAGCTGGGAATATTAGAGAGGAGTTGATGGTGGAGGCACACAGTTCGCCGTATTCTGTGCATCCTGGTGGCACCAAGATGTACCAGGATCTTCGTCTGAATTATTGGTGGCATGGTATGAAGAGGAGTGCGGCTCGGAGTGTAGCCAAGTGCTTGGTTTGCCAGTAAGTGAAGGCGGAGCATCAGCGTACGGCCGGGTTGCTACAACCGCTTCCGATTCCGGAGTGGAAGTGGCAACACATCACTATGGATTTCGTGACTGGACTACCTCGGAGTCCGAAGCAGAATGACGCGATTTGGGTGATCGTAGATCGATTGACCAAATCCGCGCACTTTATTCCATTCCGAGTGGGACAGTCCACTGAGGCGCTAGCAAGGAGATATATGGAGGTAAAATTCTTTTACTCTCCGTTTTATGTCCTTTTCCTAGTTTGGATAGTGATGTAACGTGAATCGTGCAGGAGGTCGTGCGACTTCATGGAGTCCCCGTGAGTATCGTGTCAGACAGAGACACGAGGTTCACATCTCAGTTCTGGCAGAGTTTGCAGAAGAGTTTAGGTACGCGTCTGAGTTTCAGCACGTCGTACCATCCACAGACGGATGGCCAGTCCGAGAGGACAATTCAGATTTTGGAAGACATGCTGAGGGCGTGCATGTTGGATTTCAAGGGTTCGTGGGAGGACCATCTACACTTGGTGGAGTTCTCTTACAACAACAGCTTCCAGGCGAGTATTGGCATGGCGCCTTTCGCCGCTCTTTATGGGAGGAAATGTCGATCGCCATTGAGTTGGGATGACGTTGGTGATCGGGAGTTGTTGGGACCTGAGATGATCGTGGAGGCCGTGGATATCGTCAGGAATATTCAGGAGAGATTGAGGATTGCTCAGGACCGTTTTAAGCATTGGGCGGATGCTAAACGTCGTCCTTTGGAGTTTCAGCCGGGAGACCATGTGTTCTTGAAGATTTCCCCGAATCGTGGTGTGATTCGTTTTGGGAAGCGAGGGAAGTTGAGCCCGCGATACATTGGACCGTTTGACATTTTGGAGAGGGTTGGCGAGGTAGCTTATCGCTTAGCCTTGCCGCCATCTTTGGAAGGAGTTCACAATGTTTTCCATGTGTCGCAGCTTCATCGATACATTAGCGATCCATCTCATGCTGTGGATTTCTCGGAGATTACCGTTCGCCCCGATATGACGTATGACTAGCATCCAGTGCAGATTCTGGACAGGCGTCAGAAGTCGCTTCGGAACAATATTGTCAATCTTGTGAGGGTGATGTGGCGACACGGCTCACCTGGAGAATCTACTTGGGAGAATGAGGATGAGATGCGAGAGCGTTTCCCGCTTTTGTTTCCGGACTCGTGAGTATTTGGAAATTCCGAGGACGGAATTTTTCTTAAGTTGGGGAGGATGTAACGAATGGTTTTCATGTATCTGGATTTATTATAATATAATGTATGTTTTGGTGGATTTTCTCCTCATGTGTGGTTTTCATCCCCGTGACTTTCATTTTCGCTCGTTTCGTCGTGTATTCTTGTTTCTTCCTTAGGATCGTCGATTTTCGAAGTATGGCATTTGTGACGGGCTTCGTAATGGTCGTATCTTACTATTAGATCAAGCCTAGGAGTCTTAGGAATCGATCCCGGAGCTCCGCGCTCCGTATCGGAACTTTCGGTGCACGTTAGCCGGTGTAAGAAGGGGCACCGACCGACTAGATGACGATCCAGTCGGTCAGCAATCCTTCTTGGACCGACTAGTTGGCTTTCTAAATTATTCAGGAGTTACTGTTTATCGTTAGTCGGTCTAAGAACGTTGGTTGACCGACTAGGTTGCAAACTAGTCGGTCAGCAATACTTCTTTAACCGACTAACTCTTCAACTTAATTTTAGTATCAATACTGTTCACTCTTAGTCGGTCTGAGAACGTTCATCGACCGACTAGATGTTAAACTAGTCGGTCAGTATTTGTTCATCGACCGACTAAATCCAAATCCTATTTTCGTTCAGAAGTTACTGTTTACACTTAGTCGGTCTGCGTTGGTCGACCGACCGACTAGTTGCCAAACTAGTCGGTCAGTGGTTGCTCTTTGACCGACTAATCTGTGTTAAAACCCTAATTCCTGGGCAGCCGCCAGCCCAACCTATTTATACCCCTCCCAAACGTTTTCTTCTTCCTCCACTCGACCTAAAACCCTAAAATCTCCCCCATTGAGCCCTCATCTTCCTCCAAGCCATATTCCTTCATCCCAAGCCATAGATCCATCATCTAAACCATCCATCAACTCTATCTACCTCTCATTTCCCCAAATCTCCATCAAATCCCCAAAATCCCCCAAAAACCCTAATTCTCCAAACTTCTCCATTCGTTCCCAGATCTGGTCCTAGGGTTCTCCGGAGTGTTTCTTCCGCCTCCTCTCGGTAAGAAATCGATCTCTTGATGTTTTCATAACCTATTTGTATTTTTATGAAACCCTAATGAAATTTCATGTTGTTTGATGATTGTTTCCCCATAACAGCGATTTCCCCGTAGATTAGCATCCGCGAGACGAACCTTCGTGATCGGCATCCCCGGTGCTAGGCAAGTGAAACTTGCCACTTAGGGTTTGGGCCATGTTTTAGGCCATTTTGCTTGTTGTAGGCGTAAAAGAGGCTAGGCGACGAAATGATACTCGCCTAGGCGCAAATTGGGGAACTAGCTTGACAACGAGGCTAGTTCCGGCATTTAGCATGTTGCACAATTACCATGTCATGTTTACTTTCCATTAACGGTACGCAAATTAATTGTCATGTCATTGCATTCTTCAAGTGATCCCGTGATTGCGTAGCATCGCTACAATACTTGTGTTTTCTGGCTCGTGACCAGAAGCGAGCATAATGAGTTGCTAACCCCAACGCTCGATATTGAATTGTGAACTTGGAAAACTAGCTCCCGTGCGGGGCAACCCTGGCTCACTTGCTGGGCTCATGTGCAAGGACCCTGGCTTGTTAACATGTGGGATGGGGTAAGAGTTAAGCGGCCATTCAACTGGGAGTCTGCCTGATCAGCAACTGCAGTTGTAAGGCGTAAACTCTGGGGTGGGGTAGTGTTTAGTGCCGATCGGTGTGAATGTTGTACCATTCAGCTGAAGGGCGTAAACATCTACAAAACAACATGAAACGTGAATAGTGAATTGATTGAGATTGTTAGTAGCGTGGCTACTCTTGTCTTGTCCCGATAATTGTTCCCTTGTACAAATTTTCTTGCCATGTCTTGTTTGTACACTCATGTTATAACTGCCATGTCATGCATACTAAAACTGCTAGGTTGCTAGTTGCCTTACTTTTAGTTTCCTTGCCCAAGTCTTTTAGACTTGCTGACATGTGCCCTTTACTCTTTTGGGTGACACATGTTAGATCCTGAGCCTGAGTACCGAGTTGAGGACGAGGTGTTTGCTGACGCCGAGCCTGAGATTGTGTTTGACGGGGAGTACGTGGACACTGGGGACCTGTCCTAGTGTTTTCGTTGTGTTTCCCTTTTGTTTTTAGACTGCTGTTTTGTTATCGGTGCGTAGCACCTATACTTGTTATGTCGTTGCTTTTGTTGGCCTTGTTCTGGGCCTTAGACTCTTTTCTTTTAGCCTGGTGGCTTTTCTGGATGTTGGACATATTTTCATGTTGGACAATTTATGAGATGTGAGATTTTATTTCAGTCTCTCCTGGTGTTATTATTGTTGTTCCGTTGTGGTTACAGGGATCTGTTTATGTTTTATTGACGCTTATCGGGTTTGGGGCTTCAGGCTCCACTCTCGTGCAGACCTTTTCACGTCTCGCCTCCATTTTAGGGAAGCGGGGCGTGACATTTTGCCTCGTCCCACTTTGGCCAATCTATGCGTTTACGCTATAGAAAAGTGGGAAGACGTCATTGTCGTATTCTGCGACGTGAACGGCAATAGCGAAAGCAAAACCGTCGTCGACGACTGTGCTACATCTGTCCAGTACCTCCCCAGTACGTACGTAATATAATGATGTTTCTCCTGTTGTTTCCTCTGCAGGGGAAATTAGGAGGGGAGAGGTTGCTGGTCTGTGCTCAGCATCCTGTGGTTGGATCATTTTGATATATCCAGGAATCTTCCTATTTTGAGGAATTTTATATTCTGAACCTGGCAGGCGTCCTCTTTTCAATGTAGGTACGGCCAATTCTACTGCCGGTGGATTGCATCCATCTTTGGAAATATCAATCCTAACTGGCGTGTTGGCAGCGGGGACGTGTGAACGAACAATCTTCTTGTAACGACCACTTTTCGTTGTACGTTGTTCGTGCACGTGCTTTTGGCCGTGCACGTGTTTGTTTTAGACTTTGTTTGTTTGTGAACACTTTAGTGTGATATGCCGTTGTGAACGTCTCTGAGAGTATTAAATAGTGGCACTAATTTGGAACGACGTTTCTCGAGTCGTTTTCCCACAATTTAATCTTATTCGATGAGACGTTGCGATTCTCACTTTTGACGAGAGACGTTTCTATTTTTAGTTTCGTCATCCGACGTCGAAATTGAGATCCGTCTTCTTAGTTATCTCACTTTCGCTGCCACGATCACCCCGATATTTAGTTTATAATTTTTGGAGCTCATTTGACCACTTTTATATTTTTAACAAGGTTTATAATATTTTTAATAATTAGTTTTTATATTAATTTCGGCCAAATAAAATTTATTTGAGTTTCAAACGTTTTAAATAATTTTTGAGCCAATTTCCAGCTCATTTGGGCCCCACCTAAGCCTTGGGTGAGTTGGAGATGATGAGATTTGAATTTTAAATTATTTTAAACTCCTAATCCCATTAGGATTAGCCCTAGACATAGTCAACCCCTCTACACTATATAAACAACCTCTAGGAAGACCTATTTTCGCAAAAAATTAACCCTAGCCACTTCCAAAACCCAAATTTGACGTTGCGATGAATCGTCGCAATGTTGCGACAAGCATCTACCGCACGACCGGAGAAACGAGCTCCGTTCTCCCGCCCTGACCGACGCCCAAGCCCGCACCAAGCTTGCACAGCCGCTCCGCATCGCCTCCGCTTGCGCCCCCGTGTCCGACCGAGCGAATCTCTCGGTCAGACCGAGAGCTTTCCCCTCTCAGCTCCGCACCCGCATCACTGCAAACCCCGCACCGACCCGCTGCGCTGCACAGGCATGTTCCCCCGCATTTGGCTGTGTCCGACCGAGAGCAAACGTCGCAACCCCGCACCAGTCACACCACTTGCCACCGTGGGCCCCCCAAGTTCTCCAGAGGTATTGTGGGTCCCCCATAGGTCCCTAGGGCTACTGTGGGCCCCACCTAGGTGCTTTCTCTCCGACGATTTGTCGTGTACGACGTTGCGACACGTCGTAGCCCGTCGTCGCACGTGCTAGCTTTGGAATCTGGAATCGTCGCTCCGGTTGATGCTCTGAACTTTTCAGCGAGGAATCTATATTGGAATCAGGACTTGGAGCGCGATCTTTTATTCCAACCCCTGGCGTCGCTACCCGACGCCAGTGTAGCTTTCGCGTCGTGTTGAGGCCGGTGGACTTGTGCACGTAGGATGATTGTGATTTTGGACTCTCTTGGACGGTGTGCTCAGACGTTGTACTTGCAGGCAAGTGAAACTTGCCAACTCTTGTGTAGGGCCATGTTTTTAGGCCACCTCCTTGCTTTTAGCGTAAAAGAGACTAGTCAGTGAAATGATAGCTGGCTAGACGCCTACTTGATCTAGTTTGACAACGAAACTAGATCCGTCACCTAAATGATCTAGCTTGACAACGAAGCTAGATCCAACTCTTTAAACTTGTTGATCATGCATACTAAACTGTCATGTTTACTTTCCTTACTGTACGCTTTACTACTTGCCATGTCATGTCATCCATGCATTGAATATTGCATTCGTAGCACACGCTACATACTTGTACTTGCTTGTCCTGGCTAGGTGCACCCCTATGCCATCATGAAAAACACTTCCTGGCTCGTGTTCCAGAAGCGAGCATTACCGTTCGGGGGTAAGGCCCTGGCTCGATACACGTGGGAGGGGTAAGAGTTAAGCGGCCAATCAGCTGGGAGTCTGCCTGATCAGCAACTACAGCTGTAAGGCGTAAACTCTGGGTTTGGGGCAGAGTTAAGCGGCCAATCAGTGTGAAAGAAAGTCATTTCAGCTGTAAGGCGTAAACTCTGCACATGACATGAAAACGTGACTAGAGAATTCCTTGTAAATGTTTATAGTCTTGCCACACTTGCCATGCCATGCTAGTTTACTTGTTGTTTTCTTTACCTGCTGCACTCATACTTTACCTGCCATGACATTGCATACTTTTAGAACTGCTAGGTTGTCTTGCTTTACTTTCAGTTTCCTTGCACAAGTCTCTTGTAGACTTACTGACATGTGCCCCTTGCTCTTTTGGGTGTCACATGTTAGACCCTGAGCCAGAGACCGTTGCTGAGTACATGGTGTTTTGCTGACGCTGAGCCTGAGTCCATGTCTTCCCAGGAGGAGTTTTGCAGACACCGGTGACCTTTCTTTGTGACCATGCTGAGTTCTCCTTTTGTTTTAGGTTTTCTGTTAGCTGTCGGTGTGTGGCACCTTTGTTTTATTCGTTGTACTTTTGTTGGCCATGTGTGGGCCTTAGACTCTTTTTCTTTTATCCTAGTGGCTTTTCTGTGATGTTGAAACTTATTTTATGGATATTCTGAGATATCTCTTTTGTCTCATTTCATTATTATTATCTTTGTTTCGTTCGCGTTGCAAGGACCTGCAGTTTTAAAATTTGATTGACGCTTATCGGACTTGCAGCTTTGCAGCTTCAAGTCTGAGCGGACCTTCTCACGCTTCGCCTCCATATTTTTGGGAAGCGGGACATGACAGGTTTTGTTGGTGGCCCATGCAGGTCCAGTCTTGCAATTACGAATTAACGGAACAACGATAATAACGGATTGTCCATTAAATAAATTACAACATCCGAGTCATGAGCCCTGAGTCTAGTCGTTTTCCTATGTCACTAGGTGGTAAGAAGACTTAGTTAGACGTCTGTGTTTGCTAGATAGAGGCCCTGATTGTTAGTTAGACTCCCTGTCAGCAATTGACCTGATCGTCGTAGGAGTTACCTTAGTGGTCCTTGTCTACCCCTGACCATATTAGACTTCTGGAATTTCTTTTGGTCGTTCGTTTGGGTTCATCGATTTCGGACCAAGCTGAACGCATTTCATTACCGTCTAGCTCCTTAGAAAGTCTTAGCGCTTAGTTCTTGGTCTTTAGTTGATCGACCGTAGGAGTTCCCCGTAGATTCTCCTGATTCATATCCTAGGCGTATGTATGTTCTGATCATCCGGCTAATTTCCTTGCCTCGATTCACGAGATCGCCTCATGACGATCGTCGTCAATCTTCGAACCTCTCCATTGCAAACCCGAATCTTCTGAAAGTATTTTTCGACTTCCTCCTTTCCGAAGTTTAACCTTGTTCCAAATTTTAATGCATATATACTTATACTTCATCCTCCTTCGTTGATTAAAAATTTTAAAACTTCTGTCGGAAATTTTGAACTCTAGCTTATAATATTTTTCCAGCTTATATTTTTTTTCGTACTTATGTAAATGCGTTGCCCCTTCTTATATTAATTTTATTCTGAACCGTACTTTTGATTTGCCCAATTCGATTTATAATTTTCCTTCTTATTTGTGTTATACGAATGATACGTCGTGTTTACTTTAATATACTTTCAAGACACATGGAATTTCAGCTTTCAGCAAGTTGGTTTTTGCTCGTCGTTTTCGCTACTTCAATTTTTTGCAAAATTACTATTTTCATAACCACTTCCTGATTTAGACCCTCCATGATTTGATTTTAAAGACTTGCTATTCGATCTTGATAATTCTTATACTAAGTCATTATTATTATTTTTCCGTGCACCATACATACTTTCAATTATTTTTATATCCGTAACAGACTTGTTGTGCTCGTATATTAAGAACCTTGTGTAAATCAGTTTTTCATTTTTGGCAAACCCTGGTTCTCTAAAAGTAGTTTCAAATTGATCATTTTAAATTTTCCATAGCCTAAAAGTTTTGAAAGCATTTAACATGAGTTTACATTCTTCCGTTACTTGATTTCATTCTTTGACTTTCAAAAACTTTTGACAACATTATATTAAATTACTGACGTATAAAATTTTCTAAACCACGTCCTTACTATTCGTGTAAATGATTTTACTTCCTTTTATAATGATTTTTTTAAAACCAATAGACCATTTTCTCTTATTATGAATATTCGACTCAAACTTATTTTGAACAACTCGTTTTATCGATCTCCAAATATTTCTTTACAGGCGAGGATTTTAACTTTTGAAGAACGACAGTTTTCAAACTCCGCGTATTTTAGCTTTTGCTATTTACCCTATTTTCTTTTCTGTATCCTATTTAAGCATCACTACATCTCCATTTCCCTCAACCTAAACATCACCATTGAGTCAATGTTTCGTCTAACCAAGCCGTCTCCTCGTGTTCGTCCTATCTGAACTCGTGCTTATCGATCCTTCCCTCGTCACGCTTTCGACCTCGACCTCCCTCTATTGCTTAGACTTTAGTGCCCGTCAAGATCTGTGTCAACTCTTAGTTGTTAGTAGACCCTTGGACCTTTGTGAGGTGTCGTAGTGCACGTACCTAAGTTGTGTACGTGGGCTTGAATGAGTGTACCCCCATAGTATATTGATGCTTGCCTATTGTGTGATATAGATATATATATATATATACTCGGAGTTATTCATGATATTATGAAGTTGTTTATGTGTTAGTATTTATAGATTTGGGTGTGGTTAGCTATACCATACTAGGGATGCTTGTGTATATAAGAATTAGTGTGGGGATATCTGATGGAGTGTATGTAATTAGAGATACTTATAATGGTTGAAAAAAAATGATTGGTAAAGCTATGTGTATGCTAGGTGTGATAATAATAGGTGTACGTATAGTTAAGTGAGTAGGCCTATTATATGACCCGTATGTTAGTACGTGTGAGTATGTGCTCGTACGTGGATATGAAATGTGCTTATATGTAAGCAGTTACGTTTTGTTGCATGAGTATATAGGTGATATATATATGGTAGTAGAATTATAACTTTGATTGGTACTGCTTGCTTTTACGGGATGTTGCATGCATGCATACCATGAGGTATACACGACTATTGCACATCTTAATTTTGTATGTATAGATGTGTTAGTATACTAATTATAGGTAGCAGGCTATGGTGTGAATATATATATGTTACATATGCGTGACTACACGATGTATGCGCATGTATTAAGGAGTGTATTATAAATATACGTGTGCTGATGTCTGTATTATTATTATGGTATATAGAATGATTGAACTACGTGAGTATTGCCTGACTAAATATTAAGTGTGATTGATTTATGGAATGTATAGGTTGTATTGGTAGATGTATATATATGGGAGTGGTTTGGTATAGGTATGAATGTGGTGTTACGTATATAGAATATTCTGATATGTGTATTGAGTCTCACTCAAGCTTGAGTGGGTATACTCTAAGTATATTGAATGTATGCTTGTAGTTTGAATATAGCAATGTTTGATGTATGTATAGTGATAGAAGTGTTTGTGCCTGGTTGTGTTACACACATGATTGTGGGTCGCTACACCAGTATATAGTTATAGGTGTTGGTCTTGTGGTATAGTTAATTACTAAGGACTTGCCTGTGTGAACGTATGTGTGCTAGCTAAACTAGGTGTGTAGATGTACTAGTAATATAATGGTATGATTGGTATGTGTAAATGAAATGTTAGCGTGTATGGGTGTGCACCATGCACGGGTAAGTATGTGCTTAAGTTATAGTTATTGGTGACTATGGTATATGTGGCGTGTCGTAAATATAGTTATAGGACCGAATGTGATGCGAATATACGGTGAAATAATTGCATGCATTTGTATGACTATATAATGAGTGAAATATGGTAGTAGTGAATATATATTAGATACAGTGAAACTGGATTTAATTATGGTATGGTGTGACTACATGAGTTGATGCGAAATATTAGGGAGTAGTATACCCATGTTGTTTGTGCGTAGGTAGCTATCTATACGTAGAGCAATGATTGTATTTACTAAGTGTGAGACTATCCTTATATGAGTATATGAACTATTGTTTTGTGCTAGGTATATAAGGGTGTATGCTTATATATACGAATGAAATACGTGTATGATTTTGACTGACAATAATAGTTATAAGCATATAACGTACGTGAATATAAATATATACATGTTGGTAGTGTTAATGTTTGACTACCTAGTGCATATATAAGCACTTGTAATAGCTATACCTGTTTGAATTATATGTGACTTGATTGGGGTAGTTACTAGAGTGACTAGCTATGTTAGAAAGTCCGAGGACGGACTTTATTCTAAGGTGGGTAGGATGTAACGACCACTTTTCGTTGTACGTTGTTCGTGCACGTGCTTTTGGCCGTGCACGTGTTTGTTTTAGACTTTGTTTGTTTGTGAACACTTTAGTGTGATATGCCATTGTGAACGTCTCTGAGAGTATTAAATAGTGGCACTAATTTGGAACGATGTTTCTCGAGTCGTTTTCCCACAATTTAATCTTATTCGATGAGACGTTGCGATTCTCACTTTTGACGGGAGACGTTTCTATTTTTAGTTTCGTCGTCCGACGTCAAAATTGAGATCCGTCTTCTTAGTTAGCTCACTTTCGCTGCCACCATCATCCCGATATTTATTTTATAATTTTTGGAGCTCATTTGACCACTTTTATATTTTTAACAAGGTTTATAATATTTTTAATAATTAATTTTTATATTAATTTCGGCCAAATAAAATTTATTTGAGTTTCAAACGTTTTAAATAATTTTTGAGCCAATTTCCAGCTCATTTGGGCCCCACCTAAGCCTTGGGTGAGTTGGAGATGATGAGATTTGAATTTTAAATTATTTTAAATTCCTAATCCCATTAGGATTAGCCCTAGACCTAGTCAACCCCTATACACTATATAAACAACCTCTAGGAAGACCTAGTTTCACAAGAAATTAACCCTAGCCACTTCCAAAACCCAAATTTGACGTTGCGACGAATCGTCGCAACGTTGTGACAAGCATCTGCCGCACGACCGGAGAAACGAGCTCCGTTCTCCCGCCCTGACCGACGCCCAAGCCCGCACCAAGCTTGCATAGCCGCTCCGTATCGCCTCCGCTTGCGCCCTCGTGTCCGACCGAGAGAATCTCTCGGTCAGACCGAGAGCTTTCCCCGCTCAGCTCCGCACCCGCATCACTGCAAACCCCGCACCGACCCGCTGCGCTGCACAGGCCTGTTCCCCCGCACCGACCGAGCCGTTCCCCGCATTTGGCTGTGTCCGACCGAGAGCAAACGTCGCAACCCTGCACCCGTCGCACCACTTACCACCGTGGGCCCTCCAAGTTCTCCAGATGTATTGTGGGTCCCCCATAGGTCCCTTGAGCTACTGTGGGCCCCACCTAGGTGCTTTCTCTCTGACGATTTGTCACGTACGACGTTGCGACACGTCGTAGCCCGTCGTCGCACGTGCAAGCTTTGGAATCTGGAATCGTCGCTCCGATTGATGCTCTGAACTTTCCAGCGAGGAATCTATATTGGAATCAGGACTTGGAGCGCGATCTTTTATTCCAACCCCTGGCGTCGCTACCCGACGCCAGTGTAGCTTTCACGTCGTGTTGAGGCCGGTGGACTTGTGCACGTAGGATTATTGTGATTTTGGACTCTCTTGGACGGTGTGCTCAGACGTTGTACTTGCAGGCAAGTGAAACTTGCCAACTCTTGTGTAGGGCCATGTTTTTAGGCCACCTCCTTGCTTTTAGCGTAAAAGAGACTAGTCAGTGAAATGATAGCTGGCTAGACGCCTACTTGATCTAGTTTGACAACGAAACTAGATCCGTCACCTAAATGATATAGCTTGACAACGAAGCTAGATCCAACTCTTTAAACTTGTTGATCATGCATACTAAACTGTCATGTTTACTTTCCTTACTGTACGCTTTACTACTTGCCATGTCATGTCATCCATGCATTGAATATTGCATTCGTAGCACACGCTACATACTTGTACTTGCTTGTCCTGGCTAGGTGCACCCCTATGCCATCATGAAAAACACTTCCTGGCTCGTGTTCCAGAAGCGAGCATTACCGTTCGGGGGTAAGGCCCTGGCTCGATACACGTGGGAGGGGTAAGAGTTAAGCGGCCAATCAGCTGGGAGTCTGCCTGATCAGCAACTACAGCTGTAAGGCGTAAACTCTGGGTTTGGGGCAGAGTTAAGCGGCCAATCAGTGTGAAAGAAAGTCATTTCAGCTATAAGGCGTAAACTCTGCACATGACATGAAAACGTGACTAGAGAATTCCTTGTAAATGTTTATAGTCTTGCCACACTTGCCATGCCATGCTAGTTTACTTGTTGTTTTCTTTACCTGCTGCACCCATACTTTACCTGCCATGACATTGCATACTTTTAGAACTGCTAGGTTATCTTACTTTACTTTCAGTTTCCTTGCACAAGTCTCTTGTAGACTTGCTGACATGTGCCCCTTGCTCTTTTGGGTGTCACATGTTAGACCCTGAGCCAGAGACCGTTGCTGAGTACGTGGTGTTTTGCTGACGCTGAGCCTGAGTCCATGTCTTCCCAGGAGGAGTTTTGCAGACACCGGTGACCTTTCTTTGTGACCATGCTGAGTTCTCCTTTTGTTTTAGATTTTCTGTTAGTTGTCGGTGCGTGGCACCTTTGTTTTATTCGTTGTACTTTTGTTGGCCATGTGTGGGCCTTAGACTCTTTTTCTTGTAGCCTGGTGGCTTTTCTGTGATGTTGAAACTTATTTTATGGATATTCTGAGATATCTCTTTTGTCTCATTTCATTATTATTATCTTTGTTTCGTTCGCGTTGCAAGGACCTGCAGTTTTAAAATTTGATTGAGCTTATCGGACTTGCAGCTTTGCAGCTTCAAGTCTGAGCGGACCTTCTCACGCTTCGCCTCCATATTTTTGGGAAGCGGGGCGTGACACTTCTGGTTGTCCGCAATTTTATTCGGCAATTGATGTACTTTAGTCTTAATGTGAAGGATCTTCTGGATCTCAACTTCACACAGAAAAAGTATGCGGATCATAACGAGATGAGGATTTTTGTGTCCCATGATATGGTCTCAGAAGCTTCAGGCTTCTTTAGACTACGTGCCTATTTCAATGAGATTATGCTCATCAAATTCACATTTATCAAGACTTGGTGGTAAACCATAAGCAAACATCATCAGCAATAAGATATGGCAACAAACGGGCCGTATCGTGATAAGCGATGCGGAATGAAGTGTGATGGTACCTAAACATCAACATGCAACTGCGATTTTACAATGGACGTGAAATCCATTGGAGTCTCTTTACCAGAGACTCTGCTAACCCATTATGAGTTTGAACATGCTGCAGGATGTTCAATTTTAATGCCAGTTGCTTGGCAGAAGTCTTGAATGATATGTGTAGTAAATTCACCCACACTATAAGCTTTTGAGAAAGCTAGGTTGCGAGTGAATATAAAGGCACACATAAGACCATCTAGTAGATGCATATATCAGTACAGTAATGAAGTACCGAAAATGGGCCATTTGCGGGGTGAATAGGCCCGCAAAAGGTCACCGTGTATTCTCTCAATGAAGCCAGGAGACTCTAAACCCACTTTCAAGAGTGAAGGTCTCTCTATTAGTTTTCCCTTATGCCAAAGGGGGACAAGGAAACTCAACCTTTTGAAGAATCTTCAGGTTCTTCAATGGATTCATTTGATGATGCGTTCATCATTGCTGATCCAGGATGACTAAGTCCATTTTGCCAGAGTTAAAAATTATGGCAAAGAAATGCACTTCTGGTGCTCAGTCGAGTTGGCTTTCTATAGGATGAATATCTGTAATTTTAGGGGCCCGACAGGGGTCCAATGAAATCGTAAGTAGATGGTCTTCTGGCCATTCTCTTGACGAGTTACATATTGATATTCAATATATATTATCCACAATTTTCAAGTTATTTTCTTTAAAAGAAATATCCTTGAAAATTGGAGATTACCTATACGTTTAAGAGGAGAATTTGCATCTTATAGTCTCGTTGTATGTGGGAGCAATATCAATGCTACACCAGTGCAACGAGGCACTGTCCATAATATTCCATACTTCATCTATAAGTAAAACGAAATTTTATTTAAGTCAATGAAATAGACATTCAAAATAAAAGTTCGTACTTAAGCAAATTAAAGATGAAGCAACATTGAATTTTAAATGCATAGATAAAAGATGAAGCTTAATCGAGCAGGTCGTCGTTCTCGAAGTCATTTGCAGTGAACATCAGTGGTGGCTGAACAGCCGCCGAGTTTGTTTCAGGCAGAGACTTCTGGCTCGCCTGATATAGTTCCTGGAGGTGGCGAGGAGTGCGGCAGATTCTGGACCAATGGCCAGTCATGCCGCATCTATGGCATTTATCCTCCCAGTTCTTCTTAGGAAGTGACACTTGGTCAGTGTTCTTTTGCTTCCATATGAAGTTACTCTTTCCTGTATTGTTTTTTTAGATGTTTAGCAAGATGTTGAAGATTTATACAAGCCTCGAGAAAAGCTATGTAAAATCATGGCGACCAATATTTTGTAAGTATCTACGGGATCGAAAAAGTTACCTCTAGATCAAAAGATCTAGGGACGATCGTAATAAAAAAAAATCCGTAAATAGTAATCCCGCTCCCGATACGCCAAAAAAAATCCACGCAAAGCTTCGCCGCATCAAAAGATTCCTTCGCGCGTAGTGATTGAATTTTTGAGGGGAGACGGAATGAAAAGCTCAAAGATTTTAGAGCAAACGTGCTGATAACGTGTTGAAGGATTTTAGAGAAGAGAGTAAACAATCTCTCATAAGGAGTAGCCATGGCACAAGCCATGACTCTCTATATATTCAATTTAGAGAAAATAGGAGTCCAAGGGACTTCCCACTAACTTAATGAGAAGTAATGTTGAGATGTTGAGGGCGAGGCTAAAGGCCTCACTCAACAAATTGGATACTTTTAATATAATGGGTAGAAATATAGTTCAGACAAGAAATTGGCTGTTTGCCGATAGCTTTGGTAGGGACCACCGCCGCCTACAGCCGTCTCATTGCCCTCGTGGGGCCCGCCAAGCAAAGCATATCCACTGACATGTGGTCTTAATTATATTTTATTCCACTGAATATGAAAAAATAAAATATAAAATATTATTGAATGATAAAATAAAAATCCGTTACGCGTCGGTTGGGGGGTCAAAACGAGCGTCGGCCGCTTCCATGGGAGTTGCTAGTGCGTTTTGAATCAAAGAGAAAAAAAACGCAGTTATTGACTGGTCAGGAGTCTTGGCACGTGTTGATTAATTACAATCTTAGACTTAATTACACACTAAACTTAGCTGTGACTTACCAACGAGATTTCCTTCTGCCCTCTCTAAGTTTTTTTTTTTCCCTTTCATTATGTTAAGCTATCTGTACAATGAAGCTTTTGGATTAGTGAGAAAAATGAACATGATTTTTTATGAAGTCCTTGTTGTAAACCATGGCGGCTACGGAACCCCGTAGCCCTGTATTTATAGTAATAGGGTTACATAATGGGTGGATACCCACTAACGGGTTGGGCCTCCAAAGCCCGTTTATAACACTTCCCCTTATCCATCCATTGTTGTAAGCCGTGATGAACGCTTCAGGGTTCATGGAGCTTATCTGATCATGGGTATATGGATACTTCTGGATCCCAAGTTTAAGAGTACTTGCCTCGTTAAAACCTTTGCCAAGGAAAACCCAGTGGGAAAAACCAATGGCTAAGGGAAAAGAGTACAAGTTTCTGTAACTTCCCCTGATCGATGGATATCACTAGAGGTGGATACTTCTGGATCCTAAGTTAGGGATAACTGCCTCGTTAAAACCTTTAGCTATGGAAAACCCAGTGGGAAAAACCAATAGCCAAGGAAAAAGAGTACAGTTTCCGTAACTTCCCCTGATTAGTGGAAGTATTTAGGGGGTGGATACTTCTGGATCCAGAGTCAATGAGTTTGCCTCGTTAAAACCTTTAGCTATGGAAAACCCAGTGGGAAAAACCAATAGCCAAGGGAAAAGAGTGCAACACTACATTTGACTCCCCCTGATCTGTACAAGCTGCAGGCTTGCAGATCTCCTAGGCATCTATACATCAATCTCTTACAGTGTTCCGATACAAAGTACAAGGTATCGCTCACCTATACAAGACATCGCTCATCTATACAAGTATCGCTCATCTATAGCAGTTACTGGATCTGAGGGATCTCTTCTGAGGAGGAGTGGTCTTCAGACTCGGTAGGTTGCATCACGTCTCTGACCAGTCTTCACTGTGTCTGCGAGGTACTGCAGGACCTGGCTGTGCGTACTTATGATTTGCTTCTTGGATTGATGAGCCTCTCGGGATGGTGGGATTGATGTTGCCTTGGAAGTATGCTTTGCTGGTCTCCAGGAGTTGGTCGCTTCTTGGTTGCAGTCATCGCGATGATCTGTGACCTGTATCTGCAAATACATTTAACATGTTGTATGATCCTTGACCCTTGGAGGTAGCGCAGAAGCTACATATCTCTGGTCCAGTGGTGCGCTGCAGGCGCTGCACTGTATCTGGTTAAAGTGTTTGCTGCCAGATAAAGGAGTGTACAAAAGACATTTGAGTAAGGCACTTCAGGACCTAGGATATCCTTCCCCTCTTCCAGCGAACGGAATGGGTCTTAATGTGCATCCATACAACCAGTAGGTGTATTGGTGGATTGCAATTTTCCATGTTTCTTCATCGACTGGATGATAATTTCATCTTCTGGATGGTTATTCATCTTCGGGATGATGGTTTCATCTTCGGGATGATTATTCATCTTCGGGATGATGGTTTCATCTTCAGGATGATAATTCATCTTCAGGATGAAGGTTTCATCTTCAGGATGATAATTCATCTTCAGGATGATTATTCATCTTCGGGATGAAGGTTTCATCTTCAGGATGATAATTCATCTTCAGGATGATTGTTTCATCTTCGGGATGATAATTCATCTTCAGGATGAAGGTTTCATCTTCAGGATGATAATTCATCTTCAGGATGAAGGTTTCATCTTCAGGATGATAATTCATCTTCAGGATGATTGTTTATAAAGGTATGTTGTCACATCATCCATAGCAACATAGCCTAAAATTATCTTTGCTAATCGCATGGGTTTCGCAATCATGACCAGGGAGCCTGATGCATCAGTTTGATTAATTTTGTAAGTGAGTTAAACTCATCTTACATGGTTACTTCCTGGTTTCTGCGAAATAAACCTCTAAGGCTATAGTGTTTTGCTTATAGCATACGATTTTATTTATTTATACAATACTCGGTAGCCCACAGGTTTGATATCTTTTGATATCAGGACTTCAGGTCCAAACACTTCACATTTCATAAGTGAGTCCAGCTCAACTTATTATTGCCTCGTTCCACATAATTTGGCCAAATTTCTGCGTTTGCTTCAGGAAACGGAGATTGTGAACGATATCAATGGCAAAATGAAATGTGAGTAATTGTCGACAAGTGTGTTTTATCCAAATACCTCTCCGTGTACGTACATTATTCTATTTATTCCAGATTTATCTCTTCTGGAGGTTCTGGAAAGGGAGAGGATATGGAGATGAGCTCACTTTCCTGTGGTGGTATTGTTTTAGGGTCTCGTGGTATGTCCTCTCATCCATTGAGGATATCCACTTCTGCTACTGGTAGATTGCATCCATAAAGTTGGTATGTCAATCCTAGCTGGATTTTTAGTAGCAGGGATGTGTGAATTTGACAATATTTATATTGTCGGTAGCTATGTCTGATAACTGTTTAACAGTTTCATAAATGTGGATCTTCCGGATCTCATTACTATTCATGATAATCAGATCATAGGTATTAATGTTTTAAATGGTCCATAGTGGTGATATGGGGATGTAAACTCATCATGACTCCATCGATAAGATGTGCACTAAACGCTTCCCCCGTTAGGGGTTCTCGGAAACTGTTTATATGAGGTGATCAGGCTCATATAAATAGTTTCTAAGGGGGCGTTCTGATGGTTTGCATGCTCCCACGTGGTCACCTTACAACTGGATTTCTAGTGGATAAGTAATCCGTTTAAATCATTTTAATGATTTACATATAACCCATTTCTGGGTGTGAACACAAAGCTTCAGGGTGTTCAATTTTCTTCCAGTTGTTATATTGATTTCCCAGTGTTATCCCAAAAATCCGCAAATAGCTCGACTTCAATGAAGTTGAGCATAAAACTAGGGATATGAACCCGTCAAGGCTCCATCTATAAGATGTGCTCTAATGCCTCCCCCGTTTGGGGATCTCGGAACATATTCATCTAGGAGGGTTAGTCCCGATGAATAAGTTCCACTGCGGCATTTTTGAGGGTGGTATGAGGGTAAGTAAAAGCCCAACCAATATCCTAGTAATGTAATATGTCCGTTGTGATTAATAATAATCTAGACTGCGGTTGGATAACAAGGTTTTGATTATGACCATTTTAAGAGGATATATAGATGAGTACTCTAAGGTACATCATCAGCCATATATATGGAGTGTAGGGAGTCAATGGCATCCTCTATTTAGGAGTATTCAGGATGACAAGTCATTTACAGTAAAATAAAATGCGTAAAAAGCACATATATACTGCAAGAGAATACTACTAATAATTTATGTTAGAGCAACAAGTTTCATAGTATGATGTGGGTTCTAGAAAGTATACGTCCACAATTGTGCTCATTTTAGACTCATATTATGACAACAGATCAAATTTATTTTCAAAATTTATTTATCCTCGGGAAGTAGCGAATTATACATACTGTCAATTTGACTTTCGTCGTTTAGACTAGATATGTATATATTTTTATATGGCATACTGTAATGCCCATTAATTTTGCAAGAAGCATTATGGGTCTTTTCAGAACTTCTGGTCTGATATTGGGTTGCCATTGCATACTCCATATCGAGGTACATCATATCTTCCCTTTCTTATTTTTATTCAAGACTTCCCCTGTTTTCAGTCTTCCTTATTGTCGTTTATAAGGAAGAATGATTATTGGTCTTATAAAGTAGACTTATTCAAGGGAAATGAGTTAGTTTCTATATTTCCACTTTCTAATTTATGAGAGACTTTTAAAAGTCTATTTGAAAACTCAAGTATGGTCTACGGGCCATTTTTATTGAGTTATTCAAGTATTGTGTAGATATAGAATCATACTATAGGGGAAACAATTACGTGGGTACGAATTTTACAATTTCTCACTTATCAATTAAGCCACGACTTCGGGCGTACGCTTAAAACATAAGGTTGGATTCAAGAATCATGCCTTGTAAAGTGAGATTACTCAAAAGAGTTCGGTGGTGTTATGACAACTGCTGGTGTCCATATTGGTTTATACAAACCATAGATCTGAGAGATCTATTTACCGCGAAATGCGTATTTCTAAAAGAGAACGCATAAATGTTTTTCGTATAATCCCTCGTACTGGTTAATTTTTATTAGTGTGAAAGGGTGTTGATTTTTGATTTGATTTTGAACTTCAGGTTCATTTTGGTTTTGAACTCCAGGTTCATTTTGTCAACTAGGATATGATGGTAAAATTTATTGAAATCATTATTGGTTTGTTGTCATAAAAAGTTGTCGTATCATGAGCACATCATACATATAATATAAATCCATTAAACTAAAAAGTTGTGCTTAATTAACCTTAATGGAAACAATTATGATGTATACACATGCTATTTATATTCTGCAGGTATATAAATAATTTTATCTCAGACATATATTTATGCTACAGGCATTAAAAATACATCAAAAAGATTTTAGCATGCTAAATAAAATGTTTATTACAGAACATTAAATATGCGACGGGCATATAATTTTCTACGCATGCATTTATAGTGTTTAAGTGGAAATTCATGCTAGAGGCAACAAAAATATACATCACATCGTAGAAAAATGCGGCAGGCATTTAATATCATAGCAGACGATTAACACATACAATTAATCATCACATGCATTTTATAATGGAAATGAAAATTTTTCGTTTAATAATTATTGGACCACTAGGCAACGTCATACACCGTTAGGTTAGTTGACTAACGGCAGAGCGGTCGCAGGATCTTCCTAATTATTAAACGTAAATAATCAGATAATCCGAATAAAATGCGATGAATAAAAATTGTGTAATTTAACAGATTTTGACGAAAACGAAATCGTAATTAAATCTGAAAAAGATTTGAAAATCGAAAAAATTTTCGGGGTCAAACCCTAGTTAGGGTTTATGGTCGCGCGGATTGCCGCTTCAGGCGGCTAGGGTTTCCGGGCATGAGCGCGCACCGGGGGGGCCCGATACGAGCGGCTGCCGGGGGGTGGGGCCCGCCGCGGCCGGCGGCGGGGCCCGCCGCTGCGGGCGGCGTGGGTGGGCCCGCCGCTGCGGGCGGCGGGGTTGGGGGCCCGCCGCTGCGGGCGGCGGGGTTGGGGGCCCGCCGCTCCTGGCGGCGGGTTGGCCCGCCGTCGCAGCGGCGGGTTGGCCCGCCGCTGCTGGCGGCGGGGCCGCCCGCCGCTGGCAGCGGCGGGTTGGCCCGCCGCTGCTGGCGGCGGGTTGGCCCGCCGTCGCAGCGGCGGGTTGGCCCGCCGCTGCTGGCGGCGGGGCCGCCCGCCGCTGGCAGCGGCGGGTTGGCCCGCCGTCGCTGGCGGCGGGGCCGCCCGCCGTCGCTGGCGGCGGGGCCGCCCGCCGTCGCTGGCGGCGGGGCCGCCCGCCGTCGCAGCGGCGGGTTGGCCCGCCGCTGCTGGCGGCGGGGCCGCCCGCCGCTGGCAGCGGCGGGTTGGCCCGCCGCTCCTGGCGGCGGGTTGGCCCGCCGCTGGCAGCGGCGGGTTGGCCCGCCGCTCCTGGCGGCGGGGCCGCCCGCCGCTGCTGGCTGCGGGTTGGCCCGCCGCAGGGAGCGGCAGGGCCGCCCGCCGTCGCTGGCGGCGGGTTGGCCCGCCGCTCCTGGCGGCGGGGCCGCCCGCCGTCGCAGCGGCGGGTTGGCCCGCCGCTGCTGGCGGCGGGTTGGCCCGCCGCTGCTGGCGGCGGGTTGGCCCGCCGCTCCTGGCGGCGGGTTGGCCCGCCGCTCCTGGCGGCGAGGCCGCCCGCCGCTGGCAGCGGCGGGTTGGCCCGCCGCTCCTGGCGGCGGGGCCGCCCGCCGCTGCTGGCGGCGGGTTGGCCCGCCGCAGGGAGCGGCGGGGCCGCCCGCCGTTCAGCGGCGGGGGTGGTTTTGCCGCCGCTTCGGGCGGCGGGCGAGGGTTTTTTCCGCCGCTTCGGGCGGCGGGCGAGGGTTTTGGCGCGAGATCTAGGGGGGATTCGCGTTCCGGCGAGAAAATCCCCTAGGGTTTCATGGTTTTTGGGGATAAAAATCTAATTTTTAGTGGAAAAAATCTATTTTTAATCTCCAACAAAACGTTTTTATTGTAAAAATTTGATTTTTCATCAATAAAAACCTTGATTTTTATTAAACAATCGATCCAAGAATTTTGGATCTAGACATATGCGCATATGAAATTTTAGATCTAGGGTTTTAGGGTTACCTCTAGATCCTACCCGCCGGATCTAGCGACGTTCGGTGAAGGAAGCCCGTTCGCGTCGCGTCCGTCCGTCGCGTCCGTCCGTCGGCAGGGGTTCGGCTTAGCTTTGAGCGTGCTGATAACGTGTTGTAAACCATGGCGGCTACGGAACCCCGTAGCCCTGTATTTATAGTAATAGGGTTACATAATGGGTGGATACCCACTAACGGGTTGGGCCTCCAAAGCCCGTTTATAACAGTCCTAACAATTTTTATTTTTTATGTAATATATAATTTATATTAGTCATCTTGCTAAAACATTCATAGCAGGTGTCTGTACGCTGGTACAAAAACAATGATATAGTTTATACTTCTTCACATTAACTCAGCTTTAAGAAAAATTTAAATGCACCCAATAGGTACTCAAACATTCATGTGCCCTCATTCTCTTAATTAATATTAATCTTTAAGCTCATTCCATATTTATGTGCAGGAGACATGGTCCATAATGGAAGGAAACAACAACATGGTGGATGTACGTACGTATGTGCCTAGGGGCCCATGGTTGTTATGGAATATATACATATGCACCATCATTCTTAAGTTACACCTATTGCATGAGATCAAGATTAAATATCGTTGATCCTGTGTGGCAATTCTGTACTATGTGTCTCAAGTTTATCCTACGTGTCTTTAACACTGAAACTATCCAAACTAGGACAATCCAATTATCCACACGTACTTTAACATTGGATTATCCTAGTTTGGATAATTTCAGTGTTAAAGACCCGTAGGATAAACTTGAGACACGTAGTACAGAATTGCCACACAGGACAAAGATTCGAAATAGGTCCTGACTTGTATTTTAATTAAGGGATTTGCATGTTATACATCCAGGGGTTAGCATTTGACAGAAATCAGGGATTTTCACAAGGGATTAGCATAACATTTCAATTCAATCATTAGCAATAGCGTAACAGTTCAATTAGCATTTGTACTAAAATTGAAGTAAGACATTTCAAAAGGGCAAGTTTACGGAAAAAATCACACCCTCATACATTGCAAGGCTTGTAATAAAATTGAACTGCTACTAATAAATCTGTCGAAGCATGTCAAATTGAACTGCTACATATCAAACTCTGAGTCCTATTTTACACAACAACAAAAAATTAAAAATTCTAACATTCCTCGGAAATTAAAAAGTTTAACTGTCAAAAAAAAAAATACTTTCTCACTTGAGGACAACATTGGCACCCAAGGCTGTAAAGAAAATTCTTTAAATTATATCTAAAATATAAATTCCAAAAAATGCCAAACAATGTGGCGCTAGAGATTGATTCCAAAAATTAAGGAAAGAAACCCCAGAGATTGATTCTAAAAAACATTGACTAAATGAAATTAATGCCAGAGCAGAAGCAGAAGCAGAAGCAAACAAATTGAGAGTTGAGGACGTCGCGATTTGAGGAAATTAATGACAGAGCAGAAGCGAACAAATTGAGGCTAAAAGCAAATCCCAGAACAATTGATTTGAAATTGGTTTCGTCTTTAGTGTCATTTCTTTAGTGTCATGTATTTAGTGGCACAGTTATCTTTTAATGTCAACGTTAGTAAGAGATTATACGCATTCTAAGTTTGTCCAAAGTATAAGAGTGACTGAATTAAAATATGTTGTGTTTAAGGTTATGGATCTATTTTTGCACATTGATTACTGCAGATGAAAGAAGAGAAAACGAAAAGAAATAAATAAAGAATAAGATTGTGATCCGTTTTTGGGTAATGTCATTGGGCATTTATATGTGTAGAAAACCGAGTGAAAGAACTATACAGGAAAAATTGATATTTCTTTCTTTAAAAAGAATCAAAAAAAGAAAAGAAAGAAAGGGATGAATGTGAACAGATGGATATTTCTATTGTGTGAATTACGGCCTTTTGGCGCAATAATTCCAAATGTGTTGTGAATGGGTATTTACTGGGTTGGATGAGTTATTGGGCCAACCCAAGTGTTTGGGCCCATATCTGTATAAGCCCACTTGTATTCTCCCCTTTGGATATAAATATAGACCTAAGGGCTCTCCCCTCGGGAGTTGATTCATAACACGTTATCAGCACGAGCCTCTAAATTTTTTTTTTCCACAAATTTTTCCGTTCGTTGCGAAGGCGAAGGCGAAGGCGAGACGGGAGATCCACGAGCGTGGTGCAAGGCTTCCTCCATCAAGGGTCGTCATCCGCGTAAGGCTTCGAGCAACCGTCGCTATATCCGGAGGACGGATATAGAGGTAAAAATACTAAAAACGATACTTTTAATCATACGTATGATTGCCTCTCCCCTAGATCTCGCAAGATCGTCACGGGGATTCATCGTCGCCTTGAAAACGACGGATTTTCCATCCCAAAAATCAATTTTTTTAGGGTTTTTGGATTTTCTGTAAATACCAAACCCTAAATCTACCCTAATCCCCCCCCGGCCACGCCGTCCCCCCCATGGGGGGGGCTGCCGCCGCCGCACCCCCTGCAGGGGGGGCGGCGCGGGCCCTGCCGCCGCCCCGCCCCTGCAGGGGGGGCGGCGGCCCCCGTGGCCGCTCCCCCCCCCCCCTCTGCAGGGGGGGCGGCCCCCGCCGCTCCCCCCCCCCCCCCCCCCCGCGCCCCGCCGTCCCCCCCCCCCCCGCCCGCAGAGGGGGGCGGCGTCCCCCTGGCCGCTTCCCCCTCTGCGGGGGGCGGCCCCCAGGCCGCGCCCCCCTCTGCGGGGGGGGGGGGGGGGCAGCGGCCCCCGCCGCTCCCCCCGCAGCGGGGGGCGGCGGCCCCCGCCGCGCCTACCGTGCAGGGGGGCGGCGGCGGCGCCCCCCCCCCCTTCTGCAAAACCCTAAACAGAAGAAAAAACGCAGAGATGTGGGCCTGAAGCCCACAGCAGATCTGTGGGCTTCAGGCCCACAGAATTCAACACAAAAAAAATTATTCAGATCTGTGGGCCTGAAGCCCACAGCAGATCTGTGGGCTTCAGGCCCACAGATTTCCAAAAAAGCCAGATCTGTGGGCCTGAAGCCCACAGCAGAATCTGTGGGCTTCAGGCCCACAGATTTTCATCAAAAAAAATTTGGGGGGAGGCAAAGGGCTATAAATTTGCCTCAAAAGGCAATTTATTAGCCTAAAAATTAATTTAAAATGGGGATTCAAAGGCAAAATATTCGTGAAAAATCACGGTAAATTACGTGACAAATATCGGGCAGACAAGGACATTTTGGGGATTTTTTTGGGGGGGCCTTTGGGATGATGAGGGAACCTTTTTCCTCATACAAAAGAAAATGTTAATTTTGGGCTCTTAATCAATTTAATTGATTAAACCCACTTACTTTACAACCTATGCATCGTAATTTCTTTTACATGCTTTACATCTATGGCAAAATTATGTGGATATTATTTGCGTGGTTGTACATTTTATTTAAAAACTTAATAATTAGGAAGATCCTGCGACCGCTCTGCCGTTAGTTACCTAACCTAACGGTGTATGACGTTGCCCAGTGGTCCAATAATTATTAAGTGATTAAATATCGTTTTATCCTCGTATGAATAAACTGCCTGTGATGTCTGTGGATGAAAATGTTGATGAGCACAATATTCTTGCATGAATTGCTAAATGTGGTTTTTGGATCGGCCGTTTAGTCCCACAGTTTATTTCCCGCACTTTTCTTTTATTTTTGAGAGAAATTGTAGTGAGGAATTTATGTAAATGTCAAAGAAAGAAGACCTACTTCCATGGAGTCGGAAGCTACGCTTGAAGACGAAGATATTAAATGCGACCCACGGGGTTTCCAAAGTTGTATTTTCATTTTAATTCAAGCTGCAAATTTGTATAATTTGGACTGTGGACTCTTGGACTTTTTCTTGTGGGACTGGCCGATCCACACATTTAGCTTTTCATTAAATATTGCTTCCGCATGAAAATGTTTTTCTGATTGATTATTAATTCATGCATGTTTGTGCTCTGTTAGATAAATGGCTAAAATTGCAAGCGTTGACTTTGAAGTGCTGGATGCATCAGGCAGAAACTATCTAAGCTGGCAGCTAGATGTTAAGTTTCACCTGCGGGCCAAGTCCCTCATCACTGCTGTGACTGAAAAAGAAAATGTTAGCGATATAGAGAAGGCGCAAGCCATCATCTATATTCGCCGCCATGTGGACAAGACCTTAAAGGCTGAGTACCTTACGGTCGAAGATCCACTTGAGCTATGGACCGCCCTTGAGGACAGGTATAAACATCAGAGAGATGTTATACTCCCAAGGGCGAGATATGAGTGGGAGAACCTGAGACTACAGGACTTTAAGTCCATTGCTGAGTACAACTCAGCACTTTTTAGCATCACCTCACGCCTGAAGTTGTGTGGTGAAAAAGTCTCAGAAGATCGCATGCTGGAAAAGACGTATACGTCTTTCCATGAAAAGGATGCGATACTTATGCAGCAATACCGTGAACGTAAGTTCACCAAGTATTCAGAGCTGCTGTCATGTCTTCTCATGGCCGAGCAAGACAGAGAGCTTCTTCTCGCCACTCACAATATGCGCCCTCCCGGCACTGTCCCCCTACCAGAAGCTCACCATACCTCTTCCTTCAAAAAGAAGAGGGACAATAAAAGAAAAGAAAGACCACAGAAACAGGGACAACAGAAAAGAGCCAAGGGCCCACCACAGCAGCGCAAGAATGAAGGGAAGCGCAAGTTCACCTGGCGCAGGAATGATAACAAGAAAAACAATGCACCCCCACCCAAGAGGGACTAGGAAGACCAGTGCCACAGCTGTGGCATGACAGGCCACTGGTCTAGAGTGTGCAGGACCCCAGTGCATCTCCAGGAGCTTTATAAACAAAGCAAGAAAAAGAATGCTGAATCAAACCTGGTGGCTGCGAATAATGCAGTCAAATTCATAGCAAAAGACTTCGAGTCAGATAATCTGCTTGATTAGCTCGTTATCATTTATCTTAGCATTTTATTGTATGAACATTTTATTTCTTGAGAGCTTTTATGTATCTTCAATTCTGTTGAATAAAATTTAGCCTTTCTAAATGCAAATGTTTACTCATCTTTTTAGATGGAATGCTCTCATGACTGCCTAGTAGACAGCGCGTCAACACATATGATCCTTCAACACAAATGCTATTTTCATAGCATTATCCCGTATAAGAGCCCTGTAAACACAATTTCAGGGCCATCGGACATAATTGAAGGTTCTGGGAATGCAACCTTGTTGCTCCCCAATGGAACAGAACTAAAAATAAAAGATGCACTTTACTCTCCGAATTCCAAGAGAAACTTACTAAGTTTCAAAGATATCCGTTTTAACGGATTCCACTTGGAAACAGCAAATGTCAAAGAAAATGAATTAATGTATGTAACGTCTCAAGAAAATGGAGTTAAAACCATTCTTGAACATTTTGAGAGCCTCTCATCAGGCCTCTACCATACAAAAATTCGGAGAGAGGAAGCAAACCTGACGGAGCATCTGAAGTGCCCGACATCGGCCAAATTCTTACTTTGGCACGATAGACTTGGCCACCCCGGATCTGTGATGATGCACCGCATCCTAGCACAATCCCATGGGCATAACCTGAAGAACCAGAAGATTCTTCAGAAGGGAGAATTCCCTTGTGTACCCTGCTTTAAGGGTAAATTAATAACAAGGCCATTACCACTTAAAGTGGATATTGAGTCTCCTAGCTTCCTTGAAAGAATACACGGAGACATATGTGGACCTATCCACCCCCCTAGCGGGCCTTTTAGGTACTTTATGGTACTGATTGATGCATCTTCGAAATATTCGTATGTGTGTCTACTTTCAACCCGCAACTTAGCTTTTCCAAAGCTTTTGGCACAAATAATAAAGTTGTGGGCGCATTTCACAGACAACCAAATAAAGAAAATACGTCTGGATAATGCGGGGGAATTTACCTCTCAGTCATTCCAAGAATATTGCCAGGCAACGGGAATAGAAATTGAACATCCGGTTCCGCATGTTCACACCCAGAACGGGTTAGCTGAGTCGCTAATTAAAAGACTCCAATGGATCGCACGACCATTGCTGATGAAATCCCAGTTGCCGGTGGATGCATGGGGACATGCAATTTTGCATGCTGCATCACTAATAAAAATTAGACCCTCAGGAGGTCAGAGTATATCTCCAATGCAACTCGCATATGGAACGCCGCCGAACATCTCTCACTTGAGAATCTTCGGCTGCGCAGTTTATATCCCCATTGCACCACCACAGAGGACCAAGATGGGTCCTCAACGTTGCCTAGGTATCTACGTAGGGTTTGACTCACCCTCCATTATAAGATACCTAGAACCCCAAACGGGGGACGCTTTCAAGGCACGCCTTGAAGACTGCAATTTTGATGAGACGTATTTCCCCAAAATGGTCCTAGACATCGAAAAGTCTAGTGCAAAGCAAATGTTAACGTGGGATACAAGAAGCTTGACCCACTATGATCCGGTAACAAAACAATGTGATGATGAGATCCGGAAGATCTTACACATCCAGGACACAGTCCATAGATTACCGGACTCGTTCACTGACAACCAGAAGATTGTCAGATCACACATCCCTGCTGCGAATACTCCAGCTAGGATTGACATCCCGAAGGATGGATGCAATCCACCTACAGCAGAAGTGGCTGCACCTCAACAGAAAAGAGGCAGACCACCAGGCTCTAAGGATAAAAACCCAAGAAAAAGAAAAATATCCGGAGACCTTGGGATGATACCCCCACAGAGAAACGAGCTCGTGTCCATACCCTCTCCCCTCCCAGAATCCACTGCAGAGGAACTGCCGGGAGAAACAGAAATATCACTAAATTATGTACGTACAGGGGAGGTATTGGACAGAAAGAGTACAGTCGTCGACGATGACTTCGCGTTTCACATTGCCATTCACGTCGCCGGAAGCGAGGATGATTATGAACCACACTCCGTTGCTGAATGCAAACGTAGAGATGATTGGCCAAAGTGGAATCAGGCAATAAAAGCCGAGCTGGACTCGCTTCAGAAACGAAAAGTCTTTGGGCAAATAGTCCAGACACCTACCGGTGTCAAACCTGTGGGATACAAATGAGTATTCGTCAGAAAAAGAAACGAAAATAATGAGATCGCACGCTACAAAGCTAGACTTGTAGCACAGGGATTTTCCCAAAGACCAGGTATAGACTATGACGAAACATACTCCCCGGTCATGGATGCGATCACGTTCAGATTCCTGATAAGATTAACAGCAAAGGAAGGCCTAGATATGCAGCTAATGGATGTTGTGACTGCGTATCTATACGGCAATCTCGACAAGGAGATCTACATGAAACTTCCTGATGGCTTTTCAATGCCTGCTGAACTGAAAGATAGACCTCGGGACGTCTATTCTGTTAAGCTACAAAGATCATTGTATGGTCTCAAACAATCAGGAAGAATGTGGTATAACAGACTCAGTGAGTTCCTTGTTCAACAAGGATTCACGAACAATGAAGTCTGCCCTTGTATCTTCATAAGAACAAAGGGAAAAGGATTCGTGATAATAGCTGTCTACGTAGACGATCTGAATCTCATAGGATCTCCCGGAGAGATCACTGAGATATCTGTAAGCCTAACAAAAGAATTCGAAATGAAAGACCTAGGCAAAACCAAATTCTGCCTTGGCTTACAGATTGAACATCAAAAAGACGGAATCCTATTACACCAAACCACATATACGAAGAAAATGTTGCAAAGATTCCATATGGACCATTGCCATCCATTGAGTACACCTATGGTGGTACGATCCCTGGATGCACATAAAGACCCCTTCCGGCTGCTGGAAGAGGGGGAGGATATACTTGGTCCAGAAGTTCCATATCTGAGTGCCATCGGAGCACTACTATATCTGGCAAACTGCACGCGTCTCGATATAGCGTTCGCAGTAAATTTGCTTGCCAAATACAGTGCAGCGCCTACACAGCGCCACTGGACCGGGGTAAAGCACCTTCTGCGCTACCTCCAAGGGTCTGTAGATTTGGGACTCTTCTACAAAAATGGAACATCCTCTACACTTGCAGGTTATGCTGATGCAGAGTACTTGTCTGATCCCCACAAAGCAAAATCTCAGACTGGGTACATGTTTACCTACGGAGGGACAGCCATTTCCTGGAGATCCATCAAGCAAACCCTGACGGCGACCTCATCCAATCACTCGGAGATCATTGCCATCCACGAAGCAAGCAGAGAATGCGTATGGCTACGCTCAGTCATCCACCATATCTTGTCTACGATCGGACTGAAGACTGGAGACCTCGAGCCCACTACCATGTTCGAGGACAACGCTGCTTGCATAGCTCAGCTACGAGGTGGCTTCATCAAAGGCGACAGAACGAAACACATCTCACCAAAGTTCTTCTGGACGCACGAGCTACAGAGAGATGGCAAGATCGACATCAGACAAGTGCAGTCATGTGACAATTTGGCAGATTTGTTCACTAAAGCCCTTCCTACTGCTACCTTTAGAAAACTTGTACATAGGATTGGAATGAGACGCCTAAGAGATCTGAAAGCTTGAGAGCTTGTACAGATCAGGAGGAGTTTGGCAGAGTTTGTACTCTTTTTCCTTAACTATGGTTTTTCCCACTGGGTTTTCCATAGCCAAAGGTTTTAACGAGGAAAATCTCACCAACTCAGGATCCTGAAGTATCCACCCCATGTGAGACCCATACATGCTCAGAATCCTGAAGTATTCATGAGCAGGGTCCACAACTATGGCTGGATAAGGGGGAGTGTTGTGAATGGGTATTTACTGGGTTGGATGAGTTATTGGGCCAACCCAAGTGTTTGGGCCCATATCTGTATAAGCCCACTTGTATTCTCCCCTTTGGCTATAAATATAGACCTGAGGGCTCTCCCCTCGGGAGTTGATTCATAACAAAATGTTATAATTAAAACGTTGTTCAAACAAAAACTGAATATAGGATGTTGTAACTTACTATTGCGGGAATAGAGATTGATGTACCTTACTGTTGGGACTTTTGTAATCAAGGAAAGTGTTATTGGTAGGCCTAATGTATCACGCACAATAAACCGTACTTAATAATTTTTGTTGATCTGAATCGAACGAAGATGAGGGCTCTATCCGCTTATCAGGGCTGTATCGAGGGGGAAAATATTTAAATTTACCAAACTTGCCAAACATTGGGTATAAGAAACATCAGATTGCTAACTTATAATATAACATTCTGATAATAAATTTCACAAAAGCAAGGCTTCTGGTAATAAAGTTGAAACGTAATTGGAAGTGGGTCTGCTGCAAATTTATTATGTCATATGAATTGGAAATGGGTTTGCTGCAAAGTTGAAAAGTAAATACAACTTGCAGAAAACATTTATTATGTCCGATGAATTGGACAAGAAAAAACATCTATTACCGTTTGCAAAAAACAGAGCAAAGAGAAAACATTGGGTATGCCGCAAATATGGTTTGAAAAAAACATGAAATATAATGAAAAAGAAAAAACATGTATTATGTCCTATGAATTGGAAAGCAAAGAACTGGAAAATCCCCGTAGAGAAAAAAAGTGAAATCTAAAACTTAGCAAAAATTACCTGAGGACCAGAGCAAAGAGATAATACATGGAACACAAATAGAAAGAAGAAAAAATTAGTAGTAGTCAGATAACATTGATTAACGGAGGAGTAAGGAAAGAAGGCCAAACAATGATTAACGGAGGAGTAAGGAAAGTGATAATACTAGAGCAAACATTGATTACGAAAAAGGCCAAACAATGTTTCCAGAAAAATGTTTACAGTGCAAACATTGATTAAAAAAAGGCAAGTGCTAGAGATATGACGCCAAACAATGTTTCCAGAATAATGTTTCCAGAGCAAACATTGATTAAAAAAAGGCCAAACAATTAAATAATGGCAGAGATTTGAGGACGTCGTGATTTGAGCAAATTAATGCCAGAGCAGAAGCAAAGAAAATGAGGCCTAGAGCAAAGAAACCCCAGAGATTAGTTCAAAATGCAGTATTTATGATCTCTGTTTGAAAGTATTAAAAATTAAATTGTTACGGGTAGGTCAAATTGGTTGCCTTTTTTGTACAATGAAATGAGAGTAAAGAATTGCCAAAATAGTTCTATATACGTACAACAAACAAAACGAGGACAGAAGCAAAGCAACCGAAGATGCAAATTACAGGCAGAAGAAAATCCCAGACGGAAATCCCAGACGAAATATGGGGTTAAATACTTACAGATCTTGGCGAAGTACAGAACTTGGCGAATTAATTATAGAACTTGGCAAACAAAAATGAACTGTGTTACAAAAATGAACTTGGCAAACAAAAATCACTTGGCAAATTAATTACAGATCTTGGCGAAGTACAGAACTTGGCAAACAAAATGAACTTTGTTAAATACTTACAGAGAGCAGAAGAAAATCCCAGACGAAATATGGGGTTATAAACAAAATTGTGTGAAATTGGTAGAAATCAACGATAATGAAATGACATACCTGATCCATGAAATCAGTGTAGAACCAAACAATTTGAGTAATAGTAATAAGTCCCAATTAACCATTAACTGAGTCCAAAAGGAAAGAGCACCATCTAACCACAGTAAAAGAAACAATTGTCCAGCGTTCATTGCCCAACCAAAAATGGGGCAAAAAAAATAAAATGTCTTTTTGTGGAGTTCGAATGAACCGAAATGAAACGAAATTGAGAAAACCGAAATGAATCGAAACAAAAAATCGCAGATAAGAAAGATAAACAAAGGAAAAAATAAACTGAAACGAAGAAAGATAACCAGAGAAGATTCTAGCCAATATTTATTGACCTTTTGTGGAGTTCGAATTTGAGATCGCCTCTTCCCCATTCTCTTCGTCCCTTCGGCCTCGATCTTGCGGCTTCACCCCGTCCTCAATCACAACAACCGTTGCCTAACCTTGAGTGTTCTGTAAGTTTGTGGGTTGGAGTTCAGAGTTTGAGGGGACGAAGGTGATAACTTAAAGTAGAAGAAAACTGATTGTAAGTGGTTATAGAAATTGGCAGTTTATGTAACCGGTTCAAAGCAAACCGCAAGAGGAATTGAGGCCTGCCGTAATTTCTGATGATACATAAGACAAACCGTGACACGTAGGACAAAAACCGCCACGTAGGACAAAATTTAAAAAAGTCCTGATTTGTATAAGAGATTGTTGCATCCCATAGTTTCCAATGTGAAGATCATGAATTTCTGAGCGTAACATATATTTTTACGTAATTTTCGGAGACTCAAACCAATATTTGTGAATTTTACACGACCAGATGCTTGGTGCGGCTGCACCAGACGTCTGTCGTATCAGTGGAGAATGTGAGAGAAATCTGGGACACTTCAGCCAACTGGAGAAAATCGACCAGAAGCCTGAACAGCGCATCAGACACCTGGGAAGCATACTCCAGTCGCCTTACAGTTGGAGACAAAAATGTGAAAGAGAAACCCGAGAGTTGGGGTTTTTGTGATGCCTTGCCACCATACGCCCGAATAAGATCGACCAGGTGTCTAGTCTACAATCAGGCACCTGTCAGCCCTTCACCAGACGTCCGTCTCCACCATCATGACCCCAAGCATCAGACATGTCCAGACGCTTGGAACAAGCGAATCAAACGCCTGGCATTGCAACTTACACATATGGAATTTCGGAGCAACCAGACGTCTGGAACTTTTACTTCAGACGTTTGGTCGATGAACCCATCGCCAGGATGCGCTTCTTATGTGATTTTTTGCTTCTGTTTTCTCCAACCCGACCCGAATCCGATCACTTTTTCTTGTTTGATCTCGCCCTTGATCATAGATCTAAGGGTGCAGCTTTTTTTGGAGAAGAGATTTTAAAAGCTCTCTCTCTCTAGGTTAAACATTATCATCTTCTTAGAATATTCATTGGCTAATAGTGAGAAAGATTAGGAGGAAAAGAGAAGACAAGTAGGAGGAGCTGGAGCTGGAGCTATCATCTACAACGGGGGGTCTTCTTAGATCAAAAATCATATTTTTCTTATTCATTGTAACTTTGATCTTGTGAATGAACCATTGGATGATGTTTTTGTGATTAAAAATGTCATTTTTATTTGCTATAAGGAAATTGTCAATCTAACTTCTCCAAATCGGCATAGTCTATTATTACCTCTTTTCATAATGACAAGGGTAACCTTTGAACAATGGCTAGACAAGAAAATGTCAAACATATGAGGTTATCTTTTCTATGCACTGTCATTAATTAAAATAACTACTCCATTTTTCTTAGACACCAGTAGAAGTCTCTGTAATAGTAGCTAAGCTTTCTCTTGTGTGGTGAATGTGAAGTTGATAGTGTATTAGACCTTTGATCTTCATTCTCTTGGTTATATTCATGTTTATGTATGATGGGTTACTTTTTCATCTTGATGTTGTTGTACATCGAGATGGGAGATAACTCCCAAGAGGAAGGAGAAATTGAGAGGAATCTCCTTATACTCATCGTTCTATGACACATCATCTGCCTATTGCAAGAGTACTCCTTTATGAATGCTTAATCGTTTGATTTATTATACCGTAATAGGATGATGAATCGAGTTTTATATTGTGATGATATACTCAAGTTTAACCACATCAATGAATCATGCACCACACAAGTTTCCTATTTTGTGAACACTTTTACCCACTTCCACTCACTATAGTTAGTTTTCACTGTAGTTCGTAGCATATTCCAATCAACATCCATTCACCTCCAAAGGTGGTCCTATCTACATTGGTTGCTTTCCCTAGATCAATCATTGTGTCATTTACCATAACGATTTCTCACTGAGTTCGACATTGGGCTCACCAAGAATTTACAGTTTGGTGACCTCTTATACTTGGGAGTTTAGCATGCCATATTTTCGTAGAGCTAGCTATTATTACAGAGACACCTACTGGTGTCTAAGAAACTTGGAGTAGTTTTTTTAATTAGTGACCGTGCTTAGCAAATGTAACCTCATATGTTTGACATTTTCTTGTCTCGCCATTGTTCAAAAGTTACCCTTGTTAGTATGAAAAGAGGCAATATAGACTATGTCAATTTGGAGAAGTTAGATTGACAATGTCCTCATCGCAATCTACCTGGATGTTTTTTTATAAGAAAGGGTTAAAAGGAAAATTAGGAACCCTAACTTTCACAAAAAGTAAAACATGATAGAGGTGTTTGGGAAACAGCATAGGGGTGTCATCACATATACCTAATGTATTTAAGACATTAGGAGAATTTAGTGGAAGGAAATAAAGTTTGCAAAATGTGTTTTTAGCTCCTTGATTATCTTAGGAATTTATTTGAGTATACTATAATACACTTTGTAGATGTGGTGAGTATTATTCTATTTTGCTTGTTTTCTCTATAAGACCTATAGAACCTCATGAAATGATGTCGGTGTCCGGTGATAACTTTACGTTTAGTGAAGTATGCAAAGCTTCCTTTTTCATTAAATTTTCATTGGTCCTAAGAGGAAAATTTATTGTGCTTACTCATGAAATCTTGATCCCTATAGGTCTCCATGTTTAATGCTTGTTTAGTTATTGTCAAGCTCCTTAAAAGGAACTAAGTTAGAAGGGAATAATTACGATGATTAGTAGAGAAATGTGCAATATTTATAGAATACATACAACCATCTTATTGAATCTCAACTAAGGTGATGAAGCCCGAAAGAAACACATCAAATGATTTATGAAAACAATAGGAAGCCCTTGCAAAGGACATACATGTTTCCTCCTTTTGCTGAGATGCATGGATATATAATAATATCACCTGGGATTTTTAGGTTTGCACCTCTAAATTTCATGCTTGCTAACTCGAAGGAGAGAATATCAAGAAAAATCTGTTGGATATAACAATTGATGAGCTCTTATTAGATACTTACAAAACTATATGAACGATTTGATGTATTTGGCCAAGTATTGTTCAGGTTTACTATTTTTCAAAGGTCACAATCATATTTTTTAATTGCAAGATTTTTTTTTAATGTAAGCTATTGATTTAGGAGTATTATTGCATATTTTCCCCGTATATTCTTGCATTTTGTGCATACAGCTCCTACACTTTGACCCTAATATATATGTTTTTAGTGTATCTTGGTAAATTGGGGCATATTACTCATTCATGCATAAAATCACTATTTGTATAGATTATTGTTGCATCCCATAGCATCCAATGTGAAGATTATGAATTTCTGAGCGTAACATATATTTTTACATAATTTTCGGAGACTTAAACCAATATTTGTGAATTTTACACGACCAGACGCTTGGTGCGGCTGCACCAGACGTCTGGCGTATCCGTGGAGAATGTGAGAGAAATCTGGGACACTTCAGCCAAATGGAGAACATCGACCAGAAGCCTGAATAGCGCATCAGACACCTGGGAAGCGTATTCCAGTCGCCTTACAGTTGGAGAAAAAATGTGAAAGAGAAATCCGAGAGTTGGGGTTTTTGTGATGCTTTGCCACCATACGTCCGAATAAGACCGACCAGGTGTCTAGTCTACAATCAGGCACCTGTCAGCCCTTCACCAGACGTCTGTCTCCACCATCATGACCCCAAGCATCAAACATGACCAGACGCTTGGGACGAGCAAATCAAACGCCTGGCATTGCAACTTACACATATGGAATTTCGGAGCAACCAGACGTCTAGAACTTCCACTTCAAACATCTGGTCGATGAACCCATCACCAGGATGCGCTTCTTCTGTGATTTTTGCTGCTGTTTTCTCCAATCTGAACCGAATCCGATCACTTTTGCTTGTTTGATCTTGCCCCTTGATCCTAGATCTAAGGGTGCATCTTTTTTTGGAGAAGAGATTATAAAAGCTCTCTCTCTAGTTTAAACATTATCATCTTCTTAGAAAATTCATTGGCTAATAGTGAGAAGGATTAGGAGGGAAAGAGAAGACACGTAGGAGGAGCTGGAGCTGGAGCTATCATCTACGTACAAAGGGGGTCTTCTTAGATCCAAAATCTTTTTCTTATTCATTGTGACTTTGATCTTGTGAATGAACCATCGGATGATGTTTTTGTTATTAAAATGTCAGTTTTATTTGCTATAAGGAAATTGTCAATCTAACTTCTCCAAATCGACATAGTCTATATTGCCTCTTTTCATACTGACAAGGGTAACCTTTGAACAATGGCTAGACAAGAAAATGTCAAACATATGAGGTTATCTTTGCTATGCACTGTCATTAATTAAAATAAATGCTCCATTTTTCTTAGACACCAGTAGAAGTCTCTGTAATAGTAGCTAAGCTTTCGCTTATGTGGTGAATGTGAAGTTGATGGTGTATTAGACCTTTGATCTTCATTCTCTTGCTTATATTCATGTTTATGTATGATGGGTTACTTTTTCATGTTGATGTTTTTGTACCCCGAGATGGGAGATAACTCCCGAGAGGAAGAAGAAACTGAGAGGAATCTCCTTATACTCATCGTTCTATGACGCATCATTTGCATATTGCAAGAGTACTCCTTTACGAATTCCGAATTGTTTGATTTATTATACCATAATAGGATGATGAATCGAGTTTTATATTGTGATATACTCAAGTTTAACCACATCAATGAATCATGCACCACACAAGTTTCCTATTTTGTGAACACTTTTACCCACTTCCACTCACTACAGTTAGTTTTCACTGTAGTTTGTAGCATATTCCAATCAACATCCATTCACCTCCAAAGGTGGTCCTATCTACATTGGTTGCTTTCCCTAGATCAACCATTGTGGCATTTAGCATAACGATTTCTCCCTGAGTTCGACATTGGGCTCACCAAGAAATTTACAATTTGGTGATCTCTTATACTTGGGAGTTTAGCATGCGATATTTTCGTAGAACTAGCTATTATTACAGAGACATCTACTGGTGTCTACGAAACATGGAGTAGTTATTTTAATCAGTGACCGTGCATAGCAAATATAACCTCATATGTTTGACATTTTCTTGTCTCGCCATTGTTCAAAAGTTACCCTTGTTAGTATGAAAAGAGGCAATATAGACTATGTCAATTTGGAGAAGTTAGATTGACAATGTCCTCATCGCAATCTACCTGGATGTTTTTTTATAAGAAAGGGTTAAAAGGAAAATTAGGAACCCTAACTTTCACAAAAAGTAAAACATGGTAGAGGTGCTTGGGAAACAGGATAGGGGTGTCATCACATATACCTAATGTATTTAAGACATTAGGAGAATTTAGTGGAAGGAAATAAATTTTGCAAAATGTGTTTTTAGCTCCTTGATTATCTTAGGAATTTATTTGAGTCTACTATAATACACTTTGTAGAGGTGGTGAGTATTATTCTATTTTGCTTGTTTTCTCTCCATAAGACCTATAGAACCTCAAGAAATGATGTCACTGCGGTGATAACTTTACGTTTAGTGAAGTGTTAATATGCAAAGCAACCCTTTTCATTAAATTTTCATTGGTCCTTGGAGGAAAATTTATATTGCTCACTCATGAAATCTTGATCCCTATTGCTTGTTTATTTATTGTCAAGCTCCTTAAAGGAACTAAGTTAGAAGGGAATAATTACGATGGTTGGTAGAGAAATGTGCAGTATTTACAGAATACATACAACTATCTTATTGCATCTCAACCAAGGTGATGAAGCCCGAAAGAAACACATCAAATGATGTCTGAAAACAATAGGAAGACCTTGCAAAGGACACGCGTGCTTGCTTCTTATTGCTGAGATGAATGGATGATAATATCACCTGGGAGTTTTAGGCTTGCACCTCTGCAAGCGATCTACGGGATGCACTCAAATCCAAGTTTGACATGACCTCAGTCATACAATTTCATGCCTGCTAACTTGAAGGAGAGAATATCAAGAAAAATCTGTTGGATATAACAATTGATGAGCTCTTATTTGATACTATCAAAACTATACTGACGCTTTACAACATCTTATACACGAGTTGAGATTTCTAATCAAAGGAGTTTGAAGGAATTCTGTTTGTGCATGAAAAGCAATAAGTTATCAGGTGATTTTTTAACAAAGCAATTCAATATGCAAAATTGTATTGAAGAGTCTCAATGCAAAGGATAACTAAACAGGATGGGGTTAATTTCCTAAACGAATGAGGAGTCTAAACTGAAGTAAATCAAAGATGTTGGAGTGTATATGTGAGTTTTAAATAGAGAATGATTTCAATTAGAATAAGTAAACCAAGGGGTTTGAGAGATATTTAAGGAAGAAGTTTGCAATTGAAAGTAAAAAGAATGAAAAAAAACCTCAAAATCTGAATTTATAACTGAGTACTATTCACCAATGAATAGTAGCAACTGTGAAAAGTGCATGGTTGTACATAGTAAATGGCAATGTATAGTATCTACACCCTTTCCTCTCTCGTGAACGGTTCCAATTAGCAAAAAAATTCTTCATGGAAGTATTTGCTCTAAAGCCTTGATTCCATCATCCCATCACCAATATGCTTTGTTTCCATCAATATAATCATTAGTAAATCTGAGAATAAAACAAATAAGATGATTATCACACAATATAATGTTGATCATCATTAAAAAAAACATTGGTGTTGAACTCAAGAATCAACACGTAGTGATATTCTTTTTTGATACATATGTTCTTTCTAAGATGCATATTCCCTCCGACCCTTCTGCTAACCCACAAGAACGTGAAACTAAAACGAAACCTAAACCGAAACATCTTTCTAGATATACTGCTCCTCCATCATTTTTATTCTCTGATCATTATTATCGCACTTTATCTAGTGAGGTCCGTATCTTCTTCATTTCACACTCCACATATTGCATTAGTTTGCACAGATTCAATGTAATCAGGAAGCAATTTTGAGTCCTCAAGAAGCAATTCTAAGGAGATTGGATTAGCACTTCCTTCCATCGAAGTAGCTTATCTTTAGTGGCATATGATGATATTACTTTATAGCAAGGTTTAGGATTTGATGTATATTTTCTTTATCTTTTTATGTATCAAAATCGTGTACTATAAACATCTTGTCAAATGAAATATTATGTTTCTTAAAATTGAGTTTGTTTTTGATATCACTCCCTTTCTTATTGATGCCAAGGGGGAGAAAAATAGGTGACACTTGTGTTTTATGATATATGGGTGGATATGGTATGATATGTGATATATGGTGTGACACTTGAGTTACATGATATAGAATAATGTAAAAAAGGTGGTGCCTTATCTAATAGATCAGGTGCCAAGATACAAAAAGGTAGAAAGTACAAGTCTCACATGAGCTTGTACTTTCTGTGGGGTCCACCTTTTTGTGTCTTGCACCTGATTTATTAGATCATGTGCCACCTAATCTACATGACCCTCTATATGATATGTGATGCGATACTGTGATGTGTGACATATCTTTTTTTAATTATGATACCCACTTGCATTGATACAGGGGGCACGCAAATGTATATTCGTGATACAAACATGCATTAATGTCGGGGGAGTATAATTCAAATTTTTAAAACACTTTATTATTTTTCTTGTAATCATGTATTATATTATTTGTTTATCATCATCAAAAAGGGGAAGAATATTGGTTTACCCCCAATATGTGTTTTGATAATGAGCAAACAAATTGATTGCACTAACATGCTCTATGCAGATATGGGATATAAGTGATGAGGTGTCAAAACCTTAAGAATGGATTTAATATCATATGATATGATAAGAACTTAAACAATGATTGACATTAATCAAACTAAAATTATTGTAATTTGTTTACAAAGATGTATAATTTATTTCTTGTTTTAGAAATGATGTTAAAATCTTGAAGACACACTATCATGCATATCAACCCATAGGTTTAAGACTTAAAATATACAATCAAGTCAAACCATATCAACCCCCCTTGATTCTTAGTCTAATTAGAGCTTTTATATGTTAATTAATCGACTAATAATATATGGGATGTATCGCAATATCATAAGCCAAATATCACTTATATCAGTTGACTATAACCAACATTAGTCGACTGATACAAAAATATTATTGTTTCATATATACACAGTCACTGTCTAATCGATTAATTTCATTTATTAGTTGACCAATACATCTATTAGTCCATTAATAGACCCAGTGGTTAACTTATACAGAATGTTTTTTCTATTTTGAATTGAATCATTATATGACTAATGTATTTTCTAGTCGACTAACTATAAAGTGTTGTATGCATTGACTTTCTGAACATGACCAATTTTATGCATCTCTGATATGGTGTTTTTATATTCTTTTAAAATGGGGTTTCTCCCTTTATAAATAAGGATTAAACCATCAGATGTCAAGACAAGATTTGGCCAATACAAAACTCTTGATTTCTCCTCTATCTAAGCCAAAAGAAAAGCCAAAATTTATGTCCAAATTTTACTCTTCCAATCTCTCTTCTATATAATAGAATATAACTCATTAACGATTTTAGATCTATATGCATGTGATTTCAAGGAAATAGGAGAGTTGTATTTCATTTCTCTACAAAAGTTTTTTTTGGGTTATTGAAGGATGTGATTTTATTTCGGTTCTTCCAGTCTCATTGTGTTGAGATTGTATTATGCAATTAATAAGCGTACTTATCATGTTGCATGGTTTTCTCCTACAGGTTTGTAAGTGGGATATAGTGGAAATCTAAAGCATGAAGATTAAAGACTGGAGTAGGTCAGGAAGATCGAACAAGGATAAAAACTCTTGTGTTTATGATTGAATTCTAGTTTGCATTATCTTTAGTCCTATATTAAATTAAAATAATCTTTTATATAATTGTAGTAACTCATATTATTTTTCTGCTTCATATTACTGCAATTTAGTTGTTAAAGATATTAATTGATTCATTTCTGCTGTATCAAAAAACAAGATACTAATTGATAGCCCTTTTAATATCTTTATTAGTTAATTTTAAAAATCTCTATTCAGCACTCTTCTAGTGTCTCTTTGCTCATCCTAGGATCTAACAGATTAGTAACAAAGTGATTCTTGAGGTCAAAATTCATTATATTTTTCATGAAGGCTAATGGTGCATTATTGAGGCTCACCACTTTCATTTGCAACATTGCATCACTAAAAACTTGATGTATTTTCGCAAGGACCCTCCCTCCCATTATTGGATGCTGACAAGGTGAACAGAGAATCACTTTTTCTTCCTTGATGCTATTAACTATTGGTGAACACATCAGCAAGGTTGGAAAATCAAGAGATACTTCCTGGTTAAAAGTTTCCAAACCAGTTATATGCTACTTTAAATAGTGATACAACCATCCCAAAACGGGCTAAGATGGAATAGGCCGAGCCCATGGGCCTGGACAGAATTAAGCCCCGGCCTAACAGCCCCGCAAATGCCTCGAGTCATGCTGGCCCCGGATTGACGCAAAGGGAACCGCTGACCCTTGTAGGTTGAGGTAACCGCTCCCTCGAATTTTGTCCACCTTCATCACCATTCAAGAGCCTCATTACGCCCACCTTCATGGCTCATCAAGGGACGATCAAAGCGACGGATACTTGGGGCGAGATGGAGGGACGTCAAGGGGACGTGGCCGAAAAGACTCCTATAAGAAACATGAAGAACTATACCCCCAAGGGACCAAAATTCTGAATGCTCGATACTCAGGTATTCTTCCTCCTATCTTCCACCTTAGATTTCTCCTCCACAGCTCCGCCTGAGTATTGGTGTACCGGTCTCTCCATGAACCGTACTCGATCCCACTGAGCATCCTTCAGATCAGATCTGATTTAGGCATCGGAGAGGACTTGGTCAGAACCAATGTCCGAACCTCCTGATGGGCTTTCTTGTCTGCGTAGGTCAAGGAGACTTCACCCCACCAAAGCTACCCTTCGGTGCTTCATCCACCGGAGCATAGCGATCTTGATCCCGAGCTCGTTCGTCCTTCCACTCAAGGAGGCCGTCGTTTCCCCAAAGCTACCCTTCGGGATGCCGATGCATGGATCTGTGCATTCCCGAACGAGCGAATGCGCCACTATCTGATCTCGAAGGTCGCACGTCTCTCACGCGACCACGTCAACCTCCGATCCTCCAGACAACCAAACTGTGGTGAGAAAACACCCTGAAACATCTGGCACCGTCTGTGGGAATGAAATCTTCACCCACGTCATCCACTACAAGAAACATGGAGTAGCACGACAACGGATCTGCCCGCCTACCGACCATCCCTGAGAACGACGGCTACGTCCCGAACAGAGTCGGACACAGCCATTCCGCAGAGGGAACCGACGACTCGTGCTCGATAACCTACGAACTACTCGACCATCTCGCTCAGGAGATGAACGCTAACTTCCAGACTCTGGAAGTGGCCATCCAGCAACTCGCGGGCCCGCAACACCCCACTACGCTCAGCCGTAGTTACAGACCGCGAGGGTGGAGGCCAGAACCGGGAGCATTCATCGACCCCCACTTCTCTTCGAACAAGGGGAGGGGAAGAACCAGGTGGACCGGGGGAAAATTGACGGCGACTTCATCCAAATGGTCCCGCTCGACCGGGCGTCAGTCGTCCAGCCGCACGGCCACCGAAGGGCACCGAAGACGAAGCAGGAGCCCGCACCAAAAGAGGCCGAGAAGCCGCATGGAACGCCACCACAGAGAGCGCACTTGACAACCTATGCCGATCCCCAGCCGGGATGGACACCGAGGGGATCCTCCCCGCATCTCCGCCAACCTACCCAGACAACCCGAGTGCCAGGGCGAGGCGCCAACTAGCCAGGCTAACCTGTGGCCTCTGGCGATCGACCACTGCCCATAAGCAATAAGCATCACCGAAGCACGGGTGCCCTCCAGGTTCAAAGTGCCAGCCCTGGAGAAATACAACGGCTCGGGGGACACCGAAAAACATGTTCTGGACTACAAAGGAATCATGAGGTTCCAGGGGGCTGACGATACTCTGCTCTGTCGCGGCTTCTACACCACCCTTAAGAAGTCCACCCGAGACTGGTACAACAACCTCCCTGATCAGTCCATCAACAACTTCCAGGACCTGTCCCAGATGTTCTGCCAACAGTTTATGGCCAGACGACAGAGGAAGCCAGGCTCGGACCTCCTGTTCAACGTGATACAGAGGCCAGGCGAGCCTCTGAGGGCCTACATGAAGCGCTTCAATGTCCAGAAGCTGAACGTCGAGAGCTGTCCCGAATTGGTCGTGACAATGGCCCTAAAGAAGGGGCTCCGACATAGGGGCCTGAAGAAGAACCTACACAATGACCCCCCGAAGAACATTTCCGAGGTCATAGCTCGGGTGCAATGGTTCATGCTGACCGAAGAGGCCCTGGCTGTGGAAGAAGGGGGTCCCCGATGGGAACCAAGCGGAAATCGAAGCACGACGAAGGTGAGTGTCACGAGTCGGAGGATCACAGGCAGGAGAAAAAGCCAATGGAAAGAAGCGCAGAGGGGAAGCGCTGCCCACCAAGCTGAAAGTGACCCATGACGCCGTCCTAACACAGGCTCATAAGGAGGGCCATATCAACAAGCCGTCCCCTAAGATGAAGGGCGGCCGAAGGGACAAGGAAAAATAATGCAGGTACCACAAGGACAACGGCCACGACAACGACGATTCCTGACACCTAAAGAAGGACATCGACCAACTGATCAGCCGAGGACACCTGAAGAATTTTTTCGATGCCTCAAAGGTGACCCCTGGGGAGGGCACATCCAAGCAAATGGACAAGGGAAAGACGGTGAATGTCGTCCAGACCCCCTACGCATAATCGAGAAAGGAGGCCGGCCAATCAACCGTGACTCCTCCCTCGGGCAAGCTTCACATGCCCACCGTTATTTTCCATGCTTTTCTGTATTTCTTTCTGAATGTATCTCCAATTTTTATTTTCAAGAATGAAGTGCGAGTTCATGCCAACAACTATATGTCTCTCGAGATCTGACTCAACACTTCACCGTGTCGAACCTCCTGAATCAGCCATAAGAATGGGGGTGACTCCCCCAGCAGGCCGATCGTTTAATCGGCCGTAAGGATGGAAGCAACTCCCCTAGCGTACCAATCATTCAACCGACCATAAAGCTGGGGATAACTCCTCTAACGGGCCGATCATTCAAATCAGTCGTAAGGCTGGGGGCAACTCCCCCAGCAGGCCGATCATCCAAATCAGCCATAAGGCTGGGGGCGACTCCCCCAGCGGGCCGATCATTCGATCGACCATAAGGCTAGGGGCAACTTCCCCAGCAGGCCGATCATTCAATCGGCTATAAGTCTGGGGTAGCTCCCCTAGCAAGCCAACCGACCCGTCGACCGTCAGACTGGGGGCAACTCCCCCAGCAGATCGACATTGCATCGACCATAAGGCTGGGGGAATCTCCCCTAGCGGGCCGATTATTCTTTCGGCTGTAAGTCTTGGGGTAGCTCCCCCAGCCAGCCGACCAACACGTCGACTGTCAAGCTGGGTGCAACTCCCCCAGCTGATCGATATTGCATCGACTATAAGGCTGGTGACACTCCCCTAGCAAGACGATCATTCGTTCGGCCGTAAGTCTGGGGTAGCTCCCCCAGCCAGCCAGCCGACCCGTCTGTTGGGTTTTATAGACCCTCAGGGCATAAATATATGCCCGTCCTAAGTTAGACGGACCATAGAAGGAAAAGAATGCAGCGGAAAAATTTAACTTGTTAAACTATTTTAACGAAGCCCTAAGGTTCAAGACCCTTAGCCAGAATCTTTGTCGACTTGGGGTGGATCTGACCACCCCAAGAAGGATCTAAACTACTGCTGTTAAATTAAAGAAAAGATAATTAGATTCACATACCCAGAACCTTGCCTTGGTTCAGGCAAGGTGTACCGCACCATCTTCCGAGCCGCTCCCCATCCCGCGCCGAGTCGCTCCTCGAACCACTCCGTCTCCCGAGGCGGCCAATCCTCTTGTCACCAAGCCAACCACGCGCCGAAGAAAGTTTCACCTGAGTATGAACCTTCACCAAGATTTCAGATCAGATCCGAACCCCTTCGTCGCTTTGCTAGAGCCCTTCAGCAGTAAGATCAGAGCATGCTTCAACATTTTTGGGAGCCGCTCAGATCTAGAGCTTGGGACGAGTTTTGAGGAGGAGAGCAGGCCCCTATTTATATAGGCGGCTGACCCCTCCCCTTTACACAAATTTCGATGTGGGACTAAAGTTTGGAGTTAATAAATTCAATTTAGTTTGCCTTTCACAAAGGCCAAACTTCCGTGAATTTTAACTCCCTCATCGTTGAGCTTCACGATTGATACAATCTATCAAATCGAAGGGCGTTCAATGGTGAACGCGTAGGAAAAAACGACGAGTCAATCGGAGTCTGTTTGACCCCTTAATTGATCGCCCAAAGATCATCCCAAGGCTTGATTTTCGTCCAAAATCAGCCGTCAAAATCTGCACTGTCCTAGGGTTCTGAAAACCCAGTTCTGCGGGGCCCATCGCGCCAGCTGGGTGAGCCTAAACCAGGCTGAGTACCTAGTTTGGGTGCATCTAGCCTGGGTGGTGGCCCAGGCCTGGGCCAAGCGCCCAGGGCGCCCGGGCCTGGGCCTGCACCCAGGCCCAAGGCACCCGCCCTGGGCACCTGGGCGCCCTGACGCCCAGGTGATTCGGGTTGACTATTGCATATTTAACACCCCATTTAGCCCTATATTGTACGTATATGATGCTTAATTGGTCTCTAATACGTTCGTATTTTGTATATCATCATTTATTATAGCAAACTACTGATTTATGCACAAAACAGCAAAATATTGAGTATTTCTACTCTTTTAGTATTTTTCATGGAAAGATCTCGATCTCATGATTCCAACGACTATTTATTTTTCTGAGATCTGTGCTAATTACTATGAATTTTTGAATGCAGAATACCAATAAAATGAAGAGATATAAAAGAAAATCGGCGCACGAATCTTGGCACATGACGCGGCTCCCATCGAAAGAGCCACGTGGTAGAAATATGGCCATCCCCGCTTCAATCCGACGACACAGACGAAGCGATGACGCGGCCTTCTGCAGGCCGTCGATCCGTGATCGAACGGATGAAGCATTCCCATCGAATCGAAGCGGAGTGTGCGCACACGATCCTAGAGGTTTGCCGCTCGAACGGACAGTGGCGATGGACTCCGATTCGAAATCGAATTCGAACGAAGCGTTCGACGTGTCGTGATGAAGGTCGTTCGATTTTGATCCAACGGCCTGTACGAATCACGCTTGAATTTGAATCAGCGGCTGAGTTACATATCAAGTGGGGTGACGTGGCGAGATCTTCGCCGTTGCCTGCTCGATCCAATGGCCTTGAACAAGACGCACTACATGCACAGCGACGGATAGGGGCGAGGCGACATGGCTACATCATCACCGTTGCTTCACGATCTGATGGCCATGACCGAAGACGAAGCGGGCTCGGAGTTGTTCGAAGAAGAAGGCGATGTGGCCTTATCACCGCTGCATGATCGTGATCCGATGGGCAAGATTGATCCAAAGCTGGATTCAGAGAGGAATGATGATGCGAGCACGGATCCAACCTGCTTGGACATGCATCGCTTCCAGGAGCGATCCCGCCTCAAACGGATGGTTGAGAATCGATTTGATCATCGATAGTAGATTTTAGTGGGTTTTGAAGTGAATTTGGGTGTATTTTTCGTATTTGATACCGACATTACACCCTATAAATACCCTAGTATTCCAGAGGGTATTGCACACCCTTTTTGGGGCGTATTCTGGCGTATTGGGGGCTCTAGGAGTCGTATTTCACCATGAAATTTGGAGGCCATGGGGATAGAGGCTAGTTCTATCATCTGAAGGAGTTTGGGGTTCAATTGTAGAGATTTGGTGATAAAATTCTAAACTTTACCCGTGTATTTAGCGTATTTAGCTCGTATTTTGATGTATTGATGATGTATTTGGCTATGAATATTGATTCTCTTCTCTCCATGCATGGCTAATACCCTCATGTGCTGGTTGTGATGTAGTTAGATCTCTGAAATCTCTGATTTTAATATCTTTTCGCCCTAATTTGCATGTTATATTGCGTATTTTGCTAGTTTCTACATGTATTATTCAAGTATATTCGTTGTTGGTGTACTTGGATCGAATACGATCTTTGCAGACTTATTCGTGGTGTGATCCTTGCGGACATCGCTGTGACCCTTACGGGCACATAAGCTTATTTTCCTCATGAAACTAGTATTTTATGCGATACTTAAGACACTTTTTCGATGTTCGTTTATTGTTATATTTTTCAACGTTCTCGTGCCCTAACCGGACGAAACGTTGAGTTATAGAAAAGGTATTGATAATCATTGATTGCATAGATCCTAACGAAATCACAACCAACACATACTCTTCATATTGATACCCCAATATTGCCTTTCCCGTAGTTATCGTAGGATTTCTTTTATTATTTTAAATTCTTGATATCATATCTTTATACTTGATAGGTGGTTGGTTATTATTGTTTTATTACTCTTTATAAACTAAATTCGTGGTTTTATAGGTCAGTTATCCCGTGGATACGATACCTGGACTCACCAGGATTATTACTTGTTCGATCTCCGCTACTTGGGAGTAGCGCTCACACATTTTGAGACGAGTCAAGTTTTTGACGCTGTTGCCAGGGATAACAGTACTTGCGAAGATACAATTTCAGTTCGTATGGAGGAAAACTCGATGAGATCCCTCCATCTTATAGTTTAGGATTTTTATTAGTTTTTTGTTTTGTTTTCTCTTTATAAAAAATTCAAAAAAAGGAATACATGAATTTCTATCGCACAAACAATTTGTATGATGCAGAGTACGATATTGCATACAAGCATAGGATGGAGAAGCTTAAGATTGTTAGTTTTAATCAGACTAATTGTGAAACTTTCTTTCAGACCTAAAGGAGGTTCACAGATATAGTATCGAGCTATCTGTAGCATGGGTACACAAATAAATGAGCTTATGGAGTCCTTCGTACTTGGACTATGACCACAGCTGCAGGAATTCTTGGGAGTCATGACGCCGACAGAGGCGTGAAAATACATGGAGTCTTTAGAAGAGAATGAACAAATCATGAAAGAGACTTCAGAGCGTGATTCAACAGAGCCATCATGCCTCGATCAAGGAGTGCAAAGCGTAGACGTACCATTGCAACCCTTGAAAGAGGAAGTTTATTTGCTCATTCAGACACAGAAGGCTACATCCCATCAATTCCAAGAAAACTTCCTTGCTCGGAGTCGGCAAATTCAGTAATCCATTGAAAATCTTACTTTGATTGCCACTTGCTTAGAAGAAAATATTCCTTTTGAAATTCAATTTCAAGAATCTAATATGAGTTCATCTTCTATTGCAGGTATATCGAGCGATCCATGTCACGATGAAAGCACTAATCAGAACATTAACATGGCAGTAAGTGTAAGCAAAGTAGAGGACGAGCGAGCAATTTTGGATGAACAGTAGGAGGAGACGACTATGGACATTGGTTTAAAGAGCATCGCTATGGAGCCCGAACCACTCTTTCCCCCAGTTTTTTTACCCAAAATCATTCATCCCTCTCCATAATGACTGAGCATCATACCGAGAGCAGTGCATATCTTTCAGAGAGCAGTCATCAACATGCCTTACTTTATTTTATGTACTTTGATGACTACATTTGGAATATGTTTATGGCGAAGGATTTAGACTAAACTGGACTAACATAACTCATCTCTTGCAGGACATACATAATCACTTTATAGAGATGCTCGGAGTTGTGTTGTTGGGGGTCCTATTTAGCTACTGGAGGAAGAATACTTGTCGAGGAGCGCAAGGAGAAAATTGAACAACTCCCTCCACCATCAAAGATCCATCATCCGCCATTTGACCACGGTGTGTTCTTTCCATTAGCGTAGATTTTTATATGCTTTCTAGGATGCTTTCTTTTGAATAAACTCGTACCCTTTTCGACATTGAGGACAATGTCCATCTTTAGTTGGGGGGAGTGTACGAGACCTTAGGATTTTTTTATTTTTTAAAAAACAAGACGAAAGAAAAGATTTAATCACCAAGTCTCATTATTTAAAACTCCTTCACATACCACATTAGCGGATGATTATGCATTGATTGAGTTCTAAAAATTGTTTATGGCTTGAGTTAATTATTTTTCCTTCATGGAATTACTCGTTAATATGCTATTCATGAAAACTTTCAATTTCCTTGATTAATATCTTGAAATAGTTTGAATTTATTTTATGCATGCTACTGAGATGAAAAAAGCTTAAGTATACACGATTTATTAGAATAGTCTTCAAGTTGAAAAGGAATTTGGCCATTGTTACTAAAGTTTATGTTTGAAGAATGTGTGTTGAGTTGCTTATGAAAAAAATGCAAAAAAGTGGAAAAAGAAAAAATGCATCGTTCCTTTGAGTTCATTGATTGGCCGGGTCTTCGTGCTCAAGAAGCATTGGAGATTCGCGTCGAAAGATAGATGAATGGGGAGTGCATTGAAAAAAAGAGAAAGAGAAAATAAAACTTAGATGATTCGAGTATTAAGTTCAAGGGGCTCTTTTAAGCCTAATGTCCGAAGGTCGTCTGGCCTAGGTATCCTTAACTGAAAGCTCGCTACATGGATCGTTCTAAGTCGTCAAAAGAAAAAGAAAAAGAAAGAGAAATGGTGAATAAACTAAGCAACTTCAATACCCATGATTTGAACGATCTTTTTGAGATGCCAATTCCTTGGAAATGAGAAAACTAGAACATAAGACGTGTTATACTTTCGCTTGCGCAAAACGATGCTCGCATGTTATTCATTCAAACTAAATTAGAGAAAACGTCATATGGTTGATCTTATTCATGGATTGTGTATATTGATGGTCGAAATCATGTTGAAAAGCGTATTATTGAGCCATGCCATAAGCAATTGATAGAATTTATTGTTTAGTAATCATTCGACTTCATCGCTCTTTTTACCAGGGACTAGCAAATCACTAATTGAGGGGTGTGATTCGGGTTGAATATTGCATATTTAATATCCCATTTAGCCCTATTTTGTATGTATATTATGCTTAATTGGTCTCTAATACGTTCGTATTTTGTATATGATCATTTATTAGAGCAAACCATTGATTTGTGCACAAAACAGCAATATATTGAGTATTTCTGCTCTTTTAGTATTTTTCATGAAAAGATCTCGATCTCACGATTCCAACGACTATTTATTTGTATTTTTCTGAGATCTAAGCTAATTACTATGAATTTTTGAATGCAGAATACCAATAAAATGTAGATATACAAAAGAAAATCGGTGCACGAATCTTGGCGCATAACGTGGCTCCGATCAGAAGAGCCACGTGGCAGAAATCTAGCCGTCCCCGCTTCAATCCGACGACACAGACGAAGCTGTGACGCGGCCTTCTGCGGGCCGTCGATTCGTGATCGAATGGATGAAGCATTCCCATCGAATCGAAGCGGAGCGTCGCACATGGATCCACATGGCACGATCCTAGGGGTTTCCCGCTCGAACGGACGGTGGCGATGGACTCCGATTCGAAATCGAATTCGAACGAAGCGGTCGACGTGGCGTGATGAAGGTCGTTCGATTTTGATCCAACGGCCCATACGAATCCCGCTCGAATTCGAATCAACGGCTGAGTTACATATCAAGCGGGGTGACATGGAGAGATCTTCGCCATTGCTCGCTCGATCCAACGGCCTTGAACGAGACACAGTACATGTACATGGTGGATAGGGGCGAGGCGACATGGCTACATCGTCACCATTGCTTCACGATTCGACGGGCATGCCCGAAGAAGAAGCGGGCTCGGAGTTGTTCGAAGAAGCGGGCGACATGACCTTATCACCGTCGCAGATCGTGATCCGACAGGCAAGATTGATCCCGACCTGGATTCAGAGAGGAACGCGGATGCGGGCGCAGATCCAACACGCTTGGACACGCGTCGCTTCCAGAAGCGATCCCGCCTCAAACGGACGGTTGAGAATAGATTCGATCGTCGGTAGCGGATTTTAGTGGGTTTTGAAGCAAATTTGGGTGTATTTTTCAGATCCGATACCGACATTACACCCTATAAATACCCTAGTTTTCCAGAGGGTATTGCACACCCTTTTATGGCATATTCTGGCGTATTGGGGGCTCTAATAGTCGTATTTCGCCATGAAATTTGGAGGCCATGGGGACAGAGGCTAGTTCTATCATCTGAAGGAGTTTGGGGTTCAATTGTAGAGATTTGGTGATAAAATTCTAAACTTTACCCGTGTATTTGGTGTATTTAGCTCGTATTTTGATGTATTGATGATGTATTTGGCTATGAATATTGATTCTCTTCTCTCCATGCGTGGCTAATACCCTCATGTGCTGGTTGTGATGTACTTAGATCTCTGAAATCTCTGATTTTAATATCTTTTCGCCCTAATTTGCATGTTATATTGCGTATTTTGCTAGTTTCTACATGTATTATTCAAGTGTATTCATTGTTGGTGTACTTGGATCGAATACGTTCTTTGCGGACTTATTCGTGGCGTGATCCTTGCGGACATCGTCGTGACCCTTGCGGGCACATAAGCTTATTTTCATCATGAAACTAGTATTTTATGCGATACTTAAGACACTTTTTCGATGTTCGTTTATCGTTATATTTTCCGACGTTCTCGTGCCCTAACCGAACGAAACGTTGAGTTATAGAAAAGGTATTGATATTCATTGATTGCATAGATCCTAACGAAATCACAACCAACACATACTCTTCATATTGATACCCCAATATTGCCTTTCCCGTAGTTATCGTAGGATTTCTTTTATTATTTTAAATTCTTGATATCATATCTTTATACTTGATAGGTGGTTGGTTATTATCGTTTTATTACTCTTTATAAACTGAAGTCGTGCTTTTGCAGGTCAGTTATCCCGTGGATACGATACCTGGACTCACCAGGATTATTACTTGTTCGATCTCCGCCACTTGGGAGTAGCGCTCACACATTTTGAGACGAGTCAAGTTTTTGACGCCGTTGCCAGGGATAACAGTACTTGCGAAGCTACAATTTCAGTTCGTATGGAGGAAAACTCGGTGAGATCCTTCCATCTTATAGTTTAGGATTTTTATTAGTTTTTTGTTTTGTTTTCTCTTTATAAAAAATTCAAAAAAAGGAATACATGAATTTCTATCGCACAAACAATTTGTATGATGCAGAGTACGATATTGCATACAAGCATAGGATGGAGAAGCTTAAGATTGTTAGTTTTAATCAGACTGATTGTGAAACTTTCTTTCAGACCTGGAGGAGGTTCACAGATATAGTATCGAGCTATCTGTAGCATGGGTAGACAAAGAAATGAGCTTATGGAGTCCTTCGTACTTGGACTACGACCACAGCTGCAGGAATTCTTGGGAGTCATGACGCCGACAGAGGCGTGGAAATACATGGAGTCTTTACAAGAGAATGAACAAATCATGAAAGAGACTTCAGAGCGTGATTCAACAGAGCCATCTTGCCTTGATCAAGGAGAGCAAAGCGTAGACGTACCATTGCAACCCTTGAAAGAGGAAGTTTATTTGCTCATTCAGACACATGAGGCTACATTCCATCAATTCCAAGAAAACTTCCTTGCTCGGAGTCGACAAATTCAGTAATCCATTGAAAATCTTACTTTGATTGCCACTTGCTTAGAAGAAAAAACTCCTTTTGAAATTCAATTTCAAGAATCTAATATGAGTTCATCTTCTATTGCAGGTATATCGAGCGATCCATGTCACGATGAAAGCACTAATCAGAACATTAACATGGCAGGAAGTGTAAGCAAAGTAGAGGACGAGCGAGCAATTTTGGATGAACAGTAGGAAGAGACGACTCTGGACATTGGTTTAAAGAGCATCGCTATGGAGCCCGAACCACTCTTTCCCCCAGTTTTTTTACCCAAAATCATTCATCCCTCTCCATAATGACTGAGCATCATACCGAGAGCAGTGCATATCTTTCAGAGAGCAGTCATCAACATGCCTTACTTTATTTTATGTACTTTGATGACTTCATTTGGAATATGTTTGTGGCGAAGGATTTTAGACTAAACTGGACTAACATAACTCATCTCTTGCAGGACATACATAATCACTTTATAGAGATGCTCGGAGTTGTGTTGTTGGGGTCCTATTTAGCTACTGGAGGAAGAATACTGGCCGAGGAGCGCAAGGAGCAAATTGAACAACTCCCTCCACCATCAAAGATCCATGATCCGCCATTTGACCACGGTGTGTTCTTTCCATTAGCGTAGATTTTTATATGCTTTCTAGGATGCTTTCTTTTTAATTAACTCGTACCCTTTTCGACATTGAGCACCATGTCCATCTTTAGTTGGGGGGGAGTGTATGAGACCTTAGGATTTTTTTATTTTTTAAAAAACAAGGCGAAAGAAAAGATTTAATCACCAAGTCTCATTATTTAAAACTCCTTCACATACCACATTGGCGGATGATTATGCATTGATTGAGTTCTAAAAATTGTTTATGGCTTGAGTTAATTATTTTTCCTTCATGGAATTACTCGTTAATATGCTATTCATGAAAACTTTCAATTTCCTTGATCAATATCTTGAAATAGTTTGAATTTATTTTATGCATGCTACTGAGATGAAAAAATCTTAAGTATACACGATTTATTAGAACAGTCTTCAAGTTGAAGAGGAATTTGGCCATTGTTACTAAAGTTTATGTTTGAAGAATGGGTGTTGAGTTGCTGATGAAAAAAATGCAAAAAAAGTGAAAAAGAAAAAATGCATCGTTCCTTTGAGTTCATTGATTGGCCGGGTCTTCGTGCCTCAAGAAGCATTGGAGATTCGCGTCGAAAGATAGATGAATGGGGAGTGCATTCAAAAAAAGAGAAAGAGAAAATAAAACTTAGATGATTCGAGTATTAAGTTCGAGGGGCTCTGTTAAGCCTAATGTCTGAAGGTCGTCTGGCCTAGGAATAATTAACTGAAAGCTCGCTACATGGATCGTTCTAAGTCGTCAAAAGAAAAAGAAAAAGAAAGAGAAATTGTGAATAAACTAAGAAACTTCAATACCCATGATTTGAACGATCTTTTTGAGATGCCAATTCCTTGGAAATGAGAAAACTAGATCATAAGACGTGTTATACTTTCGCTTGCGCAAAATGATACTCGCATGTTATTCATTCAAACTAAATTAGAGAAAACGTCATATGATTGATCTTATTCATGGATTGTGTATATTGATGGTCGAAATCATGTTGAAAAGCGTATTATTGAGCCATGCCATAAGCGATTGATAGAATTTATTGTTTGGTAATCATTCAACTTCATCGCTCTTTTTACCATGGACTAGCAAATCACTAATTGAGGGGTGTGATTCGGGTTGAATATTGCATATTTAATATCCCATTTAGCCCTATTTTGTACGTATATGATGCTTAATTGGTCTCTAATACGTTCGTAATTTGTATATAATCATTTATTAGAGCAAACCATTGATTTGTGCATAAAACAGCAATATATTGAGCATTTCTGCTCTTTTAGTATTTTTCATGAAAAGATCTCGATCTCACGATTCCAACGACTATTTATTTGTATTTTTCTGAGATCTGTGCTAATTACTATGAATTTTTGAATGCAGAATACCAATAAAATGAAGATATACAAAAGAAAATCGGTGCATGACGCGGCTCCGATCAGAAGAGCCATGTGGCAAAAATCTGGACATCCCCGCTTCAATCCGACAACACAGACTGTCACGCCCCGCTTCCCTAAAATGGAGGCGAGACGTGAAAAGATCCGCACGAGAGTGGAGCTGTGAAGCCCCAAACCCGATAAGCGTCAATAAAACATAAGCAGGTCCATGTAACCACAAACGGAACAACAATAATAACACAAGGAGAGACAGAAATAAAATCTCAAATCTCAGAATTTGTCCAACATGAAAATTAAGTTCAACATCCAGAAAAGCCACCAGGCTAAAAGAAAGAGTCTAAAGGCCCAGAACAAGGCCAACATAACAAAGTATAGGTGCCACGCACCGACAACTACAGCAGTCTAAAATAAAAGAGAAAAGCTCAACGAAGACACTAGGACTGGTCCCCAGTGTCCACGTACTCCTCGCCAAACACAAGCTCAGGTTCGGCGTCAGCAAACACCTCGTCCTCAACAATGAACTCAGGCTCAGGATCTAACATGTGTCACCCAAAAGAGTAAAGGGGCACATGTCAGCAAGTCTAAAAGACTTGTGTAAGGAAACTGAAAGTAAGGCAAACTAACAACCTAACAGTTATAGTATGCATGTCATGGCAGTTATGGTATAAGTGCATAAGTAAGACATGGTGAAACAATAAGTACAAGAGAACAATTTATCAGGGCATGTCAAGAGTAGCCAAGCTACTAACAATCTCAATCTTTTCACTAGTCACGTTTCACGTTGTTTGTAGATGTTTACGCCTTACAGCTGAACGGTTTGCCATTCCCACTGATTGGCCGCTTAACACTACCCCAGAACCCAGAGTTTACGCCTTACAACTGAAGTTGCTTATCGGGCAGACTCCCATTTGAATGACCGCTTAACCCTTACCCCTCCCACATGTGAACGAGCCAGGGTCCCTGTACACGAGCTCAGTAAATGAGCCAGGGTTGCCCCGCACAAGAGCTCGTTTCCTGGATCACAAACCAAGAGCGTATTTCATTTGGCATAGGGGTGCACCTAGCCTCAATCATTTCACAAGGTGTAACGGAGCTACGCAATCACAGGAACACTTAAGGAATGCAATGACATGACAATTAATTCGCGTACCGTTAATGAAAATTAAACATGACATGATAGTTATGCAACATGGAAAATGACGGTTCTAGCTTCGTTGTCAAGCTAGTTCCTAAAATTGCGCCTAGGCGAGTATCATTTCGTCGCCTAGTCTCTTTTACGTCTACAACAAGCAAATGGCCTAAGACATGGCCCAAAACCCTAAGTGGCAAGTTTCACTTGCCTAGCACCGAGGATGACGATCAACGAGGCTGTCACACAAATGCTAACTACGGAGACGAGATCGCTGCCAAGGCAAAACAACATTAGAACAACATTCAACCTAGTTTTATTAGGGTTTCACAAAAACACAAATGGGTTATGAGGATATTACGAGATCGAGTTATTACCGTATAGGAGAGGAAGAATGATGCCGGGCAAGCACGGCAACGGAAGAGACGCTCCGGGGAACCTAGGGTACAGATCTGGAATGGATGGGAAAAATCTGGAGAAAATGGGTTTTGGGGATTTTGGGGGTTGGAGATGACCTAGGGCATGGTGGTAGACCAAAATGGAGAGGGGGAAAGGCTCTTGATGAAGGAGGAAGGCTAGAGGAAGGTTGGGGAAGATCAGAGGTCAAGGGGGAAGGAAAGAGGCCAGGAGAAGAGAAAGAAAGAAAAGAAAAGAAGTGTGGTATTTATAGAACACGACCTGGCGGCTGCCCAGAAATTAGGGTTTCTGGGGTCATTAGTCGGTCAAGGAAGAGTGGCTGACCGACTAGTTTAGCAACTAGTCGGTCGGTCGATTAACTGTGACCGACTAACACCAAACAGCGAAAGTAGGGAAAAATCTGGGTAATGAATTAGTCGGTCTGTGAAGGCCCGTCGACCGACTAGTTTGCAACCTAGTCGGTCGGTGAGTGTTCATGTACCGACTAACGATAAACAGTATCTTAGGTGAAATCTACTGACAGAAACCAGTCGGTCTGAGAGCAAGTTCTGACCGACTAGTTTCACATCTAGTCGGTCGGTGATTATTCTTAGACCGACTAAAAGTAAACAGTAACCCCTGAATAATTTACAAAGCCCACTAGTCTGTCCATGAAGGTTTGCCGACCGAGTAAATCGTCATCTAGTCGGTCGGTTCCCCTTCTTATACCGGTTAACGTGCATAAAAGTTCCGAAATGGAGCGCGAAGCTCCGGGATCGATTTCTAAGACTCCTAGGCTTGATCTAACAATAAGATATGACTGATATGATGCCCGTCACGAATGACTTACTCCAAAATCGACGATTCTAAGGAAGAAGCTAGAAAATCACGACGAAATGATCGAAAATGAAAGCTACGGAGACGAAAACCACACATAAGGAGAAAATCCACCAAAACATATATATAATATAATAATCCAAATACATGAAAACCAGTCGTTACATCCTCCCCAACTTAAGAAAAATTCCATCCTCGGAATTTCCCAACACTCACGTGTCCGGAAACAAAAGTGGGTAGCGCTCTCACATCTCATCCTCATTCTCCCAAGTAGACTCCCCTGGTGAGCCGTGTCGCCACATCACCCTCACAAGATTGACAACCTTGTTCAGAAGTGACTTCTGACGCCTGTCCAGAATCTGCACTGGCTGCTGGTCATACGTCATATCAGGGCGAACGGTAGTCTCTGAGAAATCCAGAGCATGAGATGGGTCGCTAATGTATCGACGAAGCTGCGACACATGGAAAACATTGTGAACTCCCTCCAAAGATGGCGGCAAGGCTAAGCGGTAGGCTACCTCGCCAACTTTCTCCAGAATGTCAAACGGTCCAATGTATCGCGGGCTCAACTTCCCTCGCTTCCCAAAGCGAATCACACCACGATTCGGGGAAATCTTCAAGAACACATGGTCACCCGGCTGAAACTCCAAAGGACGCCGTTTAGCATCCGCCCAATGCTTAAAACGATCCTGAGCAATCCTCAACCTCTCCCGAATGTTCCTGACAACGTCCACAGCTTCCACAATCATCTCAGGTCCCAATAGCTCCCGGTCACCAACGTCATCCCAACTCAATGGCGATCGACATTTCCTCCCATAAAGAGCGGCGAAGGGCGCCATGCCAATACTTGCCTGGAAGCTGTTGTTGTAAGAGAACTCTACCAGATGTAGATGGTCCTCCCACGAACCCTTGAAATCCAACATGCACGCCCTCAGCATGTCCTCCAAGATCTGAATCGTCCTCTCGGACTGGCCATCCGTCTGCGGATGGTACGCCGTGCTGAAACTCAGATCTTGGAGGACATCCGAAGTACCATCCGCAGACGGATGGCCAGTCCGAGAGGACGATTCAGATCTTGGAGGACATGCTGAGGGCATGCATGTTGGATTTCAAGGGTTCGTGGGAGGACCATCTACATCTGGTAGAGTTCTCTTACAACAACAGCTTCCAGGCAAGTATTGGCATGGCGCCCTTCGCTGCTCTTTATGAGAGGAAATGTTGATCGCCATTGAGTTGGGATGACGTTGGTGACCGGGAGCTGTTGGGACCTGAGATGATTGTGGAAGCTGTGGACGTTGTCAGGAACATTCGGGAGAGGTTGAGGATTACTCAGGACCGTTTTAAGCATTGGGCGGATGCTAAACGGCGTCTTTTGGAGTTTCAGCCGGGCGACCATGTGTTCTTGAAGATTTCCCCGAATCGTGGTGTGATTCGCTTTGGGAAGCGAGGGAAGTTGAGCCCGCGATACATTGGACCGTTTGAGATTCTGGAGAAAGTTGACGAGGTAGCCTACCGCTTAGCCTTGCCGCAATCTTTGGAGGGAGTTCACAATGTTTTCCATGTGTTGCAGCTTCGTCGATACATTAGCGACCCATCTCATGCTGTGGATTTCTCGGAGATTACCATTCGCCCTGATATGACGTATGACCAGCAGCCAGTGCAGATTCTGGACAGGCGTCAGAAGTCACTTCGGAACAAGGTTGTCAATCTTGTGAGGGTGATGTGGCGACACAGCTCGCCAGGAGAGTCTACTTGGGAGAATGAGGATGAGATGCGAGAGCGCTACCCACTTTTGTTTCTGGACACGTGAGTGTTGGAAAATTCCGAGGACGAAATTTTTCTTAAGTTGGGGAGGATGTAACGACTGGTTTTCATGTATTTGGATTATTATATTATAAATATATGTTTTGGTGGATTTTCTCCTTATGCGTGGTTTTCGTCTCCGTATCTTTCATTTTCGATCGTTTCGTCGTGATTTTCTAGCTTCTTCCTTGGAATCGTCGATTTTGGAGTAAGTCATTCGTGACGGGCTTCATATCGGTCATATCTTATTGTTAGATCAAGCCTAGGAGTCTTAGGAATCGATCCCGGAGCTTCGTGCTCCATTTCGGAACTTTTGTGCACGTTAGCCGGTACAAGAAGGGGAACCGACCGACTAGATGACGATTTAGACGGTCGGCAAACCTTCATGGACCGACTAGTGGGCTTTGTAAATTATTCAGGGGTTACTGTTTACTTTTAGTCTGTCTAAGAACAATCACCGACCGACTAGATGTGAAACTAGTCGGTCAGAACTTGCTTTCAGACCGACTAGTTTCTGTCAGTAGATTTCACCTAAGATACTGTTTATCGTTAGTCGGTACATGAACACTCACCGACCGACTAGGTTGCAAACTAGTCGGTCGACGGGCCTTCACAGACCGACTAATTCATTACCCAGATTTTTCCCTACTTTCGCTGTTTGGTGTTAGTCGGTCACAGTTAATCGACCGGCCGACTAGTTGCTAAACTAGTCGGTCAGCCACTCTTCCTTGACCGACTAATGACCCCAGAAACCCTAATTTCTGGGCAGCCGCCAGGTCGTTTTCTATAAATACCCCACTTCGTTTCTTTTCTTTCTTTCTCTTCTCCTGGCCTCTTTCCTTCCCCCTTGACCTCTGATCTTCCCCAACCTTCCTCTAGCCTTCCTCCTTCATCAAGAGCCTTTCCCCCTCTCCATTTTGGTCTACCACCATGCCCTAGGTCATCTCCAACCCCCAAAAATCCCCAAAACCCCTTTTCTCCAGATTTTCCCCATACATTCCAGATCTGAACCCTAGGTTCCCCGGAGCGTCTCTTCCGTTGTCGTGCTTGCTCGGCATCATTCTTCCTCTCCTATACGGTAATAACTCGATCTCTTAATATCCTCATAACCCATTTGTGTTTTTGTGAAACCCTAATAAAACTAGGTTGGATGTTGTTGTAATGTTGTTTTGCCTTGGCAGCGATCTCGTCTCCGTAGTTAGCATTTGTGTGACGGCCTCGTTGATCGTCATCCTCGGTGCTAGGCAAGTGAAACTTGCCACTTAGGGTTTTGGGCCATGTCTTAGGCCATTTACTTGTTGTAGGCGTAAAAGAGACTAGGCGACGAAATGATACTCGCCTAGGCGCAATTTTAGGAACTAGCTTGACAACGAAGCTAGAACCGTCATTTTCCATGTTGCATAACTATCATGTCATGTTTAATTTCCATTAACGGTACGCGAATTAATTGTCATGTCATTGCATTCCTTAAGTGTTCCAATGATTGAGTAGCTCCGCTACACCTTGTGAAATGATTGAGGCTAGGTGCACCCCTATGCCAAATGAAATACGCTCCTGGTTTGTGATCCAGGAAACGAGCTCTTGTGCGGGGCAACCCTGGCTCATTTACTGAGCTCGTGTACAGGGACCATGGCTCGTTCACATGTGGGAGGGGTAAGGGTTAAGCGACCATTCAACTGGGAGTCTCCCCGATCAGCAACTTCAGTTGTAAGGAGTAAACTCTAGGTTCTGGGGTAGTGTTAAGCGGCCAATCAGTGTGAATGTCAAACTTAGTTTATTGGACATTCTAATATTATTATCGTCATTCCGATAATCGCAGTTACAGAAGAGGACCTGCATGGGCCACCAACAAAACCTGTCACGCCCCGCTTCCCTAAAATGGAGGCGAGACGTGAAAATGTCCGCACGAGAGTGGAGCTGTGAAGCCCCACACCCGATAAGCGTCAATAAAACATAAGCAGGTCCCTATAACCACAGACGGAACAACAATAATAACACAAGAAGAGACAGAAATAAAATCTCAAATCTCAGAATTTGTCCAACATGAAAATTAAGTTCAACATCCAGAAAAGCCACCAGGCTAAAAGAAAGAGTCTAAAGGCCCAGAACAAGGCCAACAAGGACAACATAACAAAGTATAGGTGCCACGTACCGACAACTACAGCAGTCTAAAACAAAAGAGGAAAGCTCAACGAAGACACTAGGACTGGTCCCCAGTGTCCACGTACTCCTCGCCAAACACAAGCTCGGTCTCGGCGTCAGCAAACACCTCGTCCTCAATAATGAACTCAGGCTCAGGATCTAACATGTGTCACCCAAAAGAGTAAAGGGGCACATGTCAGCAAGTCTAAAAGACTTGTGCAAGGAAACTGAAAGTAAGGCAAACTAACAACCTAACAGTTATAGTATGCATGTCATGGCAGTTATGGTATAAGTGCACAAGTAAGACATGGTGAAACAATAAGTACAAGAGAACAATTTATCAGGGCATGTCAAGAGTAGCCAAGCTACTAACAATCTCAATCTTTTCACTAGTCATGTTTCACGTTGTTTGTAGATGTTTACGCCTTACAACTGAACGGTTTGACATTCCCACTGATTGGCCGCTTAACACTACCCCAGAATCCAGAGTTTACGCCTTACAACTGAAGTTGCTGATCAGGCAGACTCCCAGTTGAATGGCCGCTTAACCCTTACCCCTCCCACATGTGAACGAGCCAGGGTCCCTGTACACGAGCTCAGTAAATGAGCCAGGGTTGCCCCGCACACGAGCTCGTTTCCTGGATCACAAACCAGGAGCGTATTTCATTTGGCATAGGGGTGCACCTAGCCTCAATCATTTCACAAGGTGTAGAGGAGCTACGCAATCACGGGAACACTTAAGGAATGCAATGACATGACAATTAATTCGCGTACCGTTAATGGAAATTAAACATGACATGATAGTTATGCAACATGGAAAATGACGGTTCTAGCTTCGTTGTCAAGCTAGTTCCTAAACTTGCGCCTAGGCTAGTATCATTTCTGTAGGAAGATATATGCCCATAAGGCAATTTATCTTGATTATGCGTCTTGTTCATACCGTATATGGTACGTATTACTCTAAGTATAAAATCATTTGTATTAATATACTTAGAAATATCCATAGACTTATAGTTAGGTCCTTACATATCTAGATGAGATCTCGATTATGAGTAAGTAAGCGACCGAATAGAAACGTAAGTCTTAAACGGTTCGTGATCATAGATGTGTCGAGAACTGGATATCGACACATCGGATAGATCACTGTGTCTTCGTCTTGCCTTCGGGTAATGATGATCTCATAGTCATTCGACTTGGCGAAGTCGGAGACGAGACACAGGTGCTCATTAGAGAATGAGTTCACTGAACGACCAAGTTAGAGTTATTAAATGGTTAACTTTAATGATCTGTCTTTAATAACTCTAGGGTGATGATAGGTTAGTTGATCCTTAAGACCTGAAGTCATCTGTATAAACCTGTGAACGGACGGTGTAGCTTAGACCCATGATCTAGCTTCGAGGACCAGTCCTGATGAAAGATCTTAGGTTGGGTTGCACCTGAAGCTCTCAAGGTGAGTAAGTGACTAAGATGGGATTCGTCACTTCCATTAAAGGGAAGTTAGTGTTATAGGCTCAGTACGGTCTTCATGTTAATCCTCGGCCGGGGTACGTTGCAAGTAGTACAACGTGTATAAGATAAAGACCGCCGTATACTGACCAATGTTGTCTAATAGGGTTGACAGAAAACCATACCCTAGACCAACATCAAACACAGTCTTGACGAAGGGATTTTAGCTAACGGAATTCATCACTGACACAGCCAATGCAAACCCAATGATACTTTTGTCAAAGGGTCGATCACGTTATGATGACTCTGAAACAGGGACGACAGCTACTGCTCGTAGTGACCGTCGTCTAGGGGTTTCGAGCCCCAACCTGTAGTAAGGTCAGGCTGTAGGGTCTCACACCGAGTAGTACTCGTGTCTTAGTAATAGGAATATAGAATAGAGAGAAATGTCATTTGATGATATTCACAAGTTAAGTTGTGAAAGTTAGTCGCAATAGCAATAGGGACATAACGTTGCATTAGATGCTAACTTTAACTAAACGTGTTGTAAGTTAGTTACGACGAATTTAGTAGGAACAAACTTGTTGGAAAGGGTTACCTGGATGACGGGATCGTCCCGGTCTAAACACAGGTTCAAACCGTGTCCAAATCGGAGCTCAAACGAGCCCAGAAACGCAGAAAGAGTTCAAGGGGAAGTGGGTTAGACCCACCGGGCCAAGAGGCCCATGTGCAAGGGCAAAACGGGCGCGGCCCGCTGCAGCAGCGGGCATGACCCGCTGTGTGCAGCGGGCGGGCGCCCGCTGCATTAGCGGGCGTGGCCCGCTGCACAGCGGGCCAGCGCCCGCTGATGCAGCGGGCACGGCCCGCTGCACGCAGCGGGCCAGCGCCCGCTGCAAGCGGGCGCAGCCCGCTGCACAGCGGGCCCGCGCCCGCTTGTGCAGCGGGCGTAGCCCGCTGCTTGCAGCGGGCCAGCGCCCGCTGCGTGCAGCGGGCACGGCCCGCTGCAGCAGCGGGCGCCCGCCCGCTGCTTGCAGCGGGCGGGTGGCCCGCCCTTCCCCCCTTGGGCGGGCGCGCCCGCTAAGTCTAGCGGGCGCGCCCGCAACTTAAGTCAATTAGGGTTTTTTGAATAACCCTAATGACGGCTACGAATTTTGAGAAATTGCTAAACTTTGAGCAATTGTTTGAGGGGTCAAACGAAGTCGAAATTCATCACCGTCAGTTCCTACGCGTTCACCATTCCAAGCTCTTCTGATTGATAGCTTGTTTGGTGTCTAAAGTTTAGTATGTGAGGAGAATTAATTCGTTAAAGTTTGACTTTGTGAAAGGCTAACTTTAAAATTAAAATTAAGCCAAATGGCTTAATTGTTTTTTTTTTCTCTTCATGGGAATTGTCCCACATTGCCCGCAACGAGATGTTGAGTGCTCACTCCCTATATAAATAGGGGTGCACTCTCCTCGTTGAAAAACACACCAGTCAACAATCGGGTAGCTCCAAATTATTGAGCAAGCTCGGTCCGCGACTAAATCTCTCTCTCTACTTTCCTATTCTCTGGAGTAGTCCTAGCACGACTACGAAAGGGGTTTGGATCCGATCCGGACGTCTAAGACGCGGGTTTCTTCTCAAGTGAAACTTTCTACCGCGTGTGATCGGCTCGGAGGCGAAAGCAGCTCGGGCGGATCGGTGCGAGGGTGCGAGGCGGCTCAGGGAGATCGGGTCAACGCGGCTCGGCTACGAGGAGCTTCTCAAGACGGTGCGGTACATCTTGCCTGCTCCAGGGCCAAGATTCCGGGTATGTGGTTAAGCATTTTAGTGTAAATTTTAATTAGTCGCTTAGTGTAGATCCTTCTTGGAGTGGTCAGACCCACTCCAAGTCGGCATAGATCGGGCTGGGTTCTGGCTCCCCAGAGCCTAGCTAAAATGTTTAGCTAGAGTAAAAATTTAGATTTCTGTTTTTCCGCTGCATTTTGTGCCTCCGTGGTCCGTCCGACTTAGGACGGATACGGATCCGAGCTCTGGGGGTCCGCCAAAACCCCAACAGTGGTATCAGAGCTTGTTTATGCTTGAGTACGGGTTCTCGGGTTATGAGCCGACCCGAAGTAATCGCTCTTACCGTACCAAGTCCCGATAAGATGGTGATCTTATAATGGGTTGGGCATTGTCGAGAGGCATGCCGTAAAACAAGTTTCTGAGGTATCTTGTGACGAGTCTAGGGTGCCATGGATGATGGGCCTTAACAGCGTCACAATGATATCAGAGTGATACCCTACAGTGGTATCAGAGCTTGTTGAGCTTGAGTACGGGTTCTCGGGTTATGAACTGACCCGAAGTAATCGCTCTTACTGTACCAAGTCCCGATAAGATGGGGATCTTATAATGGGTTGGGCATTGTCGAGAGGCATGCCGTAAAACAAGTTTCTGAGGTATCTTGTGACGGGTCTAGGGTGCCATGGATGATGGGCCTTAACAGTGTCGCAATGATATCAGAGTGATACCCAACAGTGGTATCGGAGCCACGGTTATGCTATAGATCTACTATAGCGATTTTTAAAATCTTTAAAAATACTTAGTTTTTCTCGTTCGAACTATTTTAGCTTTATGTTAATTTAGTTTCAAATTATTTTGTGTTTTTAAAAATCGTTTTTCAACACAAAATTTTGTTGGGACGATTTAAATTTTATGCGATGATTTTAAATTGTCTCAAATGTTTTAAAAGCTTTGTAAAATTTATTTCTATAAGATAAAATATTATTTTACAAGTATTTATATGTTTATGTAACTTTAGGGAAAATTTTATTTTTGGAAATTTGATTTTCTTAAAATTACATAAAGATTAGAAATATTAGAAAACTTTATTTGAAAGCCTTTAAATATATTTCTAATGATTTTAAAAGTGTTTAAAATTGATTTAACGGATATGTAAACTTTAAGAAATATTTTTTTTTTTCATAAGATGAAATCTAAACATTTTTCTTTTATTTTACATAAATGTTTCTAAAATTTTTATGAGATATTTTATTTTAGAAATAAGGTTAAAATTTTTTTAAGGCCTAGGTTTAAAATTATTAGATAATTTTGTACGACCTAATTTTATACGATAAAATTTTTAATGAAGGTTTTAAAATTTTAATCTTTAATTTTAAGTGTTAAAGTTTAGATTTGCATGTTTTAAATATATAGATAATTTTAGAACTTGCAAATGCTCATGTATGTCACAAAATGAACATTTTATTTATGTTGATAAATTAGTTGCTTCATTTTAATGGACTTGTAAACCTTATTAGGTTAGCCATTAAAACATGATAGTGACATGTTATGTTTAATAAAACAAAACAACATTGAACCTAATACCTGATTAGGGTAGTCCCTTTGTTTGTGAATCATTTCATTAAAATGTTTAAATAATGATTTTCACAAAAGACAAAAATGTTGAATTGTTTTATTAAAATCCTAATAAGATTGGGGTAGTAAGTTGAACGAAAAACCTTATAGTTGATAAGGACTTAATAAAAGATGTTCAACCAATCTGAAAAATTTTGAATTTTTAGGATCCACTAGTTGATAAGGATTAACTAGTTCTTTTAATAAAAGCCATTTAGTTGTTTGGAAAACATAAGATTGATGACAACTCCTTCAATGGATCATGATGTCGGTCAATGTGCTTGGCTAAAGTTTTTGGACCAACCTAGCTAGACTGGGTAACAAGTGGTCCTGGCTTAGTCAATTCCCTGGCCGCGTCCGCTGGACCGCAAGGAGTCGATTCATGACTATGTAAGTCCATCGACTATACCTAAGTCAATACGATAATAATCTTGTTCAAGATAAATCGTAGCCCTCCTTGTTTTAGGAGTTGGCAACTGTAAGAAACATGTTCCGGTTGTTGAGCTACACTCAAGCCGCGACATGTCAATCTTATAGAAACCGATTTCTTGATTGACATCTTAACCTGACTGAAACCGTTGTCTCATCCCTCGAGCTTCGGCGTAAGTCTAACCAAGAATGTAGTCTAAGACCTGACCCAAACCGGCGCGTCGTGCATACACCGAGCAAAGGGGCAAGTCAGGCTAGACACGAAAACAAGGGTCCGACTAGGCTAGCCATTGTGATCCGGTTGAGCACACTCATGATCACAAATGACTGGGGGTATAAAAAAAATCGATAGGGAATCATAGTAAATATGATTGACGACGAGTTCGTCCACCGACTGCAGAGTCGGACAACTTGTTGAGATACACTCAAGGTTGTCAGACTCAGGGTAGTCGGATCCCTCTCTCACAAATGTTATTTTATAATAAATTGGTTATTATCGTGGCTTTAAATAAATTTAGTGGGAGAATATAGTTTTATTAAAACCATTAAAACTATACTACGAACATTTACTAACTATAGTATCTATAAAATACAGAATGGATTCGGGACTTAGATACATGGTTGAGAAGAACGTGCTGGATGGAACAAACTACAAAGACTGGCTTAGGAACATCAAGTTGGTCCTTTCCCTAGCCGGAATAGGATACGTACTGTTCGAGGACGCTCCAGATAAGCCCGATGAAGATTCGACCCACGAAGAGAAGGAAGCCTACAAATTGTACCAGAGGGATGCAGAGAAGGCCAGGTGCCTTACTCTGGCTTCGATGACCAACGAGTTGCAGAGGAAGCATGAACATATGGATGTTCAAAGCATGCTCCTCAACGCACAAGAGTTGTACGGCAAGCGATCTCGTGCTGCCAAGTTCGAAGCTACCAGTAACCTCTGGGGCACCAAGATGGGGACGGAACCCGTACAGGATCATGTTATCAAGATGATCGGGTACGTGGAGGATGCGGCCCAGTTAGGTTTTGTCTTGGACAATGAGATGTCCACGGACATTATCCTAAAGTCTTTGACTCCCGATTTCAAGCCTTTTATAACTGGCTTTATAATGAACAGCCTTGAGACGGATCTTCCGGGTCTCCTCAATATGCTCCGGCAGTTTGAGGAGATTCATAAGAAGCCGGCTGCACTGGTTGTTGGCTCTGCTACTTCCGACCAGCCAAAAGGCAAAGGGAAGAAGAGGCAGGTCCCACAACCTGCGAAGGCTAAGAATGGGAAGAAAAAGAACAAAGGGGCCCCGTCGAAATCTGAGTGCTTCCATTGCCACAAGATTGGCCACTGGAAGAGAAACTGCAAGATCTATCTTGCAGAGAAGAAGAAGGGGCATACTGATGCCTCTACCTCAGGTACAAATTAAAATTCAATTAAATGCAATGATTTCCATTCATATAGTATGAGAAACTTATAGACATCTGTGTACTGTATACAGGTGGCTGATAAGAACTGGAGATTGGAGAAGTACGGAGATCGGTCGGCAATTAAAGCAACAGTTGCTGCTGGGACCGCTCAAAGACTTCTGGAGACGATGATCGCGATGGAGATGATATTTTTCTTATTTGAATAAAATGTATCATCTTTAAGGATCGAAAACAATGAATGAGTGCTTTGCACTCAAGGTTTATTTTTGATAAACAAATTAAGGTTCCTTTTATGAACCCGTTGTTTTGGAATGGATGTCTCATTTGTTGCAATCGAGATTGAATTGGCTCAAATTCTGTGGATGTGGCTTTTCTGTGATGGTTGCGTATATTTTCGAATAATGGTGTTTAGCTTCGATAATATTGATTTTGAAGCTGACTAAATGTCTGAAGTCAATCAGTAGTTGAGTATAAGTTCCAGGGGGCGTATAAATTGTGTGCAATCACAGTAAATACGCATATCAAGTTTAACTCGTGATTATCTGCATTTAGTTGTTAAAAGATTTAATACTAAATGTGGTTAAAGGAATTTGTACAGTGTAGAACGTTTTGATTGAACGAGTCAATTTCAAGATTCCTTAAAACGATCTTGACGTGACTCATTCGTCAAACCGAATCTGACACTTGTACATTCCATCTAAAGCACTTACCAAAAGGTTATTTTTGCACATAAATCTAAATATGATTTAGTTATTATGTTGAAGTAATTTAACCAGGTAATTCTCAAAGTCAGTGGGAGCAAGTAAGTATACTTAGTTCCGGTTTTTCCGGACTAAGTAAAAAAGATTTTTCACTTTAATGAATCTTCTATATAAATCATTAAGTCAAAATTGTTTTGATTTAATCGCATATATATAGAGACTTAGGGTGTCAAATATGTACTTGACATATTGACACAGTAAAGTGGAGTGAGCTAGAACTGACTTACGGAAATGTTAGACCCCACATCTAAATAGTATAAGCTAACTGTTAGCTATACAAAGTTAGGAAAATGGATCCAGATCATTTTTCCAAAGGATCAACCTTGTGTGATCAAGAGATGTAATTTCAATCCATTAAAATTCGTTGTAGATACTTATTAGTAGAACCATTCTTAGGTTTGTCATATCAAATGTCAAAGTGACTGATATGCTATAACGGTATGAGATATCGAGATAAATAGCCTAAGTGCAAGTGGGAGATGTAGGAAGATATATGCCCATAAGGCAATTTATCTTGATTATGCGTCTTGTTCATACCGTATATGGTACGCATTACTCTAAGTATAAAATCATTTGTATTAATATACTTAGAAATATCCATAGACTTATAGTTAGGTCCTTACATATCTAGATGAGATCTCGATTATGAGTAAGTAAGCGACCGAATAGAAACGTAAGTCTTAAACGGTTCGTGATCATAGATGTGTCGAGAACTGGATATCGACACATCGGATAGATCACTGTGTCTTCGTCTTGCCTTCGGGTAATGATGATCTCATAGTCATTCGACTTGGCGAAGTCGGAGACGAGACACAGGTGCTCATTAGAGAATGAGTTCACTGAACGACCAAGTTAGAGTTATTAAATGGTTAACTTTAATGATCTGTCTTTAATAACTCTAGGGTGATGATAGGTTAGTTGATCCTTAAGACCTGAAGTCATCTGTATAAACCTGTGAACGGACGGTGTAGCTTAGACCCATGATCTAGCTTCGAGGACCAGTCCTGATGAAAGATCTTAGGTTGGGTTGCACCTGAAGCTCTCAAGGTGAGTAAGTGACTAAGATGGGATTCGTCACTTCCATTAAAGGGAAGTTAGTGTTATAGGCTCAGTACGGTCTTCATGTTAATCCTCGGCCGGGGTACGTTGCAAGTAGTACAACGTGTATAAGATAAAGACCGCCGTATACTGACCAATGTTGTCTAATAGGGTTGACAGAAAACCATACCCTAGACCAACATCAAACACAGTCTTGACGAAGGGATTTTAGCTAACGGAATTCATCACTGACACAGCCAATGCAAACCCAATGATACTTTTGTCAAAGGGTCGATCACGTTATGATGACTCTGAAACAGGGACGACAGCTACTGCTCGTAGTGACCGTCGTCTAGGGGTTTCGAGCCCCAACCTGTAGTAAGGTCAGGCTGTAGGGTCTCACACCGAGTAGTACTCGTGTCTTAGTAATAGGAATATAGAATAGAGAGAAATGTCATTTGATGATATTCACAAGTTAAGTTGTGAAAGTTAGTCGCAATAGCAATAGGGACATAACGTTGCATTAGATGCTAACTTTAACTAAACGTGTTGTAAGTTAGTTACGACGAATTTAGTAGGAACAAACTTGTTGGAAAGGGTTACCTGGATGACGGGATCGTCCCGGTCTAAACACAGGTTCAAACCGTGTCCAAATCGGAGCTCAAACGAGCCCAGAAACGCAGAAAGAGTTCAAGGGGAAGTGGGTTAGACCCACCGGGCCAAGAGGCCCATGTGCAAGGGCAAAACGGGCGCGGCCCGCTGCAGCAGCGGGCATGACCCGCTGTGTGCAGCGGGCGGGCGCCCGCTGCATTAGCGGGCGTGGCCCGCTGCACAGCGGGCCAGCGCCCGCTGATGCAGCGGGCACGGCCCGCTGCACGCAGCGGGCCAGCGCCCGCTGCAAGCGGGCGCAGCCCGCTGCACAGCGGGCCCGCGCCCGCTTGTGCAGCGGGCGTAGCCCGCTGCTTGCAGCGGGCCAGCGCCCGCTGCGTGCAGCGGGCACGGCCCGCTGCAGCAGCGGGCGCCCGCCCGCTGCTTGCAGCGGGCGGGTGGCCCGCCCTTCCCCCCTTGGGCGGGCGCGCCCGCTAAGTCTAGCGGGCGCGCCCGCAACTTAAGTCAATTAGGGTTTTTTGAATAACCCTAATGACGGCTACGAATTTTGAGAAATTGCTAAACTTTGAGCAATTGTTTGAGGGGTCAAACGAAGTCGAAATTCATCACCGTCAGTTCCTACGCGTTCACCATTCCAAGCTCTTCTGATTGATAGCTTGTTTGGTGTCTAAAGTTTAGTATGTGAGGAGAATTAATTCGTTAAAGTTTGACTTTGTGAAAGGCTAACTTTAAAATTAAAATTAAGCCAAATGGCTTAATTGTTTTTTTTTTCTCTTCATGGGAATTGTCCCACATTGCCCGCAACGAGATGTTGAGTGCTCACTCCCTATATAAATAGGGGTGCACTCTCCTCGTTGAAAAACACACCAGTCAACAATCGGGTAGCTCCAAATTATTGAGCAAGCTCGGTCCGCGACTAAATCTCTCTCTCTACTTTCCTATTCTCTGGAGTAGTCCTAGCACGACTACGAAAGGGGTTTGGATCCGATCCGGACGTCTAAGACGCGGGTTTCTTCTCAAGTGAAACTTTCTACCGCGTGTGATCGGCTCGGAGGCGAAAGCAGCTCGGGCGGATCGGTGCGAGGGTGCGAGGCGGCTCAGGGAGATCGGGTCAACGCGGCTCGGCTACGAGGAGCTTCTCAAGACGGTGCGGTACATCTTGCCTGCTCCAGGGCCAAGATTCCGGGTATGTGGTTAAGCATTTTAGTGTAAATTTTAATTAGTCGCTTAGTGTAGATCCTTCTTGGAGTGGTCAGACCCACTCCAAGTCGGCATAGATCGGGCTGGGTTCTGGCTCCCCAGAGCCTAGCTAAAATGTTTAGCTAGAGTAAAAATTTAGATTTCTGTTTTTCCGCTGCATTTTGTGCCTCCGTGGTCCGTCCGACTTAGGACGGATACGGATCCGAGCTCTGGGGGTCCGCCAAAACCCCAACAATTTCGTCGCCTAGTCTCTTTTACACCTACAACAAGCAAATGGCCTAATACATGGCCCAAAACCCTAAGTGGCAAGTTTCACTTGCCTAGCACCGAGGATGACGATAAACGAGGCCGTCACACAAATGCTAACTACGGAGACGAGATCGCTGCCAAGGCAAAACAACATTAGAACAACATCCAACCTAGTTTTATTAGGGTTTCACAAAAACACAAATGGGTTATGAGGATATTAAGAGATCGAGTTATTACGGTATAGGAGAGGAAGAATGATGCCGAGCAAGCACGGCAACGGAAGAGACGCTCCGGGGAACCTAGGGTTCAGATCTGGAATGGATGGGAAAAATCTGGAGAAAAGGGGTTTTGGGGATTTTTGGGGGTTGGAGATGACCTAGGACATGGTGGTAGACCAAAATGGAGAGGGGCAAAGGCTCTTGATGAATGAGGAAGGCTAGAGGAAGGTTGGGGAAGATCAGAGGTCAAGGGGGAAGGAAAGAGTCCAGGAGAAGAGAAAGAAAGAAAAGAAACGAAGTGGGGTATTTATAGAAAACGACCTGGCGGCTGCCCAGAAATTAGGGTTTCTGGTGTCATTAGTCGGTCAAGGAAGAGTGGCTGACCGACTAGTTTAGCAACTAGTCGGTCGGTCGATTAACTGTGACCGACTAACACCAAACAGCAAAAGTAGGGAAAAATCTGGGTAATGAATTAGTCGGTCTGTGAAGACCCGTCGACCGACTAGTTTGCAACCTAGTCGGTCGGTGAGTGTTCATGTACCGACTAACGATAAACAGTATCTTAGGTGAAATCTACTGACAGAAACTAGTCGGTCTGAGAGCAAGTTCTGACCGACTAGTTTCACATCTAGTCGGTCGGTGATTGTTCTTAGACAGACTAAAAGTAAACAGTAACCCCTGAATAATTTACAAAGCCCACTAGTCGGTCCATGAAGGTTTGCCGACCGTCTAAATCGTCATCTAGTCGGTCGGTTCCCCTTCTTGTACCGGCTAACGTGCACAAAAGTTCCGAAATGGAGCACGAAGCTCCGGGATCGATTCCTAAGACTCCTAGGCTTGATCTAACAATAAGATATGACCGATATGAAGCCCGTCATGAATGACTTACTCCAAAATCGACGATTCCAAGGAAGAAGCTAGAAAATCACGACGAAACGATCGAAAATGAAAGCTACGGAGACGAAAACCACGCATAAGGAGAAAATCCACCAAAACATATATATATATAATATAATAATCCAAATACATGAAAACCAGTCGTTACACAGACGAAGCGGTGACGCGGCCTTCTACGGGCCGTCGATCCATGATCGAATGGATGAAGCATTCCCATCGAATCGAAGCAGAGCGCGCGCACATGGATCCACGTGGCACGATCCTAGGGGTTTGCCGCTCGAACAGACGGTGGCGATGGACTCCGATTCGAAATCGAATTTGAACGAAGCGGTCGATGTGGCGTGATGAAGGGCATTCGATTTTGATCCAACAGCCAGTACGAATCCCGCTCGAATTCGAATCAACGGCTGAGTTACATATCAAGCAGGGTGACATGGCGAGATCTTCGCCGTTGCTCGCTCGATCCAACGGCCTTGAACGAGACACAGTACATGCACATGGTGGATAGGGGCGAGGCGACATGGCTACATCGTCACCGTTGCTTCACGATTCGACGGGCATGACCGAAGAAGAAGCGGGCTCGGAGTTGTTCGAAGAAGCGGGCGACGTTACCTTATCATCATTGCAGATCGTGATCCGACAGGCAAGATTGATCCCGACCTGGATTCAGAGAGGAACGCGGATGCGGGTGCAGATCCAACACGCTTGGACACGCGTCGCTTCAGGAGCGATCCCGCCTCAAACGGACAGTTGAGTATAGATTCGATCGTCGGTAGCGGATTTTAGTGGGTTTTGAAGCAAATTTGGGTGTATTTTTCAGATCCGATACCGACATTACACCCTATAAATACCCTAGTATTCCAGAGGGTATTGCACACCCTTTTATGGCGTATTCTGGCCTATTGGGGGCTCTAGAGTCGTATTTCGCCATGAAATTTGGAGGCCATGGGGACAGAGGCTAGTTCTATCATCTGAAGGAGTTTGGGGTTCAATTGTAGAGATTTGGTGATAAAATTCTAAACTTTACCCTTGTATTTGGTGTATTTAGCTCGTATTTTGATGTATTGATGATGTATTTGGCTATGAATATTGATTCTCTTCTCTCCATGCGTGGCTAATACCCTCATGTGCTGGTTGTGATGTAGTTAGATCTCTGAAATCTCTGATTTTAATATCTTTGCGCCCTATTTTACATGTTATATTGCGTATTTTGCTAGTTTCTACATGTATTATTCAAGTATATTCGTTGTTGGTGTACTTGGATCGAATACGATCTTTGCGGACTTATTCGTGGTGTGATCCTTGCGGACATCGCCGTGCCCCTTGCAGGCACATAAGCTTATTTCCCTCAAGAAACTAGTATTGTATGCGATACTTAAGACACTTTTTTTATGTTCGTTTATCGTTATATTTTTCGACGTTCTCGTGCCCTAACCGGACGAAACGTTCAGTTATAGAAAAGGTATTGATAATCATTGATTGCATAGATTCTAACGAAATCACAATCAACACATACTCTTCATATTGATACCCCAATATTGCCTTCCCCGTAGTTATAGTAGGATTTCTTTTATTATTTTAAACTCTTGATATCATATCTTTATACTTGATAGGTTGTTGGTTATTATCGTTTTATTACTCTTTATAAACTAAAGTCGTGGTTTTGCAGGTCAGTTGTCCCGTTGATACGATACCTGGACTCACCATGATTATTACTTATTCGATCTCCTGCACTTGGGAGTAGCGCTCACCAGGCACCTGGGCCTGGGCGCTGGGCCCATGCCCAGGGCACCTGGCGCCTTGTGCGCACAGGCCCAGGGCGCCTAGCTCAGGCGGGCCAGGTGCCCAGGCCAGACCTGGGTGGTTTGGCCTGGGTCAGTCTGGTCTGACCCATGCCCAGTTTGTGCATGGGTTAGGCCCCTTTGAGCTTTTTGAACATAACTTGGGCATCTGGCGTCCGATTTGGATGTAGTTCGAACTTGTGTTTAGAGCAGGACATTCCCGTCTTACAGGTAACCTTTTCCTTGCGTTTATTATATTAAATATGGTCTTAAACAATTTAAGACATATTTAACCCCTTTTGCATCATATGCAAATTAGTCCCTATCTGGGCTTAAAATTATCATTTACATCAAATGCAATATACTATCCCTTGCATCAAATGCATATTCTCCCTAATGTTTCTACCTATTACTAGACGAAGGTCGCACTCTGTGTGAGACCCTACAGCCTGACCCTACTACAGGTTGTGCTCGAAGCCATATACAGCAGTGACTGTGAGCAGCAGTTACCGTCCATGTTTCAGTATCATAATTATGTGGTTAACTCATCAACATGAGTATTGTCGGGACCACCCTGACTGTGTCTGTGATGAATTCTGCCGTTTTAGTCTCTTCGTCTAAACTATGTCATTTAACTCAAGTATATGGTACCGTCAAACTGTCAACCCTAATAACTCGCATCCGGTTAGTTTCCATCGATCTTTATTCAATAATGTTGGACAACTTCCAACATACTCTGGCCAGAGTTCTCACTAAAGAGGAACTAACACTACGACACTAACTCCCATTGACCGGGAGAGATGAGTCCTATTTTGGTCATTACTCTCCGCGTACGCTTCAAATGTCACCCGATCAAAGAAATTTGGACAGGCCTTACCTCGAAGCTAGGTCAGTGATCTAAGTGACACCGTTCATGCACAGGTTCATATAATGACCTCAAGTCAAAAGACCAACTTGCTTATCATCACTAAGAGTTATCATTGACAAGTTGGTCAATATAACCATATGATAACTCTTGTGGGTCGTTCAGTGAACTCATTCTCCAATGAACTCTGCCGTTTTAGTCTCTTCGTCTAAACTATGTCGTTTAACTCAAGTATATGGTACCGTCAAACTGTCAACCCCAATAACTCGCATCCGGTTAGTTTCCATCGATCTTTAGTCAATAATGTTGGCCAACTTCCAACATACTCTGGCCAGAGTTCTCACTAAAGAGGAACTAACACTACGACACTAACTCCCATTGACCGGGAGAGATGAATCCTATTTTGGTCATTACTCTCCGCGTACGCTTCAAATGTCACCCGACCAAAGAAATTTGGACAGGCCTTACCTCGAAGCTAGGTCAGTGATCTAAGTGACAACGTTCATGCACAGGTTCATATAATGACCTCAAGTCAAAAAACCAACTTGCTTATCATCACTAAGAGTTATCATTGACAAGTTGGTCAATATAACCATATGATAACTCTTGTGGGTCGTTCAGTGAACTCATTCTCCAATGAGCACATGTGTCTCGTCTTCGACTTCACCAAGTCAAACGACCATGAGATCATCGTCACCGCTATACGGTGAAGACTAAGACACAATGGTCTATCCGATGTTTCGATATCCTTTTCTCGAAATATCTACGACCATGAACCCTTTAAGACTTATGCTTCAGACGGTCAAACATTTCTCCATGATCGAGATACTCATCTCGATACATGTTTGAACTTGCATTAAGTCTCAGGACTTTACCTAAGTGAATTACTAATGATAACTACATTATGATTTAACTTAGATAAATACTTACCATACAGCTTACTGTAATTTTGAACAAGATGTTTGTATAGATACTCGGAGGTAAATTGCCTCGATGGCATACATCTTGCAACATCTCCCACTTGCGCTCAGGCCCATTTATCCAGGTATCTAATACTGTATTTACACATAAGTCTTTCCAGACTTCATGCGATAGAGCCTTCGTGAGTGGATCTGCTAAACCGTCTACGGTATAGACTTAAGGGGTTTCTATGTTCATGTTAGACCAACTTTTTGAATCTCATTCAAATAATTCCTTTGGTCCTACGGAATCTATTTAATTTTCCTGGATCGCATCCAGCTCATCGTACCTTACGGAAATGATTATAAATAAATTATTGGTCATTTTAGATGGTTCATATTTAAAAGTGTCAAACTCTTTTGACCACTTTATCAAAATATGTTTCATCCCCTTGATGCCTCGCATGTGTTTTATTCGCTCCCACTGACCTTGAAAACTCTCTGGTCAATTCATAAAAGTTTGTTCTTCTAAATCATATTTAGAAAATGAACTTTAAATGAATGCACCAGTTTTCATGGTTATCATGAGCGTTTACATCGAGTTCGGTCCGAGTAGATCTGTATGCACTTGCTGGCGAGACAGTTTCATCATAATCCGTTTATAGGAATTAGGATGAAAACGTTCTCAACCAACGTAAGCTGTACTTCACTACTTTCTTTCTGCACCAATCTTCTAAACACGAAGATTTACTTGCAGACATTAAGAAACAATTTCTTTGGGCACGTAATCTAAAGTCCATACTATATTTACATGCACGGACATATTGCATCAAGTTGTTAATCAGAGTCTATACTCTGAATTACAACCCGGAATTTGACTAAGACATCATTGACTATGATGTCTAACGACTCTTCGTCTCACGAGACTCGAGTAATCCTTTAACTTCCTAAAGTTTGATTTAATGAATATCTTATTGACAAGGTCCTCATAGAACCTTATCAAAACCTAGGCATTTCTATCTGGGACTTAACCCAGAGGCAGGATCATAACTCAGTCACTTTGCCATGAGTCGCACTATGTCTAATAAAGTGCGATTCATGCTCTCTAACACACAATATGTTAACATACTTGACCTGAGAGAAAATCACATTTTCTTTTATTTTATGCAAGATTCATATAGCTAAGTATTTGAATTTTCGATCTAGTCGAATCATTTCAAATACTTCTGTCATTTTGTTCTCTATTTTATCAGACTTGTGTTTCATCAAGAACATGTGTCGTAATAATAATACGAACGACTTATTCTGGCTAACTTAGACTTGTGTCCGGGTACATCAGTATGTACAAGACTGTAAGTTCAACAACTCATTCTCCCACTGTCTTACAGATGGGTTTTGGCCATCATACCTTTGAGAATAAGATTCACAAGTGTCCGTAGACTTCATAATACGAGAGGTCAGACCCCTCTTTATGTGGCTTGTGAAGCTTAGTCTCTTTGGTACGGCCTAGTCTATTTTGCCATATTAGTTTATTACTATCTTGCATATTCATATATTAATATTTAATATATTATAGTTATTACAAATTACTTAACACAAAACATTGCTTCGGAAGCAAGGTGACGACATTCGTCAAAAATGTGTTAGACGTCTTTTATGTAACAATTACTTTGAAATCGTGACATCAAATATGTCACATTTTCCGTTCCTCCTACTTACGCCTTTACTAATGATAAATAAAACTATCTTTCTCAATTTGACTTTTCTTTAGTGCCTTCTTCCTTTTCTAAATCTCATTTAGATATTAAACGTCTCAACAAAAAATTTAAATAGCTATGCAAGCATCTCATGTATCCAAACGCCTGAGCTTTGCAACCTTGAGTGTAGATCAACAAGTTGCTCGTCTCAAGATCCGGTTGGGATACATGGTCTTGCACCGCTCATGCACTCATATTTGATTCAAACAGTTTGATCGAATTTTCGAACCTTACGGATCGAATCTGCTTTCCATACAACCTTGAGTGTAGCTCAACAAATTATATGGAGAAACTTGCTATTGAACATCAATATGTTCCAGCTGCCTCATGTAGAGGTAAGTGACATGTAGCTTGCATATTATTTTGTTGGACACAGAACTTAATGAAATCATATTCCTTAAGTCTGTTCTTAAGAAGGTCATTTTAATGTCAACGAGAATATAGTTTATTCTATCAATTAGAATTTAACTTGATATTCAATTAACCAACTTGTTTGACCAGTTAACTTATTCCGTTAGAATATTACATTTTGATTCCATTGGTAAACTTAGAACTTACCCTAGTTTAGCATACGTTCAGTATTAAATATAGGTAGAATGGTTTTTATCTATCTATATCCTCCCACTATTTTGCGATCATTTTAAGCTTTAAAAATTAACGATTTAATTAGGTTAAATTAAATTAATGGGTACGAGATCCAATTACCCTGAGCCTAACAACCTTGAGTGTCAACAAATTGATTGACTTTGAAATTGGTAGATGACTCTGCATCAATCATATCAGATATGACTCTCTTATCGGTTTTTACCCCTAGCCAATTGTGATCATGAGTGTGCTCATCCAAATCACAATGTCTAGTCTAGTTGGACCATTGTTTCTTGTCTAGCCTAACTTACGCCGACGCTCGGTGTATTCACGACAACGCGGTTTGGGTCAGGACTAGACTACACCATAGACTCAGCTTACCCCGGCGCTCGGTGTATTCACAACACAACGGGCTGGGTCAAGTCTAGCCAGACTACATCATTTGCTTAACATACGCTGACGCTCGGTGTATTCACGACACGACGGTTTGGGTCAAGTCAAGATTTTATCTTATGTATAGAGAAGTTGGTTTCTACAAGGTTTCCATGTCACACCTTGAGTGTAGCTCAACAACTGGAACACTGGTCCTATAGTTGCCAATCCCTAAAATAATGAGGGCTACGGCTAATCTTGAAGAAGATTATTAACGTATTTGACTTAGATATAGTCCAGGGTGTCATATAGTCATGATTCGCGTCATTGTGGTCCAGCGGAACACGGCTAAGGAATTGACTAATCCAAGATCACTTATCCCTTAGACTATCTAGGGTGATCCAACAAATTTAGCCAAGCATATTGACGGGATCATGGTCCATTGAATGAAACTTGTCATTTTTATATGTGTGACATAGACTAAAAGGCATTTATTAACAACTAATTAATCCTATCAACTAGTTGAATCCTTAAATTCAAATTTTTAGGATTTGTTAATAACTTTTATTAAATCCTTATCAACTATAAGGTTCACGTGCTATCCTAATCGTTATTAGGATTTTAATAAAATCCTTTACAACGCTTTAATCGTCGTTATTAGGATTATTATTATAACGATTAAAATAATAATCGTCGTTAAAGGAACTACCCTAATCAGGAATTAGGTCTTAAAAGGTTGTTAGTGATTTACTAAAACATAGCATGTCATTAAAATTCAATTCATAAATTTTAAGGAGTTCTTACTGGCTAACCTAAAAAGGTTGTCTTGTGTTATCAAATAAGGGACAAGAATAACAAAGCCATTAAGCATAAACAACACTAATTTTAACGTAAAAAGAGTGTTCTACTATTTAACAATTAAACAGAATACGGTTTATCAAATAAACAATTTAGCATGTATCCTTAAATTTAACATTTAAATTTAAAAATATTATTTTAAAACATTTGATTTTTATCTCAAAAAATAACAGTTTCAAAAACTTGTTTTTTAAAAAAACATAAACTTTGCATGCAACCAAAATATTTATCGCATAAAATTTTAAAGCTTTTAAAATCATTTTTAAAAATATCAAATAAATTTAAAAACATTTTAAAAAGCATTTCAAAAGCATTTCAATTAATTTAAACACAGTCCTAGAGCATCAAGCAATCCAGGCTCGATACCAATGTTGGGTTTTATAGACCCTCAGGGCACAAATCTATGCCCGTTCTAAGTCGGACGGACCATAGAGGGAAAAGAATGCAGTGGAAAAATTTAACTCGTTAAACTATTTTAACGAAGCCCTAAGGTTCAAGACCCTTAACCAGAATCTTTGCCGACTTGGGGTGGATCTGACCACCCCAAGAAGGATCTAAACTACTGCGATTAAATTAAAGGAAAGCTAATTAAATTCACATACCCGAAACCTTACCTTGGTTCAGGCAAGGTGTACCGCACCATCTTCCGAGCCGCTCCCCATCCTGAGCCGAGTCGCTCCTCGAACCGCTCCATGTCCCGAGGTAGGCAATCCTCTTGTCGCCGAGCAAACCACACGCCGAAGAAAGTTTCACCCGAGTGTGAACCTTTGCCAAGATTTCGGATCAGATCCGAACCCCTTCGCGGCTTTGCTAGAGCCCTTCGGGAGTAATGCAGAAATTATAAGGAGAAGAGAATATTTAATTTAAGCCTAGATCCGAGCGTGCTCCAACATTTTTGGGAGCCACTCAGATCTAGAGCTTGGGACGAGTTTTGAGGCAGCGAGCAGACCCCTATTTATATAGGCGGCTGACCCCTTCCCTTTACTCAAATTCCGATGTGGGACTAAAGTTTGGAGTTAATAAATTCAATTTAGTTTGCCTTTCACAAAGGCCAAACTTTTGTGAATTTTAACTCCCTCACCATTTAGCTTCACGATTGATACAACCTATCAAATCGAATGGCGTTCAATGGTGAATGCGTAGGAAATAACGGCGAGTCAATCAGAGTATGTTTGACCCCCTCAATTGATCGCCCAAAGATCAGCACAAGGCTTGATTTTCGTCCAAAATCAGCCGTCAAAATCTGCAATGCCCTAAGGTTCTAAAAATCCAGTTCTACAGGGCCCACCACGCCAGCTGGGCAAGCCCAGACCAGTTTGGGCACCTGGTCTGGGTGCACCCAGCCTGGGCGCCTGGCCCAGGCCTGAGCCCAAGCCCAGGGCTCCCGCCCTGGGCGTGTGGGTGCCCTGGCGCCCAGGCGCCTAGGCCTGGGCGCCAGGCCTCGGCCCAGGGTGCCTGGCGCCCTGTGCACCCAGGCCCAGGGTGCCTGGCCCAGGCGGGCCAGGCACCTAGGCTAGACATGTGTTGTCTGGCTTGGGTCAGTCTGGTCTGACCCATGCCCAGTTTGTGCATGTGTTAGGCCCTTTTGAGCTTTTTGGGCGTAACTTGGGCATCTGGCATCCGATTTGGATGTCGTTCGAACCTATGTTTAGATCAGGATATTCCCATCTTACAGGTAACATTTTCCTTGTGTTTATTATATTAAATATGGTCTTAAACAATTTAAGACACATTTAACCCCTTTTGCATCATATGCAAATTAGTCCCTATCTGGGCTTAAAAGTATCATTTACATCAAATGCAATATACTATCCCTTGCATCAAATGCATATTCTCCTTATTGTTTCTACATATTACTAGACGAAGGTCGCACTCTGTGTGAGACCCTACAGCCTGACCCTACTACAGGTTGGGCTCGAAGCCCTATACGGTAGTGACTGCGAGCAGTAGTTACCGTCCCTGTTTCAGTATCATAATTATGTGGTTAACTCATCGACATGAGTATTGTCGGGACCATCCTGACTGTGTCTGTGATGAATTCCGTAGTTTTACTATCTTCGTCTAAACTAGTCGTTTAACTCAAGTCTAGGGTACCGTCAAACTGTCAACACCAATAACTCGCATCTGGTTAGTTTCCATCGATCTTTAGTCAAATAATATTGGACAACTTCCAACATACTCTAGCCAGAGTTTTCACTAAAGACCGAACTAATTCTACGACACTAACTCCCATTGACCGGGAGAGATGAATCCTATTTTGGTCATTACTCTCCGCGTACGCTTCAAATGTCATCCGACCAAAGACCTTTTGATGGGCCTTGCCTCGAAGCTAGGTCAGTGATCTAAGTGACACCGTTCACGCACAGGTTCGTATAATGAACTCAAGTTAAAATACCAACTTGCTTATCATCACGAAGAGTTATCATTGACAGGTTGGTCAATATAACCATATGATAAATCTTGTGGGTCGTTCATTGAACCCATTCTCCAATGAGCACTTGTGTCTCGTCTTCGACTTCGCCAAGGGACCAAAATTTTGAATACTCGATACTCAGGTATTCTTCCTCCTACGACCTTGTCTCACCTTAGATTTCTCTTACACAGCTCTGCTTGAGGATTGGTGTACCGGTCTCTCTGTGAAATGTACTCGATCCTACTGAGCATCCTTTAGATCGGAGCTGACTTATGCATTGGAAGGGACTTGGTCGGAACCAAGGTCCGACCCCCCTGACGAGCTTTCTCGTCTGTGTAGTTAAGGAGACTTCACCCCGCCGAAGCTACCCTTCGGCGCTTCATCCAATGGAGCCGAGCAATCTCGATCCCAAGCTCGTTCGTCTTTCCACTCGAGGAGGCCATCGTTCCTCTGAAGCTACCCTTCGGGATACCGACGCACGGATCCATTCATTCCCAACCGAGCGAATGCGCCGCTATCCGATCTCGGAGGTCGCACGTGTCTCACGCAACCACGTCGACCTCCGACCCTCCAGACAAACAAACTGTGGTGAAAAAACACCCCGAAACAAATTGTATGCGTGAGAATGCTCGATATTACGTCGCATCACTTAAACAATAAAACTGCACGACGTCATGGTACTTGTTGGCATGTTTACATGGGTCTCCTATGCCATCAAATTCTTTGAGCTTGAAAGGCAGAAGTCCTTAGGCAGGGAGGCTTCGAGTATCTCTTTTGTGAATGGAGGATCCCAAAGCTTGGTGGTCATGTCTCCTAACATCTTTTGCTTCCCCTACATATCTCTTCTTTAAGCACAGCTTTAAGTGATCTTAATTCAGCATCATATCGATCAGCCTCAACATTCGAAGCTATTGGTATGTCATTTACTGAGAAATATGTTGATAGTTGTGTAAATGCTCAGCTGGATTATGATTGATTGGAGGCTGAAGTTTGGCAATGATGTTGAGATTGGTGTTGGCTTGGATGAGTGTAATGTGATTGCTCTTCTTGCTCTGGGATGTGTTGTGTTGATGATGTGCTTGCTGTTGTGCTTTCTGCTACTACAGCTAAGTTAGTTGTTTTAGTAAAAAAAAATCATTTGCCCTTGTAAAGCATGGAATGCCTCAACTGTCACATAGCTTGGAGGTGGTCGGAGATAGTGGTTGAGGTGGAGGTGGTCGGGCTTCTTGACCTGTCACATTGGTGCTGCTCAGGTTTAGGATTGACGTAGCCCTTTGTTATTGGTCTAAGCTTGCTCTTAGCATTTCGAGTGTTATACTTATACATGGTTACATCTGTGATTTCCTACAGACATTAATGATGACGTAGTAGATAAATGGACCAGTCTGAGTTGAGGTTGGCTTATGTCTTTCCATGTATTAGTTCCTTGTTGAGTTGATTGGCCCTAAGCAGGCTCAGTCCCATAGGCCTCTGTTTAGTTGGGCCTCTTATGTGATATACAACCCCTTAGGCTAACAAAAGAAGCATCATCTTTAAAGTATGTTGTTCCTTCTGTTTTTCATTCAATTAACATAGAATTTCATCTCAATTCATTCACCCAACCAAAAGTGGGAAAAGAAACCAACCAATGCATACAAAACACCGCCTCATTCACAACAAAACTCTATTTTGCACAAAGCACACCAATTCAGTACAATATGTAGCTCTAGTGAATTCAATTAAACCATTGAATGAAAGAGAGCACCGTGATCATTGCATGGTCATCTCTGGCCCCCGTGTGCAATCCTTTGGTACACAAGACCTGTGAGAATTTGCTCGCTTAATAGTCGAAGGTTTTTTCTCCTTCAGACTTGTTGCACCAACCATTTTATTGTCATCTTCTCGAGGCTTGGTAGCCAATGCCCCCTTCTCTCCTAACCGAGAAACTTGCACCTTTCTAGCGGCTGTCGCGCTGCAGGTAGGAGGAACAAAAGGCGATGATAGATAAAAGACTTCAATCTGATACAAGCAAACCACATGCCAAAGGGCAATCTTTTCTAATTCACAGGGTTTTTAGAGGGAAGAACCTCTGAGCCTGTAGGATTTGTCTCGATGATGCCATCTTTGCAATCTTATTCTGTGATTCTTCTGTTTCCTTCTTCTCTAACTGCAGTTATCCTTATGATCAGATACCGTACATATTTATATGGATGATCATTATTTATTGTGTAGCAAGCAAAAAAGCATCACCTTATAACACTTGGGAATGCTCGTCGCATATCTGGACTCAACAAATCTTGCACGGGGCGTTCTTGACTTGTTCTGTAGTAACAAAGAGTTTCATATCATAAAATGAACAACCACAACTATACAAGTAATCATATATTCGAACTTACAGACTGAGATTTCTGCCCTCCATCCGAATTAAGTTGATTGTTGCTCTCATGAGCAGGCTTCCCTTTATGCAACACGCTCACCTTCTTCCCAAGGACTGGCACAATTTCCTGGAGAGCTTCAATCTTCATCTTTTTCTCCAAATTTGCTTCCTTAAGAATCCCTCTTTCCTAAATTTAGAAAGGCCCGTAAAAATCGATGTTTGATACACAATTAGAACTCGTGTAATTGACTCAGGAGATGAGGAAATTCACATCAGTTCGTAGCCTGAAAGGCTTTGGATTTGTTGTTCTCTTGACCTTTCCTGCCTGAGTTCCGTTCTCCCTAATGCATTTGCTTGGATGCCTCACTCCCTAAACAAATTTAAATGTCAACTGAAGGAACAAAATTTGTATAAAACTCAATGTGACGGACTCACTTATTGTACCTTTTGTGGGATATTCTCACTATTCTCTAACTGCAGGCTCTCACTCTCAGAATTTGTGGTGCTCGACGTACAATTGCTGGCAAATGAAGAACATATACAGTGAATATAACAAATTGAAACATTCATGATACCAATATGAATGAATGTATGTACCTCGTGCTAGAATCGTTTTCTTTGTTGTCATCAGATTGTGCAACATTTTCCATTGCTACAGCCTGAGTGTTTTCTTTACACTCCTCCGAGCTCGCAGCACTGCTAATGGCTGCATCAGGGTGATCATATATCTTCTTCAAGCACATACTAGTCGTATGTTTCTTTACGGTGCCTATATTGAGTTTCTTCATACCATCATAAACTTCGGTCACTAAGGTTTTACCATCCTCGTCATTTTTCTTGGGAGTGCCTATAAATAGAGCCTTAGCAACACTTCTATTCTTCGGGGCCGCAACCGGTTCCCGCTGATGCTTCACGCTCCGAAACTGCTCATGGTTACTCGGATTCTTTCTAGTCCTTGGAGTTGTTAACGCCTTCTCCTTCTCACTTGTCGATTGCTCCATTGTCGGCTTTGTTCTATTCGGCGTTGATCTCAAACTAGACACCGGCTGTTGTGTTAGCCTACTCTTTGCCATTTTACAAGGGACTGAAGTGATGGTGCTCACTCTCGAAGCTCTATCCTTCACCGATTTCGCCGGCGCAGATCGTGGGCACTTCTTCATTGATCTGATATAGCTGTTCCCTTTACTCAGTTTCATTCGTCGTTTATAATTCTCATAAGAATTGATGAAGGGTTTTACGATACCTCGGAGATTGTCGGTTTAAGGCCCTTTGAAGCTTGATGTTGGGGCTCCTTGCTGCCATGACCTGAAAAAACATCGATAAATGGCTAGGATAAATAGAAGAGAATTGAAATTTTTAGGAATTTGCAATAAGAATTCCGAACCCGAAGCTTGAAACTTCTGTAAAGTGCATCGGGATCGACTTCCTCGTGCTGTTGATCGCACCCTAGAAAAAAAATGTGCGAGAGAAATTTTTAACTGGGTTCTATCAAAATAAAGCATCAAAATTGGAGATTTCAGAGCACAAACTGTTGCAAACAAGGTCCTAGACAGAACCCATTTAGGAAATTTTATATGATAGAAAGATTACTTACCAATTCGAAGACAGAACCAGGATTTATCGTCGGGCCGATTACGGTCGGGGGCTGTGAGATCCACGAATTTTGGGGCCTCGATGTCTTCGTAGAACTCGTCATCTTCCTCGATTACAGGCAGCTCTTCGTTCAGATCTGATTGGAAAAGCTCCATACCAAATTTAGACGAAGCAAATGGAGAAAGGGAGAGAAATTGAGGGATTGAATTTTGGGTAACGGAGATAGAATTTTGAGAGTTGTATCCAAACGACTTTTTTGATTGGGGAAAGGATCGGGGGGTACTATCGACATTTTAAAGATTTAAATTTAAGACCCGTTAATGGGGTGTCTGAACTAGCCGTTGGTGCGACGCTCGGTCGAGATTTAACCCTTTTGTTTAAAAGAAGCGAGCGGAGAGGTTGATAATTTCACGCCGTTTATGCCTTGCGCAGCTCGGTTTCTTCCCCTGCTGGTTGCTTGTGTAGCGAAAAAGTATTGAGTATATTTATCAATTTTATGCCATTGGGGTTGGGCTGGGATTAGCCCCTAAAGCCCAGCCTTAATGAGCAAAGTTAACATTTTGATAAAACGGGAAATTATCCATTTAAAAGCAAAGTGTTTAGTTCCAGCTCGAGCTCATTGCTAAGGGTTTGACTACGACACAAATTTACTATATCTAATTGCAGACAATGAGAAGCCAAATTTTGGGATTCGAACAAAGAAAAATGATTAATGATCAAAGTTAACATTTTGATAAAACGGAAAATTACCAATTTAAAAGCAAAGTGCTCAATTCCAATGCCAGCTCATTGCTAGGGTTTGACGGCGACGCCAAATTTTGGGATTCGAACAAAGAAAAATGATTAATGATCAAAGTTAACATTTTGATAAAACAGAAAATTACCAATTTAAAAGCAAAGTGCTCAGTTCCAATGCCAGCTCATTGCTAGGGTTTGCACAAATGAAAACATCTAAGGTGAGGCGGGATTCTTCCCTAGCCCTCTTTTGTTTGATCTGAAGATGGTTAATACAAGCACTAGAGATAGGACGAATAGTTTTTTATTACTACTAAGATATTCAAAGAGTAACTTTAAAATATTTCAACCAAATATGTGATATAAATTTAACTATAATTTGAAATGGGAAGAACAATCAAACCAAAGGTTGTAGCAACATTCACATTAAGAAAGTTATTCTTATTCAGTCATCCACCCCCAACTCACTCCCAGAGTCTTCCCACTTAAAATTTCCACTATCTCCTTCTCCAACTTGATAATCTAATGTTTCCAATTGTATAACTAATCACGTAATGAATAATCAAAACATCCAATCTCTTACACTGAAGAGATTATCCCTATTTTCTCAACAACTTGAGAGACTCTTACATGAAATCAAAGTTCAAAATGCTCCTAATAGCCCTGAGTGATTGTGCATGGAAATCAAACGTAGGAGAAGGAGTGCATCTCAATTCAAAGTTTCAAAAGCTTGAGAACATAAATGAAGAACTTCAAAGAGTTTTTGCTTGAATAGAGAAACAAAGGAATATGAAGTATTACATATGTTCTTTAAAATAGGGTTGCAACACTATATTGTGAAGTGGATCTCAAAGTTCAAAGAATTCAAAAATATAGCTATTACAACTACCATCTGTGGGTAAATAGCGAATGGCCAACAGCTAAAAGCTGCCTTGACTAGTCAATTAATAACTTTATTAGTCAACTAATCAGCATAAACATATAAGAATCAAAGTCAATCTTAGTTGACACAAGGCTGCCAATCTAATAACAACAATTCTATATTAGTCGACTAAGAGAACTGTTGGTCAATAATTGTTCAAAGTCAAGAAATAGATATTATTTTTTAGTCGATTAAAGAAACTCTTAGTCAACTAATGGTTCAAAATACAGAAAAAACATGTTCTGTATTAGTCAACTAAAGTAAGGAGTAGTCTATTAATCAATATGAATTTGAACATGAAGATTATCTATTCTGTGTTAGTCGACTATTATAGGCTGTTAGTCAACTAAACGCTGCAATTAACATAGGATAAGATCGTGAACCAAGTAGAGTTAGTTTCAAATGCTTTGAGGGATATTTCTATTTTAAATCACATATGATTTGTGTTGTATCTATGATCAATGATATATATATATATATATATATATATATATATATATATATATATATATATATATATATAAAAGATTTATACAAAGAAAAAATACATCAAGACTACAAATATAAAAAAAGCTGAGGTAGTCAATTGATGAGCATGAAGTGCAAGCATTTGTCGAAGTTCTTAAGTCCAAGTTCTTCAACCTTATCACATGAACATGTGCTACACAGACATGTTAGCACATAACATATGATGTGATCATCATCAAAATTAGTATTAGAAATCTCCAATATTTAATATTCTCCTACTTTTTGCTGATGACAAACAAATATATAAAATAAATAAATAATCAATGATATAAGCATACATCCGCTGTAAAAATACATATCATAAAATTTTTTTCCCATTTGTCATTACTAAAAATGGAGGGATATCATAAAGATAGTATATGTTGAAAAATGCTTCAAATTGAAGTTCGGGGATTGCACGGCCTAGCACAGTCAATAGAGACTACCCAGTTTTCTGGACAGACAGTTCACGGCTGTGCCAGACCCTGCACGGCCATGCAGAACCAACAGAAACTGTCCAGATTTCTGAGCAAACAGTACGACCGTGCCATATCCCTGCACGGCCGTGCCAGAATTCGATTTCTGATCTGCTCCGTTGATCTGTTTTGGGGTTAAATTGGATGGACATGATCTAAAACACATTCCTCTACCCTAGGAAGGACTCCTATGATATAAATGTTGAGGGATGTATACCCTCGGTTCATTTGTATTTGATGCAAATGGGTTTTTATATATTAGATGTGGGAATTTTGTACATGATCGATACAAATGGAATTAAATGTGTCGTAAATTGTTTACATGTATATTTAATATAATAAACATGCGAAAAAGGTTACCTGGATGACGGGATCATACCGGTCTGAACGTAGGTTCAAACCACGTCAAAAACAGACTCCAAACGTGCAAAATAGAGCCAAACAATCACAATGGCCCCTATTGGGCATTGCGGGTCGGGCGCCCGCTAGGCGGGCCCCCGACACACACTTGCTAAGCAGGGCGGGAGGGCGCACAGGCTCGCCTGCAATATAGGAAGGTGCCCTACTTTGCCGGCGGGCACCCAGGCTTGCGAGCCGGGGCCTGCCCGCAATGCGGGCGGGTGCCATGCGGTAGGCCACACAATAGGGTTTTAACCTAGTTTTCTGATTAGCTGCAGTTTTTTGCGAAAAACAACTGTTTAGATGACTTTGGAGAGTTGTTTGAAGGGCCAAATGAACTCGGAATGAGTCCCTGTTTTTTCCTACACGTTCACTGTCTAGTGCTCTTCGATTTGATATTTTGTATCACTTGCAAAGCTTAACAGTGAGGGGGAAAAAATTAGTTGAAGTTTAGCCTTAGTGTACATCAAACTAATTTAATTTTTCCTCTCCAATAATTTAGTCACACATCGGATATGGAGTGAAAGGGAGGGGTCAGTCACCTATATAAATAGGGGCCTACTCCCTTCCTTGAAACTCGTCTAAAGCTTTAGATCTGAGTAGCTCCATTAAACGTGAGCAAGCCTGAATCTGAGCTTAAAGTAAATATTCCCTCTTTATCCCTAAAATTCTTCCTTGCTCCTGATCGGGCTCTAGCAAAGCTATGAAGGAGTTCGGATCGGATCCGAAGTATTGACAGAGGATCCACTCAAGGGAAAAATTTCTTCGACACGTGGTTGGATCGGCGACAGCGGTGTTGCTCGCCTCAGGACGCGGTGCAGTTCGGGAAGCGGTTTGGCTCGGGACGAGGTGCGGCTCGGGATGCGGTTCGGCTTGGGAGAAGCGCAGCTGGGCCAAAGAAATATTGCTGAAAACGACGCTTCGTATTCTACAGAAAAGAAGTGAAAGGTATATAGTTTAAATATTCATGCACTGGGATGGATGAATCCTTTCTGTAACAGGTCGTCCAACAGGTCATTACAGGAAACTTGTTATTCATATGTATGCCATCGACAAGAATTGGCTTCATTAAAAGTAGTTAATCCTATCAACTAGTTGAATCCTAAAATTCGGAATTATTAGGATTGGTTAATAACTTTTATTAATGTCCTTATCAACTATAAGGATTGAATTTTAGGGTGCTGTTCTAATCATGTATTGGGCATTTAAACAAGTTTAAATCATAACATGTCCAAAAATTATCTTATAATTTTCTGAAAGGTTTTAATGGCTATCCTAATAGTTTTTCTTGAATTATCACATAATCAAAAATAACTAATATAACCATTAAATAATACAAAAAAATTTATCCCATAAAATTTTAACACTAGCAACTAAAAATTATCTCATAATTAAGTTACAACAATTAATTATTATCATATAATAATTAAGATCTAATTTTCAAAAACAGTTTTCGAAAATAATAATATTACATGTGAAAACGATTATTTAATAGTTTAAATAAAACCTCCATCTGATAGAGAAACATGATGTATCATATACATTTTATAAATGCAAAATATAAATCAAGTAGACTGGTTCTGATACCAATGTTGGTATCGCTCTAATATCATTGCAACGTTGTTAAGGCCATCGTCCATAGCACCCTAATACTTTGCATTGTCTATTAGTTTAAATTGTATTGCTCATGTAGAACTAGAAGAGCTACGGAAGCAGTTGGACGACCTGTTGCAGAAAGGATTCACCCATCCCAGCGTATCTCTCTGGTATACAACTGTTTTATTAGTCAAGAAGAAGGAAGGATCGAGAAGGATGTGCGTGGAATATCGGGAGCTAAACAAAGTCACTGTGAAGAATAAGTACACGTTACCTCGCATCAATGATATCTTCGATCGACTCAGTGGATCGTAAGTTTTCTCGAAGTTGGATATCAGGAGTGGATACCATCAGGTGAAGGTCAAGAACGAAGACATCTACAAGACAGCTTTCCGGACCAAGTATGGACACTTCGAGTTCGTTGTCATGTCGTTCGGTGTGACCAACGTCCTTACAGTATTCATGAATCTCATATTATACGAGTGTCTGGATAAATTCGTATTGATATTCATTGATGATATACTGGTCTATTCGAAGAGCAAGGAGGAGCACGACGAGCATCTGTGGATAGTGTTGAAGACACTTTGTCGTCATCAGTTGACAGCGAAGACAGTAAGTATGAGTTTTGGCTAGACCGAATTGCATTTCTTCGACATGTAGTATCGGGCGAAGGCATCTATGTTGATCCAGAGAAGGTTGCATCAGTCAGAAATTGGCCTACCCCTCGGTCAGCAGCAGACATCAGGAGTTCCTAGGATTGGCGAGTAACTATCGTCGATTCATCAAGGATTTCTCGAAGATACCTGAGCCCATGACTCGATTGACGAGGAAGGACGTCAAGTTTATATGGTCAGACTCTTGCGAGGAGGCTTTTGGGATTTTGAAAGCAAGGCTGACATCTGCATCAGTCCTGGCTGTACCAGATAGGACGGGAGGATTTGAGATCTTCTGTGATGCATCAGGCAAAGGCCTTGGATGTGTCCTGCATTAGTATGGTCATGTAGTCGCATATGCTTCTCAGTAGTTGAAGATTCACAAGAAGAATTATCCGACTCACGACTTGGAACTAGCAGATGTCATCTTTGCCCTGAAAATTTGGAGACATTTCTTACTGAATGAGCAAGTGAAAATCTTCACTGACCACAAAAGTTTGAAATATATTTTTCACCCAGAAGGAGTTGAATATAGGGCAGAACCATGCTTATGATATATGAAGATCTATTTGTATTAATCGAGATGTTTGTATTGTATATAAATAAGGCGTGTATGGACGTGTGCCCATGCATGGATAAGTATGTGCTTTAGTTATATGTATATATATATATATATATATATATATATATATATATATATATATATATATATATATATATAATAATGGGTATCATACGCCATATGAGAGGGTCTCTCATATTCCCTCTCACATAAAGGGGGCAAGTACAACAAGTACAAGCCCATGTGGGCTTGTACTTGCCCCCTTTATGTGAGAGGGAATATGAGTGACCCTCTCATATGGCGTATGATACCCATTATTCTCATATGTATATATACATACATACATATATACATATGAGAATAATGGGTATCATACGCCATATGAGAGGGTCTCTCATATTCCCTCACACATAAAGGGAGCAAGTACAACAAGTACAAGCCCATGTGGGCTAGTACTTGCCCCCTTTATGTGAGAGGGCATATGAGAGACCCTCTCATATGGCGTATGATACCCATTATTCTCTATACATAGAGAATAATGGGTATCATACGCCATATGAGAGGGTCTCTCATATGCCCTCTCACATAAAGGGGGCAAGTACAAGCCCACATGGGCTTGTACTTGTTGTACTTGACCTCCTTTATGTGAGAGGGCATATGAGACACACTCTCATATGGCGTATGATACCCATTAATCCCATATATACATATATATATATATATACATATATATATATAGGGATCTTCAAATGCGAAAAAGGGCTTTTCGCACCGTGCGAAAACAATTGTTTTATTTTTTTGAAATTTTTTTTTCAAAATTTTTTTTTTTGATGTTTAATCCATACAATTATATACCCCAGGGAAAATAATGGGTGAACCCGTTGGGCATTAGAGCACCCATCTACCCGTTACAAATTTAACGGTCTCAAAACGTGCGAATTTGATGAAATGGCTTGATCGAAGGCCAAATGACATTATTTCTCAACCATTATTTTTTGAGGGGGGTATAACAACATATAATGAGGGTGGAAAAAAGAATTTTTGAAAAAAAAAATTTCAAAAAAAAGATAAAAACATTTTCGCACGGTGCGAAATGTTCTCATTTGAAAATTTTCCTATATATATATATACATCTATTATACATTTGACAGCGATTTTTGAATCCTAGGGCTGACTAGGACAAGATAAAGAGCGGCTGAGATTTGATCTTGGGAAATCAATGGTTCAGATTGGATTTTGTGAAATTTTTTGGGGGAAAGTGCCTTGGAAACACAAACTTTGAAATTAGAAGTGCCTTGGGAAAGAGTATGGAAATTAAATTTAGGGGGAGAGAAGTGCATTGGAACCCTAAACTTTGAAATAAAAAGTTCCTTGGGAAAGATTGTGGAGAATCATAATCCATTAAATTAAACAAAATAAAAATTTAGCGTAAAACAATTTAGCAGTACAACAAATTAGTGTAAAAATACCCTGATGTTTGTTGTTCCGGCACCCGCGCTAAATTTTTTTACGCTAATTTGTTGTCCCGCACCGAAGTCGCAGGCGCCAAATTTGTTGTTCGATGTCGAATTTTTTGTTCTGCGTCTAAAACGCATGCACCGAATTTGTTGTTCCGCACCAAAGGTGCCCGTGCCGCTAAATATTTTTACGCTAATTTATTGTTCTGTTAAATTTTGGCTGCGGAAATAATTTTCGGGGAACAAAGATTTCGCGGGGGAAAAAACATGCGCTCGCGCCGAAGGCGCCTGCGTCGAAGGTGCCCGTGTCGCGCTAAATTTTTTTACAAAGATTTATTGTTCTGCGCCAAAGGCGCGGGCGCCAAATTTGTTGTTCGACGCCGAATTTGTTGTTTCACGTCGAAGACGCCTGCGCCGAAAGTGCCAGTGCCGCTAAATATTTTTACGCCAATATATTGTTCTGTTAAATTTTGGCTGTGTAAATAATTTTTCGGGGAACAAACATTTCGCGGGGAAATTTTAAATGAACCGTGCAAGCACACACACCCACGCAATGTCACATTTTAAATGAACCCGTGAACAAAGATTTTCAGTTACTATCTACCATCTATATTACAATTGAGAGCTGTTTTTGAACTTTGTCCTATGTGGCAATATCACATCAAGTTTTGGGGGGAAAATTTTTTGGGTTGGGAGAAAATTTGTTGGGAGAATACAAAAGCTTTTCTTATTGAAATTGGCATCATCATCACTTAATACTCTTCATTCAAAAATGACCCAAAAAAATGAGACAAAAAAAAAATACAGTGAATGTGCATTCAAAGAGGCGGGTTGAGTTTTTTGGGCGTCAAGTAGAGGTCTAACCAACCTATCCGCGCCGAAGGCGCCCGCGCCGAAGGCGCCCGCGCCGAAGGCGCCCGCGCCGAAGGCGCCCGCTAAATTTTTTACGCTAATTTGTTGTTCTTTTAAATTTTGGCTGTAGAAATATTTTTTAGTGGAAAAAGATTTCGCGGAAAAAAATCTTAAATGCACCGTGCCCGCGGGCACGGGTTATAACTAGTATATATATAGTATGAATATGTGAGTCTTACGTATGGTATTAGGGTTACAATATAGTTGCTTGCCCCTACGGGATGATGTATGTGAGTGTGTTTTGATGTATTCTGGGAGGTATATATGATTATATGTTTCTATCTATGTATATATGTGTATATGTAGTAGTATCTAGTTTTAAGTAGATTACTATGGTTGTGTATACTTGTGTGAACTTATGGTATGTATGGATATGTCTTGTGTAGATATGAGGTAGGGGTCTACTAGTGTAAGTATGGATATATTTGTAAAGTGTATGCATGCATAAGTATTTGAATGTGTGTGACTAAATGATATATATGTAAGTGTATGCATATGAGTGTACATTGCTTTTATTATAGTGTATGTATGTCTGGGTAGAGTGACCTTAGTCCGCCCATCCCTAAATTGGCCCTATTCAAGGAAGTATAAGGACGGACTTGATTTTAAGTTGGGTAGATTGTAGTGGCCTAGTGCCATATAAGTAGGACATGTCCATTTTTTTGTGTATTGAGTAGTGTATTGTATGCATATACATGTGTAGTGATATGTATTATGTGGTGTGTATAATGTATTGTGTAGTGTGCAAAGTGATTCTACTATTGAGGTGTTATTTAAGTCAATATGATTCTACTTCCGTATTAGTATTGGACGATGTGTTTATACAGCATGTAGTACTATATGTATATATTGCAAGGGACCCTGCGGGGCTACACACACTAAAGGGGGGGTGAATAGTGTAACAGCAAGCAAAGTGCTTAATTAAAGTTACTAAATTTAAAGCACAATAAGCAGCAGAAAATAAACAGAGTGCTCAACAACAATAATGGCAAACACAATGATTTTATCCTGGTTCCCCAAAACTTGGGTACGTCCAGCCACACCAGTATTCACTATAATTTCCATACAGAGAAGTGAATATAAATCCCACAAAGAGATACCTCACACAGAGGATTTAGGATTCCCACAAAGAGATATCCTACTCTCACACAGAGAGACCTCACACAGAGGATTGTTCTTTCATACAGAAAGAACCAAACTCTCACAAAGAGAGTAACTCCCTCAAAGAAAACAACTAATTTCCACAAAGAGAATTAGAGTTTCAAACAAAAAACAACATGAAACAACACTTACCTATGCCTTGATATGATCTTACCAATGTGAAGAAGAAGGCATGCAAGTGAAACTCAAGTGCTTGAGATGAGGCGTCGATTGCACTTGATGATCTTTCTCTCTTCTAGGAATGAATCCTAACACTTCTCACTTGAGTGTATGAAAATGAAGAGAAGAAAGATGATCTCCAAGAAAGGAATGAGAATTAGATCCCGTGGAGAATTTCCCTATGAGCTAGCTTCAATGCATGAAGAGAAATGTGCTCATGAGAGGGAAAATAGGAGAGATTAGGAGTGGCTATTGATTCTCAAAGATATTAAATATTAACCAAGAGTTCTAAATGAATTAAGCCATCTCCTATATATATGAAGCCCAAAGAAACCCATAAATCCAGCCAAAACCCCAAAGGGAAGAAATCTGCAATGGCTAGATTTTGGCAGTTTATGGCCCAGACAGTCGACTGATGAACAAGTGACAGTCGACTATTCAACGGCTAGAAAAATCCCAACGGCTATAATCTGAGCCAGGATAGTCGACTGTAGAAGACTACACAGCGACTAAAAAACAGACAGTCGACTGTATATGACGTCCCCCGCTTATGCGTGTGTTTGATGTGTGCAATAATACGATTGGGGGCGTGAGATTTAAATATTTGTAACCGCAAGCGCACGGTGTTGTAGTGTGGCTTGGGGGTCGAACTCAGGGAGGCGTGGATGTGCTTGTGTCAAGGAGGATCAAATTCACCCCATGGGCGAGCTAGCCCGAATCGGATGATGGTTGTCACAGTAAATGGAATGCAAGGGATAAACAATATAAAGGAAAAACCCGGGACTTTGGTTTCCACCCTATCGAGCGATTCTCGCCGATACGGCCTACGGGTAGGATAACGATCGGAATTAGGGTCTAATGGTGAGACGTTGCCTCTAAGAGTGGTACCAGCGTCCCATGGGCCCGATATTCCGGTCGGTGCCCAGGATGATACGCCGGACTTCCCGGGTTCGGTCAGTGGGCACTCCCGTGTCCATTAACACTAACCGACTCCGGGAGCACTAAGTTCGCAACGATAACTCCCAACGTCTCATCCTGCCGCTCCCGCGCGCTAGGATTCAACGTCTACGCTAAGGGCGTGAGCTATGGCTAGGGAGTCAACCGCCAAGTTTATTCCCCCTTGGCCCAACGGTCAAAGGTAGTCTTTTTCCCACCGGTGACAATAAAACACCCCGCGTAACCGTTAGATTCCTAATCCCTATCGATTTCCTAGTCCTATGGACGCATCGGGAAGAGCCCACGAAGGGGTTTCCACCAAAATCCCAGATTTGGGAACTACTCACACATATTTAGTAAAAAGCGATCTAAATACAAATCGACCGTTAGAAACATGATCGGGCGATTAAAAAGCAGTAAGAGCAATGCTAATAACAATATATTAAAGTTTGACAAAGATCGGAAAACATACAAATATCTGAAAAATTACAGCCGTCAAGAGAGAGCAAAAACAGCAAAAAATAACAACTCCCCGTTTCTGGAAAACCTAGGGGTTCTATTTATAGAATACGAAATCACCCGATCGGATGAAAAGTCACCGGATCGGGTGACCTGCTTCGTTACTTTGGCAACGCAGAATAGGACCCCACCCGGTTACCACGGCACGGTCGGTTGAGGCATGAGCTGATCGGTTGGATCTTCGTGCCGTCGGGTGAACCGGTCGGTTGATCTCTCCGTGTCGTGGCCTCAGAGAATCGGCTATAGGTGAACCGATCGGGTGAAAGTCACCCGATCGGTTGGCATTCAGCGTCAGAATTCCAGAGAGTTGGGGCGTTTGAACCGGTCACTGAACCGACCGGGTGACTTCTTGACCGCTCCAACTTGTGTCCGGGTGGTGCACGCGTGCATCACCCGATCGGTTGGAAATGACCAACCGGTCGGGTGAGGGGCTGAAAGATGCGATCTTCGTCGTTTGACCCCCTGGATCACGTGTGACTCCTCCTGTTGCTTCGGGGACTCATGATATCGTCGTTTTATGTCCCATATGCCAGTAAAATCCTGCAAAATACGAAAAACATAGAAAAGTAAAAGAAAACAAGAAAACACGAGAAAACGAATATAAGACGGCGGTAAATAACGGAAAAACACGGAAGAAAACGTGTGCAAATATATGAAATATAAACCCACGTCAAAATCCCCCAAGCTGAACTCTTCCTCGTCCTCGAGGAAGACGAGTGAGAGTAGGAGATCGGAGAGAGAAAATAAAGAGAAACAGAGAAAAAAGAAAACTCCATATCCTAGATCGCCCGTCAGGGCCAACAAAATCAAAAACGACACACCAAGCAAGCAAACACCAAATCACATCACTAAACCAAGGAATGTAAGTCCAGACAAGTGCCGTGGGCCCACGCGGTGAAGCGCGAGTGAGTGTGGTCGTGCCTTAACAGACGGTGTCATTATCTACGATGTGTGATAAAGCTCGATATACACAAATCCAGGAAATGACCCAAATATCGATTCGATTCGAAGTAAGCGGTGAATATATAGTTCAAGCATGCATGAGAATAGAGAGAGAATCGAAACATATCATGCGTCAGGGACTCCACAACTAGGGTTAAGGAAATCACCACACCATAGCCTAGATAATAGCTAAAAAGTTTTTAAGCCAAGTGTTTTCGAAAACGATGGGGGTTGAGATGATGTGGAGTAGACCACTCGGTGCAAATTCTCGCCTTTCCTTTATTCTCGGTAGATATGAAAATATTCACACAGGAATTTTTTTGGGTTTTGGGTATTTGTATTTTTTTTGGCTATACAATTTTTTCTTTTCTTTTCTTTTTGGGTTTTTCTTTTCTTTTCTCTTTTTTTTGGATTTTTGGGTTTTTGGCTATACATATGTGTACTCTCCCAAGTGGGAGAACGGTACACGACGAGGGGATTTGCACCAAGTAAAATAAAAAAAGAAATCGGAATCTAAACACTTAGGCAAAGGAAACTATTCTCTATAATTCGAGCATAGGCTAAATGGGTTATCCTAGTCCTTAATTGTGGAATCCCGACACATGCAAAATGAAGTATATGATATATATAAAGCATGCAAAAGAAGCAGACAGTAGAAACAAATACCGCATATTCAAATCGAAGCATGATAATCTAGGGGTCATTGCTGGACAAGTATATAAAGTAAGATCACAAAGTAGAAGCACACCACACAACTGGGCACGACGCACGACTCACAAAAAGCTAAGTGGACCCACGATGCATGAAATGCAAGGGGACTCGATATCCTAGGGCTAGTGAGTGTGATTATCGATGCCATGCTAGGTGTGTGTGTGTGATTTTGTGGCAATTCATCATAGGGTTCATCTCTAGGAGAAAGAGATAAAAAGAAGAAAAGAAAAAGAAAAAGAAAAAGATGGAGAAAAACGACTCAAATGACAAAGAAAAAGAGACAAAAGACGCACGAAGTGCAACTCCCCCAAGCTGAAACTTGCATTGCCCTCAATGCAATAGAATTAAATACGGTAGGGCAATGAATATGGGGGGAATACGCACAGACACAAAAAGACACGAAAAACAAGAAAGTCACACGAACGAGACTAAAAATACGAATAAAAAAAATAAAAAGCACACCACACGACATATAAACAGAAAATAAAATAAATAAAAAGGGAAAATCACACGACACGACAAATAAGCAAACACACAAAGAAAAATAAAACACGACAGCACACAGAAAAAGGTTGATTTCTCCCAAGCTAGACATGACAATGCTAGTAAGATGATATGATCGTGAAAATGCAGAGATATACAAGGGGGAGGTCAATAAAAGAAAAGAATGGAAATGAAAAATAAAAAAGAACGGACACGGCACGAGGATGGGTCCTCCCCTAGCAATGGTAAAGTAGGGCCCCACAAAGACAGATGGGCACTAAAAATAGGGGGAGGCAAAAGTTGGATGGGAAAGTATCAATCAGAGGCACCACCCTCTGGGGATGGTGATGGGGGCCTTTGCTGAGGACCATGAATGGTGGGGGTGGAATGTGAAGCTCGGAGACATTGGGTGGGTCAGTGCGAATGTGACGAATGAGGCTTTACAGGACGGGTAGGTCACGCTCGACGGACTCCTGAGTTTCCCGATCACCATTTCCAGCTAGGAGGAGCATGGCCATGAACTGGTCGAATTGGTCGTCGTTCTGGAATGACACCTCGAATTCGGCATCGCCAATGAAAACGGGGTCAGGGGGTGTGGGGGTGGTGGATGAATTAGAGGTGGTGGCGGGTTGGGCGGTGGGTTGTGTGCTGTGGGTGGGCCTAGAGTTGGAAGAAGTGGGGTCGGTGGGCTTAGCACGGCGAGGAGGCATTGTGTGGGAGTCGTGTGTGTGTGTGAGCGCATGCAAAATATGATGAATACACACTAACACGGCAGACGAGCAAAATGAAATTCTAGGGCAAAATTAAAATTGAGCTAAGGAGCGAGATTACCCAATTGAGATGAGGATCGCTGCTCGTAGACGCCCCAACGCAACGCAACAGGAGCACGTGTGAAGCCGCAGCGAATCCTTCCAGTAAGTTTGGAAAATGGGGGAGAATGGGTGAAAGTTAGGGTTTTGTGTGCGGGCGAAATCGAGGAAGATGGGGAGAAATCGATAGAGAGATGGATAGGGAGAGGGGGAGATCGATTGGGGAAGATTTAGGGGAAGAACGAGGTCAAGCGAAAGCGGGGGAGTCGAAACGGCGATCTGGAATTCGAAATCGAGTGAGGGCGGAACGAACGGTCGGGGGCTGCTATTTATAGGAATTTAAGTCGAACCGATCGGGTGAGTTGTCACCCGATCGGTTGACTTTTAGGTCGAAATTTTTGCTGAAATTCGGCTACAGGCTACCCGATCGGGTGAATGTCACCCGATCAGTTCGCCGCTTCACAAATTTTTCGAGAGTTTGGTACAGCTCACCCGGTCTTTCACCCGATCGCTCAGTGTATCAACCGATCGGTTGATCATTTCCCAAAAATTCCCGAGAATTCAGCCCAGTTTGCCCGGACCATCACCCGGTCTCGGCTGGCCTCACCCGATTGGTTTGTTGAGTGACTGATACGGCCGGCAGCTGATACATCCCAACCGATCTGGTGAGTTATCACCCGACCGGTTGGGGCCTTTTTTTCTGTAAAAGTGCACAAATGGCCTTAGTCCCTCAACGGAATTTCTTGCGGCTAGATTTATTTACTAAAAATAGACGAAATAAAGTTAAAAATAGTTCAAAAAATGGAAACAAAGGGTTAGAGCATGGGTTGCCTCCCATGAAGCGATTTTGTTTAATGTCGTTAGCTCGACGCCCGTTGATGATGTTCAAGGTGGCCGATACGGGTGATGCCCAGAGTTTGGCATCGTTCAGCTTCTCCCTTTGTTGCAGTCGGTGGCGACAAAAGAACTTGCTCGACCACTCTCCCTTTGTCGACGGGGTCCGAAGGCTTCTCCTTCATATTGGCGTCCACCGCCACTCGTTTGAGGATACGGACCTCATCCCTGGCAAGCCCCATGGGCTCTTTGCCTTTTCTCCTCGTAGGAGGAGCTTTTGAGAATCCGAGAGGGATCACATGTCGGGCGACCGCCTCATCAGCAACTTCTTTCTTTGGGGAGCCAACTTGCTCTCCAATGTCTCCCAAGTGGTCGGGGGGATTTCTCGAGAGAATTTCCCAAGAGCTTGCCTCTACAGCTCTCTCTTCTTCCAGCTCCAGCGCATTAATACTAGGATCATCCGGAGGATCGGGGTACTTCATCGACAACCCTAAGTCAAATTCGACTTTTTCTTGGCCGACGTTGAGGGAAAGCTTTCCATTCTTCACGTCTATCAAAACTCCAGCGGTTTCCATAAAGGGCCGTCCAAGGATAATAGGGTGTGCTTATCTTCCGGTATGTCCATCACCATAAAATCAACCGGTACTTGTACTCCTCTCACATCAACGGGGAGGTCGTCTACTACTCCCACCGGGTACTTGACCGAATGGTCAGCAAGTTGTAATGTCATGCCGGTGGGCTTTAAGTATCCCATCCCTATTCTCTTGTATAGCGACAGGGGCATTAGACTGACGCTCTCTCCTAGATCGACGAGCGCCCTCTGGATTTGTACTTCCCCAATAGAGCAAGGGATGGAGAAACTTCCTGGGTCTTTGATCTTGGGCGGGTTTGCGTGCTGAATGAGGGCGCTGCACTCCGCCGTTAATACGACCTTCTCCTTCTGGATCCCCGTGTCACCAAGTCCTATAGAAATTTGGCATATGAGGGAATTGTCTCGATGGCCTCGAGGAAGGGGATCTGTAAGCTCAGATCTTTCACCATGGCAAAGAATTTGCCATACTTCTCATCAATCTTGGCTATGGCAAGCCGTTGTGGAAAAGGCATAACGGGCTTGAATACTCTGAGGTTCCCTTCCTCATCCTTTCTCTTCTCCTCTCTATGAACTCCCTCCGGAGTAGTTGGCTTTGGCGACGAAGCACCGTCGTCATTTAATTTCTCAATTGGCCGTTCCACGACCAACGGTGCTTCCGGTCCTTTGGGGGGCACTCTCGTGGGTATTTGCGTTTCGCTCCTCAAGACGATGGAGGACACGTTCTCGTGCTCATGCATGAGCGCCAAGGTCCGATTTACCCCCCTCGGGTTTACTTCAGGTTGTGGCGGTAATAGATTCTGTGGTCTCTAAAGGTTCGCCACTTGTAACCCAAGCTGGGTCACCTGATCAGTGAGGACTCTCTGTCCCATCTCCAGCTTCAGATTTATCTTCTCCTGGTTGGCGATGTATTGAGTCAAGAGGGACTCAACCGGAGAGATGGCCCTCTGCTGGCCATATTGTTGCTGGATGGGTTGCTGATTCCTTGGAGTGTACTGTTGGTACTGTTGTGGAGGTTGTTGATGCTGAAATTGCTGCTACTGAAACTGCTGCTGAGGCCTAGCCGGCTGATATATCTGTTGTTGTTACTGAGTCGGCTATTGATAAGGCGCCCGGTAGCTAAGGTTTGGATGATTTCGGTTGTTTGGAGAGTAGGCCGGGTTGGAGTTGGTTCATGGTGGAAAAGGCGCATTCCCCGTAGGATTGTAAAATAATGCACTCGCCTGATCCAACGGTGGTGAGATGTCACCACCATCGAATTCTCCAAAAACTTCGGATTCTACCGCAGTAATCTGTTGTGTACTGGTGCCACCGGCGCCTACCATCAATGCGGAGATCTGGGTCGACAGCAAGTCAAACTTGCTGGATAATTTGTCGACGTCCTCGACTCTGTGGATGCCCCCAGATCTAGGTGTGGCTCTCTCGTCACACCACCGCTCATTGTTGGATGCCATATTTTCTTGAATCTGTCCGGCATCTTCTTCGCTTCTTGACATAAAGGACCCTCCAGCCGCGGCATCCATGAAATATTTCAAATCGTCCCTCAACCCATTATAGAACAGATTTATGATCTGCCACTTGGGGAGCTCATGGTGGGGACATCTTCGCTGCATCTCCTTGTATCTCGTCCAAGCTTCATGCAAGGACTCGTGGCTGGCCTGGGAGAAGGAGGAGATCTCACTCCTCAGCTTCATGGTCTTCCCCGGAGGAAAGAACTTCGTCAGGAAAGCATTTGAGAGCTTCTCCCAGGTGTTGAATGTGTTCGGGTCCTTTCCCCTAAGCCACAGCTTGGCCTTATCTCGTAGAGAGAAGGGGAACAGCTTCAGTCGGATCGCCTTAGTTGTGACACCATTTATCCGGAAGGTGTCACATTTCTCCAAGAAGGAGTCCAAATGTTCAATGGGGCTCTCCATGGGTGCACCCAAAAATTGATCCTGCTGGATCCACGTCACCAAAGATGGCTTAAGCTCGAAGCTTTGGGCCGAAATAGCAGGAGGACGGATGGCGAAGGTGGACTCGATGGATGACATCGAGCACTCCAGCAGGGACTTGTGAGGCGGGGTGTTCTCCCCCCATGGCTTCAGGATCCTCTCTTCTTCGCTTCTTGGCGGCCAAACGCCTTAGGGTGGCGTTTTGTTGGATATTGGACTCCCCGGATTTGGTTTTGGATGATGAACAAACAAAAATATATCGTGAACTAACAACTTGTGAGCACAGTTATGGAGATCGTTTCCAAATTCATATGAATATCAATTACGACGTATCGAGACTTCTCAAAGCATGTGATCGTATGCCTAAAGTTTCATTGAAGCTTATGGACCTCTTTAGAAGTCATGAAGATTCGATTGAAGCTATTGAAGACGGTATCGTCAAGTTTTATTTATAGTCTTTAAGCTTCTTTTGTAGAATGTTAAGCCTTGAGTAGGTCTTACGGTTTAAATCTTCAAACACTCATATCTTAGCTCTAGGATCTTAGTTGAAGTCCATACAATCTTTCCCGAAGCTTCGCGCTTCGATTCGCGACTTCTTGTGCATGTTAGTTGGTTCAAGAAGAAGAACTGACCGAATAGATGGTGATCTAGTCGGTCGGCCAAGCTTCTTGGACCGACTAGTTTCTGTCAGTTAATTCTAAGCTCTTTACTGTTTATAGTTAGTCGGTCTAAGTTGACTCACCGACCGACTAGTTTGTAAACTAGTCGGTCAGTGATGCTTCTGTGACCGACTAGTTGAGCTTTCTCTGTTCATGCAATTTTGAGCCTGAGCTACTATTTATCATTAGTCGGTCTGTGTTCATTGATCGACCGACTAGTTGATGAACTAGTCGGTCAACTTTCCTTCTTGGACCGACTAGTTGAGTTTTACTGTACATGCCAATTTTCACTTGACTTACTGTTTATCGTTAGTCGGTCTATGCACATTTGGTGACCGACTAGTTGATGAACTAGTCGGTCAACATTTGTTCTTGGACCGACTAAATCATTTTGTGCTCAGACTTCAGTTTTATCTCTTAGTCGGTCTCAGTTGAGTAACCGACCGACTAGTTGTGAAACTAGTCGGTCAGCTACTCTTCTTGGACTGACTAGTTCCTTTTGTCTGTGCTTCAACCTTTTAGCTGTTCTTCCATTAGTCGGTATACGTTATTTGACCGACCGACTAGTTGATGAACTCGTCGGTCGGTGGTTGTTCTTTTACCGACTAGTTGGGTTCAGAAAAGAGCCGTTGGAGCATTTAATGACTCGAATTTCTTTCTCTCTCTCCTCTATCCTATATATACTTGATGGACTACATTCATTGCAGTCAAGGCTGATATTATTGCAAGTTTAGAGATCAAGAGAAATCATTCCAAGATTATTCAAAGCTCTTTCATTCTATTCAATAATCTCTCCCCACTCTTACTTCCAAAGAGAGATTCATTGAGTGTGAAGCCTTCCAAGCCAAATGCTTGATTCTAGGTCACCAACATCCACATAGCTCTCCATCGCTGATCTACATCTTGGAGCTAGGGTTTGGTGCCACTTCTTCTTCCTCAAAATCATCTTTGCCCTAATTCGTAAGCATTACTCAAGGCTTAGGTATTTTGTCGGTAAGAAGTTTTTATTTCATTTCAATTTCAATTGTAAGTTTCACTCTCGGTTGTGAGAGTGTGGTTGTGATCCCAGGTTGCGGGAGTCACAAATTACTTTGTGTTTGATTTGACTTGTGAAGGTTTTTCACAAGTATTTCATAGTGGAAATCTTGAGTTAGGGTTGCTAACTCAAGTATCCAGAGGGGATCCGGGTGGTTGGGACGTAGGATCACAGGGAACAAGTCGGGGAGACTTGGGTGGATCCGAACCCAGTAATATCGTTGTTTGCGATTGTTTCTTTGTTGTCTAACATTTACATTTTCGCATTTTCTGCATTGTTTGGTAGAGTTTGCAAGTAATTAGGAATTAGCCTCTTAATTATTTTAAAGTACTATTCACCCCCCTCTAGTACTTGTGCAGTAGCTTGCTAGGCATTACATTTGGTATCAGAGCCAAGTCTATAGCTATGTCTGCCAACGACAACAAGACCGTTCGTCCACCTTCCGACTATAGCACCTTCAAGAACCGTGAAGGAGCGTCTTCGGTAATGGAAGGACATTCCTCAACGAGGCCTCCATTCTTCAACGGTACCAACTACGGGTACTGGAAATACCGGATGGAAACTTTCCTCCGGAGTGCTTCTCTATGGAGGACCACGATGAAGGAATATGTCGAGCCCACCGAAGAAGATTTCGAGAAATGGACTCCCGCGGAGGTCGCCGCAGAGGTAAGCAATACCAAGGCAATGAACCCCTTGCAATGTGCCTTGGAGCCCGAGGATTTCAACAAGATATGCACATGTAAGAGTGCATATCAAATATGGAACTCCCTCCTCATATTACATGAAGGGACGAGTAGGGTAAGAGACTCTAAACTCGTTGTTGTTAATAAAGATTACGAGATGTTTCATATGCTACAGGGTGAGAAGATGAAGGAGTATTATGCTCGCTTCGTCGACATCATAAACGAGTTAGAGGCTCTCGGTAAATCCTACACCCAAAAGGAGAAATGTTCGAAGCTTATAGAAGGACTTCCTTCTAGTTGGGAAAGCGCACCTTAGCCATCGAGGAAGGTAATGATATGAACAAGTATACCGTTGTTCAACTAATGGGTACTTTAATGTCATACGAGGTACGCAAGGATAGAAAGTTGAAGTCGCAGGAAAAGATGAAGCCTTACCTACAACAAGAAGAGCCAAAGAAGAAAGCTATTGCTTTCAAGGCTGCTCCTTCCACATCCACATCAACCGATGATGAAAACTCGGAAGACGAGTTGGACTTGGAGTCCATGGCACTCATGGCCAAGAAGTTCAACCGGTTCTTCCGGAAAGGTAACTTCAAAAACAAGTCAAAGTTCAATTCTTCTAACGCCTCCTCTTCTTTGTGCTTTAAATGCAACAAGCCAGGACACATGAAAGCGGAGTGTCCTCTAAACAAGCAAAAGGAGAAGTGGAAGGCGCCGAAAATCGATAAGTCCAAGAAGTACAAGAAAGGGTACAAAAAGGGACTTGTCGGAGCAACATTCACCGACTCCGAGGATTCCTCAAGCGGAGAGTCGGACGATGAGCAAGTGGAGCAAGCGCACATGTGCTTCATGGCAAGAGAGGAGCATGATCAAGGATCCTCATCTTCCGATGATAGCGACAACGAAGGCGATGAGGTAACCGAAATGCTAATGAGCAATTATGGTCTAAATATTCTAAGTTAGTAAATAGGTATACTAAAGTAAAAGATGATTTAGCTAGCATCCAAACCACGCCTAAAACTATCATCACCAACAACGACACCGTTGTTGAAGGGTTGAAGAATGAGATTGTTAATCTCAAGACTCAACTTGAACATGTTAGCATTGAGGATCCGGAAGAACACAAGATTGCGGATTTGACCTCTCAAAACTCAACTTTGAGTATTGAGAATGAAAATCTCAAATCTCGTGTTTATGTGCTCACATCGCAAGTATCCACTTTAGATGGATCTTTGCGTTCTCTCACCGAGAAATATGAGAACACATTAGGCCGAATCAATGAATTCAATAAGGGTAAGGGCCATTTGGATAATATCCTAAATGTCTTACTTCCGGCCAAACACCACATTGGCTTGGGGTATACGATGGGAAGTTCATCCAAATCGGCCACTAATTTTGTTAGGCCAACTTCCGATGCCTCAACGAGTGGTAGCAAACACTCTATTGGTAGTTCATCTACCAATGGTGCTTCCACCTCGTCCACACCCTCTTTCGGAAAGAAACCCACTTTGGGTGGACCTCCAAAGAAGGCTCATGCTTATATGTACACCAATACTATGCCACGTAGGAACACACGTCCTACTCCATCGGCTCACACATATGATGATTTCTATGCTACACGTTCACGGCCACATGCACACAATGTGAGACACCCTCATGCACGTGTTCCTCCATATGCATATGTACACCCACATCATCGTATGAATAATTCTCATAATGCACCATTCCATCATGTTCCTTATGCCTATCCACGTCATGCATCACGTAGAAATCAACAACGCATACATGCACCCAATAGGATGAGGGCTCCCAAAATATTCACAATTTGGAGCCCAAAGGACACAAGCATGGATGAAAAACAAGTTTACATGAATGCTTATTTTTCGGATGTTGTGCATAGTAGGAATTATGTGGGGAAGTCTAAGTCCAATTGGACTTGGCTTCCAAAGGTCTAATCTTTTGGACCCAATGACCTTGGGTACCATGATATGAAATTTTCTATCTTTAGGTACTCAAGGAAAAGAAAAAGAAAAGGAGCAACAAATTTAAATTTAGCTCCAAGGGGAATTGGATACTCGATAGCGGGTGTTCAAAACACATAACATGTGACGCTCAATTGCTCTCCGGAGTGGTTCCCATTGCAAATGGAAACCGCGTCGTATTTGGAGGCAACGAGAGCGGAACCATCATAGGTGTTGGTAAAGTGGGTAATCCTTCTAAACCCCTTATATGTGATGTTTACCTTGTTAAAGGATTAAACCACAATCTCATTTCAATAAGTCAACTTTGTGACAAAGGTTACAAAGTTAACTTTGCGAAAGGAATGTGCCATATTTTAAGAAAAGATAATAATGAATTATTGTTTTCCGGCACATGCCATAAGGATATATACATCCTAGATCTTCCAAGATCGCATGAAAAATGTCTTATTGCCAACACAAGTGAACAACACTTATGGCATCGACGTTTTGGTCATGTGAACTTTGGAACACTTTTTAAGCTTTCCAAGTTAAATTCTATTTGAGGCTTCCCTAAACTTGTCTTTCAAAAGAAAAGCTTTTGTGACTCGTGTCAACGAGGCAAGCTTCCAAAATCTTCATTTAAACCTAAGAAAAGCATTTCTTCTAAGCGGCCACTAGAACTATTACATCTAGATTTATTTGGACCAACTAGAGTTGCTTCATTAGGTAATGCTAGATATGGACTTGTCATCGTTGATGACTTTTCTAGGTTTACTTGGGTATTTTCATTATGTAATAAAAATGAAGCTTTTGAAAACTTCACAATTTTTGTTAAGAAAGTACAAAATCTCTTAGGAACCACCATTGTCACTATTCGTAGTGATCATGGAGGTGAATTTGAGAATGAGTCTTTTGAGACATTTTGTGATGAAGTTGGTATTACACACACCTTTTCATTCCCTCGTGCACCTCCTCAAAATGGTGTTGTTGAGAGAAAGAATAGGATGCTAATGGAATGTGCTCGTACTATGCTTGATGATAACCAACTTGGCCATCAATTTTGGGCGGAAGCGGTACATACCGCTTACTATGTGTTTAATAGAATACTTTTGAGGCCCGGCACTAAACAAACTTGTTATGAATTGTTGTTTGGTAGGTTGCCTCAAGTTAAACATTTTCGTGTTTTTGGTTCGAAATATTTTATTAAGAACATGTATGGTAGTTTGGACAAATTCGATCCAAGATCCGATGAGGGGATTTTTGTTGGGTATTCCTCACGTAGCAAAGCCTATCGGATATTCAACAAACGAACCTCAACGATCGAGGAATCACTTCATGTTTCATTTAATGAAGGATTTGTTCCGACTAGAATTACTAATGATGATGACTCTATGGATGTCCTATGTGATTCAATTGGTAATTCTAATTCTAATAATTCTATTGATTCTATTGAGACTAACCCAACTAATGAAGTTGTTGAGAATGTTCCTAGTGATCAAGGTATTCCCAAACGGCTTCATACCGTTCGTGACCATCCTCATGAGCAAGTCATTGGCAATATCCATGATAGTGTCAAGACGAGATCGCAAGTGAACTACTTCACTCATTGTGCCTTTGCCTCCTCAATTGAGCCAAAGAATGTTAATGAAGCATGCGAAGATGGTGCTTGGATCTTAGCCATGGAGGAGGAACTCATTCAATTCGAGAGGAATGAGGTTTGGGAGCTTGTTCCATTGCCATCGAAGAACCACACCGTCATAGGGACACCGTGGATCTTCAAGAACAAAACCGACGAAAACCAAATCGTCGTCCGGAACAAAGCTCGGTTGGTTGCTCAAGGCTACCGTCAAGAGGAAGGTATTGATTTCGAAGAATCCTTTGCTCCTGTAGCTAGATTAGAATCTATTAGATTATTATTGTCTTTTGCATGTCATAAGGATTTCAAATTATTTCAAATGGATGTAAAAAGTGCATTTTTAAACGGAGATGTTGTTGAGGATATTTACGTTTCTCAACCTCCGGGTTTTATTAATGAAAAATTTCCAAATCATGTTTTTAAACTTAAGAAAGCACTTTACGGTTTGAGACAAGCTCCTCGAGCTTGGTATGATCGTTTAAAGAATTTTCTTTTGGATTTGGGTTTTAAAATGGGAGAAGTTGATTCCACATTATTTGTTAAGTATTCGAATAATGATATAATTTTAGTTCAAATATATGTTGATGATATCATTTTCGGTGCTACTAACTTTGCTCTTTGCGAAGAGTTTTCTAATGTAATGAAGGATCAATCTGAGATGAGCCACATGAGTGAGCTCAAATATTTCTTAGGTCTCCAAATTCACAAATGGACGATGCAATCTTCATCCACCAAACGAAGTATACGGTGGAGTTGCTAAAGCAATTTGGAATGGAGAATGCCTCCGGAAAGAAGACTCCAATGAGCACGACTACGCATCTTGATAAGGATACATGCGGTAAAGATGTAGACATTCGTCTATATCGAGGTATGATAGGTAGTTTACTTTATCTTACCGCAAGTAGGCCCGATATTATGTTTGCCGTATGCGTATGTGCTCGTTATCAGTCTCAACCTAAGGAGTCTCACTTAGTAGCGGTAAAGCGTATTTTCCGTTATTTAAGTTATACACTTGATTTTGGATTACTTTATCCAAAATCTAGCACATATGAGTTAATCTCATATAGTGATGCCGATTATGCGGGATGCAAATCCGACAGGAAAAGTACTAGTGGCACTTGCCATTTTATAGGAAATTCTCTTGTCTCTTGGTTTTCCAAGAAGCAGAATTCCGTATCACTTTCAACCACCGAGGTGGAATACATTGCCGCCGGTGCCGCGTGTGCTCAAGTTCTTTGGATGAGACACACACTTAAAGACTTTGGTATAAACTGTGATACTTGCCCTATCATGGTATAAAAATCATAGAACATGCGGGCCGGTTTGGCTACTCATAGAATATTCGGGCCGCTTTGGTTAATCATAGATATTGCATGCCAAGATTTGGCTATTCCAGTGGGCCGGTTTGGCTGGTTTGGCTAGTGTTCCAGTATTACATATATTTGATGGCTGGTTTAGCTGATTCTGGCTCGTGGTCCAGAAAATACACGTGGGTTGGTTAGGTTCGCGGGCACTAGTCGGTAGGAAAAGGGTCGCCTTCGAGGGCACTTGAAGGTGGATTCACTAACTAGTCACCTTCGAGGGCACTTGAAGGTGGATTCACTAACTAGCCGCCTAAAATGTTAACCTTAGTCACTAAATTGCACACACTATTAAACCACTTGAAAAATGCTATATCAAACATGTTAACTTATAGAACTGTTGTTGTTTTCATTTAAACTAGAACTGCCATGTTTTTATTTATAACATAACTGCCATGCTAGTGTAAATCTCTGAAATTATAATTGCCATTATTATAAATGATTTAACTGCCATGTATAATATTTTGAAAACTTGCCAAGGGTCCTACTCATAACTAATGCTTGCCAAGGACCCTTGCTGACATACATTTCTATGTTGTTTGAAATGTATGTCAGGTCACAAGACATGTTACCCTGAAGACAAGCTGCTTGAGGAGACTGACCCACCTAGACCATGAGTACGTTGATTCAGAAGTTCCCCCCTGAGGACTAGTTGCTGAGATACACCTGCAGTTGCTTATGACTCCTTTTATTGCATCCTTGTAGGGTGTGTACCCACTTTTGTAGAACTCTTGTTGTTGTTGGCCATGCTTGGGGCCTTACTTCTTTGTATACGTTTTTCTGGACGTTGGCTTAATTTATAGTTATCTATGTTGTTCTGAATGCATGCAAGAATCTGCGATTGGTTGTTATTCACATAAGCTTATTGGGCTTAAGCATCACTGCTTCAGCCTATGCGGACCCGCTTGTGTTCTCGCTCCTAAGTATTATGGGAAGCGGGCGTGACAGGTTTTAGTCGTGGCCCATGCAGGTCATGCATTATGCAAAACTTCAGAACAATAGAAATACTATCATTAGCCAAAACGTATAGAATTAGCTCGTACACAAGATTTACCCGTGTTTCTTGTCTCAGCATGGAAAGGAGACTTTTTGTCTCGTCATGGAAGTGGGTGCATTATACAGGACATGAACTCTACGCAGATTTCATGGTCCTGGACACGCCTAACTTTGATGCTATTCTCGGCATGGATTGGTTAGGGACCTTCTATGCTACTATCGACTATCACAAGAAGAAAGTAGTATTTGAGATTCCCGACCATCTGGTGTTCGAATTCATCGGTGGTAGTCGTTTGCTCGGACCTATCAGATTTCGGGCCCGGTCGAACGGAGTGATCGTCACATCTATGCAAGTCAAACCGGAGAAGCCAACAGTGGTTCGAGACTTCGAAGATGTATTTATGGAAGATATTTCTGGATTGCCGCCTGACCGAGCTCTGGAATTCAGTATCGATCTTATGTCGAATACCCAACCGATCTCAAATGCGCCTTATCGTATGGCTCCTACAGAACTAGAAGAGCTACAGAAGTAGTTAGACGACCTGTTGCAGAAAGGATTCAACCATCCCAGTGTATCTCTCTTATGTACACCTGTTCAATTAGTCAAGAAGAAGGAAGGATCAAGAATGATATGAGTGGATTATCGTGAGCAGAACAAAGTCACTGTGAAGAATAAGTACCCGTTACCTCGCATCGATGATATCTTCGATCAACTCGGTGGATTACGAGTTTTCTCGAAGTTTGATCTCAGGAGTGGATACCATCAGGTGAAAGTCAAGAATGAAGACATCTACAAGACATCTTTCCGGACCAAGTTTGGACACTAAGAGTTTGTTGTCATGTCGTTCGGTGTGAACAACACCCCTGCAGTATTCATGAATCTCATATTATACGAGTGTCTGGATAAATTCGTAATGATATTCATTGACGATATACTAGTCTATTCGAAGAGCAAGGAGGAGCACGACGAGCATCTGTGGATTGTATTGAAGACGCTTTGTCGTCATCAGTTGAATGCCAAGTACAGCAAGTACGAGTTCTGGCTGAACCGAATTGCATTTCTTGGACATGTGGTATCGGACGAAAGCATCTCTGTCAACCGAAAGAAGGTTGCATCAGTCAGCAATTGGCCTACCCCTCGGTCGGCATCAGACATCAGGAGTTCCTAGGATTGGCGAGTTACTATCGTCGATTCATTAAGGATTTCTCAAAGATAGCCAAGCCCATAACTCGATTCACGAGGAAGGACGTCAAGTTTATATGGTCAGACTTTTGCGAGGAGGCTTTTGGGATTTTGAAAGCAAGGCTGACGTCTGCATCAGTCCTGGCTGTACCAGATAGGACTGGAGATTTGAGATCTTCTGTGATGCATCAGGCAAAGACCTTGGATGTGTCCTGCATCAACATGGTCATGTAGTCGCATATGCTTCTCGACAGTTGAAGATTCACGAGAAGAATTATCCGACTCACGACTTGTAACTAGCTGATGTCATCTTCGCCCAGAAAATTTGGAGACATTTCTTACTAAATGCGCAAGTGAAAATCTTCACTGACCACAAAAATTTGAAATATATTTTTACCCTGAAGGAGTTGAATATATGGCAGAACCATGCTTATGATATATGAAAATCTATTTTTATTAATTGAGATGTTTGTATTGTATATAAATATGGCGTGTATGGGCCTATGCCCATGTGTGGATATGTATGTGCTTAGTTATATGTATATATATATATATAGTATGAATATGTGAGTCTTTTGTATGGTAGTAGGGTTACAATATTGTTGCTTGCCCCTACGGGATGATGTATGTGAGTGTGTTTTGATGTATTCTGGGAGGTATATATGATTATATGTTTGTATCTATGTATAGATGTGTATATGTAGTAGTATCTAGTTTTAAGTAGATTACTATGGCTGTGTATACTTGTGTGAACTTATGGTATGTATGGATATGTCTTGTGTAGATATGAGGTAGGTGTGTAATAGTGTAAGTATGGATACGTGTGTAAAGTGTTTGCATGCATAAGTATTTGAATGTGTGTGACTATATGATATATGTGTAAGTGTATGCATATGAGTGTACATTGCTTTTATTATAGTGTATGTATGTCTGGGTAGAGTGACCTTAGTCCGCACATCCCTAAGTTGGCCATTTTCAAGGAAGTATAAGGACGGACTTGATTTTAAGGTGGGTAGATTGTAGTGACCTAGTGCCATATAAGTAGGACATGTCCATTTTTTGTGTATTGTGCAGTGTATTGTATGCATATACATGTGTAGTGATATGTATTATGTGGTGTGTATAATGTATTGCGTAGTGTGTAGTGATTCTACTATTGAGGTGTTATGTGAGTGAATATGATTATACTTACGTATTAGTATTGGTCGATGTGTTTATACAACATGTAGTACTCAATGTATATATATGGTAGTGCATGGTGTATTAGTAATAATGTGGGTGTAATTTTGTATTATGATATAGTGTATATGTATGTATGTATATATATAAATGTATGTTTGATGTATGGCATTAATGTATTTAATTAGTGATGTATGTGTGAGTGTTAATATTATTATTAGCATGGATGTTAACTAGTATTAGTAGTAGTATTACTATTGTTATTATTATTAGTGTTAATAATATTAATTGAGTGTTTATGTTTGATGACATAGTTGTTCTTTATGGGTGGCGTGTGAGCTAGTAGAGAGGGTGGTGTGTATATATTGGAAGTGAAATACGAGAGCGTTATCTATATTTGTTCCCTTAGTTGATAGAAATTCTGAGGATGGAATTTTTCTTACGGTGGATAGAATGTAACGTCATGTATTTTCAACTGCGCTGGAGTTCAGTTATATTATGAAATGTATATCACTATTATTATTTTTATTATGTTGATGTAAATAGTATACTTATAGTAAGTTCGATAATTATAAAATCAGTTATAGTTATTCTCTAAACTCAATTCAAATGTTTAAAAATTCAAATTCAAAATCCTTTTTAAAAACTTCTATTTTTAATCCTAATAAATTCGATAGCGAATTTAGTAATAATCTTTAATCAAACTTCCATTAATCACTCCTTGTTTATGGTGATATCAATTCAAAATCTTCCCATTTATTCCATAGCACTAACACCTACCAAATGAGAACCACTACCATATTTATAAAACCCTAACCCTAAAGCCTACCCAATACTTACTCACGCAGCCCATATCCCATACATAAAACTCTACTGCAAAGCAAAAACCTCCCATCGCTTCCCCTAAAATAAAACCAAATAGGAAAACTCTAAACCCTATTTTTCTAAACCCCACAGCCGCACACCAAAAAAACCCCCCTCTACTCTAAAACTAGCCCCTCTACATAGAACCCCAAGCCCCCTCGACCACGCACCAATTCTTCTTCCTCCTTTAAACACTAGCCACCCTCAGCCTCCTCCCTCCGCCTGCAGACCCCCAACCCCGGCAGTACTCATCTCCGAGCTCCCCTCCACCGAACCAACCTCCTCCTCCTTCCTCTCCCGACCGGCAACCACCAAAGACCCCAGCTTCATCCCGATGCCCATCTTCCCTCATCCTCCAACCAACTCACCGTCGTCCACCTCAACCTTTCCTCTCCCTTTCGACAGTCCGACTCCTCCTCGCAGCCTCCACAACCCACCCCCCATCTCCGGTGCCACCATACTCCTCCCGCAGCCCTCACCCCCTCAACTCGATGCCAGCCTCCCCAACTTCCGGCAACACCCGTCGAGACCCCAACCTCCCGCCTCCTCCAGTCCACACCGCCCTCCGACCATGCGGAGGCCTATGCATGCCTCCGGTGCCGCCTACAGACTCTCTATCTCTCTCCTCCCGCCTCCTGCCTGTAGCTGATCACTTCCGGATATACACCCAGAAAAAAATGTAGTTTTATCGCAAGCGCACGGTCTAGTAGCGAGCGGGTATCGTATCCACAGGGAGGTGGTGTTGGCTCCAATCTATCTTAGGTTGGCTCGACTACGAAGGTTTATTGGTGGAGATGGTTATGGTATGATATAATGGAAACGGTGATGGATGTTGGTGTCGATGATAAAGAAGTCGGTTATGTATTCAATCAATAAAAACGTCTAGGGCTCAGGAATCCCCACTATGGATTTTCAAGTAATCAATATGAGTTATGAATTACCATGCAATTAAACTTGGTTTTAAGGTGAACTTTTCGCCAAACTCTATGGAGAACCTACGCACGCTATCGCGCTTTTGTAGGTCTATAGCAATCTAAATTAGAGCCTCACTATCGCGCAAGCCTAACCCAAACCACTAGCATTAAGATCGACAATTATGTCAAATCCCAACTCAAGCTCGCTGTCGCGCAACTTGAATTCAGATCTAGATCGTGATAGTTTGTACTCGTTCACTGTCATGCAACGAATATGAGTATAGGAGAACAATAAAAATGCTAGCTGTGGTCGCTGTCGCGCACTAAATCTAGGAAATTTGATTGTAAACTTAAATCGAATATCTAGGGCTTTTCTTAGATCAAGATCATCTGTCGAGCTCTCAAGATCTAAGAGAAATCCATATCTATCCGTAGTAAAACAATCAAGTTCTAACCTTTCTAACAAGCATAATGTCATAGCAATTCATAGATCTCAAAAGTCATTCATTAGATCCATAGGGTTCATCCCTTTTCCTAGAACAAAGATCAACCAAGCATAGCAATAATGATATATAAATCAATAAGAAACATTGCTTGCATTTAAAAAGATATCAAATCAAAAATTCAAATAACAATAACAAAGATAATTAGCTTTCATGAAGAAATCCAGTCCAAATACAAGCTTTTAGATCCAAGAGGGGCCTAGGGCATGGCCTAACCTCTAAAAAAGTCTCCAAGAAAAATAATAGGAACTCCCCCCTCTAATGACGGCTACAATTCATATATATAGTCTCCTCAAAACCCTAGCAAATAACCCAAGAAACCCTCTGAAATTCGTGCCAAAAGTTAGCTCTGGCCACAACTTAAGTTCTGGGCCTGTGCCTGCTCGGCCGAGTAGAACACAGCTCGGGCCGAGTAGCGATTTCAGCACTGCAGCATCAACTTGTAGAAATTTCCCAGATTTCATCCGACCTTCAATTGGCACGTTCTTGGCGGCGTTGGAACCTTCATGAAGTCTACTATCCATAAAAAATAGGAGAAAAATACTTTGCCAACTGGAATGATAACAGATATCAAAAGAGCGAGAGGCTGTCTGAAAATCTAGGAGCTCATGCCACTCGGGCAAGTAGGATTTCTCACTCAGGTAAGTGGACTTCCTACTCAGCCGAGTAAGATCCACTGCAGATCTCCAAAAATTCAGAGAGTCGGCTTCGATTTGTTCAGAATTTCTGACTCCACTCGGGCGAGCGGAGTTCTTACTCGGTCGAGTGGATATTACCACTCAGTCGAGTACACTTTGGTACTCAGGCTTGGCAGTTGTCGGTGTATCCGTGTTTCTCGGGCGAGCATGCTTCTTCACTCGGGCGAGTGGGTCGCGTCACTCGGCCGAGTGCCCTTTTTCTGAACTCTGTTCTTCTCTTCCTCGCCTCCTCGTCAATTCTTTCGATTTTCTTCCTCTTTCACTCATCCTCCAGCACCGTTAGCTTCTTGATAAGGCCATAGGCGATGCTCTGGCACGCGTACAAGTCCTATAGGCTCATTTTTGCTTCCGATTGCTCCAATTCGCTTCAAATTCCTTGAAATTAACATAAACGCTCCGAAAGTGAAATAGTTCCAAATATTAGTCGAAAAGCGTATAAAATTGGGATTTGGAGGGTGAAACATGATATGAATGTATGAAAATAAATGTATAAAATACATGCATATCAAAATCCTCCAAGCTTACCTCTTACTCATCCTTGAGGAAGACGAATAGAAAGTTCACCAGAGAACGAAAATAATAAAATGGAAAAGAACGCAAAGAAGAGAGGGTCGCTAGATTATTCTCTCAAATCTCAAGCCATAAGCTACACATCACGATCACTCGGAAAACACGAATCACATGCTATAAAGATTTCATATCTTACTTAAACATAGTACTTGCAAGCTTTTAAGAACAACAAAAGGGACTCTCTAAATTCAAACAATCAATTCATATCCACATCACGTATTTCATAGAATTTAATGTACAGATCATTGGCAAGAACTTTTCAATCAAAAGTTATAACAGAAGCATATCAGAATCACACCAAGCATGCAATGGAGAATGGAATAAATCATGGCATTGACATATTTATATAGAAATCTCCATAACTAAAGTATTTTGCTAAGTGTCAGCATTTTCAAACTTCCCCATTCGTGCACATATCCACTCTAATGTCGCACTCACTCATATGGTCAAGTGAATTCACCCCCCCAAGCTTAGCTTGAGGCATCGCATCTAAATAAAGATGATAGTGGAAAATGAAATTTTTGTCTTGATTTTTCCAAGTATTTTGTGGCTCCAATAATGAGATAGAGAAATATTTTTCTTTTTCTTTTTGAAATTTTTGTTTCTCATTTTTCTTTTTGGATTTTTGTAGGAGCTATATGATTTGTATTTTTAATTTTTGGCTCTTTTTTTGGCTTTTTGTACTTTTTGGAGCTAACTTTTTCTTTTGTAGAGATTTTTGGGAAATAGATGCGATATAAGTAGCTTTAGGATGTGATCAAGTGACATGTAGAGAATAAAAAGATATATGTGGAGAAAGAAATGGTGTAACACTCGGTTCACTCTAAGATATGCACAAATGGTTAAATAAGATAATACATCAACTAAACTCATATGTAAGCGTGGATATTCTCAATCATTTCAATAAATAGTGAAGTCAAGCAGTAAAGAGTACAATCATATCAAGCATGCAACAGAATTTGAATAAGACAATAAGGCATATGCTTCCGTTATAAAATTGATGCGTGAATCTTGGTGCACTTCCAATAAAAGCATACTAAACACTAATCCGTACATTCAGCTTCAATTAATATCATGCATTCATAAAGAGGAATCATTAAAAGAATATATAAGCAAGCACATGGATAGCAGGATACTGAAATACTCCAAATAGCATGTGAAGAGTAGTAAGCATCGTGATGGCTACAAAAGCAATAAGAGATATCATCATAAGGAACATATCTAGCAAAAGGAGGAAAAGAAAACAAATAAATAAAAATAAAAGGGAGGAAAGAAAAGAAAAACAAGCACACAATATGATGCATGAACATACAAAAAAAGGAAAATAAGATGGAAAAATAAAAAAGATGATGCAAAAATTTTGAAAAATTCTAAAAACCCTAAAAATAGAATAAACGTGTAACTAAATGGCATGAAATGCACTCCCCCAATCTTAAACATCACATTGTCCTCGATGTGATCATAATGGAAGAATATGAGGAACAATGAGAAATATGGGGGGAAATGAAAAATGATGAAATGAATGACATGAAATCCTGATGCAACTACATGCACATACAACGATGCATGAGAGTGCCTTCCCCCAAGCTTATACCAAACAATCCTATTCAAATGACTCGATCAAAAATGTCACGGCTTTGCTAAACGAGATCGAGTCAAACGAATAAGAATGTGAGTATTCGCTTGAAAGGAGATGCTCGATGGGTGGTGAGCAAAAAGGATGTGACACATCCAAATGTGAAGAGGGAAATTAATATAGCATATAAAGGGTAGGGTGAAAATGATTATTATTGCTGTCATATGAGGTAATGTTTATTCTAATCAAGCAAATCTATACGGTCCTCTCGCCGTCGAGAGGATTCGTGTTTATTGACAGCACGAAATACTACACTATTGGATTGATGTCACCTATAACAAAAGGCGGATCCAGTATCTTTACCGATGCAGGAAACTACTCCAACTCCTCCTTTCGTGGCTCCACCAGGCGCGTGTGTCCACGAACACCAACGAACTGCAGCGATGCATCCTCCAGCATTCCCACAAGGACTCCACATGTACACTGTGGTGAATAGTTCGCTGCAAAAATTTCACCCCATAATAAAAGTATTCCAAAGATGATCGTCTATAGAAATATATGAAATAAATAGTGGTGGACGATACGTCCCTGGAAATAATTCAATGTCCTCTTGTGCTGTGATAGTTATCTCTGTGGTGTCCTCTCTCAGCTGCTCAGGTAACTCTGGACCATATGTGTGGACCTCCTCGATAGGTTCGTTTAGATGTGACACATCCAAGCATACATCCGGTCCAAAATCATACGTGTGCTGCAAAAGGTATGACGTGTTGTAACGGCCAGTATTTTTAGGCATGTTTTCAATTGTGCGTACTGGTATTTTTCTTCAGTCATCCAGTTAACTTTTCGTCCGAACGTGTCAACGCGAGCGCGTCACTGTTTTCGTTTTACCGTGTCGTCATTATTTACCATCAAGTTTTAACTAAAATAATTTAACTTAATTATCTTGCTAATTACAATTTACTAATTACAAATTCCTAATCACTTTAATTACTTTCACTAATTACTTCACTCTTTTTAATGATTACTATTAAAACTTACTTAATTACGTTAATTACGTAATTAACTTAAGCCTACCTAAACGACAATACACATGTTGCTATACCAGGTTCCTCCCCCTAAGCTTATGATTGACCAAAAATGGTTACACAATTGAAACTTTCAGCCCTACTTTAATCAAAACTCAACACATTTCTTCCAACCTGGTCAAGGATTTCATTAAACACCCATCCTAATCTAATTAAAACTACCTTGACAAATGCAAAAAGATGTCTCCCTACTCATCTTCTTAAGCCAACGTCTCTTCCTGTAAGACAGAACATACAAACCCATTCCCGATCCTTCCTCTTTCCCCTGCAATTCATTTTCAAACCCAACCATCTTGCAAACCAACATCCCAAGAATCATCTCTCCCTGCAAATTCTCAAAGCCAAATCCAAACCAAATTCTCCCAAAAAAACCTCAAATCAAACTAGAAAATACACAGATTCAAACACCCAAAACCAGATCTGAAATTAATATTTCAGATTTCAAAAATAAAAAACAAATAAACCCAACTTCATCTTCTCCCTCCATCTCCAAACCATCTCCTTCTTCCTCCCTCCTTCCCTTTGCCGCACCACCCTCTCCCCCGCTTACGCGCCGTCGCCCGGACCCACCAGCCGTCAGCCGTCGCGTTGTGAACCGCCGCCCGGACCCACCAGCCGCCGGCCACCAGGCCGTGAACCACCGGCCGCCGCCCTTGTGCCCCACGCCGCCGTAAGCCCCCTCTTCTCCTCCCCGTCATCGCAAGGTGAGCCTCTCCTTTGTGATCTCTTGCTGCAAGTTTAAAACAATGAAAAAAAAAGAAAACAAAAGTAGTAACAAAAAAACAGAATGAAGAAAGAAAGCCTGAGAGCATATAGGATAATATTTATAAAGTTTAAAGTTTAGTAGGTTGACATCATATAGGTTAGAAAGTTAGAAAGTTTATTAAAGAGTGTTAGCCTTATAACCTGAGGAATAATATATTAAATAAGTTGGGTAACAGCCTTAGTTGTTATAATAAATAAAATAAGAGAAGAGAGAGAGAGTTAGTGTATGTATATATTAATAATGTTAGGATTTATCATGTCAAGCTTTCTACCCTTAGTCAAACTTAGTAAGTTAGTAGGTGGATTATTAAACACCATGTTAAGCCATGTAATTAGATTAGTAAGTTAATTAGCTTAGTTAATTAATAGAGTGTTGGTGCTAATTTAATATTAAATTGTTAAGCGTTTACTTCAGCATGTTAGTAATTTTTTTAAACAATGTTAGGTTGATGAATATTAAATAAATAAGGCGTACCCTGTTAGTGTAACACTATGTAAACATCACCCTAACTGGAGAACCCAATAAAATTAGACGAACCCACTTTAAGGATTAACTGGATATTTTGATTTATCTCACAATAAATCTAATTCATTGAATTATTTAACCGAAACAGAGAACCGGACATACCGGCAAGTAGTACCGTCCAGACGAACCCACGACAACTGATACCACCGGAAACAGGCAAGTGATACTTGCCAGAAAATGTTTTAGGCCACGTTTTTAGGCCACTCCTTGCTTTTAGCGTAAAAGAGACTAGGCGATGAAATGATAGTCGTCTAGACGTCCTTGCTAGATCTAGCTTGACAACGAAGCTAGATCTGACACCTTTATTATACTTGCATTCATGCTACTATGCCATGTTTAATTTCAATTAACAGTACGTAATTTAACTGCTTATTGCCATGTCATTGCATGCATTCAATGTTTCATCGTGATTGCGTAGCACACGCTACACTTATTATAATGATTGAGGCTAGGCACCTGCTTTGCGGACACAACCCTATGCCAAAAACACTTCCTGGCTCGTGATCCAGAAGATGTGTGCCAGTCCATATTGAGAAACACTTCCTGGACTCGTGATCCAGAAGCGATCTCACGTACTTGGGAAATTAAGGCTCGACACATGTGGGAAGGGTAGGGTTAAGAGACCACTCAATGTAGAAGTATGCCAGATCAGCAACTTCAGCTGTAAGGCGTAAACCCTGCGCACATCGTGAATATAAGTTAATCGTGAATATTGTTTAGTAGCTCTCGCTACGACGTGCCGTGCATTGCAAGTATCATGTTCATGTTTAAACTGCTGCATTCATTAAATATCATGACATGTCATCATTATTTTAGAACGGTTAAGCTGCATTTATCTTATACCTGCTGTGCTTTACGTTTCCTTGCACAAAAGTCTCATTTCCTACTTTGGAGATTTTTGCTGACATGTGCCCTTTTCTCTTTAGGTGTCACATGTCAGGTTTGAGCCTGAGTAGGTTGCAGAGGTCGACAGGTTACTGATGTCCAGTTTGAGGATACCGATCCTACCCTTAGTCTCAGCTGGTGACTTTCTTTTAGATGTTATTTACTTTTCTAGTAGCTGTTGTTAGGTTGTTCGGTGCGTTGCACCACTTCTTGTTGTATTTTCGGCCATGCTTAGGCCTTCTTTCCGGACTTGTACTTTTGTGACTATTCTATGATGTTGGAATAATTGTGGGATGTTTTGTTAGTGGATGTTTTGTTAGTGGATGTTCTTTTATCCGCTTCATTATTATTATTGTTGTTTCATCGCAATGCAAGGACCTACTACCATTTGAAATTTTTACAAACGCTTATCAGACTGCAGCTTCACAGCTCCACGTCTAAGCGGACCTCCTCACGTCTCACCTTTCATACTTGGGAAGAGGGGTGTGACAGGTTTTCGTGGTGGCCCATGCATGTCCTCTTTGCATCTACGAAATATCAGAACAACAATAATGATGACAGCATCCATTTAAATATTCAAAAAATTCAAGTCATGAATTAAGTTTAATCAGAAGGTTTTCCTTGTCTTAGATGGTAGGAAGACTTAGATAGACATCCATGTTTAAGTCAGGCGCTTTTGTTGAGACTTAGTTGTACTCATCTTAGGTTAAATTAGTAGTCTCTCACCCAGCCCTAACCATATTAGACTTCTAGAGCTTTTCCATTAGTCGCTCGTTGAGTCCATAAATTTCAGGCCAGCAAAACGAAATTTTGATACTCTTAGGACCCTTCCCTAAGACCTCTATTACAATCTGAAAGTCTTAGTGCTAAGTTCTCCTGATCTTTAGTCGACCTAATAATTAGGCCCCTGATTTTTATTATTATTCCTAGTCTTACAGCGCTATGTTAATGATCGTAGAATTCCATCGTAGCAGATCCACCTAAGTTAATTCCCCGTCGTGTTTACATTTTAACCATTCAACTCCCTTCTTACTCTCGACCCACGTGATCTTCCTGACATCCATCATTATCCTTTGAATCACTCGCATTACTATACTAATTCTACTGTCGCATGGAATTCCTCGCCCAGTTTCACTTCTTTGAAAATTTTTAATATATATACATATGCATCGTATTTTCCAACTGACTTAAATTTATTCTTTGATTTTGAGTTTCCTTCGCTGAAAATTTTTAGTCACTATATTATAATGATTTCTAATCTATACCATCCATACCCACATATTTTACTTTTTACATATGGAAATCTTTATCTTTAAACCTTTTGTTGATGGCACACATATGAATGATAAGCTTCCTTCAATGGACCATGATCCGGTCAATGTGCTTGGCTAAGTTTGTTGGATCACCCTAGCTAGACTTGGGGTAAGTGATCCTGGCTTAGTCACCTCCCTGGCCGTGTCCGCTGGACCGTAAGGACGTGATTCATGATTATTTATGGCATTACTCTACTACAAAAAGATTTCAAAACATCCGACCGATACTAATTATAAATACTTTTTATGCTAAATAAAACTTCAAATATTTCAGAGTATTAGTTCTGTATTCATTGTATTTAAAATTTTTGTAAAAAAAAAATCTATCTCCATTTACGAAACAAACACCACATCTCTACACCCATGACTCTTTCGTCTTTTGCTTATCTATTATTTTAACTCATACTACCCACTCACTATCCTTATATATGTTATTGGGATATTGTTACATTTTTTTACATACCTCCAATTCTCCTATTTAAACATTCATAACCATCTCTATGCCACCTGATCAAGCCAACTCTTGTCACGACTACTAATTTGATACCACTGTTCCACATGCTAAGTCGAGACTACTCGATCGTGATAGACCGGTATAATAATAAGCGGTCTTAAATTACTACTGGATCAGTGTCTAGAAAGGAATGGGAAGGGGGTTGGTCAACCAAAGGACTTGTCCTGCGGTCATAGAAGTGACATGTGCCTTCAAGCCCTGACTGCCTAGCTGGTTTGTGAGTTAAGCTAGACTTCTTATTATTAGGCCAACCTACACTATTAGATAGTCAAGCAACGTTTGTTTTCCTCATGCTCACTCATTACTTGTCCTTTTCAGTGTTAATGCGTCTACCTGGTTGTCTTACTATTGTCATCACATTCCCTGTTGGTTAAAACATTGTTGCTACCATATACCATGCCACCCTTGTTACTTCTGCACTTGCACAGTCACCTTTACTTTATGCATTACATACACTTTACTTACCACACTTGAACAAACACCAATACTTTACTTTCCTCTCGTATATGCAAGTCTGTTCTTACTTCTTGCACTTGTAAGATCATCTTTCTGATCAAGCTAACTCCATATCCTTGCCTCACCTGAAACTCATTCGTCGCAAACTTGATTCGTTACATCATACAACTCTGTATCCTACACTATCTCTTGGTTACCACCTTACTGCATCCATTTACTTATTAACACTTTAGCGAGATTAGTTTTTAAATTTGTGTTATAACCCCTTTTTAAATGTGTCCTCTACCTTTATTTTCTGTAATCAGCATTGTTGAATTTTTGTTATGCATTATGTAGATAGGATGTTAGATATGATTATTATTATTAAGAGATTATAATTACAGATGGGAGTAGTTTGAGATGGTGTAAGGTGTAGTTGTATTAATTGTTTACTATAAGATAGATAGAATAATTTGTTCAAGAATTATATTTCACATTTGGGTATACCCATTCATAATGGCTTCAATAGGATTCCATACCATGAGTGGTGCATATGAAGACAAATACATTACAGATTTGGAATTCATATTAGTAGCAGCTAAGAGTAACTTTGTAGATATTACATGGTTTATGATGACGATGAGGATTAGTAGAGTATGTACATTAAGAAGACTTCATCGAATGGATAGGGTGATGGAGACGTCAGTAATGATAAGATATGTTGATACGAATGGATAGTTGTGAAAATTGATCTAAGTTGCTTGGGATAAGATTCAATAAGAAATGATGAGATGTGAGTTAATAATTTGTTAATTAATGTGTTTAAACTTATGAGTTGTCATGATGAAGAATGAGTTGGGAGCATGATAAATGTTGATGATAGATGGTGATGTATACTAGACGCATTGGTAATTATTGTCATATATCAGTAATTGGTAAAGCGTCGTTATACCCATTGTTTGAGATAAGTATAGAGCTGGAGTTGGATGATGTCACAAGTATAGTACTACAAGTTAGGTTATACAATGAGCAAGAGATGATACATTACGGATGAGACAACATATGAGAATGGATAGTTTTTGAAGAACTTGGGTATAGAGGATATCGTACATTAAAGATTTCCCGAGAAGATGTTACTGCCTTGATACCAATGATGAGCAAAGGAGTAAGGAAATTTGTAAGGAGTATTGGTTGAGGATAGTTTGTATTTTCCTTTTCGAGGTTGCATTGTTTAAAGTATCAATTGTAAAGACAAGAATTTTGAGATAGAAAGAAAAAAGAAAGGAGAAGTATTGGACCTATATTTAAATTCAGGGTATGCTAGTACCCTTAGTCAGTGGCGAGACAAGAAGTGATGATTTATTCTAAAAACACTTGTTTAGGTTTATGAGTTTAGCAACCTATGTGTTAGAATATTGGGGTGCTGTTAAGAGGATACGTATATACATTATTATTATTTTTCCTCATCCTCATCTCTGCACATCTTGGGTAGCCGTCCCTAGCCTTTTCACTTGTCCATTAACGGTTAAGGCCATCAATGCTGCTTAGTCATCCGAATCTCTTTCTGAAACTCAATCTCAACCACATCACTTGTGTCTCTTCCAAACCAATTTCATTTCTTCGTCTCAAAGTATTTCAAGTCATGATTTGCCCTATAGAAATGCGAGAGCATTATCCATCTTTGTTTCCTGCTCATTAGTCGATAAGAATTCCGAGGACGGAATTTTTCCTAAGGTGTGTAGAATGTAACGGCCAGTATATTTATGCGTGTTTTCAATTATGCGTACCGGTATTTTTCTTCAGTCATCCAGTTAACTTTTCGTCCGAACGTGTCAACGCGAGCGCGTCACTGTTTTCGTTTTATCGTGTCGTCATTATTGTTGGACGCAACGATAAAAGTCCTTATGTTTTGGGGTATATTACACGTCAAGCAATGACACCCCACATTTAAAAGTCCTTATGGGCTATGTTTTGGGGTTTGGTAAATTGAACTCATCTTTGATGAGGTGGAAAAAATCAATCCTAGTAATACTCATTAATAATGGAAAATGTGGATTGATTTGGTTGATTTTCTGAAATTGAATCTCCTCTTGTACTTTATTGTCTATATCACTACACTTACACTAAGGTGGAGAAGTCTTGTTATGAAATCCTATGAGCTTGGATTGTCTATTTTGTGGAAAACTCGTGCAAATTGCACGATACATTTAATAATGGTTTATTTTTGCATGGAATACTTTTGTGACTTCATTCATCCACTTTTGGTGATTACAAAGGGGGAGAAAGAAAAGAAAGATTTGACAGATATTATTTGTTGAAGGGGGAGATTTGATGTCGGTATTATTTGTTGAAGGGGGAGCATAAAAAATAATGTTGAAGGGGGAGCTTGAGAGAAGGGCGAGCATGCTTTTATATTTACTAATTGTTGTGCATGCTTTGTAATGCTTGAATGACTTATCCTTACATCATATATCATTACACCCTTCAACACACTTCACACACCCATCTATTGCTCAAATCTTTTATGGGTTTGTCATCACCAATAGGGGGAGATTGTTGGATGCAACGATCTAGGATCTTTGGTTTGATGATGACAAACGTGTGCAAAGTATTTAACGTGTGCGCTAAGTGTGTTTCAGGATTGGCAAAATGGTAATTCTTGAAGAGATGACTAAGTCAACGTGTTGGAGGAATTGCTATCCACATAGCTAATGGACTTGGTCAAAGAGCTATAAACAATGCAATTTGACTTGGTCAATATGGAGGGAGATGGAATCTATTTGGGATTTGGTCAAATCAATTTGCGATTTATTCCAATCATACTTATCCCTATTCAATTCAAATTCCAATTCAAATCCTACTACATCTCAAAATCCTTTAATCATGGAATTCTCCTTGATCACCATTGATCCCCTCCTAATCCTATATAAACCATCCTCAAAGCAACCCTAAGGATACGCAGCCATAATTAAAAAAAAAGCAAAGGCCGGCCAATTTTTTTCCAGAGATCATAAACCACGCACCTCCATTTTTTAAAAGCACCATCATTTAATAAGAGAGCTTCTTGTGATTATTTTTTAAAACCAGGAGGGTTGCAAGCCATCAAATATTTCCAAGAGCTCTTTCATTTATTTTTTAAATCATCATCAAGTGGGGGTTCTGTTCTTGTCAAAACTTTTTTTGTAGAGGGCCGCACAAATCTCTGAGAGCCGCAACAACATAATCCCCCAAGGCCGACCAAATTTTCAAGGGGCAAGCTTTTTTTTGTCAACATATAAATGACAGGGGCTGCCAACAATTGATTAGCACCCTTCCCTGTGATTCATTGGTCACGCAACAGGGTAATTGTTGAAGCAGCCGAATCCCCTAGAGGAGCACATGTCGGCCACCAAAAATCAAGGGTCAGCCGAAATTTAAAAATCAAAAGGGAAGGCTCCACTTTAATTTTCGTGTGCATGATACACATGGTTTCGATTTTTTAGTCACAAAACAATTTTTATAAGCACTGCCCTTTTTGTTTTCAATATAAAATTTTTAAAGAGCACATATATCTCTTTTGGTTTCTGACGCAAGATGCATCTTCACATATAGTTCTGTTTTTTTCAGGTCATCAAAGAATCAAAAGAGGAGCACTTCTAACAATAAAACCCGCATGCTCTTCTCCCTTGGGAAATCGCAAGCCAATTTTTTGGTTTGAATTAAGGCAGGTCGAAATCTTTCAAAAACTAATCCCCTAGCATCCGCCGCAAGGTGATCATCAGAAGGCCGTAGGAATCATTGATTTGAAGGCGAGGTGCCGCAACTTCAATCTTTGGGGGAGGCGCAAGTTACATCGAGAGGGGAGCTGAACTATTGAGGAGACATCTACATCTACGTCAGACGAGATCTGACCCGTACTGATTGACGAAGACGACGCCGCTACACAAACTGAAATTCCTAAACTCTGTTCTTTATTATTTTGTGTAGCTGTTGTGTTAGATCTTCATAGGGAAAACTTTACCATCTTTGGGGACTATTTTGGGACTTGTCTGGTTGGGGCTAGACAAGTGGGACCCAGCTAGTTTGGGACTAGCTGGTAGAAAGTGTTACTATGAGTGATAGTGAGAGAAAACACTGTGTGTGGGATACTGAGAGCATGGCGAGTGTAGAGACATAGAGGGTGCTCTGAGCGTGCTCTAACTTGTGGTTTTGTACCTATTGCGCTATTTAATACTAGTATCTGCTTTGGGGGCTGGAGTAGTTCGTTGGGGTGACTGAACCAGGGTAAATCTGCTGTGTACTCTGTGTCTGCATTTTATTTACTCTGCTGCTGCTATAACTGCATGAGTTTGTTCGTGGGTTGCACGAATTATTTTATAAGCCTATTCACCCCCCTCTAGGCTAGGATCCAGATCCAACAAGTGGTATCGGAGCAGGTTTTAGGATCTAGCCTAGGATTGACCATGGATTACATTGATAGTGTTTTTGCTGAGGGTCAGTCTATTTTCCGTCCCCCTAGATTTAATGGAGGTGATTATGCATATTGGAAAAATCGAATGAAAATTTACCTCATTTCTGTAGATTACAAGGCTTGGCAAATAATTGAAAAATGATATAAATGCATTTAATTAAAGTAGATAATGTTGAGATTGAAAAACCAAATGAAAAATGGGATTATAATGATTGGAAATCTTATTCTTTAAATGCTAAAGCTATGAATGCTCTCATTTGTGCACTTGATAAATCTGAATATAATAGAATCTCACATTGTTTAACTGCGCAGGAGATATGGCATACTTTGGAGGTGAAGCACGAGGGAACGTCACAGGTAAAGGAGTCTAGACTGTCTCTTTTGAGTGCAGAGTTCGAGGGATTTCGCATGCTACCATCAGAGAGCATATCAGAGATGTATGCGAGGTTCACCGACATAGTCTATAAGTCTAGCTCGCTTGGAAAGCCATATGATAGCCTCGATCAAGTGAGGAAGATCCTAAGAGCATTGACAAGCTCTTCAGACCAAAGGTCACCGCCATCCAGGAAGCAAAGGTATTGTCTCAATTGAAGGTGGAGGACCTTATTGGTAATTTGATGTCCCATGAGTTGGAACTGCAAAATGTTGAAGCAAGAGAGAAACCTGAGGAGAAAGCCATAAAGCCCCTTGCTTTGAAAGCTAGGGAAGAAGATGAGGATGATGATGAGGCCATGGCACTAATGGTAAGAAACTTCAGAAAGTTTGTCAGGACCAAGCAAGGAAGAGAAGAAATGGCACCCAGGTTTAATCGTTCTAACTTTAATAATTCTTCCAAGCAATTTAATGATCAGAAATCTACTGATAGAATGCAATGGTTTAAATGCAGGGGAAGAGGACATCTGATGAAGGATTGCCCAAATGAAACTGCTCAGCTCACTAAAGGAAAAGAAAAAGCGAAGGTATTAACATGGGATATGGATAGCGAAGCTAAAAGCGAGGATGAACATGAAGCCCATTCTTGCATGGCTTTGATGGGCATCAAAGATGTGACACCGTCAGGTAGCAAAGCTGAACTTCTTAAAATTTTTGAAGAAATGCAAAATCAAATAGTAGATCATGAGTTCACTATTGAATGTCTCCAAAATCAGGACTATGACATGCAAGTTAGAAATGATAAGGTGTTTAAAGAGAATGAAAAACTTAAAATTGAACTTAATGCATGTAAGTCTACTATTGAAATCATGAAGAAGGAAAAAGCAAGCTTTGATGAAAATGCTCCTTGTATTTCTTGTTCCTCATTATTAAACCAAAATAGCATGCTTAAACAAGATTTAATGAAGCTCGAAGCTGAAAAAGAATATGAAATAAGAGAGCTTAAGGATAAATTTTGCATGCTAGATAACGATCTTAAAAAGAAAACAATTGAATATTAAAAGAAGGAAAAAGAAAACAAGTTGGCTTTCGTTAGTAAATGCATGATGCTTGTGGAAGAAAATAAACAATTAAAAATCAAAGTCTCGCATCTTGAAGTGGCCATTAAGAAATTCTCTATGGGAAAACAATCGTTGGATACTATTTTAGAGAATCAATTATATGGCAATAATAGAAGAGGACTTGGATTTGGTTTGAAAAACGTTGAAAAGTCAAAATTCAAGAAATTCCACAATGTACCCTCTATTGCAAAGGACATATATGCTAAGGGCTTTACTTGTGATAATGTAGGCCACACATCATATTATTGTAAATTTAGGAACACAAATATCAAGTTTAAACAAGTGTGGGTTCCTAAATCAATAATGGCTAACATTAGTGGACCTTGTTGGATTCCAAGGTCATACTTAACACCTTTCATATAGGTGAGGTGGAGATTTAGCGAGGAGCGATAAACTCAATGTCTCATTCTTTTAGCTCCTTCGTCAAATAGCGACGAGAAGGTATAATTTTTATTCCTCTTTGCATTTCATTGCATACCTTCATAGATTGTTTTGTGTGCTTGAATTATTTTTGTTTGAGTGCTTGTTTGCATGACTTTTAATGTTTTTATTTCTGATAAAAAATCAAAAAATGAGCTTAAAAGAATACCCTTTATGATTTATCTTAAGTGGTATTGTATGAATGATCAAATCTATCCCTTGTAGAAGTCAATTCATTATTGTTGTAGCTACATGAACATGTTGTTATCTTTTTAGTAGCCATGACATGTCTCAAAAATTTCAAATTTGACTTCTACACCTACATTTGCACTTTCACGAAATATTAGACTTCTAGTACTTTTGGAGATTCTTTTGAAGAATAATGGAAAGTGAATGTAGAAATGATTAATTTCTGAATTTTCTAAGGGATATGAAGGGTTTAACCATGAATAAAAATTGAGCACAAAAGAAATGCAAATGAAAAAAAACATGAAAATTGCTCCGTATGAAAAATGGATACACTTCATGGCTAATACACAACCCACGAGTATCCAACTTATGCTACATGGGTAATCATTAGTGTTGGTGTATATTACACGTCAAGCAATGACACCCCACATTTAAAAGTCCTTATGGGCTATGTTTTGGGGTTTGGTAAATTGAACTCATCTTTGATGAGGTGGAAAAAATCAATCCTAGTAATACTCATTAATAATGGAAAATGTGGATTGATTTGGTTGATTTTCTGAAATTGAATCTCCTCTTGTACTTTATTGTCTATATCACTACACTTACACTAAGGTGGAGAAGTCTTGTTATGAAATCCTATGAGCTTGGATTGTCTATTTTGTGGAAAACTCGTGCAAATTGCACGATACATTTAATAATGGTTTATTTTTGCATGGAATACTTTTGTGACTTCATTCATCCACTTTTGGTGATTACAAAGGGGGAGAAAGAAAAGAAAGATTTGACAGATATTATTTGTTGAAGGGGGAGATTTGATGTCGGTATTATTTGTTGAAGGGGGAGCATAAAAAATAATGTTGAAGGGGGAGCTTGAGAGAAGGGCGAGCATGCTTTTATATTTACTAATTGTTGTGCATGCTTTGTAATGCTTGAATGACTTATCCTTACATCATATATCATTACACCCTTCAACACACTTCACACACCCATCTATTGCTCAAATCTTTTATGGGTTTGTCATCACCAATAGGGGGAGATTGTTGGATGCAACGATCTAGGATCTTTGGTTTGATGATGACAAACGTGTGCAAAGTATTTAACGTGTGCGCTAAGTGTGTTTCAGGATTGGCAAAATGGTAATTCTTGAAGAGATGACTAAGTCAACGTGTTGGAGAAATTGCTATCCACATAGCTAATGGACTTGGTCAAAGAGCTATAAACAATGCAATTTGACTTGGTCAATATGGAGGGAGATGGAATCTATTTGGGATTTGGTCAAATCAATTTGCGATTTATTCCAATCATACTTATCCCTATTCAATTCAAATTCCAATTCAAATCCTACTACATCTCAAAATCCTTTAATCATGGAATTCTCCTTGATCACCATTGATCCCCTCCTAATCCTATATAAACCATCCTCAAAGCAACCCTAAGGATGCGCAGCCATAATTAAAAAAAAGCAAATGCCGGCCAATTTTTTTCCAGAGATCATAAACCACGCACCTCCATTTTTTAAAAGCACCATCATTTAATAAGAGAGCTTCTTGTGATTATTTTTTAAAACCAGGAGGGTTGCAAGCCATCAAATATTTCCAAGAGCTCTTTCATTTATTTTTTAAATCATCATCAAGTGGGGGTTCTGTTCTTGTCAAAACTTTTTTTGTAGAGGGCCGCACAAATCTCTGAGAGCCGCAACAACATAATCCCCCAAGGCCGACCAAATTTTCAAGGGGCAAGCTTTTTTTTGTCAACATATAAATGACAGGGGCTGCCAACAATTGATTAGCACCCTTCCCTGTGATTCATTGGTCACGCAACAGGGTAATTGTTGAAGCAGCCGAATCCCCTAGAGGAGCACATGTCGGCCACCAAAAATCAAGGGTCAGCCGAAATTTAAAAATCAAAAGGGAAGGCTCCACTTTAATTTTCGTGTGCATGATACACATGGTTTCGATTTTTTAGTCACAAAACAATTTTTATAAGCACTTCCCTTTTTGTTTTCAATATAAAATTTTTAAAGAGCACATATATCTCTTTTGGTTTCTGACGCAAGATGCATCTTCACATATAGTTCTGTTTTTTTCAGGTCATCAAAGAATCAAAAGAGGAGCACTTCTAACAATAAAACCCGCATGCTCTTCTCCCTTGGGAAATCGCAAGCCAATTTTTTGGTTTGAATTAAGGCAGGTCGAAATCTTTCAAAAACTAATCCCCTAGCATCCGCCGCAAGGTGATCATCAGAAGGCCGTATGAATCATTGATTTGAAGGCGAGTTGCCGCAACTTCAATCTTTGGGGGAGGCGCAAGTTACATCGAGAGGGGAGCCGAACTATTGAGGAGACATCTACATCTACGTCAGACGAGATCTGACCCGTGCTGATTGACGAAGACGACGCCGCTACACAAACTGAGCTTCATAAACTCTGTTCTTTATTATTTTGTGTAGTTGTTGTGTTAGATCTTCGTAGGGGAAACTTTACCATCTTTGGGGACTATTTTGGGACTTATCTGGTTGGGGCTAGACATGTGGGACCCAGCTAGTTTGGGACTAGCTGGTAGAAAGCGTTACTAGGATTGATAGTGAGAGGAAACACTGTGTGTGGGGTACTGAGAGCCTGGCGAGTGTAGAGACGTAGAGGGTGCTCTGAGCGTGCTCTAACATGTGGTCTTGTACCTATTGCGCTATTTAATACTAGTATCTGCTTTGGGGGCTGGAGTAGGTCGTTGGGGCGACTGAACCAGGGTAAATCTGCTGTGTACTCTGCGTCTGCATTTTATTTACTCTTCTGCTGCAATACTGTGTGAGTTTGTTCGTGGGTTGCACGAATTATTTTATAAGCCTATTCACCCCCATCTAGGCTAGGATCCAGATCCAACAATTATTTGCCATCAAGTTTTAACTAAAATAATTTAATTTAATTATCATGCTAATTACAATTTACTAATTACAAATTCCTAATCACTTTAATTACTTTCACTAATTACTTCACTCTTTTTAATGATTACTATTAAAACTTACGTAATTACGTTAATTACGGAATTACCTTAAGCCTACCTAAACGACAATACGCATGTTGCTATATCAGGTTCCTCCCCCTAAGCTTATGATTGACCAAAAACGATTACACAATTGAAACTTTCAGCCCTGCTTTAATAAAAACTCAACACGTTTCTTCCAACCTGGTCAAGGATTTCATTAAACACCCATCCTAATCTAATTAAAACTACCTTGACAAATGCAAAAGGATGTCTCCCTGCTCATCTTCTTAAGCCAACGTCTCCTCCTGTAAGATAGAACCTACAAACCCATTCCTGATCCTTCCTCTTTCCCCTGCAATTCATTTTCAAACCCAACCATCTTGCAAACCAACATCCCAAGAATCATCTCTCCCTGCAAATTCTCAAAGCCAAATCCAAACCAAATTCTCCCCAAAAACAAACCCCAAATCAAAATAGAAAATACACAAATTCAAACACCCAAAACCAGATCTGAAATTAATATTGCATATTTCAAAAAAAGAAATAAACCCAACTTCATCTTCTCCCTCCATCTCCAAACCATCTCCTTCTTCCTCCCTCCTTCCCTTTGGCCGCATCACCCTCTCCCCCGCTTGCGCGCCATCGCTCGGACCCACCAGCCGCCGGCCGCCGCACCGTGAACCGCCGCCCGGACCCACCAGCCGCTGGTCACCGCACCGTGAACCGCCGGCTGTCACCCCTGTGCCCTGCACCGCCGTACGCCCTCTCTTCTCCTCCTCGGCGTAGCAAGGTGAGCCTCTCCTATGTGATCTCTTGCTGCAAGTTTTAAAAAATGAAAAAGAAAGAAAGAAAACAAAAGTAGTAACCAAAAAAACAGAATGAAGAAAGAAAGCCTTAGAGAATATAGGTTTAATATTTATAAAGTTTAAAGTTTAGTAGGTTGACAGCATATATGTTAGAAAGTTATAAATTTTATTAAAGAGTGTCAGCCTTATAGCCTTAGGAATAATATATTAAATAAGTTGGGTGACAGCCTTAGTTGTTATAATAAATAAAATAAGAGAAGAGAGAGAGAGAGTTAGTGTATGTATATATTAATAATGTTAGGATTTATCAAGCTTTCTACCCTTAGTCAAACTTAGTAAGTTAGTAGGTGGATTATTAAACACCATGTTAAGCCATGTAATTAGATTAGTAAGTTAATTAGCTTAGTTAATTAATAGAGTGTTGGTGCTAATTTAATATTAACTTGTTAAGCGTTTAATTCAGCATGTTAGTAATTTTTTAAACAATGTTAGGTTGATGAATATTAAATAAATAAGGCGTACCCTGTTAGTGTAACACCATGTAAACATCACCTTAACCGGAGAACCCAATAAAATTAGACGAACCCACTTTAAGGATTAACTGAATATTTTGATTTATCTCACAATAAATCTAATTCATTGAATTGTTTAACCGAAACAGAGAACCGGACATACCGACACGTAGTACCGTCCAGACGAACCCACGACAACCAATACCACCGGAAATAGGCAAGTGATACTTGCCAATAAATGTTTTAGGCCACGTTTTTAGGCCACTCCTTACTTTTAACGTAAAAGAGACTATGCGATGAAATGATAGTTGCCTATATGACCTTGCTAGATCTAGCTTGACCACAAAGCTAGATCCGACACCTTTATCATACTTGCATTCATGCTACCATGCCATGTTTAATTTCAATTAATGGTACACAATTTAACTGCTCATTGCCATGTCATTGCATGCATTCAATGTTTCATCGTGATTGTGTAGCACACACTACACTTATTGTAATGATTAAGGCTAGGCACCTGCTTTGCGGGCACAACCCTATGCCAAAAAAACTTCCTGGCTCGTGATCCAGAAGATGGGCGCCAGTCCATATTGTGAAACACTTCCTGGACTCGTGATCCAGAAGCGAGCTCACGTACTTGGGAAACCAAGGCTCGACACATGTGGGAGGGGTAGGGTTAAGCGACCACTCAGTGTAGAAGTTTGCCTGATCAGCAACTTCAGATGTAAGGCGTAAACCCTGTGCACATCATGAATACAAGTTAATCGTGAATATTGTTTAGTAGCTCTTGCTACGACGTGTCGTGCATTGCAAGTATCATGTTCATGTTTAAACCGATGCATTCATTAAATATCATGACATGTCATCATTATTTTAGAACTGTTAAGCTGCATTTATCTTATACCTGATGTGCTTTACGTTTCCTTGCACAAAAGTCTCCTTTCCTTCTTTGGAGATTTTTTGCTGACATGTGCCCTTTTCTCTTTGGGTGTCACATGTCTGGTTTGAGCCTGAGTAGGTTGCAGAGGTCGACAAGTTACTGATGTCTAGTTTGAGGATACCGATCCTACCCTTAGTCTCAGTTGGTGACCTTCTTTTAGATGTTATTTACTTTTCTAGTAGCTGCTGTTAGGTTGTTCGGTGTGTTGCACCACTTCTTGTTGTAGTTTCGGCCATACTTAGGCCTTCTTTTCGCACTTGTACTTTTGTGACTATTCTGTGATGTTGGAATAATTGTTGGATGTTTTGTTGGTGGATGTTCTTTTATCTGCTTCATTATTATTATTGTTATTTCGTCGCAATGCAAGGACCAGGTACCATTTGAAATTTCAGACTACAGCTTCACAGCTCCACGTCTGAGCGGACCTCCTCATGTCTCGCCTTCCGTACTTGGGAAGCGGGGCGTGACACGTGACAAAAACATCTGAATCAAAATAAATATCGAATGGAATACATGATTCAGAAATGGAATGGGTAAAATATCTCCTTGAGTGGGAGCAGTAGGCTCTGGTGAATGCTCCTCAGCTGGATGCTCAGCCTCAGTGGAAGGTAGAGGTGGCTTCAGAAGCTTAACTACATGTGGGCAAGACTCTAGATCCATCTGAATGAAGATATCCTCGTTCCAAAGTACTGCCTCCTCAATGGTTTGATCTGGCTCTACATGTGAGGCCTCCTCATCAATATCCTCTGGCTCGACGGGGTGCTCTTTTGCCTTCTTATCAACTATCATTGTAGGCTCTCTCTGGAATGGTGATGCTGGCTGCTCTTGTGTATCAACTTGTGGGGATGTATCATGTGAAGGAGAAGGCTCGCAAGCAATCCAAAAATACAGCATATCCCCCTCAAGACTGACATGGACGTCTTCCTCAATTGTTCCTACAGCCAAAACATGGTTCATAACAAAATCTGTAAATCATAGCTCAAATGCATCACCTGTTGTAATGCTCTCTGAACCGGTGAACCTCACTGACTCCAAGATGCCCTCCAATAAGTTCTGAAATGTGTCCTCCTCTGATAGTGCATATGACTCAATTTCTGCTTCCTCTGCTGCCTCTTCATCCATCCACTCTTCATATGCAATAGCTGTATCGTAGGGTGGGGGATCGACGACGTCACATTTTGGCTCTGGTAATATGACTGGTGATGCTTCTTGCCCATAAGATGAATAAGCCGAACTGATATCCTTGGAAATCCTGGCAACCTTAAGCATGATCGCACTCATTTCAAGGTCCCTTTTCACCCATTCCAATTGAAGGTTGCTCTTTTCAATCCTGGCTTGCATTTCAACCTGGTGTGCAAGAATCCCATCGAGAAAGTATTCTCCCGTCTGAGCACTCTGATCAAAATTTGTGGTCCATATAATATCACCCATAACACCTGATCAACAAAGATAAATACCTGAAGAAAAATATTAGTGGCACACAAGAATATAAATGATAATAATGGTGGCGAGGGCGAAAATATTTGTGGAGCTTTTTATTTTTCAAATGTGTTTTTTCATAGTCTAATCAACCTAATTGTGACAAAATGGCACCCAACAGAAAAAAACCTCCCCGGCAACGGTGCCAAAAACTTGATCGTTTTTGGATATACACCCAGTAAACAATGTAGTTTTACCGCAAGCATACAGTCTAGTGGCGAGCGGGTATCGTATCCACAGGGAGGTGGTGTTGGCTCCAATCAACCTTAGGTTGGTTCGACAACAAAGGTTTAATGGTGGAGATGGTTATGGTTTGATGTAATGGAAATGGTGATGGATGTCGATGTCGATGATAAAGAAGTCAGTTATGTATTCAATCAATAAAAACGTCTAGGGCTCAGGAATCCCCACTATGGATTTTCAAGTAATCAATGTGAGTTATGAATTACCATGCAATTAAACTTGGTTTTAAGGTGAACTTGTCGCAACTCTATGGAGAACCTACACACGCTGTCGTGCTTTGTAAGTCTATAGCAATCTAAATTAGAGCATCACTGTCGTGCAAGCCTAACCCAAACAACTAGCATTAAGATCAACAATTATGTCCAATCCCAACTCAAGCTCGATGTCACGCAATTTGAGTTTAGATCTAGATCGTGATAGTTCGTACTCGTTCACCGTCGTGCAACAAATATGAGTTCAGGAGAACAATAAAAATGCTAGCTTTGGTCGCTGTCGCGCACCAAATCTAGGGAATTTCGATTGTAAACCTAAATCGAATATCTAGGGCTTTTCTTAGATCAAGATCCTCTGTCGAGCTCTCAAGATCTAAGAGAAATCACTATCTATCCATAGTACAACAATCAAGATCTAACCTTTCTAACAAGCCTAATGTCATAGCAATTCATAGATCTCACAAGTCGATCATTAGATCCATAGGGTTCATCCCTTTTCCTAGAACAAAGATCAACCAAGCATAGCAATAATGATATATAAATCAATAAGAAACATTGCTTGCATTTAAAAAGATATCAAATCAAAGATTCAAATAACAATAACAAAGATACTTAGCTTTTATGAAGAAATCCAGTCCAAATACAAGCTTTTAGATCCAAAAGGGGGGGGGGGCCTAGGGCATGGCCTACCATCTAAAAAAAGTCTCCAAGAAAAATAATAGGAACTTCCCCTCTAATGACGGATATAATTCCTATATATAGTCCCCTCAAAACCCTAGCAAATAACCCAAGAAACCCTCTGAAATTCGTGCCCAAAGTCAGCTCTGGCCACAACTTAAGTTCTGGGCCCGTGCCTGCTCGGCCGAGTAGAACACAGCTTGGGCCGAGTAGCGATTTCAGCACTGCAGCGTCAACTTACAGAAATTCCTCAGATTTCATCCGACCTCCAATTGGCACGTTCTTGGTGACGTTGGAACCATCATGAAGTCTGCTATTCATAAAAAATATGATAAAAATACTTTGCCAACTGGAATGATAGAAGATATCAAAAGAGTGAGAGGTTGTCTGAAAATCTAGGCGCTCATGCCACTCGAGCGAGTAGGATTTCTCACTCGGGCAAGTGGACTTCCTACTCAACCGAGTAGGATCCACTGTAGACCTCCAAAAATTCAGAGAGTCGGCTTCGATTTCTTCAGAATTTCTAAGTCCACTCAGGCGAGTGGAGTTCTTACTCGGCCGAGTGGAAATTACCACTCGGCCGAGTACACTTTGGCACTCAGGCTTGGCAGATGTCGGCGTATCCATGTTACTCAGGCAAGTATGCTTCTTCACTCGGGCGAGTGGTTCGCGTCACTCGGCCGAGTGCCCTGTTTCTAAACTTTGTTCTTCTCTTCCTTGCCTCCTCGTCGATTCTTTCGATTTCCTTCTTCTTCCACTCATCCTCCAGCGCCTTTTGCTCCTTGATAAGGCCATGGGCAAATCTCTGGCACGTGTGCAGGTCCTCTAGGCTCATTTTTTCTCCCGATTGCTCCAATTCGCTTCAAATTCCCTGAAATCAACATAAACGCTCCGAAAGTGAAATAGTTCCAAATATTAATCGAAAAGCTCAGGTATAGGAAAAAATTCAATGAGGCCCTATCATTTCAAAGTGTCTAGAATCAGGTATTAAATTGGGATTTGGAGGGTGAAACATGATATGAATGTATGAAAATAAATGTGTAAATTACATGCATATCAGTAGCCCCGCTGCCGAGCCTCTGCCACCGTAACTACTTTCGTCGCCGACCTTTGCCGCACTATGGCTCCACATGCAATGAGTTCTACAATATAGAAACAAAGCTAACAGTAATTTTTCATCTTAAAATTTGAATTTGTTATTATAAGATGCATATTATATTAATAGATGTAATATGTAGCACTACGTTATATAAGTACTTATGGTTATTTATATGAAATTAAAATAGTGGATAATAACCATACAATAACATACAGTGATATATGTATGTTAATGTAAAGTTTATAGTTTATATATGTTTATATATATATGTATAAATATGTTAGTTTAAATATATAACATTATATATGTTTGTTAGAGTATAATATTATTTAATTAGTTTAAACATTTTTCCCTAATATGCAATCTAATGACGCAGTTGCATCCACGTCTTTTCGTACGAACATAACGACCCCAAAATCGCTCCTAACAGGCAAGTGTGCACTTTCTCCATGTTCTTTTTAAATACCATTCATTTAAATGTGACACCAAACTTCATCTGTTTACTTTTGTGTATGTAAGATAAAAACACGTGTGTGCGCGTGTGGACACTTTAATAAGTTATTTGAATATGCCTTGTGAATTGCAACATTTATGGACATGTATGGATATATTAAAATGCTTGAAAAATCATAGAACTTGCGGGCCGGTTTGACTACTCATAGAACATGCGGGCTGGTTTGGCTAATCATAGATATTGCATGTGTAACTGCCGCTTTCCGACCGTTCGTTTTCCGCGCGTAATTTCCTCTTTTGTACGCGTATTTTTCTTTGCCCTCTCTTCTATCCGGAATACGTGATGGTATAGGTCGTTGTGACCGTATGGGAGAGTAGTTATTTGTGGGATTTTTTTGTGAACGTCATTTCACGAGTCGTTCTCCCACAAATCAGCTTTGAATGAAGGGGTGTTTTAGCCTCTAGACTTCAATGCTTAGTTTTTTAATTTTTTTTGTCTTGGTAGGCTTAACCCATGACCGGACCCCGTATCCTCGATCTTCTCGTCGTCACGGTTGTTCCAATATTTTTCCATAATTTTCGGACACCGTTTGCTTGGTCCATCACACTAATTACCTTCGAAACCCGTTTAGCCTAATCCAATTTCGAAATTCAAATCTTAACCTAATCTAATATGATTGCCTATGTATCACATTTGATTCTGTGGCTATTCTCACCTATTTAAACCCTCCCTCCCTCTCTCACCCTCTCTCTTATTCATCCTAGCTATACCCCTTTTGCACCATATATAGCAAACTTCTTCATGTTAAAAACAAACCCAACAAAACCCTAGGAGCAACGCATGGCAGCCGCCACCCCCCTATGATCCGCGCCTTCTCCTTCCCCTCGCCGCTGGCGAGAGCTCCGGCCACCTCAGGCTGCCACCTCCTCTCTCTCCTCTCCTTCCTCTCTCTTCTCCCTCTCTCGAAAACCCCTCAAACCCCCATGGCCGCACACTTGTGACAGCCTATCCATAACCCAGCGGCCACCCCATTTTTCGGCCACCACGGTCGCCGTCGGCCACCCTCCGACCTCCTCTCCTCCTCGGAAACCACCTTCCCTCTCTCCCCTACTCTCTCTCCCTCAAAACACCTCTCAAAACTCCCCATACACTGCTCTTTGGCTGCAAGATCTGAAACTACCGTTTGCCGCCTTAAAACGTGCGCCCGCTACTTTTCGACTGCTGCCGACAACCCTCCCTGCCACCATCGACCTCCCCTTCGTCCCCTCTACCTACTGCACCCCCTTTGCTACCTCCTCACGCCGTGGTAACCCCGCTATGAAACCCAAACACCCGGTATTTTTCAGATCTGTCCTTTTCACCTTCGAACCTGGCAGCCACCCACTTCCGATCGCTGCCAACGACCCCCCTCACCACCGTTGACTCCCCACGACCCCCTCTACCCACTGTCATCGCCCTTTGTTTCTCCCTTGGCCGTATCATCTCGCTACGGATCCAAACACCCGAGTTTTCCAAATCTGCCCTCTTCTCCGCAAAACAGCCCGACACCTCACCGCCGGAAGTTGCTTCAGCCACCCCTCAGGCCGCGTGACCCACTTCGACCTCCACCAATCCCCCGCAGCCCTTATACATCGAGGAGTCCATGTACGTCGCTGATCTCGCGCATTTTGTCCGACGTCGTAGCCGCCGCCGTGACGTTTCGTTGCTCTACTCGCAACCGAAGCGACCTGACGTCGTACCCGTTGCCACGTCATCTCGCTATGCTACCTGCAGTCGTGACAATTCCGAGACGACTCTTACTGTGCTACCTACAGTCGAGGACACGAGAATCTACCGCCGTTCAGACCCGACGTCCGATCTACGTTCAAATGCCGCAAAGGTTAGTCCCCTAACTCGTAGTAAGAACCCAAATCGTAGCAAACCAAAACTTAATTTAAAAATCACCAACATAAACAAAAGTTTACTTTATGCTCTTTAAAACGATGTTCAACTCTAGAAATCGACGAATGGACTTGATTATCTGTGCACATAGGATAGTCGTCGATTAGGCGGAACAATCAATCAAAATCGTGACATGGAACCGTTAGGGTAGCCACGTTTAACCTAGAAATGAACCTTAATAGGATTACTGATGAGCGTGACCTGACACCATCACTTAACTCGTTTCAGACGACCCCTTACCAACGCTCTGCCTCGACGAGACGTTCCCGACGGACGTACCGCTCACCACCGTAGGCAAGTGTGTTCACTTGCGCAGTTTCGGCCATGTTTAGGCCATTATCTTTCTTAAACTATAAAAGTATAAAGAAGAGAACCAGACGTGAAATGATAGTGTCTGGGACCCCCACAAGATAGCCTAGACTTGATGATCACTCCTTATTTTACACCTTTTTTCCGCATGTTTGCATGCCATTTAGATCGCCCAAATCATGTTTTTCACGATATATCGACGATATTGCGATGCTTTTCACGATTTGTTGTTTTTGTCGCATTTCAGGTGATTTGGCGCGATTTGGAGTGATCTCGAGATGCGCTTACTCTAGACGGCCACCGACGACCTCCCCGAGGGGTATTTTGCTGTTGGAGAGGAGCGGAAGAAGAATGGACGTCGCAGGAGCGACGAGGAGGCCAAAATAAGCAGAATGGGCATTTTTTTTGTCCCACTCGGCCGAGTGGAGGAGCCACTCGGCCGACCAGCGAGACACTGCTCGGCCGACCCGTTCAGACACGATTTCCATGTGTACTCGGCCGAGCGACGGAGACCACATCGGCCGAGTGACGATACCACGTCCGCCCGAGTGGCGCCCAGACGAAGCCCCTCCAAAATATCGAAGTTACTGTTTTTCGGCCATCTGAGCTTCAGAAAACCCACTCGGCCGAGTGGTAAACCACGTCCGCCCGAGTGCAGTGAAGCCATCGGCCGAGTGACGATAGCTCACTCGGCCGAGCCGCCCCCGAACTGAAGACCCCTGAAGCCCCCGACTTACTGGAAAATTGACAGGGTTTTCACTCGGCCGAGCGACTTTTGTCACTCGGCCGAGTGCGATGCGCTGCCTGTAGCGAAATTTGCGGAAAACAGGCTGTGCAGGGGCGTTTTGGTCAGGATTTTTGGACGATTTTGAGGGCTATTTAAGCCCTGTTTTTACCCTAGTTTAGGGAGCCATCTCTTAGATTTTTGCAGCTTTTTGAGACTACTTTTTAGCTTTATTATTTGCGATTGGAGAAGAGGGAAAACTTGGATTTTTGTTGGATTAATTGAAGAACTACATTGGTTTGCATCTCTCTTCCCCAAAACTCTATTTTTATTGTTTATATCATTGTTGTGATGAATTCCATTGCCTATTTCATTGATTATTTTTGTGCTATTGCTATGATTTGTGAGTAGTCTCCACGTCTTGGGGCGTGGGGATGAACCCTACAAGCCCAATTTCGTATTTGTGATAAATTGGTAGAAATTGTGCTAGAATCAATAATTAGAGATTAGATTGGGATCGAATTACTACGGATAGCTAGGTATTCATATCAATTGGGATTTGCAAGAGATTGGATCCCAATTTGATAGGAAGCCCTAGAAATCCGAATTGGGTTGGAGTCGGATTTTCGAAGTATCGGTTTGCAAGAGATTGGACCGATACTAGGATCTCCGGTTGCAATTCCGTGCCGATACCCGTTTGCAAGAGATTGGACGGGTAGGAACTATCCTAATTTAGATTGTGAACCGAGTTTGCAAGAGATTGGGCTCGGTGCACGATTGAACGATGATGTTGATCCTAATGCTAGTTTTCCTAGGCTAGGGTTTGCAAGAGATTGGACCCGACCCTAGGATAGCTATAGACCGGCAACAGCGCGAGAGCGTGAGCTTGGTTCTACATTCAGTTGCAACTAGTTCATCTAAATTCTCATTCTAGCAATTTTGATACCGACGAACCACATTTATGAAATACGGTGAGTAGCGGGAATTCCCCATTCCCTAGACGTTCTTTATTTGATTTGATATTTCGCACATTTGTTTGACGATTGTGACAGGATCGCCCAAGGCAAGTTTCATTCTTAAATAGCCAGGTTGATTAGGAGCAAGCACGGTCATTCGTCCTCCCTGTGTTCGATACCCGCTCGCCGCTATACCGTGCGCTTGCGGTAAAACTACAACCGTTCTTTGGGTGTATACTCAGGACCGATCAAGTTTTTGGCGCCGTTGCCGGGGAAGGCATTTTGACGGTGCTCGGCGTCGACCACCTGGTTATTTCTTCTTACTTTCTTCCTTTACTACCCTCTCTATCTTATTCTAACTTCATTCGCAGCACTATTTGCATGTTCTCCCCGTATTTTGCGTAAGATCTAAACAGGGAGAATGGAGGATGCAACGCCAACATTAGAACTCAGTCGAGAAGACTATGACTCCTTCACAGACCTCCTTAAGGAGCTTGTCGACGAGGTCCACACTACCGAAGCATTTGCTATTGATGTCAAGGACCCCGACGAACAACTATTTGCTAGTTTTGTGATGGACCAAATCTCCCCGGAGGGGATTATCGGAGGCAATGTCAAAGTTGACGTGGTCGACGACAAATTGTATTTTGAAGCCAATAGAGCAAGCGTCGAAGAACACTATGCTCCCGAAGAACCCTTCGAGCAAACCGACATTCAGGGAGTTACACTCTATGACGCTCACTCTTGTTTTTATGAATCGTCTGATGAGTTTCTTGATTCCAGGTACGAACTGGAGTAGAGTGAAGGTTTTGGCGATGCTAGCACTGAATCGGAGGGCGCCTATTTCGATGCCTCATCCTCACTAAGTAGCGAGTCTGACTCGTCACAAGAGAGCATGCCCCCTGAACATGAGGGAAACACGGATAACAAGGAAGAAGTCGAACTCATGCGAGCCGATGAAGTGGAAGGAGCAGTGCCACCTGAGGTAGAGCTTAAACGATTACCACCGAATCTAAGGTATGCCTTTTTGGGTAATAAATTAACTTTCCCGGTGATTGTCAGTTCCCACCTCACACAAGATCAACTTGAAAAACTCCTAGACGTTCTTAGGAGCCACAAAGATGTCTTGGGATACACTATCTCCGATCTAAAAGGGATAAGCCCTAGGCTTTGCACGCATCGGATCCATCTGGAGGATACCGAAGCCACCTCCATAGAGCCTCAAAGGCGGTTAAACCCGAACATGAAGGAGGTGGTTAAAAAGGAAATCCTAAAATTGTTAGAAGCCGGCATAATTTATCCTATCTCTGACAGTAGATGGGTTAGCCCCGTTCACATCGTCCCCAAGAAAGGGGGGATGACTGTCATAAAAAATGAAAAAGGTGAGCCAATATCTACGCGCACTGTCACGGGATGGCGAATGTGCATTGACTATAGGAAACTCAATAAAGCCACCCGAAAGGACCATTACCCATTGCCAGTCATTGATCAAATGCTTGAACGCCTCGCGAACCATAAATATTTTTGCTATCTAGACGGGTATTCGGGTTTCTTCCAAATCCCTTTGCACGAAGATGACCAAGAAAAGACAACTTTCACTTGTCCCTATGGCACCTATGCTTACCGTAGGATGCCGTTTGGCCTTTGTAATGCTCCCGCCACTTTTCAAAGATGTATGACATCCATATTTTCCGATTACATTGAAAATATTATGGAAGTTTTTATGGATGATTTCTCGGTTTACGGAAGTGAGTTTGACTCTTGCTTGGAAAATCTCACTAAAGTCCTAAAAAGATGCCAACAAAACAATCTCACTCTCAATTGGGAGAAGTGTCACTTCATGGTCACGGAAGGTATAGTTCTCGGACACCTTGTTTCCTCGAGGGGAATCGAGGTAGATAAAGCAAAGATTGAGGTAATCGAAAAACTTCCTCCTCCTATTAATGTCAAGGGCATTAGGGGCTTCCTTGGTCACGCGGGGTTTTACCGCCGCTTCATCAAGGATTTCGCCTCGATTGCCCGACCACTTACTTCCTTGCTCGCTAAAGATGTTCCTTTTGACTTTTCAGGAGAATGCTTGCACGCTTTCAACACCTTGAAGGAAGCGCTAGTCTCCGCGCCCATCATACAAGCGCCGGATTGGAGCCTCCCTTTTGAGCTAATGTGCGATGCTAGCGACCAAGCCATTGGAGCGGTATTGGGACAAAGAAAAGATAAGAAGCTTCATGCAATATACTATGCGATCAAGACATTGGATGACGCGCAGAAAAACTACACAACCACCGAGAAAGAGCTTCTAGCGGTCGTCTATTCAATAGAGAAGTTTTGCTCTTACCTCCTTGGCTCCAAGGTGATTGTCCACACCGACCATGCGGCATTGAAGTATCTTTTAAACAAGAAGGAGGCCAAACCTCGGTTGATTAGATGGATACTCTTGTTGCAAGAATTCGACCTAGAGATAAGAGATAAGAAAGGTACGGACAACGTCGTGGCGGATCACTTATCTAGGCTCATTCGCGACAAGGAGGATGAGAGCTTACCTATTGACGACACATTTGCTGATGAGAGGCTATATGCGGTAAGGACCGGGGAAGTACCTTGGTACGCGGACTTCGTCAACTACTTGGCTTGTGGAATCAAACCGCATGGGATGACCACGCAACAAAGGAGGAGATTTATGCATGAGGTCCGTAGCTATTTTTGGGAAGATCCTTACCTTTTCAAGATATGCAAAGATAGTGTCATTCGTAGGTGTGTTTCTAAAGAGGAGGCAACGTCTATCATTTTGCATTGCCACGGTCTACCATGCGGGGGACATCATGCCGCCTCTAAAACCACTGCTAAGATCTTGCAGAGCGGGTTCTTCTGGCCGACAATGTTTAAAGACACCCACAACTTTGTAAAGGGGTGCGATAGATGCCAACGGACCGGGAATATCTCCAAGCGCAATGAAATGCCAATGAGGCCCATCCAAGAAATTGAGCTTTTTGATTGTTAGGGAGTAGACTTCATGGGACCATTTCCATCGAGCAATGGCAACAAATACATCCTACTGGCCGTCGACTACGTCTCCAAATGGGTGGAGGCAATTGCCACCCCTACTAATGATGCAAGGGTCGTCTCCAAGTTCTTTAAGCAAAATATCTTCCCGCGCTTTGGAGTACCGCGTACCTTGATAAGCGACGGGGGAAGCCACTTCATAGAGAACAAGTTTGAAGCCATGCTAAAGAAGTACGGGGTAAATCATAGAGTTGGCATGGCTTATCACCCCCAGACAAGCGGCCAAGTGGAAGTCTCGAATAGAGAGATCAAGCAAATTCTCGAGAAAACTGTGGATCGGTCTAGAAAGGATTGGTCAATGAAGCTAAACGATGCTCTATGGGCATATCGCACGGCCTTTCGCACCCCCATCGGCACCACACCGTTCCGTCTAGTTTATGGGAAGGCTTGCCACTTGCCGGTAGAATTGGAGCACCGCGCATATTGGGCCATCAAGACCTTTAACTACGACTACAAGAGTGCGGCGGTGAGGCGACTCTTGGACATCAACGAGCTTGATGAAATAAGGAGAGACGCCTATGAGAGCTCGAGAATTTACAAGGAAAGGACCAAGATTTTCCACGATGCCCGCATAACCGTCACAGACTTCAAGGTGGGAGATAAGGTCTTGCTCTACAATTCCCGGCTCCGACTATTTCCCGGCAAGTTGAGGTCACGTTGGTCGGGACCTTTCACCATCAAGTACATACAACCGGGAGGAGCTTTCGAGTTGGAAAGCAAGGATGGTGCACATTCAAAGTGAATGGTCAAAGGCTCAAGCACTATTCCGAGGGGATCCCGACGGGCGAAACCAATAGAGTATATTTGCTTAAAGAGCGATCGGATGATCTCTCGGACCTCCTTGATGAGGTGATAGAGGAGGCGATTCCTCACTCAATTGGCGCTCTTTTTGATGAAGAATTTGAAGAAGGCCCGGATTTAGGCCAAGATGAAGAGAATAAAGATGATTCCCCCGACTTCTCCGCTGATGAAGATGAAGGCGACGCTGATGTCGCAAGGATTCGAGAGCTCTGCAAGCTCTCGAAATTAAAGTCTCCAAGGAAAGCTCCGCCGGTACGGAAATCGGCATCGCCGGTTAAGCCGTTGACCGGGGCAAATGCTAGCTTGGGGGAGCCTCCCCCCAACACCATTCGAGACAAGAGACCTCCGAGGGAGAACGCTACGCCGCCACGTCCAAATCCAAGCGCGCTCCCCGGGAAGTTTGACGGGTGCATCTCATATGCACCAAACATCCCGCATTGATTGAAAATTATAGGGGGTCGAGCTCACGACCTTAAACGAGCGCTTGTCGGGAGGCAACCCGACGGTTTTTGCTTTATTTTTACTTTATCTTTATTTTCGTTTTAGAGATTTTTAGTATTTTGAGTCATTCGACCAAAAATTTCGTGATAACGGGTCCTTTTTTGACAGGAGAGGAGATAGGTAGATCCATCATGAGGAGGATGAACGAGACCACGAGGAGCGCCCCAAGAAGGCGCTCGACGCTCAGGAGGAGGATGAAATCGACTGGAGGAAGAAAGACGGAGTTTAGAGCCAAAACGAAGACAAACAGCAGAAATTAAGGTTCACTCGGCCGAGTATACTAGTCACTCGGCCGAGTACACAAGTTCGTCCGGCCGAGCCGCTCACGAACGAGGGAAGTCTGCTGAACCCAACTCTCTGTTTATTTTCTTGATTTCGATATAACTGCTACTCGGCCGAGTATATATATTCACTCGGCCGAGTAAAACGGATACCCTCCTAGGGCGAGTCATGCCGAGTAGCTTGAGTCACTCGGCCGAATGGACTTACTCCACTCGGCCGAGGCTGGCAAAGCCACTCGGCCGAAGCGATATCGGGGAGAAAATTTTTATTTGCCTCGCTCGGCCGAGTGAGCCCGTCACTCGGCCGAGTCGTAACATTTTTATATATAAGCGGCGAGGGGGGCGCGGAATTCGAAAACGCAAATACCCAATTCTCGCCCGCGCCCCTTCAGCTCCCACGCCCGATTCCCCCCCGCTCGACCCTCACTCGCCCGACCGCCGCTGCCCCGCCGCCGCTCGGCCCGCCACCGCCGGCCGAGCCCGCCGACGCCTCGCCCGAGTCGCCGCCGGCGGCGCACCGCCCGGTCACCTCCGGTTCGCTTGTTTTCACCGTTTTCTCCTCTTTTCGTGTATTTTTTGAGGATCCATGTGCTAAACGCCCCCCTAACCCAAATCAATTTCTATATCTATCCATTATACCCCTATTGCTCCATACATTTTGATTATTACTCGCTGATATCGCTTTTTCACGCGCAGGTTGCTTATTGGAGCTTAGGGGAGGCCAGGGGAGCTTCTACGGGCTGCTCAGGACTGCGTGGAGGCGCGGACTTCGCACGCTTCCACTGCTTAGCACTCGCGACGTGTTTGGGTATACTCTTTCCATTCTTTTTGCACACGCCGCACTTTTCACTTTTCGGCGCGCGCTCGGGGCCGATATGCCGCCCCGGACACGGCCGCGGACGAGGAGACCTTCCGCTAAGCGGAAGAGGTCGGATGACGCCGGCCCCGCCCACGAGGCGGAAGAGTCTCCTCCTCCTTCCCCCACACACGCCGTCCACCCCGCACAGCCTGCAGCGCACCCACAGCCCGCACAGCCCGCACAGCCACTCCCCGCCGCTGCACAGCCACCACCACCAGCTCCACTGGTCGGGCCGCTCGGGATTACGTTCCGAGACGACGCACACCGTGCCGTCTTCGAGCGTATCTCCCAGCGCTCGATCGTACCCTCCAGGTTTGCACACCTCGCTGACCTAGGACGCCTGGGGGTACTTGAGGGGATGCTCACGTTGTACGACAACGTGGGCTGGCGAGATTTTCTGCAGGTGTCGGCGGATACTTTTACCCGCCTGACACTTGAGGTTTTGAGTTCGATCGCCCGGACCGATGAGGGATGCTCATTCCGGTTCATGGATCGAGAGTGCCAGGCCACTCTCAATATGATGAGAGCGTTTTTCTCTTGGCCCGCCGTCCCCGGAGCCGATCGCGGTTACGGCCCCACACATATCCCTCCACCCTCTTTCGACGCCGGTGCCTTCTGGGCACGTATCACGGGTCTCCACGCTGCCTTTGACCCTAGTAGGGCCAAGGCCTCGGCCATCGTACATCCCTGCCTTCGCATTGCTCAGCACCTTATGGCGACGACATTTTTGGCCAGATATGAGCCGGGCACGATGTCTACGCCAGAGCTTTACATACTCTACGCGATGACCCGTCCCAGAGCTCTATCTAGGGATGGAGATGAGCTTGTCCCCGCCGTCGTGATCGATATCGCGGCATGGTACTTAGACCGCATCATTGTATCGGTGGGCGCTCGCTCACCGATATGCTGCGGCGGCCTGATTACCCTGCTGGCTCTTATGACCGGCGAGGACTTCCCCGACGACTTGCGACGCGTCCCGGGCCCCACCTCTTTGTCGATAGATCTTATGGCCTGGATGAAGATGCTTCGTCCGCATGGTGAGCGTCACTGGGTCTGGTTGCACGGCCCTTTCGGTGCCGACTACATGATTCTCCCGAGCCCAGCTCGGACCCAGATTGCACCGGCCCACGTTGACTGGCTCCCAGCGATGGATGTCCTCATCCCCGCTGCGTACGTGCTCGAGGCCGAGGAGGCCGAGCAGGCCCACGCTGCCCAGGCTGCTCCCGCAGACCCTGCTGCACACCCTGCCGAGCCTGCTGCCGACCCCGTCGACCCTGTGGCCCCTCAGCCTGTTCCTGACGTTTCCGCTGCTCTTGACACTTCTGTCCCCACCTCTGCCAGTGTCGAGAGTACTCTTGCTGAGCCCACTTCCACCACTGTCACCACTTCCGAGGCTGTCCCCACCACTCCCGCTGCCACCTCCGGCCCTCTGTCCGTGGAGCCTCTTTGCTCCGCACTCCCCGAGCGCCCGCAGACCTTTATTGAGAGTGGAGAGCCCTCGTTCGCCGCGGTCGTGGAGACCATGGCTAGCATGATCTCCGCTGGGATTGCGCCTTTTGGTCCACACACTTCCACCCCAGCGGTAGAGTCCTCTGTCTCCACAGCTGCCGTATTCTCTGAGAGCGTCGTGGCGTCTGTCCACACTTCTGTGCCACTGACCTCTCTAGCCGCCTCGCAGCCACTTTTGTACTCTTCTTTCGCTGCCGCTGCCTCCACTTCTCACCGCCCGCCCCGGCCTCACACTGAGGCCCGGCCCACATTTCCAGGCGCGGCACCTTTCGTCCCCTTCCCTGCTGAGCCCGTTACATACTCCACTCGCGTACGCCAGCCTCGCCCTGCGTAGCCCCGACAGGTGCGTCCCTCTGCACCACCCCCGCCCGACACTGTACTGCAGAGCATACGTGCTCTTGAGTTGGCGGTGAGTGGTCTTAGAGGTGACCTTAGGACCCTGTCCTCCACCGTCTCTACGATGGCTGGACGCTTTGACCTGATCCCTCAGATCCACTACTGCCTGACACAGATCTTAGAGCGTCTTCCGCGCGTACCGCCACCCACCCAGCAGGTTCCCACTCACACTTCCACACACACTAGACCTGCTTCCACTTCCACGCCCACCCCAGCTCAGCAGCCTGTCCAGCCAGCACCACCCTCACGACCTCCGCCTCAGGACGGAGACGGCGCGGCACCGCCTTCTTAGGCACTCTTGATGCCTTGATCCATTCCTGCCGTTGTGTTGCCCGTCTCTGCTGGGTCCTGATGCACTTTTGTCCACCCCCCCTCCCCACACTTATTTTGGGATTATATTTTTGATCATATCTTTTTGTGCATATCATATCATATCTACTTGGGATTCTCATTTTGATCACATCTATATATATCTTTTTTGGGAGAGAGGGAGAGTTCTGGGTGCCGTATTTATTTTCGTATCACTCCTAGCTGTGCATGCATCATTTCCGCATCATATTTTCATTTCTTACTTTTCCTTTTATTATATTTTTTCTTCCCATCATGCATGCATCCTCACTTGCCCCTCACATTACTTATCTCTCTGTGTGCCACACTTTGCACATTGAGGACACTGTGCCGTTTAGCTTGGGGGAGTGAGTTCTCACGTTCTTTTTCAATTTGCCACCTTTATTTTCAGTTTCTCACCCCGTTTTTCACTTTTGCACTCATTTTTCTTTTATTTTTCTTTTATTTTGCCATGCATCACGTTTTTCTTATTTTCCTGTGTGCCGCATCGCATAGTTCTATTTTCCTTCTATCTTTACTTCTTTCTTTTTCATCTCATGCTAGAGATGAATTTTCTGTGATGATGTCTACGTGGAGTTAGCTTATTCTATATGCATGCTAAATTTGTCATGTCTTAGATTTCATTTCTTATATCATATGCTATGACTTGCTTTGCATTTAGGAGTAGTAACCCACACTTTTTCCTCATGAAAATGGATGAAATTTTATTATTAGCTGAGCCTGAATATTCATATGTATGCTATCACAGAAAACACACCAAGATTCACGCATTGAATGCCTATATCTGGAGTACTGATTTCTTTTCCTTTATCACTTCTATATGCATGAATTGTACACTTCACTTCAGGATGATTGAATGATGATTAGCTATGATATATCTGGATTAGTTAGCTTTTTTGTGATCGAAACTGAGTAGATTAGATTACCCTGCTAAAGTTGTCGTGCATGTCTTATAGAGTGAGCCGAGAGTTATATTTGTTTCTTTCTCCACAAATCTTGAACATCATTTCTCTACTTTTAAAAATCATTGGTGAATCTCCCCTTAGTGATTCTATTTTATGGCATTCCCCCGCTATTAATTCCTAGCTCCAAACCTCTTATTCTAAAATATATATATATATAAAAGAGAGAAGAACATTCTTGTATATCATTATCTCTCTTTGAGTTGGGATCATTGTATATATGATTAAAAAAAAGAAAAAAAAAGAGAAAAAGAAAAAGAAAAGAGGAAAAATCCTGAATAAAAGATCCCATCTCACTTTCTTTCTTTCTTCTTTCTCTTCTTTGCTTTTGGAGCTATAAAAAAAATGGGGATGTAAATATTTTTGTGCCACCACGCTTATAAATAAGCTTGGGGGAGGGGATCCATTGATGTGTGAGAGAGTGACTACTTAACATTGCACGACAACCTAGGCTAAGTAATATTCTATACTCGGTGAGATTGTTTCTAGCTTTACGAAATCCAGAAATCTAAGCCTAGCGTTCATTTCATGAAATCCGTACTTTTCTATTCTATCTATTCTATGATGTGATACTCTTATACTCCAGATAGAAAGCGTTCAATTGAAAAGTGTGTGATCTGAGATTTGTATACCGCTTTAGATGATTCAGGCGATGTTAATTTTAAAATTATTCCGTTTTTCGTGATTATACCGTTGTTCGTGGGTTTTCTATTTTCTACTTGCACTATTATACTATGATATCAAAATGAGGTTCTTTGACATGTATTTCTCGCTCGATGCATGCTATAAGAGTAAGTGAAACCCACGTCCTGAGAAAATGATCTAGCATCCTACCTCTTTCCTTCCTTCTTTCTTTCTTTCTTTATTTTCATTTGGTTTTCATTCTTCTTCGTTTTTTCATTTTTTTTTTCGTTTTTCGCCGTTTTCGTTTTCCGAATCCACCGGGTTCGCCTTTTACTTATCTTCCTCGAGGACGAGTAAGAGGCAAGCTTGGGGGATTTTGATCACTCCTTATTTTACACCTTTTTTCCGCATGTTTGCATGCCATTTAGATCGCCCAAATCATGTTTTTCACGATATATCGACGATATTGCGATGCTTTTCACGATTTGTTATTTTTGTCGCATTTCAGGTGATTTGGCACGATTTGGAGTGATCTCAAGATGCGCTTACTCTAGACGGCCACCGACGACCTCCCCGAGGGGTATTTTGCTGTTGGAGAGGAGCGAAAGAAGAATGGACGTCGCAGGAGCGACGAGGAGGCCAAAATAAGCAGAATGGGCATTTTTTGTGTCCCACTCGGCCGAGTGGAGGAGCCACTCGGCCGACCAGCGAGACACTGCTCGGCCGACCCGTTCAGACACGATTTCCATGTGTACTCGGCCGAGCGACGGAGACCACATCGGCCGAGTGACGATACCACGTCCGCCCGAGTGGCGCCCAGACGAAGCCCCTCCAAAATATCGAAGTTACTGTTTTTCGGCCATCTGAGCTTCAGAAAACCCACTCGGCCGAGTGGTAAACCACGTCCGCCCGAGTGCAGTGAAGCCATCGGCCGAGTGACGATAGCTCACTCGGCCGAGCCGCCCCCGAACTGAAGACCCCTGAAGCCCCCGACTTACTGGAAAATTGACAGGGTTTTCACTCGGCCGAGCGACTTTTGTCACTCGGCCGAGTGCGATGCGCTGCCTGTAGCGAAATTTGCGGAAAACAGGCTGTGCAGGGGCGTTTTGGTCAGGATTTTTGGACGATTTTGAGGGCTATTTAAGCCCTGTTTTTACCCTAGTTTAGGGAGCCATCTCTTAGATTTTTGCAGCTTTTTGAGACTACTTTTTAGCTTTATTATTTGCGATTGGAGAAGAGGGAAAACTTGGATTTTTGTTGGATTAATTGAAGAACTACATTGGTTTGCATCTCTCTTCCCCAAAAACTCTATTTTTATTGTTTATATCATTGTTGTGATGAATTCCATTGCCTATTTCATTGATTATTTTTGTGCTATTGCTATGATTTGTGAGTAGTCTCCACGTCTTGGGGCGTGGGGATGAACCCTACAAGCCCAATTTCGTATTTGTGATAAATTGGTAGAAATTGTGCTAGAATCAATAATTAGAGATTAGATTGGGATCGAATTACTACGGATAGCTAGGTATTCATATCAATTGGGATTTGCAAGAGATTGGATCCCAATTTGATAGGAAGCCCTAGAAATCCGAATTGGGTTGGAGTCGGATTTTCGAAGTATCGGTTTGCAAGAGATTGGGCCGATACTAGGATCTCCGGTTGCAATTCCGTGCCGATACCCGTTTGCAAGAGATTGGACGGGTAGGAACTATCCTAATTTAGATTGTGAACTGAGTTTGCAAGAGATTGGGCTTGGTGCACGATTGAACGATGATGTTGATCCTAATGCTAGTTTTCCTAGGCTAGGGTTTGCAAGAGATTGGACCCGACCCTAGGATAGCTATAGACCGGCAACAGCGCGAGAGCGTGAGCTTGGTTCTACATTCAGTTGCAACTAGTTCATCTAAATTCTCATTCTAGCAATTTTGATACCGACGAACCACATTTATGAAATACGGTGAGTAGCGGGAATTCCCCATTCCCTAGACGTTCTTTATTTGATTTGATATTTCGCACATTTGTCTGACGATTGTGACAGGATCGCCCAAGGCAAGTTTCATTCTTAAATAGCCAGGTTGATTAGGAGCAAGCACGGTCATTCGTCCTCCCTGTGTTCGATACCCGCTCGCCGCTATACCGTGCGCTTGCGGTAAAACTACAACCGTTCTTTGGGTGTATACTTAGGACCGATCACTTGACAACGAAGTCTAGGTATAAACTGTGAACATTCTAGGGACTATTCTGTCTGTGTGCGCGCGTGTGGACACCCTAGAACAACTATACTCTTGTCATGTCATGTAACATCTTGCACGTCATGTCTTACACAGCCTGCGGGTAAAAGATGCCCACCTAGCAGAGTGGGTGATCTTTGTTAAAGGACACCTACGGGAAGCTCGGCACTCACCTAGCAGAGTGAGTGTCCATGCAAACCGTGGGGATACATGCACTCACCTAGCAGAGTGAGTGGTCCTATACAGTGGTACAGATTCACCTACGGAAAGCTCGGCACTCACCTAGCAGAGTGAGTGACCCTGCAGACTGTGGGGATAGAGGCACTCACCTAGCAGAGTAAGTGGTCCTATGCAGTGGTACAGAACACCTACGGGAAGCTCGGCACTCACCTAGCAGAGTGAGTGTCCATGCAGACCGTGGGGATAGAGGCACTCACCTAGAAGAGTGTGTGGTCCTATACAGCGGTACAGATTCACCTACGCAAAGCTCGGCACTCACCTAGCAGAGTGAGTGTCCCTGCAGACCGTGGGGATAGAGGCACTCACCTAGCAGAGTTAGTGGTCCTATACAGTCTTGTCTTGTCTGGTCTTGTCTTGTAGCCAGTAGCACACACTACGGCTATTGTCTGTCACGTTTACTTTTCAGCGTTGTCTTTACTTTCTTGCACATATACATATTTGTCAAGCTATTGCATCATCATCATGTAAACAATCTTTAAAATGCCATTCTTAAAATGTTATACACCTTGCAGTGGAGTCTTCTCACGTTTACTTGCAGACTTCGCCTGACGTACACCCACTTTCTCTTGGTGTTTGTACGTCAGGTATCGAGACAGAGTTAGTATACCAGGAGCCAGTACCAGAGGACTTGGAGCAGGAGTACGTTGCTGATCAGGAGTACAACCTGAGTGAGGACCAGTCTTAGAGTTTCCTCAGTTGCTGACTTTGGAGTTTTAGTCGCTTTCTAGTTTAGGTGCGTAGCACTTTTTACTTTCTGTTTTAGGTTGGGTGCATAGCATCATTAGTTTTCTTCCTACAGTTGTAGCCATGCTGGGCATTATTTCCTTTTTAGACTCTTGTACTTCTGGATATCCTTGTGGAATAAAATGAATGCAACATTCTTTCAGTACTTTCTTTGTTCCGAATTTTATATATGCAAGAATCTGTAACTTCATGGTATCCTGATCACTCCATATTTTACACATTTTTTCTGCATGTTTGCATGCCGTTTTGATCGCTCATATCGCGTTTTTCACAATTATTTGACAATATTGCGATGCTTTTCAATATTTCTTGTTTTTGTCATATTTCAGGAAATTCAGAGCTATTCAGAGCGATTTTGAGATCAAGTGGTTTACAAGCGCTAAAGAGTGTCACCCGCGGCTCATTTGAGGGCCATTCAGCGATGGAAGATGAGTGGAAGAAGAAGGAACTTTGTAGGAGCGACGAGAAGGAGAAACGGAGAAGATTGGGCATTTACAGCATGCCACTCGGCCGAGTGGAGCAATCACTCGGCCGAACAAGAAGCCCCACTTGGCCGACCAGAACGGATACGTACACAGAGCTAATTTCAGCGTATACTCGGCCGAATGAAGAAATCCCACTCGGTCGAATGAGAAATCTCACTCGCCCAAGTGGTACAGAGAAATTGTCCAGAAAAAGGCCGAAGTTACTGTATTTTTCGAAGATCTTGTCGAAAGTCACTCAGTCGAACGATAAAGCCACTCGGTCGAACGATAAAGTATACTCGGCCGAGTCACCTCTGAAGGCAGACCCTGAGACCCCCCTGACTTACTGTTTTCTTACAGGGTCTGTCACTCGGCCGAGTTACAATCGAGTGAGCCGCTCCGCCAGCTGCGTTAGTTGCGATTTCTGGGCTGCGCAGGGGCAGTTTGGTCACGATTTTCTGGGCGATTTTGGGTGTTATTTAAACCCAGTTTTTGCCCTAGTTAGAGGATCTTTTTGCAGCCTTTTTCAGAGCTTTTCAGAACTTTTTAGATTAATTAGATTTAGGCTTTCTTTTTGGAGATTTAAAGGCTACTCTTATTGGATTCTCATTGGATATCATTGGATATCATTGGATCTTCATTGGTTTGTCTATTTCACATCAAAAACTCAATTTTTATTAGCTATTTCTCTATTTCAATGAATTCTCTTGATATTATTATTGATTTTTCTGAGAATTGCATGATGAATATTGATTAGTGCCATCGTCTTAGGGCGTAGGGATGAACCCTATGGACCCTATTTTTGAATTGTGATGCAATTGCGGAATTATTGTTAGAATTGATTAGGGTTAGATTGTGATTGATTAATTACGGATAGCTAGGGATTCATATCGATTGGGATTTGCAAGAGATTGGGTCCCAATTGATAGGAAGCCCTAGAAATTCGATTTAGATTGACGATTGGGTTTCTCTAGACTTGGTTTGCAAGAGATTGGGCCAAAGCTAGGACTTTCAATTGTGAATCTATACCAATATTCGTTTGCAAGAGATTGGGTGGATAGGAACTATCACAACCTAGGTCGTAGCTCGAGTTTGCACGAGAGTGGGCTCGAGATACAATTGAACGATGATGTCGTTCTTCACGCTATCGGCTTAGGCTCGGGTTTGCAAGAGATTGGGCCATATCCTAGGTTTGCTATAGACCGGCAATAGCGCGAGAGCGTGAGCTTGGTTCTATATTTATTTGCGACTAGTTCACCCACATTCAAGTTTAGCAATGATGAAACCTATGAATCACAATGATGAGAGACGGTCCGTAGCGGGGATTCCCTATCCCTAGACGTTTTATTAATTTGATATTTACTCTTGATTTTTGCACGATTGTGATTGTTTACCCCCAAACGATTCTCGATCCTCTTGATAGCTAGGTGAATGGAAGGAGACACTGTTATTTGTCCTCCCTGGGTTCGATACCCGCTCGCCGCTACACCGTGCGCTTGCGGTAAAACTACATCATCGTCTATCACAGGTGTGTGTACTCCCGTGGCTACGATCAAGTTTTTGGCGCCGTTGCCGGGGAGGCGACAGTGTTTTATTCTCCTTAGTTATTTATTTTTTGTTCTATTATTCCTATCTTTTCACTCCTCTATCGTGCTAACAATTCCTTTGAAACTCTGTTTCTCTTTGCATGAACACGAGATCGACAGCGAATCCAGAGGATATTATATTTGATCCGGAGATCGAACGTATCGAGAGGAGGATCAGAGCCGAGAGAAGGCACGCTACTGAGGATACTTGTATGAACCGCCCGGAGACACCGGAAGAACTAGCGACACGTATGGCGAGGATTATATCCATCAGAGATAGGCTACGGCCTAAGACCTCTCCCACCACTTCTTCCATCGCCATGCCGGAGTTGGCGGCGGATAAGAATTTTGAGCTCAAGACGGGATTAGTGGTCTTAATGCAACAAGACCCATTCCATGGGAACTCCCATGAGAATCCACATTATCACATCTAGCTATTCTTGTCCAAGTGTGCCACCTTTCAAATGCCGGGTGTTTCCGTTGATGCTATCTGCTTGAGACTCTTCCCCTTCACCCTCAGAGACAAAGCTTTATATTGGTTGAGGACGCAGGCGGAAGGGGTATTCACTACTTGGGATGAGTTGGCTAGTGCTTTTGTTGACAAATTCTACCCGCCATCTAAGACAGTGAAGATTAGAAGTGCACTCATGTCCTTCAAGCAAGGACCGCAAGAGACCCTATACGAGGCGTGGGAGCGCTTCAAGGATTTACAGCATCAATGCCCCCATCACAGCTAGTTCACAGTTTTTATAATGGACTCCAACCGGGCACGAAGCAGATCATAGATGCGACCGCCAACGGAGCCATTCTTTCCAAAATGGCGGATGAAGCTACGGCCCTATTAGAGGAGATGGCTACTAATAATCAACAATGGGGCGATGAGCGAGGACATTCTTCTAACTCTTTGAAGCCCACTAGCATATATGAAGCCAAGGCCGTAGCGGAGCTTTTGAACAAATTTGACTCTCTCCACAAGGTAGTGGAGAGATTGGAGAAGTATATCACCGAGCCACATGGAGCTCCCTCTACATCTACGCCGGTTAGTAATATGAGTGATTGGCAAGATCCATCTCAAGTCATGTTCGTAGGAGGAGAGCAAGGAGAGGGAGCCTTGGAGCAAGTGCAATATGTTGCGGGGAACTCCGGTTATTGGGCCAACCCGGTCGCAAGGAACCATGCGGGATTTTCGTATGCAAATAATGAAGGAGCCCTAAACCCACCACCACTGCAACAACCTCAAGCTAGGCCTCCACCTCCTCAACATCAATACCAACCAAGGGGGCCACCGCAACCAAATTACCTGCCTAGGAAACAAGCGGGACCGTATAGGCCGCCCGATTTTGATCAAGGTTGGAGAGCTCCTAACCTACCTCAAGCACACCAAAGTTCGGATCATGAAGCTAGGGTGGAGGAGTTCATGGTGGAGCAAAAGAAGATAAACACTCGGTTGATTGCGCAACAAGACTCTCTGAATACCGTAGTGGCTCAACTAGCGGAGCAACTCACGTTGCTTAACAAAAACACCCAACAATTACCGGCTCAACCGGAGCCCAATCCGCGGAATAATACTGGCCACATAAATGCGGTAGTGGCGGTCACAACTAGGGGCGGAAAGGATACTACTCCCGTCATGGCCCAAACTAAGGAGCCCGTGGAAGAAATCTTGGAAGAAATCTTGGATGACAGCAACCAGAATATTCAAGGACCTTCTCACGTCTCGCCTCCATAGCTTTGGGAAGCGGGGCGTGACAGGTTTTGTTGGTGGCCCATGCAGGTCCCACTTTCTGTAACTATGAATTATCGGATCAACGATAATAATATTAGATTGTCCAACAACTAAAATTCGACATCCGAGTCCTAAGCTATGAGTCTAATTGTTTCGTTTTCTGTGTCATTAGATGGCAGGAAGGCGATTCACCCGTGGTGGTGGTAGTGGTGCGCCCCCTCATGACGAGGAGCCTGAGCGGGAGCCCACCAATGGAGAGATGATGCGGATGATGCTTCAGATGATGCAGGTTCAGCAGGGCATGCTCCTGCAAGTCCAGAATGCTCCACTTGCTCGAGCTGCTCGGGCACTTCCAGATGCCCCTCGCTCCGAGCCGGGAGCGAAGCAATTTCGGGAGCTGGGTCCTGCTTATTTTGATGGGACTGAGGGTCCTCTAGCTGTCGATGAGTGGATTCGAAACATTGAGGATAATTTGAAGATGACGAAGATCGGCCCGGCTGGATGGGTTGATTTGGCGAAGAGGCAGCTCAAGGATAATGCTCAGAGCTGGTGGGATGCGGAAGAGAAGATGCTGATGGAGCCGATAGCTTGGGCTACCTTTAAGTCCAAGTTCGATGAGGAGTTCTTTCCGAAGGCTGCTAGGAAGGAGATGCTGCAGCGCTTTATTGAGCTGAAGCAAGGGAGCTCGTCGGTGGACCAGTACCACCAAGAGTTCACTAGGCTGAGTCGGTTCGCACCGAAGATGGTGCAGGATGCTGATGAGAGGGCTCAAAGGTTCCTGCAAGGACTTGCTTTGGAGCTTCAGAGTTTTGTGTCTTCCTCTGATTTGGACTCTTATCAGAAGGTTCTGGTTGCTGCGAGGAGGCAGGAGCTGAACCTGAGCCAGAGGAGAGGACATGTTGCTGGAGCTGGGAAGAGGCCTATGGAGCAGGCCAGAGCAGTGGTTAGGCCAGGATTCAGGCCCAACCAGCCAGTTCAGTTCAAGAGGCCAGGTGGGCCTGTTCTGAAGACTTGCAATCATTGTGGCAAGCCGGGTCATGTGAAGGACCAGTGCCGGAGGCTTTTGGGTCAGTGTTTGGGCTGTGGTGATGCTTCACATTCTCTGAAGGATTGTCCGAGTATCAAGCATCCTTGGAGGGCACCTGTTGCGGCTCAGCCGTTGCAGCAGAGAGCGTCTGTTCCTGCTGGTCGTGGAGCAGCTCTCGTGACGCAGAGGCAGCTGTTACTTTCCTAGCTAGTTTTGATTGTTAGAATATGTTTGGTTGTTTGCACATGATTGTTTGCTAGACTAGGGCTTGACTGTTAAATTGCTTGTTAGGTGTGGTTTTGGTTTGCACATTTCCTGCACGAGTCCTCTTTGACTCAGGTGCATCGATGTGCATTATTTCTCGGAGCTTCGTGGAGAAGCATTCCTTGTCGACGTCCCCTCTTTCCAAGAGTTGGAATATCGTTACAGTGAATGGCGTGGTTTCAGTGCATCTTGGTTGCGATTCTTACCTGTTGGTGGTCTGTGGACATGAGCTTTACACTGATTTCATTGTCCACGACATCATCAACTATGATGCGGTCCTTGGGATGGATTGGCTTGTGAGCTTCTATGCTACGATCGAATGTCGGAGGAAGAAGGTGGTGTTCGAGATTCTCGGACATCCAGTATTTGAGTTCAGCTGAGGTAGCAGTTCGCTTGGTCCTGTCAGATTTCGGGCCAGGCCGGTGGAGATTGTGGCTATGCAGATGGAGCTGGAGAGGCCAGCGTTTGTGCGGGACTTTGATGACGTCTTCCCCGAGGAGATGTCTGGATTGCCACCTGATCGAGCTTTAGAATTTTCTATTGATCTTATTCCGGGAGCGTAGCCGATTTCGAAGGCGCCATATCGTATGGCACCCGCTGAGTTGGAGGAATTACGAAAGCAGCTGGATGAGCTTTTGCAGAAGGGTTATATCAACCCTAGTGTGTCTCCGTGGGGAGCACCAGTGCTGCTGGTGAAGAAGAAGGATGGTTTGCGTCGCATGTACGTGGACTATCTGGAACTGAATGCGGTGACCGTGAAGAATAAATACCCGTTGCCACGCATCGATGATATTTTTGATCAGCTTGGAGGTTCGAGGGTGTTTTCGAAGTTGGATCTGAGGAGTGGTTATCATCAGCTGAAGGTGAAGAAGGAAGACGTTCTGAAGACAGCATTCAGGATGAAGTATGGACACTACAAGTTTGTGGTTATGCCCTTCGGTGTAACCAATGCGCCCGCAGTTTTCATGAATCTGATGAATCTGATTTTTTATGACTTTTTAGATAAGTTTGTCGTTATCTTTATCGACGACATTCTGATCTATTCTAAGTCGGAGGAAGAACATGCCTCGCACTTGAGGACGGTGTTGGAGATTTTGAGGAAGCATCGGCTGTATGCTAAGTTTTCGAAGTGCGAGTTTTGGCTGGACAGAGTTGCTTTTCTCGGGCATATGGTGACTGGAGATGGTATTTCAGTGGATCTTGAGAAGATCAGGGCCATCAGGGAGTGGCCTGTTCCGCAGTCAGCATCTGAGATCCGGAGTTTCCTTGGACTTGCTGGTTACTATCGGCGTTTCATTAAGGATTTTTCCCGTATTGCGGAGCCGATGACCAGATTGACGCAGAAAGATGTACCTTTTGTTTGGTCAGGTGATTGTGAGAATGCTTTTGGTGTTCTGAGGGAGAGAATGACTACTGCCCCTATTCTTGTTGTGCCTGATCGCAGTGGAGGATTCGAGATCTTTTGCGATGCTTCTGGCAAGGGTCTCGGTTGTGTTTTGCATCAGCACGGGCATGTTGTGGCGTATGCTTCGTGCCAGCTCAAGACTCATGAGAAGAATTACCCGACACACGACTTGGAGTTGGCTGCTATTGTGTTTGTGCTCAAGATTTGGAGGCACTTCCTGCTGAGTGAGAAATTGAAGATCTTCACCGATCACAAAAGCTTGAAGTATATTTTAACTCAGAAGGAGCTCAACATGCGACAGCGTCGATGGCTGGAACTCATGGCGGATTATGAGATTGATTTGCAGTATCACCCTGGCAAGGTGAATGTGGTTCCAGATGCGCTGAGTAGGCTTCCAGCGGTGATGATTTTGACTTCGCAGTGGAGATTACAGCAGGATTTTTGCGAGTCTGGTGTGGAGATTGTTCTTCCTGGAGAAGCTTCTACATTGATGAGTATGCAGATTCAGTCGACGATCGTGGATCGGATCAAGGCTGTCCAGGCCGAGGATCCGAAGCTGGTGAAGATTCAGAAGCAGGTGGAAGCCGGTCTGCGGACTGACTTTTTGATTCATGAGGATGGCTCGCTGAGGTTTGGAGCCAGGTTGTGTGTGCCAGCTGGGGATATTAGAGAGGAGTTGATGGTGGAGGCACACAGTTCGCAGTATTCTATGCATCCTGGTGGGACCAAGATGTACAAGGATCTTCGTCTGAACTATTGGTGGCATGGTATGAAGAGGAGCGTGGCTCGGAGTGTGGCCAAGTGCTTGGTTTGCCAGCAGGTGAAGGCAGAGCATCAGCGTATGGCAGGGTTGCTACAACCGCTTCCGATTCCAGAGTGGAAGTGGCAACACATCACTATGGACTTTGTGACTGGACTACCTCGGAGTCCGAAGCAGAATGACGCGATTTGGGTGATCGTAGATCGGTTGACCAAATCTGCGCACTTTATTCCATTCCGAGTAGGACAGTCCACTGAGGCGCTAGCGAGGAGATACATGGAGGTAAAATTATTTTACTCCCGTTCCTATTTCCTTTCCTAGTTTAGATAGTGATGTAACGTGAATCGTGCAGGAGATCGTACGACTTCACGGAGTCCCCGTGAGTATCGTGTCGGACAGAGACACGAGGTTCACATCTCAGTTCTGGCAGAGTTTGCAGAAGAGTTTGGGTACGCGTCTGAGTTTCAGCACGGCATACCATCCACAAACGGATGGCCAGTCCGAGAGGACGATTCAGATCTTGGAGGACATGCTGAGGGCGTGCATGTTGGATTTCAAGGGTTCGTGGGAGGACCATCTACATATGGTAGAGTTTTCCTACAACAACAGCTTCCAGGCGAGTATTGGCATGGCGCCTTTCGCCGCTCTTTATGGGAGGAAATGTCGATCGCCATTGAGTTGGGATGACGTTGGTGATCGGGAGCTGTTGGGACCTGAGATGATTGTGGAGGCTGTGGAGGTTGTCAGGAACATTTGGGAGAGGTTGAGGATTGCTCAGGACCGTTTTAAGCATTAGGCGGATGCTAAACACCGTCCTTTGGAGTTTCAACCGGGCGACCATGTGTTCTTGAAGATTTCCCCGAATCGTGGTGTGATTCGCTTTGGGAAGCGAGGGAAGTTGAGCCCGTGATACATTGGACCGTTTGACATTCTGGAGAGAGTTGGCGAGGTAGCCTACCGCTTAGCCTTGTCGCCATCTTTGGAAGGAGTTCGCAATGTTTTCCATGTGTCGCAGCTTCGTCGATACATCAACGATCCATCTCATGCTGTGGATTTCTCGAAGATCGCCGTTCGCCCGGATTTGACGTATGACCAGCATCCAGTGCTGATTTTGGACAGGCGTCAGAAGTCACTTCGGAACAAGGTTGTCAATCTTGTGAGGGTGATGTGGCGACACGGCTCGTCAGGAGAGTCTACTTGGGAGAATGAGGATGAGATGCGAGAGCGTTTCCCACTTTTGTTCCCGGACACGTGAGTGTTGGGAAATTCCGAGGGCGGAATTTTTCTTAAGTTGGGGAGGATGTAACGACTGGTTTTCTTGTATATATATTATATATATATATATATATATATATATATGGTTGCCTTCTCTTTGGTTGTGATTTCCTTTCTCCGTCTCCGTAGTTTTCGTTTTCGTTCGTTTCGTCGTGTTTTCCTAGCTTCTTCCGTTGATTGTCGATTTCGGAGTAAGTCATTCGTGACGGGCTTCATATCGGTCATATCTTATTGTTAGATCAAGCCTAGGAGTCTTAGGAATCGATCCCGGAGCTTCGCGCTCCATTTCGGAATTTTCAGTGCACGTTAGCCGGTAAAAGAATGGGATCTGACCGACTAGATGACGATTTAGTCGGTCGGCAAACCTTCATGGACCGACTAGTGGGCTTTGATAATTATTCAGTAGTTACTGTTTATCATTAGTCGGTCTAAGAACATTTGTCGACCGACTAGGTTGCAAACTAGTCGGTCAGCAATCGTTCTTTAACCGACTAGCTCTATGATCATTTTTGATACCAAGTACTATTCATTCTTAGTCGGTCTAAGAACGTTCGTCGACCGACTAGATGAGAAACTAATCAGTCAGTAGTTGTTCTTTGACCGACTAAATCTAAATCCTATTTTTCGTCAGGAGTTACTGTTTACACTTAGTTGGTCTGCGTTGGTCAACCGACCGACTAGTTCCCAAACTAGTCGGTCAGAGGTTGCTCTTTGACCGACTAATCAGTGTCAAAACCCTAATTTCTGGGCAGCCGCCGGTTCACCCTATAAATACTCCGATCACTTCTTCTTCTTTCTTTCTTTTCTCTAAACCTAGTTCTTCCCCATTGTTTTCCCTTCAATCCTAAACCCTTCCTCCATCATCCCAAACCCATCTCCATCACCCCAAGCCTCCCTCTCACCCCCATTGTGCCGGCATCTCCCTTAGGCCGCCATTCCTCTTCAAAACCCCCTTTAATCCATTTTCTCCAGGTTTTTCCCATCGCTCCAGATCTGAGCCGTGGTTCCCGGATCGTTCATCCGTTGCCGTGTTTGCTCGGCAACGATCTTCTGCTTCTATACGGTAGTGTCCGATCCTTTAATGTTTTCATAACCCATTTGTGCTTTTGTGAAACCCTAATGAAAATAAATGTTGTTTTGATGATTGTTTCTCCATAACAGCGACTTCCCCGTAGATTAGCGTCCGTGAGACGAACCTTCGTGATCGTCATCCTCGGTGCTAGGCAAGTGAAACTTGCCACTTAAGGTTTTGGGCCATGTCTTAGGCCATTTACTTGTTTTAGCGTAAAAGAGACTAGGCAGTGAAAGGATAACTGCCTAGACACCCTTGATCTAGCTTGACAACGAAACTAGATCCGTCACCTTCATCATGCTTGTATGTCATGTTTAATTTCAATTAACGGTACGCGAATATCTGTTCATGTCATTGCATTTCTTGCTTGTTCATCGTGTTTGTGTAGCACACGCTACTTTAAAATGTAAGCTGCGGCGAGTAGGATTTTGACTCCTACATCGTGACTTGAGTCTAGGTGCACCCCTATGCCAAATACACTTCCTGGCTCGTGATCCAGAAGCGAGCATAGTGTGTTGCTAATCCCAACGCTCGATACACGTGGAGGGGTAGGGTTAAACGGTCGCTTCAGCTTAGGAGTTGGCCCGATCAGTCACTCTAGCCAAAAGACGGAAACTCTAAGCACAAAGTGAAAATCGTGACAAGTGATTCGTGATAAGTGAAAATTGTGATAAGTGATTCGTGAATCAGTGATTTGGTAGCTTTTGCTACATCGTGCGTGCTTGTCCCTTCTTGTCCTTTTAACTGTTGCATCTTACTTAAATGTCATGTCATTGAATCTTACTTGAACTGTTAGGTTGTTAGTTTACTTTCAGTTTCCTTGCCCAAGTCTTTTAGACTTGCTGACATGTGCCCCTCTCTCTTTTGGGTGACACATGTTAGATCCTGAGCCAGAGTTCGTTGGAGAGGACGTGGTGTTTGCTGACGCTGAGTCAGAACCCGTGTTTACTGAGGAGGAGTACGTGGACACCGGGGACCAGTCCTAGTGTCTTCGTTGAGCTTTCCCTTTTATTTTAGACAGCTGTAGTTGTCGGTGCGCAGCACCTATACTTTGTTATGTTGTGGTTTTGTTGGCCATGTTTTGGGCCTTTAGACTCTTTCCTTTAGCCTGGTGGCTTTTCTGGATGTTGAATATTATTGTGGACAATTTCTGAGAGTGGATTATTTATATACCAGTCTCTCTTTCTTGTTATTATTATTGTTGTTCCGTTGCAGTTACAGGGACCTGCTTTGAAATTTTAAATTGACGCTTATCAGGCGTGTGGCTTCACAGCTCCACGTCTGTGCGGACCTTCTCACGTCTCGCCTCCATAGCTTTGGAAAGCGGGGCGTGACACTTTTTGAGTGTGCCGCATTTCATCGTGGTTTCTATTTTATTTTATCCTTATTTCTTTCATCTTTTGCTAGAGATGACTTTTCTGTGATGATGATGACGAGGTGATTAGCTTATCTCTGTATGCTTGCTATTTTGTCACGCTGTAGCTTTTATTTCAGATATCATATGCTTTATCATGCTATGCATTTGAGATAGTAACCCACCTTTTTGTATATGAATATGGATGAAATTCTGTTATTAGCTGAAGTCTGATAATTCATATGTATGCTCTTCGTAGAAAACACACCAAGCTTCACACATTGATTGCTTATATCTGGAGTACTGCTTTCCTTTCTTATATCACTTCTTATTGCATGAAAATGTACGCCTCACTTTCAGGTTGAATGAATGAATGTTAGGTTGATATAACTGGACTAGTTTACTTTCTGAGATCAAACTGAGTAAATTACATTACTCTGCTGAAGTTGTTGTGCACGTCTTATAGAGTGAACCGAGTGTTACATTTATTTCTTTCTCCACATATCTTGAGCATTAATTCTCTATTTTATATTCATTGGTGAATCTCCCTTTAGCGGATCCTATATTGGCAATTCCCCTGCTTTATAAAGTTCATGCTCCACTACCCCCAAAATCAAAAAGAAAAAAACATATGTATATATTTCTATCTTTTGATTTGGGATCAAAGTTGTATATATAAATCCAAAAAAAAAGAAAAAAATGAGAAAAGAAAAGAAAAGGCTAAAGAAGTTTATACATGATCACATCTCATATTCTTTCTCTCTTTCTTCCCTCTTTTGTCTTTGTTCTATCATGGAGCTTCAAAATTGGGGAATATATTTATTGATTTATCTTATGCCACCACGCTTATAGATAAGCTTGGGGGAGAGGAACCAATGATGTGTGAGAGAGTGACCACCTGACTGTGCATAACAACCTCAGCTAGGTAATTTTCTATACTTGGTGAGATCACTAAAAGCTTTATGAAATCTAGGAATTGACACTTAGCATACATTTAATGAAAACCACACTTTTCTATTCTTATTGCTCAATATTGTGTGATATCTCTTATACTCCAGATAGAAAGCATTCAATTGAAAAGTGTGTTGTATACGATTATGTATACCGCTTTAGATGCTTCAGACGATGTTAATTCTAGAATGATTCCGTATCTCATATTATTTTGCTATTCTCGGGTTTTCTATTTTGAATGCATCCATATACTATAATATCGAGATAAAAATCTTTGGCGTGAGTTTTACATTCGGCGTGTGCTACATGAGTGAGCAAAACCCACGTCCTGAGAAATTGATCTAGCACCTCTCTCTATGTTTGCTTTCTTTATTTTCTATCTCTTCCATCTTTTCTTTTTATTATTTTTTCCATCGGGCTCGCCTTTTACTTATCTTCCTCGAGGAGGAGTAAGAGGTAAGCTTGGGGGATTTTGATCACTCCATATTTTACACCTTTTTTCTGTATGTTTTCATGCCGTTTTGATCGCTCATATCGCGTTTTTTACGATTATTTGACAATATTGCGATGCTTTTCACTATTTCTTGTTTTTGTCATATTTCAGGAAATATGGAGCGATTCGGAGCGATTTTGAGATCAAGTGGTGTGCAAGCGCTAAGGAGTGTCACCCGCGGCTCATTTGAGGGCCATTCAGCGATGGAAGATGAGTGGAAGAAGAAGAAACTTCGTAGGAGCGACGAGGAGGAGAAACGGAGAAGATTGGGCATTTACAGCATGCCACTCGGCTGAGTGGAGCAATCACTCAGCCGAACAAGAAGCCCCACTCGGCCGACCAGAACGGATACGCACACAGAGCTAATTTCGGCGTATACTCGGCCGAACGAAGAAATCCCACTCGGCCGAATGAGAAATCTCACTCGCTCGAGTGGTATAGAGAAATTGTCCAGAAAAAGGCTGAAGTTACTGTATTTTTCGAAGATCTTGTCGAAAGTCACTCGGCCGAATGATAAAGCAACTCGGTCGAACGATAAAGTATACTCGACCGAGTCACCTCCGAAGGCAGACCCTGAGACCCCCCTGACTTACTGTTTTCTTACAGGGTCTGTCACTCGGCCGAGTGACAATGTCACTCGGCCGAGTGAGCCGCTCCGCCTGCTGCGTAAGTTGGGATTTCTGGGCTGCGCAGGGGCAGTTTGGTCACGATTTTCTGGGTGATTTTAAGGGGTATTTAAACACAGTTTTTGCCCTAGTTAGAGGAGCTTTTTGCAGCCTTTTTTCATAGCTTTTCAGAACTTTTTAGATTAATTAGATTTAGGCATTCTTTTTATAGATTTAAAGGCTACTCTTATTGGATTCTCATTGGATATCATTGGATCTTCATTGGTTTGTCTATTTCCCATCAAAAACTCAATTTTTATTAGCTATTTCTATATTGCAATGAATTCTTTTGATATTATTATTGATTTTTCTGAGAATTGCATGATGAATATTGAGTAGTGCCATCGTCTTAGGGCGTAGGGATGAACCCTATAGACCTTATTTCTGAATTGTGATGCAATTGCGGAATTGTTGCTAGAATTGATTAGGGTTCGATTATGATTGATTAATTACAGATAGCTAGGGATTCATATTGATTGGGATTTGCAAGAGATTGGGTCCAATTGATAGGAAGCCCTAGAAATTTGATTTAGATTGACGATTGGGTTTCTCTAGACTTGGTTTGCAAGAGATTGGGCCAAAGCTAGGATTTTCAATTGTGAATCTATACCAATATCCGTTTGCAAGAGATTGGACGGATAGGAACTATCACAACCTAGGTCGTAGCTCGAGTTTGCATGAGAGTGGGCTCGAGATACAATTGAACGATGATGTCGTTCTTCACGCTAGCGGCTTAGGCTAGGGTTTGCAAGATATTGGGCCATATCCTAGGTTTGTAATAGACCGGCAATAGCGCGAGAGCGTGAGCTTGGTTCTACATTTAGTTGCAACTAGTTCACCCACATTCAAGTTTAGCAATGATGAAACCTATGAATCACAATGATGAGAGACGGACCGTAGCGGGGATTCCCTATCCCTAGACGTTTTATTAATTTGATATTTACTCTTGATATTTGCACGATTGTGATTGTTTACCCCAAACGATTCTCGATCATCTTGATAGCTAGGTGATTGGAAGGAGACACTGTTATTTGTCCTCCCTGAGTTCGATACCCGCTCGCCGCTACACCGTGCACTTGCGGTAAGACTACAGCATCGTCTGTCCCGGGTGTGTGTACTCCCGGGGCTACGATCATATCCCTACATACGCTTGTTGGGTCTGGGCTTCTCAGCCCCTGCCCACGCGAACCTTAGTCACGTCTCGCTTCCATCGTTTTGGGAAGCGGGGCGTAACAGGGTTTAGTGGTGGCCCATGCAGGTCCATGCAATAAGTTCAGAACAATAACATTTAATATCTAGTTTAACATGTACAAGTCTAAATTTGGTTTTCCTTATCTTAGATGGTAGGAAGACTTAGATAAACGTCTAGATTTGATAGCCAGGCGCCTTGGTTAAGATTTAGTCATACTCGTCTTAGGATACCCTAGTAGCCTCTCACCCGGCTCTGACCATGTTAGATTTATAGAGTCCTCTTTTAGTCATTCGCTCGGGTCCATCAATTCGGGCCCAGCAGAACGTAATCTTGATCCTCTTAGGACCCTTCCCTGAGATCTCTATTACCGTCTAGTTCATTAGGAAGTCTTAGTGCTGAGTTCTCCTGATCTTTAGACGGCCCGATAATTAGAACCTCTGATTTCTAGCATCTTCCTAATCATTACACTTCTATGTTATCGACCGTAGAATTCCATCGTAGCTTTTCATGAATCATATCTTTGGTGTATTCATCATGCGATCATTTTCTTTGCCCTCGATTCACATGATAGCTTCATGACGATTATCGTTAATGCTTTGAATCTTCCCCATTGCAAATCATGTTTCCTCTAAAAGTATTTTCGAAATTCCTTATTAAATTCTTCGCTCAGTTTAACTTCTTTGAAAACCTCTTATTATATATTTAAATTTCTTGCTTTTCGGTTGATTTAAAATTCTTTCTTGAATTTTGAAACCTTTTTGGTTGTAATTTTTAGTTACTATCTCGTAACCATTTTCTAACCTGTATCTTTCGTATTTCAGTTTTAACACCTTGTTACCATTTTGGTAATTCTATATATCATCTTTTTCTAAACTACAAAATTTATTTTAACCAATTACCGTACGTACTTCTAGAATATTTTTATAAGCTAAATAGAACTTCAATTTTTTTATATCAGTTCTATGTTCATCGTGCTCATACTTCAAAAATCTTTGTATAAATCTATTTTTATTTGCAAAAACAATCGCTACTTCACCCTACTATTTATTTCTTCGTCTAACTTTGTTCTGAGTTGTAAAATTTTACCATCTGCTCGCTATTTCTACATATTTTTATAAGAATATATACATATGATACCATATTTTACATGTATCCTTCTTTCATCTATTTAATTATTTAGAGCAATATTTTTGTCCCACCAAACCAGTTATCTCCTTATCCTCGCCTTATCTGAACTCGTTCGTTCCGATCTTGTTTCGTTATGCTTTTGGTTTTGGTTTCCTTTCTAATGTTTAGACATTAGGGCTTGTCGTTGCATGTGTCAACTCTAGTTTAGTAGTGGGCCCATTGGTTTTGTGATGTCGTCGTAGTGCATGTATATAGGTAGAGTGTGTGGACCTGTATGAGTGTGCTACACTAAGGATATTAATGATTGTCGCTTGTGTCATGTATGTATACTCAGTGTTATTCATGATACATGTATGAAGTTATATGAATGATGGTATTTATATATGTGTGGATAGCTATACCACTTTAGGGATGTCTACGTATATTAGATTTGATGTTGGAATATCTACTAGTGGAGTATGTGGTTTGAAGAATACTTGTAAATGCTTGAAATAATATACTAGTAAGTCATATGCATGTTAAGTGTAATGATAATAGGTGTCTTTATAGTTAAGTGTGTAGGCCTATTATATGATCTATATGTTAGTACGTATGAGCGTGTGCTCGTACGTAGATATGTATGTGCTAAGTATATAGTGGTATGAGTGGTATGTATGAATGGTATATTCGCGTGTGTAAGCGTGCACCATGCACGGGTAAATATGTGCTTAGCTATAGGTGTTTGCGACTATGGTATGTGTGTCGCGTCTTGAATATAGTTATAGGATTGTATGTGATGTTTATATAAGATGAAGTATATGCGTGTATTTGAATAACTATATATTGGCGTATTATAGTAGTGATAGATGTATATTAGATATAGCTTGCATGATTTAATATTGTATGGTGTGACCACATGCGTTGATATGCTGGTATGAATGTAACTAGGAGATATTAGGGAGTAGTATATCCATGTAGTTTTGTGCATAGTTAATTATCTATATGTGAAGAATTACGATCGTGTTTGCTAATGTGAAACTATTTTTATATAAGTATGTGTAACTTGATTATGTGATAGTGAGTGATAGTTATATAAGGATGTATGTGACTATATGAATGATTGAAGTACATGTATGAATTTGACTGTCTATGATAGGTATAAGTATAGAATGTGTGTGTATATATATATACATGTTTGTAGTGTTAATATTTAACTATCTAGTGCATATATAAGCACTTGTAGTATCTATACTAGCTTTGAATTATAGTGTGATGTGATTGGGGTAGTTACTAGAGTGGATAGGTATATTTATAGTTATAAAGTCTGAGGACAGACTTTATTCTAAGGTGGGTAGAATGTAAAGGCCGCTTTCCGACCGTTCGTTTTTCGCGCGTACTTTCCTCTTTTGTACTCGTATTTTTCTTTGCCCTCTCTTCTAACTGGAATACGCGATGTTATATTTCATTGTGACCATATGGGAGAGTAGTTATTTGTGAGATTTTTTGTGAACGTCATTTCACGGGTCGTTCTCCCACAAATCAGCTTTGAATGAAGGGGTGTTTTAGCCTCTAGACTTCAATGCTTAGTTTTTTATTTTTATTTTTGTTCTTGGTAGGATTATCTCGTGACCGGACCCTGTATCCTCGATCCTCTCGTCGTCACGGTCGTGCTGATGTTTTTCCATAATTTTCGGACACCGTTTGCTTGGCGCATCACACTAATTACCTTCAAAACCGGTTTAGCCTAATCCAATTTCGAAATTCAAATCTTAACCTAATCTAATATGATTGCATACGTATCACATTTGATTCTGTGGTTATTCTCACCCTATTTAAACCCTCCCTCTCTCTCTCACCCTCTCTCTTATTCATCCTAGCTATACCCCTTTTTCACCCTATATAGCAAACTTCTTCATGCTAAAAACCAACCCAACAAAACCCTAGGGGCAACTCATGACAGCTGCCAACCCCCTATGACCCACGCCTTCTCCTTCCCATCACCGTCGGTGAGAGCTCCGGCCACCTCAGGCTTCCACCTCCTCTCTCTCCTCTCTCTCCTCTCCCTCCTCTCTCTTCTCCTTCTCTTAAAAACCACTCAAAAACCCCATGGCCGCACACTTGTGACAGCCCAGCCATAATCCGGTGGCCACCCAATTTTCCGGCGACCACGACCGCTGCCGGCCACCCTCCGACTTCCTCTCCTCCTCGGCAACCACCTTCCATCTCTCCCTGACTCTCTCTCCCTCAAAACACCTCTCAAAACTCTACATACACTGCTCTTGAAAGCAAGATCTGAAACCGCCGTTTGCCGCCTTAAAACGTGCGCCCGCTGCTTTCTGGCCACCGTCGTCAACCCTCCCTGCCGCCGTCGACCTCCCCTTTGACCCCTCTACATACTGCACCCCTTTTGCTACCTCCTAAAGCCTTGGTAACCCCACTACGAACCCAAACACCCGGTATTTTTCAGATCTTTCCTTTTCGCCTTCGAACCCGACGGCCACCCACTTCCGACCGCCGTCGGTGACCCCCCTCGCTGCCGTTGACTCCCCACAACCCCCTCTACTCACTGTCATTGCCCTTTGTTTCTCCCTTGGTCGTATCATCTCGCTACGAATCCAAACACCCGAGTTTTCCAAATCTCTCTTCTCTGTAAAACAGCACGGCACCTCGTCGCCGGAAGTTGCTCCAACCACCCCTCAGGCCGCGTGACCCACTTCGACCTCCACCAATCCCCAACAGCCCTCGTACATCGAGGAGTCCACGTACGTCGCTGATCTCGTGCATTTTCTCGAACATCGTATCCGCCGCCGTGACGTTTCGTTGCTCTACTCGCAACCAAAGCGACCCGATGCCGTACCCGTTGCCACGTCATCTCGCTGTGCTACCCGCAGTCGAGACAATCCTGAGACGACTCTTACTATGCTACCCGCAGTCGAGGACATGAGGATCTGACGTCGTTCAGGCCCGACATCCGATCTACGTTCAAACACTGCAAAGGTTAATCCCCTAACTCGTAGTAAGAACCCAAATCATAGCAAACCAAAACTTAATTTAAAAATCACCAACATTAACTAAAGTTTACTTTACGCTCTTTAAAACGATGTTCAACTCTATAAATCAACGAATGGACTTGATTATCTGTGCACATAGGATAGTCGTCGATTAGGCGGAACAATCAATCAAAATCGTGACATGGAACTGTTAGGGTAGCCACGTTTAACCTAGAAATGAACCTTAATAGGATTACTGATGAGCGTGACCTGACACCGTCACTTGACTCGTTTCAGACGACCCCTTACCAACTCTCTGCCTCGACGAGACGCTCCTGACGGACGTACCGCTCACCACCGTAGGCAAGTGTGTTCACTTGCGCAGTTTCGGCCATGTTTAGGCCATTATCTTTCTTAAACTATAAAAGTATAAACAAGAGAACCAAACGTGAAATGATAGCGTCCGGGACCCCCACAAGACAGCCTAGACTTGACAACGAAGTCTAGGTATAAACTGTAAACATGCTCGGGACTATTCTGTGTGTGTGTGCGTGTATGGACATCCTAGAACAACTATACTCTTGTCATGTCATGTAACATCTTGCACGTCATGTCTTACACAGCCTGCGGGTAAAAGACGCCCACCTAGCAGAGTGGGTGATCTTTGTTACAGAACACCTACGGGAATGTCCCTGCAGACCGTAGGGATAGAGGCACTCACCTAACAGAGTGAGTGGTCCTATACAGTGGTACAGATTCACCTACGGGAAGCTTGGCACTCACCTAGCAGAGTGAGTGTCCCTACAGACCGTGGGGATAGAGGCACTCACCTAGCAGAGTAAGTGGTCCTATGCAGTGGTACAGAACACCTACGGGAAGCTCGGCACTCACCTAGCAGAGTTAGTGTCCCTGCAGATCGTGGGGAAAGAGGCACTCACCTAGCAGAGTGAGTGGTCCTATACAGTGGTACAGATTCACCTACGAAAATCTCGGCACTCACCTAGCAGAGTGAGTTTCCCTGCAGACCGTGGGGATAGAGGCACTCACCTAGCAGAGTGAGTGGTCCTATACGGTCTTGTCTTGTTTGGTCTAGTCTTGTAGCCAGTAGTATACGCTACGGCTATTGCCTGTCACGTTTACTTTTCAGCGTTGTCTTTACTTTCTTGCACATATACATATCTGCCATGCTGTTGCATCATCATCATGTAAACAACCTTTAAAATGCCATCCTTAAAATGTTATACACCTTGCAGTGGAGTCTTCTCATGTTTACTTGCAGACTTCGCCTGACATACAACCACTTTCTCTTGGTGTTTGTACGTCAGGTACCGAGACAAAGTTAGTAGACCAGGAGCCAGTACCAAAGGACTTGGAGCAGGAGTACGTTGCTGATCAGGAGTACGACCCGAGTGAGGACAAGTCTTAGAGGTTCCTCAGTTGCTGACTTTGGAGTTTTAGTTGCTTTCTAGTTTGAGTGCGTAGCACTTTTTACTTTCTGTTTTAGGTTGGGTGCGTAGCACTATTAGTTTCCTTTCTGTAGTTGTAGCCATGCTGGGCATTATATCCTTTTTAGACTCTTGTACTTCTGGATATCCTTGTGGAATAAAATGAATGCAACTTTCTTTCAGTACTTTCTGTTATTTCGAATTTTATATATGGAAGAATCTGTAACTTTATGGTATCCCTACAGACGCTTATTGGGTCTGGGCTTCTCAGCCCCGACCCATGCAGACCTTAGTCACGTCTTGCTTTCGTCGTTTTGGGAAGCGGGTCGTGACAGCATGCCAAGATTTGGCTATTCCCGTGGGCTGGGTTGGCTGGTCTGGCTCGTGTTCAAGTATTACCAATATTTGATGGCTGGTTTAGCTGATTTAGGCTCGTGTTCCAGAAAGTACACGTGGATGGGGTTGGGTTCGCGAGCACTAGTCGGTAGTCAAAGGGTTGCCTTCGGGGGCACTTGAAGGTGGATCACTTACTAGCCGCCTAAAGACGTGAACCTTAGTCACTAAATTGCACACACTATTGAACAGCTTGAAAATACTATATCGAACATGTTAACTGATGTGTCTATATTTTACACCATTTTCATATCATGTTCCCATTGCATTGCATGTCACTTTTGCGTCCAAATCCCACTTTTTACTGCGATTTTGGTATTTCTGACGATATTTTGAGTTTCGTAGTATATTTTGAGCTTTCAGGGATTTTGGAGCGATATGGACCCTTGCCTGGGTATAGACACATCCGACGTGCTCATGAGCTTGTTGGCAGGGCTTTGGAGGAGTTCGATGTGTTCTCGGAGCTGTTTGAGGAGAGAAGGAAGAGAAGAAAGAGAGAGAGCAGAGAGAGAGGCCCTTGCTGCAGCACTTCAGTTTCCTAGAAAATACTCGGCCCAAGCAGCTTGCTGTTCGGACCGAGCCATGACATGTTGGAGAATCAGCAGATACGGCGGACTCGGGCCGAGCAACTCATCTGCTCGGCCGTGCAGCCGCATATTGCACGCCCTGAGTAGGTCCTGGAGCACAGCCCGAGTAACCGACTGAGTCAATCCAACTTGGGTCGAGCAGATCTACTCGTCCCGGGTAGGTCCATTTCAGAGCCGAGCAACTCACCGACTTGGGCCGAACCACTGGCCGAGCAGCTCCGACTCGGGCCGAGTCACCTACTCGGTCGACACTTCCTGGGGCATTTTTGGAAGATTTTTTGAACGCGCGATGCGCGCAATTTGGGGCAGCTAAAGCTCGCGATTGCGGGCTGAGCGTGGAGGGGGCATATTCTGAGTTTTGTTTTTTAGGATTTTTTGGGGGGGAGAGCTCCGGCGATCGTTTTTGTACGGATTTTGGGATTAATTTCTGTAGTAAACTTCTGGATCGATTATTGAAGATTAGCATTTATTGTTCTTTTCTGGATTTTTTCTTCGTTCGTTCTCGCTGTGAGTTTATTTCAGCCCTAATCTCTTAATTGTTGACATGTTTTCTTCCGCGAAATCGATATTTTTGTGCATTTCGATCATCATGAGTGAGTAGATCTATTCTAGGGTTGATGGGTGAACCCTAGGATTTTAAGGGGAAAATGTAGATCTGGATCCCAATGTTGAATTGGGGATTTAGGGTTGTATTCCGGTAGATCCTACCGAATCCGTAGATAACCCGTACTGAGATCATGCCCACGGTCTGTGGAATCGATGTGCTTAAGGGGTATCTAGGGATTCGAATAGGGAAATCGATGGATCCAATCAAGGCACGTGACCATGCCCGGCTCGTGCCCTGAAGGGATCCGTCGACGAACTATAACGCTACGTTGACGGCTACCGCCATTGCGTCAACGAGAGCCACCGAAATACCCCGTAATTCTAACCCACGAGCGTGGTACGAATTGAGGGAATTAATTCCCTAACCCCAATGCAATGAGGGGATCCTATCTAACATCAACCCCCAACGATCCTAGTAGTGACCCCTAAAGCCCTAGTTCTTTTTATTATATTTGTCACGTCCCGCTGCCTAAAAATACGGAGGCGAGGCGTGAGAAGGTCCGCTCAGACTTGAAGCTGTGAAGCTGCAAGTCTGATAAGCGTCAATAACTTTAAATGGCAGGTCCTTACAAATGCGAAACGAAACAAAGATAATAATAAAGGAAATGAGACAAAAGCAATCTCAGACTATCCATAAAATAAGTTCCGACATCATAGAAAAAGCCACCAGGCTAAAAGAAAAGAGTCTAAAAGGCCCCAGCATGGCCAACAAAAGTACAACGTACAGAAAACAAAGTAATGGTGCTACGCACTGACAACTAACAGCAACCTAAAGTAAGCAACTCAGAACAGTCTCTAAGACTGGTCACCGGTGTCCACCAACTCCACGTCAAACGTAGGCTTCGGCTCAGCATCAGCAAACACCACGTCCTCAGCTACGGTCTCTGGCTCAGGGTCTAACATGTGACACCCAAAAGAGCAACGGGCACATGTCAGCAAGTCTACAAGAGACTTATGCAATGAAACTGAAAGTAAAGGTAAAGCAACCTAGCAGTTCTAGCATGATGCAATGACATGGCAGATATAGTATGAACGCAACAAGTAAAGTAAAGTACGAGCATGGCATGACAACTGGCATTTAAATCATGACATGGATATCAAGTTTTGCAAGAACAATCACAAGGACAAGGACAAGTATAGTAAGCACGTCGTGCACAGAGATTATGCCTTTTGGCTAGAGTGGCTACACGGGCCAACTCCTAAGCTCAAGTGATCGCTTATCCCTACCCCTCCACGTGTATCAGGCATTGGCTTTTGACCAATATATGTAACCCGCTTCTGGATCACGAGCCAGGAAGTGTTTTTCAATATGGCATAGGGGTGCACCTAGCCTGAACAAGGAAGTACAAGTATTGTAGCGTGTGCTACGAATGCAACATTCAACTTGGATGACATGTAAGATGCAATGCATGGCAGATAATAGTTTAAGTGCGTACAGATAAGGAATTTAAATGTGGCAGGCAACAATGCATGAATGACATGGCAGGGTGACAGATCTAGCTTAGTTGTCAAGCTAGATCTTAAAGTTGCGTCTAGACATCTATCATTTCACTGTCTAGTCTCTTTTACACTAAAAACAAGGAAGTGGCCTAAAACATGGCCCTAAGCAAAGGTTGGCAAGTTTCACTTGCCTGCAAGTCAAACGTCTGAAAAACACCGTCCAAAGAGTCCAAAGTCACAAACAACCAATGTGCCAAGTCCACCAGCCTATAGTCCCATATTATTAATCTTGATTAGTGAATTTAAAACACTTTAAAAACTTCAATTTTAGTCTTGATTAACAGGCTGTGGTTGGGGGTCCTAGGGGTGCAAAACGTTACCTCAACACGACGCGAAAGCTACACTGGCGTCGAGTAGCGACGCTAGGGGTTGGAATATAAGAACGCGCTCCTAGTCCAATTTCCAGATTAGATTCCTCGCTCGAATAGTCTGGGTAGCAACCAGAACAACGAACCAAGATTCCAACGCTAGGACATGCGACGAAGGGCTACGACGTATCGCAACGTCGTAATCGGCAAATCCACGAAGAGGAGACACCTAGGTGGGACCCACAGTAGTGCTAGGGGCCAATGGGAGACCCACAACACCTCTGGAGAACTTGGGGGGCCCACTGTGGCAAGCAGTGCGACGGATGCGGGGTTGCGACGAACGTCGCTCGGTCAGACCGAGCCGCTGTGAGGATTTCTCTCGGTCAGACCGATAGAACACATCGGTCGGTCAGTCGCAGCGCTAGGGAGATCGTTGCAAGGCGGGGGCTCTTGGTCACAGCGGCCCGGTGCGGAAGAAATGGTCGGTCGGGCGCTTGGGAGCGGGGATTGCAGCGGGGCGGGGTTGCAACGGAGCGGGGGCGTGTTGCGGAGCGGGGGAGCGCTTCGGTCAGACCGAGCGGGGGCGTCGGTCGGTGTGGGGTTACAACATTGCAGTTGCAACGTTACGGAGCGGGCAGGGCTCTCGGTCAGATCGAGAGAAGTTCTGGGTCGCAGCGGGGCGCGGGGCACGTTGCAACGTTGCAGTTGCAATGTGCGGAGCGGAGCGGCGGTGCGGGGGTGAGGCTCGGTCAGACCGAGGGAAAACAGGGGGAAATGTCGGTCGTGCGGGGGCGGCTGCGGGGGTTGGTTGCGACGAACGTCGCAAGTGGGAATTTGAGTTGTGGGGGCGGCTAGGGTTTCTTCTCTTGGGAAAATAGGGTATCCTAGGGGGTTATTTATATAGTGTAGGGGTTGACTTGGTCTAGGGTTGATTTCTATTAGGATTAGGATTTTAAAATCAATAAAAACCCAAACTCTCTCTCTCCTACTCACGCAAGGATATGGTGCGGCCAAGAAAGGGGCTGAGATTTGGATCGAAAAATGTTTTGAAGCGTTATAATCTAATAGAAATTATATTGGGTCGAAAATACTTTAAAACTTAGTATTTAAAAATATTTAAAGCTTTGCTAAAAATGTAAAATAGGTCAAATGAAATCTAAAAATTGTGAAATAAATATTGGGGTGATCGGGACGACGAGAGAAAGAAAACCAAGAAGACGGATCTCAATTTTGACGTCGAGTGACGAAACTAAAAATAGAAACGTCTCACGTCAAAAGTGAAAACCGCGACGTCTCTTCAAATAAGATCAAATCATGGAAGAACGACCCGAGAAATGTCGTTCCAAATTAGTGCCACCATTTAATACTCTCAGAGACGTTCACAACGACATATCACACTAAAGTGTTCACAAACAAACAGAGTCTAAAATAAATACGTGCACGGTCAAAAGCATGTGCACGAACAAAGTACGATCGGAAATCGACCGTTACAATATTATATAGCAACAACAATCAACCCAATTCATTCTAACTCCGATCGCTACATTACTTCTAGATTTGGAAATAGACTGAGATTACCACGGAGACTATCATCGTCCCTGCGGGATTCGACTAACTTTTATACTATAACTCGACACCGTCCGCTTGCGGATTGAACCCGAAGTCGTAGCCTAGGAGCCATATCACGCTTGGCAATCGTGACATCGCCAGGTGGATCCTAGGTGTAGATAGTGGGCCTGTCAAGTTTTTGGCGTTGTTGCCGGGGACGGCAATAGTGTGTTTATCTTAGTTTGTTTTTATATTGTGAAGTTTGCTAGCATTCTTACCATCTCTCGCCTTTCTGCTATTTTCATTCTTTTTCTGTGTTATCTGCCGTGCTGCTAACATCCTCCTCCAGCTAGCTATTGCCTCCTGACCAATCAGGCACAATGGAGATGGTAATGCAAGTGCAGTGGACCTGCGACTCTGATAGCGACTCAGATGAATGTAGTTTCTCTTCTTATCATTTACATGGCTTCCAAGACTCACACATGGACGTGTTCATGGTTGAGTGCGCAGTGAGAGAGCTGATCGATGCAGTTCGATTTATTGGTTCGAGAACCTATGTTGCAGGTAACGTAAATCAGTAACTAGTCATGGATTATTTAATGAATCGGGTTTCTGATGCAGGTACAATTGAGGATGATATTCAAGTAAGCTTAGAAGAGGACGTGATGCACCTTCAAACCATTGAGGCTCCATCTATTGATGCCTACTGGGGAGAAGTTCATCAATTGGAATCGCTACACAATTCTCAGATGCTTGAGATATTAGAGAGCATGGTGGCTGACGTATGGGCCCATTGCCCAGTTGAATTCCTTACAGACGACCCATCCACGCAAGAACTCTCAATTTTCATCGCAACCGCTTTCCATAATGCAGACACCCTGGACGGTGTTGCCATAGCTGATGGAACTTATGTGCGGCACGAGGGAGACACATTACGTTTCTATAATGATATCCCCGCAGATCTCGGCATGCGAGGAATACGCCTATGAAGAGCCCCCAATTCTACCTCTATCTCAAAACCACATCAATCAAGGGAGTACTTTGAACTTTATGTCTGACAGTGAACACATGCCTGAAAACCTTGCTTCTTTTGACAGGTGCGCTACGGGAATGGAAACTGCAAACATGTGCCTCGACGCGCCATCATCTCCCTGCTCATCCTAAGATTCTGCGAATGAAGATTTTCCACTTTCTGAACCCGAGATCCAGGATGCGTTATTCTCACAAGCAAGAGACACCGGGGGTACATCGCCCCCTCAGGTAGAATTGAAACCCCTCCCCGCTAATTTGAAATATGCTTTTCTGGGGGAAGATTCCACTTATCTAGTCATTGTAAATGCAGCCCTCACAGAACCCCAATTAGAGAGTCTCCTAAAAATCCTCAGATCTTACAGAAAGGTGATAGTGTATAACATCTCTGACCTGAAGGGTATTAGCGAGACCATTTGTACGCATAGGATTCACCTTGAGGACAAGGATGCCACCTCCATTGAGCCTCAAAGGTGGTTGAACCCCAACATGAAGGAAGTGGTGAAAAAGGAGGTTCTGAAACTTTTAGAGGCGACATTATTTACCACATTTCTGATAGTAAGTGGGTTAGTCCCGTTCAGGTTGTCCCTAAAAAGGGGACATGACAGTCGTAAAAAACGAAAAAGACGAATTAATCTCCACTAGGACTATCACTGGGTGGCGCATGTGTATCGATTATAGAAAACTGAACAAAGACACCAGGAAAGACCACTACCCTCTACCCTTCATAGACCAGATGCTCGAGCGCTTAGCTAAGCATAAATACATTTGCTACTTAGACGGATACTCCGGATTTTTCCAAATCCGTTGCATCGGGAAAACCAAGAGAAAACAACATTCACATGTCCTTACGACACCTTCGCTTATCGAAGAATGCCGTTTGGACTATGTAATGCACCCGCCACATTTCAAAGGTGCATGCCATCTATCTTCTCTTATTTCATCGAGAATATCATGGAGGTCTTTATGGATGACTTTTCCGTCTATGGCACCGAGTTTGATAGCTGCTTAGCTAATTTGTCCAAAGTCTTGGAACGATGCCAAGACAACAATCTCACTTTGAATTGGGAGAAGTGTCACTTTATGGTGACAGAAGGAGTGGTTCTTGGGCATGTCATTACCTCTAAAGGAATTGAGGTTGATAAGGCCAAAGTGGATGTTATCAAAAGTTTATCACCCCCACTAACCTCAAAGGTATCCGTGGCTTTCTAGGGCATGCCGGTTTTTACCAACGATTTATAAAGGATTTTTCCAATATTGCTCGCCCTCTCACGGAGCTCCTGGATAAGGATGCCCCTTTTGTGTTTACTAATGCTTGTCTGCTAGCTTTCAACAGGTTGAAGGAAGCACTCATCTCGGCACCGATTATACTGCCGCCAGACTGGACTCTGCCGTTTGAGCTTATGTACGATGCTAGTGACCAAGCAGTGGGAGTCGTGCTTGGCTAAAGGAAGGAGGGGAAGCTCCATGCCATATACTAAGCTAGCAAAACCTTGGATGACGCCCAAAAGAACTACACCATCACGGAGAAAGAGCTGTTAGCTGTAGTCTATTCTATAGAGAAGTTTAGATCCTACCTTCTGGGGTCCAAGGTGATCATCCACACAGACCACGTGGCATTGAAATACCTGCTAAGCAAGAAGGATGCTAAACCACGTCTGATATGTTGGATCCTTCTGCTCCAAGAATTCGACATTGAGATCAAGGATAAGAAGGGAGCAGAAAATGTGGTAGCAGACCACTTGTCATGGCTTATTCAGAGGCACATGGACGACAGCTTACCGATTGATGATTCGTTCACCGGTGAACAACTATTTGTTGCAGGTGCCTCTGAAGCTCCCTGGTACGCCGATATAGTGAATTATTTGGTGAGTGGGATAATTCCGCATGGTTTGGCAACTTATTCAAGGAGGAAGTTCCTACATGATGCCAAGAATTACTTTTGGGATGACCCGTATTTGATCAGAACGTGCACCGATGGGATCATCAGACGATGTATACCAAAAGAAGAAGAAACTTCCATCATGTCACATTGCCATGATCAACCATGTGGTGGGCACGCTGCGGTCACCAAAATCACGGTGAAAATTCTTCAAAGTGGATTCTACTGGCCCAGCATATTCAAGGACGCCAATGAGTACATAAGGAAGTGCGACAGATGACAGAGGACGGGGAATATCACGAAGAAGAATGAAACACCTCTCCACGGCATCCTGGAGATAGAACTATTTGACTGCTGGGGTGTCGATTTCATGGGGCCTTCCCCATCAAGTAATGGCAACAAGTATATCTTGGTTACTGTTGATTACGTCTCAAAATAGGTAGAAGCCATAGCCACCCCGACAAACGATGCGAGGATAGTAGCCAAGTTTTTCAAGAACACCATCTTCCCCCGCTTCGGAGTCCCCCGTATGATTATAAGTGATGGAGGGAGTCCTTTCATCGAAAGAAAATTCGAGGCGATGTTGAAAAAGTGTGGGGTTCATCATAAGGTCGCCCTCACTTACCACCCTCAAACCAGCAGCCACGTGGAAGTATCTAATAGAGGAATAAAAAAATTCTGGAAAAAACGGTCAGCGCCTCAAGGAAGGATTGATCGCACATGCTGGGCGACACACTTTGGGCTTATCGCACTGCATTTAAAACCCCCATCGGCACAACTCCATACAGGCTGGTTTATGGAAAAGCTTGCCATCTCCTGGTGGAATTGAAGCATAGAGCATACTGGGCGATAAAGAAAATGAATTTTGACTACCAAAGCGTCGCTACCCGACGGGCCCTTCATTGCAATGAGTTGGACAAAATTCGACGTCATGCCTACGAAAATGCGAAGATATACAAGAAAAGAACCAAGGCATACCACGATAGAAACATCACGGTTGTTCACCATGATATCGACGACCAGGTACTTCTATACAACTCGAGGCTATGCTTTTTCCTCGGGAAGCTAAAATCGAGGTGGTCTGGTCCCTACAAGATAATGAGCTTATCTCCAGGAGGCGCCGTTGAGCTCGAGGGAAAGAACGGAAATTTCAAGGTCAACGGTCAAAGAATTAAACCCTACAGAGCCGGAGAACCTATGGGAACGGAGGAGACATACTTCCTCGAGGGATTTCCCAATGACAACTGATAAATTAAGGGAAGTCGAGCTCGCGACTAAGAACGAGCGCTTATTGGGAGGCAACCCAATTTCTTGGATTTTTGATCTTCTTTTTTCAAATTCTCACTCTTGTTACATATTTTAGAAATAAGATTTTGATAACCATCCTAGGCTTGATGAATTCACAGTCTGTGCAGGTTGGATACAAAGACAAGTCAGTAGAAGGAAGGTGGGGTACATCAGGGGCATCCCAGGAAGATTGGAAAAAGAGGCATAGGCGACTTGATCGAGCAGTAATCTGCTCGGTCGAGCGATACAGATACGAAAAGTTGGATGGGATAGTGCAATGTCAGCTCGGTCTGAGTAGATTTGTGCTCGACCCGAGTTGAAATCGACTCGTCCCGAGCTATTATGTACTCGGTCGAGTTTTACAGGCTGAGGAAACTAAGGAGAAAACGTCACTCTGCCAACCTGGGCAGAGTATTTTTAACTCAGCCCGAGCAGGACTTTACTCGGCCCGAGCAACTTCTTGCTCGGTCGAGTTTTACAGGGGCCTAAAATTGAGAAGAAATTGTCACTTTGTTGACCCAGGCAAAGTAATTGCAACTCGGCCCGAGCAAGTTCTGACTCGGACCGAGTCATTCTCCCCGCCAACTCACCCGACCGAGCGATCTACTGACTCCGTCCGAGTCGCTCCTCGCTGCCAAACAGGTCACTACGCCTTTCGACCGGCCCATCTACGATTATTTAAACACCGTTCCCGAATTGAAGACATCTTATTCGCTTGGCCAAACCCTCCTACCCTCCTTCCAGCCGTCAGCATCTCTCTTAGAGCCGTTCCTTCTCTCCACGAGGCCGCCTCCCATCGTTCAACATTCAACCGAGCATTTGTTCTTTACAAATTGAATCTGTTGTTCCCCCTGTCTGACAATACTGACGCCCCCCTATTTCTCTTTCAGGTTTGAATTTCTTAACAACAAGGATACATCTTTGAAGAGTTTGGGGATAATCCGAACCGCCGGCAACCACGAAACCCAAACAAAACGCCATCCTTTTCGAGTCGGGAAACTCATCCCCCATCTGATTTACATATTACATATTTATTCTCCTCCACTTACAGAATGCCTCCACGTCGTGCTAGACCTGCTAACACCGGCACATCCAACCCTAGGCCTACCTGGTGCAATCTTCGCACATGATCCCCCACTAGAGCCACCACCACCACCGATTCATCCACCGCCACCCCTGCACCACCTTCCCCCCCCCCCCCCTCTGGGCCCCTTTACATAGGAGACACAGAATTCGAGATTACATTTCATGACAATGATCAAGAAGACCACTTTGGCGCCATGGTCCTACTAGCAGGATATTATGGTGGTCCGGTAACTCAAGAGGTGGTCGATCGTGACCTGCCTTTCCTTCAGAGCCTTATGTGTCACTTTCGTACCGACCCCCCGAACGAGTTTCGACCATCCCTGCTGCCACCCACCACCCCGAGTCCACAGCAGAGGGACCCATCACCACCCCCAGAGGGTGGTGCCTCTGCTTGATATAGTCCTATCCAGTTTTGTCCTCCCCCCATTTATTTGTGCCCATCTGTCTCTTCGGGGCCCTACTTTCACACAGCTTGGGGGAGGATACACACCCATGCATTTGCATTGCATCATATCACATTTTTATTTTATTTTTATTTCCATTTTTCTCTCTTTTATTTGCATAGTTTTTATTTTTATTATCCCACTCACCCCACCCCTCAGCATCATCTCCCTCTCACGAGCGATTTCTTAGCAGTGAGGACACTGCTAGGTTTAGCTTGGAGGATGAGCGCTACCGCTTTATTTTTACATTTATTTTTTCTTTCAGTTTTTATTTCACTTTTCGCCACTTTACCGCCACATTTAATTTTTCTCATTTTGCATCATATCTTCTGCTTTTCCCCATGCATGCATCTTCTTTTTATCTATTTCCCCTTTGTCTCTGTTTCTTTTTATTTCTGCTGAGGATGGTCTAAATGATGATACCTCTCTAGGCTTTATTAGTTTTTAGCGATGCTTATCTCTTTGGCATGCTATTAGGATTAATTTCAGCTTTATTGTCTATATGCATGTATTTCTTTTGATGATCTGTCTAATTTAATACCTAATATGAATTGAAATCAATTGCATGAATTAGTATCTAGTATGGTTTATATTGGGAAACGCACCCAGGTTCACGCATCACTAGAACACTTGGAGCACCTGTTTTTATTATCTTATTCACTTCAGGTTGCATACTTGTTGACATTGTGATTATTACCGCATGCTATTTTCAGTATTCATTTAGAAAAGTGAAATACTCATGCTATATATGAGTTTAGTTAGAGTTTTATTTTATCGAACTGATGTGCACCCTCTTATGAGTGAACCGAGTGTCCCATTATCTTCCTTCTCCACATATCTATTTTTTCTCTACATATCAATTTACACCCCTATAGCTACTTTACCACATCTCACTTCCCATGTATAAAAAGAAAAAGTATAGCTTCTTATCCAAGAAAAGAAAAAAAAGAAGAAGAAGAAAAAAGAGAAGAAAGGAAAAATGAATAAATGCTGTTTTGTGTTATTTCACTAAGAAGTTATATCTCATTCTGGGAAGAAAAATTAAATTCCATATCATTTTCATTGATGTGATGCCTCAAGCTAAGCTTGAAGCAACTGATCATATGAGTGAGCTTGACATTAGAGTGGAGACGGTGCACGTCGGGGAGATTTAATAAAACCCAAACTTTACGAATTACTTTAGTTTTGGGGATTTTTCACGTATCAATTTGAATATCTGAATGGCATGATCTTTCTATTCTCTATTGCATGTTGCGTGAATCTTTTGTGCTCCTTGTGTATCTATGATTGAAAGGGCATTGTCAACTACTTTAAACTAGACTCTAGGGATTGCATGAGATTGATAGGATTTGACGGTGTTATTTCAATAGATCCATATTCTTCTCCTGCACTGCATGTCATATGATATATAAAGCTAGAAATTACCATTAGCATGCATGTTTAGCACTCAGAGCATCGTGATAGACTTTTTAGGCCTGAGATCTGACCGATCATCCTTGGCACTTCTCTCTTATTTCTCTCTTTTTGTTTTTCGCTTCTTTTTATTTTCATTTCCTTATTTTCATTTTGTTTTCCTCCCAACGTACCGATTATTCGTCTTCCTCGAGGACGAGTAAGAGGTAAGCTTGGGGGATTTTGATGTGTCCATATTTTACATCATTTTCATATCATGTTCCCATTGCATTGCATGTCACTTTCGCGTCCAAATCCCACTTTTTACTGCGATTTTGGTATTTCTGACGATATTTCGAGTTTCGTAGTATATTTTGAGCTTTCAGGGGTTTTGGAGTGATTTGGACCCCCGCCTGGGTATGGACACATCCGACGTGCTCATGAGCTTGTTGGTAGGGCTCTGGAGGAGTTGGATGTGTTCTTGGAGCTGTTTGAGGAGAGAAGGAAGAGAAGAAAGAGAGAGAGCAGAGAGAGAGCCCCCTGCTGCAGCACTTTAGTTTCCCAGAAAATACTCGGCCTGAGTAGCTTGCTGCTCGGCCCGAGCCATGACATGTTGGAGAAGCAGCGGATACGGCGGACTCGGGCCGAGCAGCTCATCTGCTCGACCGCGCAGCCGCATATTGCACGCCCCGAGTAGGCCCCATGAGCACAGCCCGAGTAACCGACCGAGTAAATCCAACTTGGGCCGAGCAGATCTACTCGGCCTGGGTGGTCCATTTCAGAGCCGAGCAACTCACCGACTCGAGCCGAACCACTAGCCGAGCAGCTCCGACTCGGGCCGAGTCACCTACTCGACCGACACTTCCTGGGGAATTTTTGGAAGATTATTTGAACGCGCGATACACGCGATTTGGGGCAACTGAAGCTTGCGACTGCGGGCTGAGCGTGGAGGGGGCATATTCTGAGTTTTGTTTTTTTAGGATTTTTTTGGGGGGAGAGCTCCGGTGATCGTTTTTGTACGGATTTTGGGATTAATTTCTGTAGTAAACTTCTGGATCGATTATTAAAGATTAGCATTTATTGTTCTTTTCTGGATCTGTTCTTCGTTCGTTCTTGCTGTGAGTTTATTTCAGCCCTAATCTCTTAATTGTTAAGATGTTTTCTTCCGCGAAATCGATATTTTTATGCGTTTCGATCATCATGAGTGAGTAGATCTATTCTAGGTTTGATGGGTGAACCCTAAGATTTTATGGGAGAAATGTAGATCTGGATCCCAATGTTGAATTGGGGATTTAGGGTTGTATTCCGATAGATCCTACCGAATTCGTAGATAACCCGTACTGAGATCATGCCCACGGTCTGTGGAATCGATGTGCTTAAGGGGTATTTAGGGATTCGAATAGGGAAATCAATGGATCCAATCAAGGCACGTGACCATGCCCGGCTCGTGCCCTGAAGGGATCCGTCGATGAACTATACCGCTACGTTGAAGGCTACCGCCATTGCGTCAACGAGAGCCACCGAAATACCCCGTAATTCTAACCCACGAGAGTGGTACGAATTGAGGGAATTAATTCCCTAACCCAAATGCAATGAGGGGATCCTATCGAACATCAACCCATAACGATCCTAGCGGCGACCCCTAAAGCCCTAGTTCTTTTTATTATATTATATAGCAACAACAATCAACCCAATTCATTCTCACTCCGACCGCTACATTACTTCTAGATTTGGAAATAGACTGAGATTACCATGGAGACTATCACCGTCCCTGCGGGATTTGACTATCTTTTATACTATAACTCGACACCATCCACTTTCGGATTGAACCCGAAGTCGTAGCCTAGGAGCCATATCACGCTTGGCGATCGTGACATCGCCAGGTGGATCCTAGGTGTAGATTGCGGGCCTGTCATTAACTTATAGAACTGTTGTTGTTTCCATTTAAAATAGAACTGCCATGTTTTTATTTATAACATAACTTCCATGCTAGTGTCAATCTCTGAAATTATAATTGCCATTATTATAAATTCTTTAACTGCCAAGTATAATATATTGAAAACCTTGCCAAGGGTCCTACTCATAACTACTGCTTGCAAAGGACCCTTACTGACATACATTTCTATGTTGTTTGAAATGTATGTCAGGTCACAAGACATGTTACCCTGAAGACGAGCTGCTTGAAGAGACTGACCCACTAGACCAGGAGTACATTAATTCAGAAGTTCACCCCTAAGGACTAATTATTGAGATACACATGTTGCTGCTTAGGATTCCTTTTATTGCATCCTTGTAGTGTGTGTACCCACTTTTGTAGAACTCTTGTTGTTGTTGGCCATGCTTGGGGCCTTATTGCTTTCTGTACTTTCTTTCTGGACGTTGACTTAATTTATAGTTATTTATGTTGTTCTGAATGCATGCAAGAATCTGCGATTGGTTGTTATTCACAGACTCTTATTGGGCTTAAGCTTCACCATTTCAGCCCATACGGACCCGCTTGCGTCCTCGTTCCTAATTATTATGGCAAGCGAGGTGTGACATTTCCTTCATTGGACCATAATCTGGTCTAGTGTTTTTTGATTAGTGTTATGGATCACCATAGCTCGACTGGAGATAGTGATCCTAGCCTAGCCAAATCCATGGCCGTGTTCCGCTGGACCGCAAGGATGCGAATTCTGATTATGTGACACCGTCGATTACATCTAGTCAATTACATTAAAAATCTTCTTCTAGATTAGCCGTAACCCTCCTTGTTTTAGAGGTTGGCAACTATAGGTTCTATGTTATAGTTGTTGAGTACACTCAAACTATGTCATAGCTACTTTATGGAAACCAACTTCTCTTTACATGATATGTAGTCTAGACTTAACGCAAACCGTCGTGTAGTGCCCATACACCGAGCGCCAGCGTAAGTTCGGTTAGACACGAAAACAAGGGTCTGACTAGACTAGTCATTGTGATTTGGATGAATACGCTCATGATCATAAGTGGCTAGGGGTAAAAACCATTAAGGGAATCATATATGATATGATTGATGAAGATTCATCCACCAATCACAAAGTCAAGCAATTTGTTGCGCACACTCAAGGTTGTGAGGCTCAAGGTGGTTGGATCTCTTTCCCATTAAATTTAATTTAATTTAATCTTTCATTATTATGGCGAAAAAATGATCGCAAAATAGTGGGAGTATATAGTTAGATAAAATCCATTCTATCTATATTTAAAATTGAACATATGCTAAACTAGGGTATGTCAATGTTTACCGATGGAATCACAAACAAAATATCCTAAGAGAATAAGTTAACTGGTAAAAATGATTGGTTAATGGAATATCAACTCAAATTATGATTGATAGACTAAACTATGCTCTTACTGATATTAAAAATGACCTTCTTAGCATAGGCTTAAGGACAATAATTTCCTTGAGCTCTGGGTCCAAAAAAATAAATGCACGCTACATGTCACTCACCACTATGCGGGGTAGCTTGAACATACTAATGTTCAAAGCATGTTTCTCCATACAATTTGTTGAGTCAACTCAAGGTTGTGTGGAAAACGGTTTTGATCTGCAAAGTTTGAAACTTCGATCAAATTGTTTGAATCGAAGATGAGTGCATGAGCGGTGCAAGACTATATATCCCAAGTAGATCTTGAGACGAGCAACTTGTTGAGCACGCTCAAGGTTGCAAAGCTCAAGCGTTTGGATACATGAGATGTTTGCACGGCTATTATTTGTGTCCAGACGTGTATTATTTAAATGCGATTTAGAAAAAGGGAGAAAGCAGTAAGGAAAGTCAATTGAGAAAGAAAGTTTTATCTATCATTAGTAAAGGTAAAAGTAGGAGAAACTGAAAATGTAACATATTTGATGTCACGGTTGTAAGGATCGCCTTACCCTTACAATACTAACATCCCACTAGAGTGGGGTGAATAGTGTAATGGAAATAAATTATGCAATTAAAATTAAACTTGCAAATGCGGAATAATAAATGCAAGAGGAATTAATCACCACAATAAAATAAAACACAAATACAAGATTTTACTCGGGTTCCCTAAAACTTGGGTACGTCCAGCCATATCAATATTCACTATATTTCCCACAAAGAGAAGTGAATACAAATCCCACAAAGAGATACCTCACACGGAGGATTTTGTCCAACACAAGAACCAAACCAACCCTACACAAGGGTCTAACTCCCACACAGAGAATTACTAACTCCCACACAGAGAATTAAGGTTAGCCCTACACTAGGACACCAAACTCCCACAAAGAGAGTATCTAATTCCCACAAATAGAATTAGTGTTTCAAAGAAACACAAAGTAAAACAAATACACTTACATATGCCTTGAGATGCTTACTCATAGATGAATGCAAAGCATAAAAGAGGATCTCCAAGTGATGAGATTTGCTTGAAAGCACTTGGATGATTTCCCTTGAGCTTGACTTCAATGCATGAAGGAGATTTAGAGCTCTAAGAGGAAAATGAGAGACTTTGAGAGTGGCTTAATTAATCTCTAAGGATTTTCAATATCATCAAGAAGTTTTTATGAACACAGCCCTCTCATATATATAGAAACCCTATAGGAACTCTCAAAAGCAAAGAAAACAGCAAAAAACAAAAGGCTGAACGGCTAGATTTTGGGCTGAAACATCACCGACAGTCGACTGATGAACAAATGACAGTCGACTGTCCAACGGCTAGATAATACCCAACGGCTATAATCTAAGCCTCAATAGTCAACTGTTGAAGTCGATACAGTCGACTGAGGACAGGCGCCTGTTAAACCTTCAGCAGGCGACTGCTGCTGGGGATGAAATAAAAACAGAGAGATGCACTCGTTCTCCCAGTATGCATACAGTCGACTGTAAAATAGACAGGAAACTGTTTATCCTTCATCAGTCAACTGCTGCAGGAGATGAAGAAAAACAGAGAGATGAAAAATTTGCACTTACGCCTTTCAGACGATTGGTGACCATTTCACGGGCGACTGTAATTTGAACATCAGTCGATTGATGTGAAAAGCTCAAGTAGAGTCAATAAAATGTTGACTTGAGCAGTGCACCATAGTCGACTGTAGAAGGCTCGACAGGCGACTGGAATCACCCAGTCGACTGTAAATCCTTCAGCATGTGACTGTTGCAAAGCCAGAGACTCCAAATGAGTCTTTGGTCAAAATGAACCTATTGGGTCGAATTCTATGATAATCCTAAGGCTCACTAAGATGGTTAAATGCATATGCATGAATGAGTAGACCATTTAACAAGGCATTACGTTAAACCTAAACTCAAAAAGAGAGAAAGCAATAAATAAAATTACATGGATTACAAAGATTTTCATAGAGTCTATGGCTTCAATCTTGATGCCTTGATGCTCCCCATCATCTCCAAGCTTTGGCACCCCGTGAGTCCAAGCTTTGGCCCTTCTCCACTTGATGTCCATACTTGCACCAAGTGTTTAGTCTCCAAAAAATGATATTCTTGGAATGTAAACTAAGAGACTAAAACAAAAGAGTCATTAGCAACAACGTAATGTTGTGATCATCATCAAAATAGCATTGGTATGAAATACACATACTCAATAATCTTCCCCTTTTTGATGATGACACACATTATGTAAAACATAAAGAAAATAAAGCGCAATGCTAATGAGCTCCCCTACTTATAAGCACCAATTGTAAAATGAGATACACAATTGTAAATACTCATCATACCAAATGAAATAATGAGACATCATGGTGACATATAATTGGCATGGATTACAGAAACCAATTGCAATAGAAACTAATCAAGCACACATGAATGGATTATGCAGTCCCACATATCTCTCCACATATATATATCTCTTTCCCTATAGGTATATCTCTCCCAATATGCATATGTATGAAATACAAGATTTACATAATGCATATATCTCTCCCCCTTGACATCGTCAAAAAGGTGGACATCAAAAATATCCCCCTTGTCATCTTAATCAAAGATGTGACAATATGCAAGAGTAAAGAAATGTATAATACCAAATTGTAAAAATTTAGTGGGTATCAATCACTATCCCATGCTCCCCCTAGATCATAGAAATGGTCAAATTTTTGACTACTAGGATATAATCATACATTGGAGCCATGGGCCTAAAGTGTATCAAAGCAATAGATATGGAAAAATCAAGCTTCAATGATACACAATGATATTGCCAAACCAAAATATAACATGAAACATGTTGGCAATATCCAGGGGGTTGAGTTTGAGACCAAACTAATCAATTGAGACACCAATTGTGAAACAATGATCCCAAATACACCCCGAAATCAGAGTCAAAATATCTTTTAAAATAATTTTAAACATATAACATATTAACTCCCCGCATTGTCATACTTATGCATAAAAGAATGCATGCATGAGAATGTATTCCCCAAGGTCCCCATTTTCATGAAAAATAAATTTAAAAACATTTTCAAAATCATGAAACACACACGAACAATAGGTATGCTAAAAATAATCAATTAAGCACAATACCCTGTATGAGGATCCTAAATATTAGGGAACCAAATCCAAGAGGAGTTTGATTTTCTAATGTAATCACATGAGGCGATCACATCCCTAACCAAAGAGTTGATGTATCTATCCCTCTCTTGCACACTACACCTAGTAGGAATCCATAAACTCAAGGATTTCCTAGGCAAGGGTTTTGCCTTTGCAAGAGGGGTGGATGTGGCATGCTTAGGTATAGAAAATATTTTCTTAGCATGCATAAAGTGAGGATTTTGCTTCATAGCAAAAACTGAAGGATTTACATTTTTCCGTACCACCTTGTGATTTACATGCTTCTTATTGGTGTTATTGTTATATAAGAAAGCATGGTGATTCTTCGTAGGTGCTTTAGCAATATTTCTTGAATTTGCACCAAAAGAAGAATTGAAAGTGTGTTTGGTAACCACCTTTGGAGTGTATCCCAAACCTCCTCTATGGTTTACCGAATGTTGTTTTTCAAGCAAACCATGGAGTGAATCCCTAGAATAAACAAAGCTTTTGAGCTTTTAGAATTCCTCTTCGCATTTCAACGTAAGTTGTTGGATGCGAGTTTCTAAACTAAGGTTTTGAGCTACTAATTTTTCATTGGTTATGCTCAAATTCTTAACTTGAGAGAGAAGTGTGTCTCTCTCACTAGTGTCACATACATGCAAAGCATCATTATCATTTACACTAGTAGATTCTAAGGCATGCAACCTACTCATAGCATTTTTAAATTTAGCTTTCAATTTAGCATATGAGTCGATGCACTTACTTGCCCCATTGGAGACCACATTGAAGCGGTATTCGAGCTCCTCGTATGATAGCTTCTCCTCCTCAACTTCCTCGTCGCTTTCCTCCTCGCTAGAGCTAGACGAAGACTCTTCTCCCTTTGCCATGAAGCACATTTCCTCGTTGGGATTGAGCCACGCCTCCACCTATTCATCACTTGAACTCGATGAGATTGATGAAGACTCATCAAAAGCCGCGAAGCACATATGAGCTTGCTCCTTTTCATCCTCTTCTTCATCATTTAATGTGTCCTCATTGGAGTCATCAAAAGTGCCGACAAGTCCCTTCTTTTGGTTCTTGAACTTGGAGTTGCCTTTCCAATGCTTCTTCCCTTTACCCTTATAAGTCTCGTTGGTGGGTTTGGAAGGGCATTCGGTGAAGCGATGACCTTTGCCACTGCAAGTGTAATAAGTAGGAATCTTGTTAGAATTGGAGGCAAACTTTGAAGAAGATTTAGCTTGCTTGCTTTTGAGGAATGCTCTTAGTTGCGTGGCAAGCTCCACGATTTCATCTCCACTAGCCTCATCTTCTTCATCTTCTTCACTACGAGCTTCTTGATGGAATTTCTTTCTCCATTTGATTGGCTCCCCCTTGGCATGGAATGTAACCCCCCTTTTGCTTCTCCAGCTTCTCGGGCTTGGTTGGTTGAATCTAATTCTTGTGTTGAAGCTTCACTTCATATGCCATGAGATTCCCAACGCACTCCTCAACTGTATATTTGGACGTGTCGTTAGACTCCAAAATCCAGTTGGCCTTTGACTCCCATTTAGGTGTAAGAGAGTCAATGATCTTCTCCACTCGTTCCTCTTGGGAAATCACCTTCCCAAGTCCTTCCAAAGCGTTCACGATGTCTGTGAACCTTTTGAACATTTCTGAGATGCTTTCTCCTTCATGCATCTTAAACATTTCATATTTTGATCTAAACACACTTTGTTTAGATTTCTTTACCTTGGATGTCCCTTCAAAAGTAATCTCCAAGATATGCCAAATTTCGTTGGCCGATTTGCATATGGAGATTCGGTTGAACTCATTCGGAGTGCGAGCACAAAGGAATGCATTCATAGCCCTCGCATTGACTCTGATCGAGTCCTTCTCTGCCTTAGTTCTTGAAGCCGCGGGTGAAGTAGGCTCCGCAAATGGCAACTTCGTGATGTCTCAAAGGTCTTGACCCTTCATGTGATCATCATCCTAATCTTCCAACTTGGATAGTCGGTTTCGTTCAAGAGCGGGGGTCGAGCGGTAGAGTGACCTTCTTCATGAGACGCGGATGTAGCGTTGAATGCCATCGTTGCAGTATGCAATAACCTCTCTTTGATGCCAATTGTAAGGATCACCTTACCCTTGCAATACTAACAACAACACACTAGATGGGGTGAATAGTGTAATGGCAATAAATTGTATAATTAAAATTAAACTTGCAAATGCGGAATAATAATGCTAGAGGAATTAATCACCACAATAAAATCAAACGCAAACACAAGATTTTACCCTGGTTCCCCAAAACTTGGGTACGTCCAGCTACACCATTATTCACTATATTTCCCACAAAGAGAAGTGAATACAACTCCCACAAAGAGATACCTCACAAAGAGGATTTTGTCCTACACAAGAACCAAACCAACCCTACACAAGGGTCTAACTCCCACAGAGAGAATTACTAACTCCCATACAGAGAATTAGGGTTAGCCCTACACTAGGACACCAAATTCCTACAAAGAGAGTAACTCCCACAAAGAGAGTATCTAATTCCCACAAAGAGAATTAGGGTTTCAAAGAAACACAAAGTAAAACAAATACTCTTACCTATGCCTTGAGAAACTCACTCATATATGAATGCAAGGCATGAAAGAGGATCTCCAAGTGATGACATTTGCTTGAAAGCAATTGGATGATGTCCCTTGAGCTTGACTTCAATGCATGAAGGAGATTTAGAGCTCTAAGAAGGAAATGAGAGAATTTGAGAGTGGCTTAATTAATCTCTAAGGATTTTCAATAGCATCAAGAAGTTCTTATGAACAGAGCCCTCTCATATATATAGGAACCCTATAGGAACTCTCAAAAGTAAAGAAAACAACCAAAAAAACAAAAAGCTGAACGGCTAGATTTTGGGCTGAAACGTCACTGACAGTCGACTGATGAACAAATGACAGTCGACTATTAAACGGCTAGATAATACCCAACAGCTATAATTTAAGCCTCGACAATCCACTGATGAAGTCGATATAGTCGACTGTAAACATGACAGTCGCCTGTTAAACCTTCAGCAGACGACTGCTGCATGGGATGGAATAAAAATAGAGAGATACACTCTTTCTCCCAGTATGCGTATAGGAGACTGAAGAACAAATGACAGTCGACTGTAAAATAGACAGGCGACTGTTTATCCTTCATCAGTCGACTGCTGCATGAGATGGAGAAAAACAGATAGATGCAAAATTCGCACTTACGCCTTTAAGACGACTGTTGACCATTTTACAAGCGACTGTAAATATACATGCGACTGTAATTTGAACTTCAGTCAATTGATGTGAAAAGCTCAAGAAGAGTCAATAAAAATGTTGACTTGAGCAGTGCACCACAGTCGACTGTAGAAGGCTCGACGACGACTGGAATCACCCAGTCAACTGTAAATCCTTCAGCAGGCGACTGTTAGAAAGCCAGAGACTCCAAATTAGTCTTTGGTCAAGATGAACCTATTGGGTTGAAATCTATGATAATCCTAAGGCTCATTAAGACGGTTAATTGCATATGCATGAATGAGTAGACCATCTAACAAGGCATTACATTAAACCTAGACTCAAAAAGAGAGAAAGCAATAAATGAAATTACATGGATTACAAAGCTTTCCATAGAGTCTATGGCTTCAATCTTGATTCCTTGATGCTCTCCATCATCTCCAAGCTTTGGCACCCCTTGAGTCCAAGCTTTGGCCCTTCTCCACTTGATGTCCATCCTTGCACCAAGTGTTTAGTCTTCCAAAAATGATATTCTTGGAAGGTAAACTAAGAGACTAAAACAAGAGAGTCATTAGCAACAACATAATGTTGTGATCATCATCAAAATAACATTGGTATGAAACACCAATACTCAACAGTTTCAGGATAATCATTATACAAAATGAAATAGATTGTCATACGTGTTGGAAAAAGGAGAAATTGTTGTTTCTTGAACCATAGAGGACGTTTAACATTTTTTGGCGAATGTCGTCACCTTACTTCTGAAGCAATGAGTAATTTGTATAACGATAATATATTAAATGTTAATATATGAATACGCAAGATAGTAGCAAAACTTATATGGCAAAAATAGACTAGGCCGTACCGAAGAGACTAAGCTTCACAAGTCACATAAAGAGGGGTCCGACCTCTCGTATTATGAGTCAATAAACACTTGTGAATCTTGTCTCAAAGGTACGATGGCCAAAATTCCATCTGTAAGATAGTGGTAAAATTAGTTGGTGAACGCGTAGTCTCGTACATACGGATGTACCCGGACCCAAGTCTAAGTTATATAGGATACGTTGTTCTTATTTTATTACGACACGTGTTCTTGCTGAAACATAAGTCTGATATAATACAGAACACAATGACAGAAGTATTTAAACTGCTTTGATCAGATCGAAGAGTCGAATACTTAAGCTATATAATTCTTGCGTAATTAAAAGAAAATGTGATTTTCTCTCAGGTCAAGTCTCTTAACACATCGGTGTGTTGGAAAGCATGAATCGCACTTTGTTAGACATGGTGTAATGCATGGCAAGTGACTCTGAGTTATAATCATCCCTCGGGGTTAAGTCCCCGATAGTAATGCCTATGTTCTTGATAAAGTTCTATAGTGACCTTATCAATATGACATTCATTAAATCAATAGTTAGGAAGTTACTGGATTACTCGAATCTCATGAAACAAAAAGTCGAGTAAGACATCACAGTTGATGATGGACTAGACAGCTTCCAAAATACTATTCGGAGTAGTGACTCTAAGAAATGGCTTGATGCAATCCAAATAGAGTCTGTGTACATAAATAAAGTATGGACTTTAGTTATATGCCCAAGGAAAGTGTTTCCTTTGGCTGCAAGTGAATCTACGATATATAAGATTAGTGTTAATGGAAAAAAGTGAAGTACAAGTTATGCTGGTTGAGAACGGTTATCATTAAAACTCCTATAAACGGATTGTGATGAATCTTTCTCGCCAGTAGATGTGTACAGTCTGTTCGGATCAGACTCGATGTAAATGCTCATGATGACTATGAATACTGGAATTTTTTTGTTTTCTAAATATGATTTAGAAGAACAAACTTATAGAGTTTTCAAGGTCAATGGGAGCAAATAAAAGACATGCGAGGCATCAAGGAGCCGAAACATATGGTTTGATAAAGTGGTCAAAGAGATTGACACTTTATCAGAAATGATTATGAACCATCTAAATGACCAATAAACTAATTAGGATTACTCTCGATGAGCTGATGAGATCCAGGCAAGATAAATATTATGGATTCCAAGAGACCCAGGAAATTATTTAGATGAGATCCAAATATGTGGTCTAATATAAAATGAGAACTCCTTAAGCCTAAAACTAAATACGGCTTAGCAGATTCACTCACGAAGGCTCTGTCACATAAAGTCTAGAGAGACTTATGTGTAAATGCGGGATGAGATACCGGGATAAATGGGCCTGAGTGCAAGTAAAAGATGTTGGGAGATAGGTATGCCCTCAAAATCGAGGCAATTTATCTCTATGTAGGTGTACAAACATCTTGTTCAAATTTATAATAAGATGTATGCTAAGTATTTATCTAAGTTAATAAAAATGTAGTCGACATCAGAACTTAGGTAAAGTCCTAAGACTTAATGCAAGGTTAAACAAGTATCGATATGAGGATCTCGATCATGAAGAATTGTTTGACCATTAGTAGCATAAGTCTGAAATCATTCGTGGTCATAGATGTTTCCAGAAAAGGATATTGAAACATTGGATAGACCATTGTGTCTTTGTCTTCACCATGGAGTGGTGAAAATGATTTCGTGGTCGTTCGACTTGGCGAAGTCAAAGACGAGACACAGATACTCATTACAGAATGAGTTCATTGAACCACCCAACAAGAGTTATCATATGGTTAATATTGACCAATATATCAATGATAACTCTTAGTGATGATAGGGAAGTTGGTTTTTTAACTTGAGGTCATTGTATGAACCTATGCGTGAACGGTGTCACTTAGACCACTGATCTAGCCTCGGGAAAGCCCCGTTGAAAGGTCTTTGGTTGGGTGACATTTGAAGCATGCGAGGAGAGTAATGACCAATATAGGATTCATCTCCTCCGGTCAAGGGGAGTTAGTGTCGCAGTGTTAGTTTGATCTTTTAATGAAACCCCTGGCCAGAGTAAGTTGGAAGTAGTCCAACATTATTTGACTAAAGATCGATGGAGACTAACCAAGTTTAAGCTAGTAGGATGGCCAGTTGACCATGCCTTAGGCTTGACTACGAGGCAATGTTTTGACGAAGAGACTAAAACTGTGGTATAGGAAGTCAGGGTGGTCCCAATAATACTCGTGGCAATGAGTTAACCACATAAGTATGATACCAAATCAGAGACGGTATCTGGTACTCGTGGTCACTGCTGTCTTGAGTTTCGAGCCCCACCTGTAGTATGGTCAGGCTGTAGGTCTCACACAGAGCGAGACCATCATCAAGTAATAGGTAGAAATTAGGAAGAAAATGCATTTGATGCAAGGGACAAAAAACTGCAAAGCATTTGCAGTTAGCTTGCGGACTCAGGATAAATGATCCTGAGTTCAAGTGGGAGATGTTGAGGGATGTATGCCCTCAGTTCATTTGTATTTGATGCAAATGGTTTTTTATATATTAGCTGTGGGAATTTTGCATATGATGCAAAGGGAACTAAATGTGGCATAAACTGTTTACGTGCATATTTAATATAATAAACACGTGGAAAGGGTTACCTTGATGACGGGATCGTCTTGGTCTAAACACATGTTCAAAACGCGTTGAACACGGACTCCACACGTGCAAAATAGAGCCAACATAATCACAATGGCCCTTTTGGGCATTGCGGGTCGGCGCCCGCTAGGCAGGCACCTGACCCGCACCCACTAAGCAGGGCAGGCGGGCACCAGGCTCGCAATGAGGGCAGGCGGCCAGGCCTGCCCGCAATGCAGGTGGGTGCCCAGGCCTGCTTGCGGGTTGACAACTGTGGGGCCCACGCGGTGGGCCCCACGGTAGGGTTTTAACCCAGTTTTGTGATGGCTGCAGTTTTTTGTGAAAAACAACTTTTTGGCTAACTTTGGAGCATCATTTGAGGGACCAAATGAACTCGGAATGCATCCCTGTTTTTTCCTACGCGTTCACCGTTCAGTGCTCTTCAATTTGATAGGTTGTATCGCTTACAAAGCTCAACGGTGAGGGAGAAAAAATTAGTTGAAGTTTAGCCTTAGTATATGGCAAACTAATTTAATTTTTCTTCTCCAATAATTTAGTCTCACATCGGATATGGAGTGAAAGGGAGGGGTCAGCCTCCTATATAAATAGGGGCCTACTTCCTTTCTTTAAACTAGTCGCAAGCTCCAGATTTGAGTTGCTCCATTAAACGTGAGCAAGCCCGGATCTGAGCATAAAGTAAATATTCCCTCTTTCTCCCTAAAATTCTTCATTGCTCCTGATCGGGCTCTAGCAAAGCTACGAAGGACTTTGGATCGGATCCGAAGTCTTTACAGAGGATCCATTCAAGGTGAAACTTTCTTCGACGCGTGGTTGGCTCGGTGACAGTGGTGTTGCTGCCTCGGGACGTGGTGTGGTTTGGGAAACGGTTCGGCTTGGGACGCGGTTCAGCTTGAGACGTGGTTTAGCTTGGGAGAAGCGGCCCGTGGTCAAAGAAATGTTTCTGAAAATGACGCTTCGTATTCTGCACGAAGTGAATGGTATGTAGTTTAAATATTCATGCATTTATAATTGCAAATGTTAGATAGATCTACCCTTAGGGGTTGGTCGGACCCAAACCCGGGATAGTAGAGATCATGGCTAGGGTTGTTTCTTTAAGACTTAAACTTAAAACTGTTTTAAGTACTATTTTTCTGCTGCTTGTTTGATTCCGTCGTCCATCCGACTTAGGCCGGACGCCGATTTTATTGCCATAAGGACCCAAAACCCCCTTCATTTGGTATCAAAGCGTGTGGAGCTTGAGTACGGGTTCTCAGATTATGAGTTGACCCGAAGTAATCGCTCTTACCGTACTAAGTCCTGATAAGATGGGGATCTTATGATGGGTTGGGCATTGTTGAGAGGCATGCCATAAAACAAGTTCGTGGGGGATCTTGTGACGGGTCTAGAGTGCCATGGACGATGGGCCTTAACTGCGTTGCAATGATAGCAGAATGATACCAACAATAAATACTAAGAAGATATATCCTTTGACGGCACGAAGAGAATTGAAGAGAAATTCATAAAGATTTCTTGAGAAAAACTTGATCTTTTGGCGGTGATAGACGATGAAAGAGCTTTGGTGCGACTACGAGCTTTAGGATAAGAGGTATTCCTTGTTCTAGAGGCTCATTCAATTATTTTTTGTGCATGAGACATTGTAATTGCTAGGATGCTAGAATAATTTTGTCAAGAGGGCTAATATATTGTTTGGAGAAGATATTGAGTATTCGGTGTATTCTCTGAATAATCATCTCTGATTTAGTGAAAATCGTGACAACAGAAGACTAGACATAGGCCATAGGTTGGACGGAACCAATATAAATCATTGCATCTCTCTGTGATTACTTGGTATTGATATTGTGGTATTCTTATGCTTTTATGATTCTTTCAAGATCTTAAATTAGTTGGCTATTATCACATATTATTCCGATGTGCACACATTGGTGTTGACTGAAATTGTGTTAGATTTCTAGCAAGTGGTATCAGAGCATTAGTGAGAAGGAATTAAGAAGTCAAGATGTCATCTTCTACCACATCGTTCAATATGGACAAGTTCACTGAGATAAACGACTTCAGTCTTTAGAGATTAAAGATGAAGGCTTTTCTAATGAGGGATGGGTGCTACCAAAGAAAGACAATTTTGACAAGGATGTCATGGAGGCTTGGAAATCAGAGATGGAGTAAAAGACGTCAAGTGCACTGCAGTTGTCATTATCAGACGAAGTACTTAGGACGGTATATGGGGAAGCTACTGCAAAGAAGCTTTAGAATAAGCTGGAGACACTTTATGCTAAGAAGAATCTGGCAAGCAGGTTGTATTTGATGCAACAGTTATATTTGCTGAAGAAGAGATAGGCAACACATGTTAAGGATCATATCAATGCTTTCACAAAGATTGTGTCTGACTTGAAATGTGGGGGTGAACGTCGAGGAGAAGCAATTGGAGATAATATTGGTATGTTCTCTGACGGATGACTTCAACCCATTGGTTAGGTCCATGGTATATGGACATGAAACACTATCTCTGGAGGAGGTTGAATCCGCGGTACACTCTGAGGTTCTTCGTGTAAAAGTGACCAGTCGAGAGAGTAGTGATCAAGGGGATGCACTTTTCATCAGGAGACGTCAGGATTCTAGAGGCAGCTATGGTCCTAAGAAGGACAAAGGTCGTTCAAGATCTAAATCAGGAGGACATAGGGTCAGGTTGTTGGATCTGGATCTAAGCCTAGAGGGGGGATGAATAGGCTAATAAAAATATTCGTGCAACCCACGAACAATCACATGCAGTTATAAGTGCAGAGTAAATAATATGCAATCACAGAGTACGCGTAGATTTACCCTGGTTCGGTCGTCTCCACGACCTACGTCTGCCCCGAAAGTAAATATTAGATTAATATGTTATTAAGGTAAAACTAGCATGAGTCAAGAGCCCCAACTCAACTCTCACATAGTTTGTACGCACTCCTACATGTTCAACACTATCAACCTAATCAGATGCTCTCACTCTTGACGAGCCCCAACTCGTCAAGTCCCTAAAAATGCAAGTAACAGTAAATTTTCCCATACAAAGATCACTACAACTACACAAATATAATAATAAAGAGTTTAGAGAATCTCAGTTTGTGTAGCGGCAGTCGTCTCTGTCAATCAGCTCAGTTCAGATCGTATCTGACTAGATGTAGTCATCAATGTCACGTCCTCGTCCTTGGAACTTGCGGCCTAGATGAAATCTCCTCTTCAAGTTGCGCAATATAGGAAGACCCCATCTAGAAACTTGCATCCATGATGTGTTTCTCCCTTGTTAAGTTGCGCAATGTAGTAGATGACTTTCCCTTGTTGTTGTGCAATGTATGGATGCCTTGTAGATGTGTTGTGCAATGTATGGCTCTCCTCTAACTTGCGGTAATGGTGATGAGCTTTGGCTATGGTCTTGTGCAATGGAGCTTTGGCAAGGGATCTTGGAGTTTTGGCCTTGTAGATGGAGGTTGCGCAAGGGAAGCTTGTGGCTAATGGATGGACATGAGAGCTTCTACAATTTGCGGCCTAGATGAGGTTTTGCAATGGAGAGGCTCTTGGAAACTTGCGCAAGGAGAGGAAGTTTGGATCCCTAGCTTTGTATTACGGCCTTGAGTAGTATGGGTTGAAGCTTTGGCAAGGGAGCTTGACTATGGAGAAGATGACATTAGGGTTCAGCCATGGAGATTGGAGGTTGAAGCTTTAAACAACATGAACCCTTCCTAGCAACTTGCGCAATATGTAAAGGGAGATGGCTTGAAGCTTGGTTACACAAGGGATGGGGTATGACCAAATTTTGCTTGGTGTTTTGGTTGCCCCCTCTCTCCAAAATCTCTCTCTTGGAATATGGGTTTATATAAGAGAGGATGGGGTATGATAGAATCAATTAGAATCCCATATTTGATGGAGATTGGAAGTAAACCTAATTTGATTATGATTTAAATGAATCTCTTTCGATATGGAGTTTTAATATGGATGGCTATGGAATTGAATTTGAGTAGCTATAGGATTTGAATTGAAATTCATTTAATCACCTTTGATTTGCATGAGATTCTCCATATCTCTCCATCTTTGACCGAGTCTTCAATTTGCATGACATTAGGATTTGAATATTGCACCAATTGATTTGAATCAATTCAAATATGGATTTGAATTAATTTTCTCCTTATCTTCCCATCTTTGACTTAGTCCAATTTTTGTAGCCATATTCTCCATCTTTGACTTTGTCCACTTGGCTAATGCATGGCACATTCTCCATCACTTTTATTTTGTCTCTCTTTGAATATTTGCGAGAGTGACATTCCTGAAAAACACTTAGCACACCGTTCACACACGTTTGTTATCATCAAACATGAATTCATCGATCTTTGGGTCCAACTACACGTTGTATCCAACAATCTCCCCCTTTTGATGATGACAAACTAATATAAGATTTGCCATAACGATTCATATAATATTATCGTGACATGTGTGCATGAAGTGTGACAATGGAGGATGTATGCAATATGCAACAAGTGCAACAATAATGTGCAACATACAAGCATGCAAACAATGATGTTCAAGCATTCAAACATGTATGCATGCTCCCCCTCGAACAAATATTCACATTAAGCACATGCTTCATTCATTATTCATTAATGCTCCCCCTTAAACCAATATTCATGTGATACAGATAAGCATTAATGCATGCAAAAATCTTCTAAATATTTTCTCCCCCTTTTGTTATCATCAAAAATGTATATATGAAGTCAAATTTATACCATATGCAAAAGGTGAGCATTATAAATTACAACTAGCACTTGCATGTAGACATTCATAGAATAAACACTTCAAATTCAATGAAAATTATAACATAGACTTCAACACCTTCGTGTAAGTGTGATGATTAAACATTGAAGAACATAAGGAGAACTTTTAAGAAATTCAACCGAAAACAATCCACATTTTCCATTAAACATGAAATCTCCTAGGATTGATTTTTCCCACCTCATTAAAAATAAGTTCAAGATACCACACCCCAAAAATATAGCCTATAAGAACTCTTAGATGTGGGGGTGGTATTGCTTGACGAGTATAACACCAATGCTAAAGATTACCCATAAAGCATATGTTGGATACTCATGGGTAGTCAACTTGCTAAGGATTTTATCCATTTTTCATTCGGAGCTCTTTTCATTCTTTTTCAATTTTTTTCATATCCAATTCATTTGTACTCAATTTTTATCCATGGCAAGCCACATCATATAACTTAGATTTTTAGTTATTTTTCATCCTACATTCACTTTTCAATATTTCATTAAAAGGTTCTCCAAACGTACAACAACATTTAATGCACGTGGAAGTGAAAATATTGGTGTAGAAATCAAATTATTCTAATCATTGAACATGTCATGAATATTTAGAAAATCAAACATGCACAGGTAGCCATAATTATAATACATCAATTTCTACATGGATATGATTATCATTCATTAATATCACTCAAATAATTCAAAAGAAAAGATATACATTAAGCACCATTTTTTTGCTTTTTATCTTTTTCATTTTTTTTGTTTTATATATGAACTAAAACAAACTAAAAATCAATCAAACTAGCGCACAAATAAAAATAAGTCAAGCATACAAAAATTGCCATGAAGGTATGCATTAAGTGCAAAGTAGAAAAATATACCTTCGCGTTGTCGTTTGGCTAAGGAACTAAATAATGAAACGTTCAATTCATAGCTCCTTGTCATCGCCATCTTACCTACACATTAGATATTATGTGTGACCGTGGAATCCAACAAGGTCCACTCATGTTAGTCATCAAAGATTTAGGAACCCATATTTGCTTGAATTTAATATTGGTGTTCCTATATTTGCAATGATATGAAGTATGACCAACACTTTCACAAGTAAAGCACTTTGCATAGCCATTTTTAACCATGGTTGGTACATTATGAAATTTTTTATACTTAGGCTTTTCAACATTTTTAGAGCCAAATCTAAGTCCACGTCTATTATTGTCATATAATTGGTTTCCAAGAATAATATCCAAATTTTGTTTTCCTATGGAAAATCTCTTTAATGACAATTCTAGATTGGTGACTTTGGATTTTAAGATAGCATTTTCATTCACAAGAAAAGTGCATTTACTAATGAAAGCTCTCTTGTTTTCCTCTTCTTTTTTCTCAAAATCAATCATTTTTCTTTTATTTAGTATGCATAATTTATCATTAAGCTATCTAATCACATATTCTTTTTCAGTTTCAAGCTTAATCAAATCTAGCTTAAGCATGCTAATCTCATTTAATAACGATGGACAAGAAAGACAATCAACTTTTTCAGGTGAGCTAGATTTGTCTTTTTCCAACATGGTGATGGTAGATTTGCATGCAACACGTTCTTCATTAAGATTATCAATTTCTTTAGACATGTCATAATTTTGTTGTTGCAATTCAAAACTATCATTCCTATAGTCATCTACGAAAGATTCTAGCTCATCTATTTTATCTTGCATTACTTTACAAATATTCAAAAGTTCAGTTTTAGAGCAAGATTGTCCCTCATTGTGTCTTCTCATCAAGCAGAGGGAAGTGCGGGCTTCAGTCTCCTCATCTCCATTATCCATGTCCCACGTTCGCACCACAGCTTTTCCTTTCTTCTCTTCGACATTAGCTATTTCTTGTGGGCAATTTCTCATAAAGTGTCCCTTCCTCCTGCATTTAAAACATTCATTTTTATTAATAGCTTTCTGTTCAGAGGAAGTTCTATCAGAATTAAAATTATTGGAGTGATTGAACCTTTTCGTCTCAACTCTTCCTTGGTCAGTCTGAATATATCTTCTGAAGTTTTTGACCAATATTGCTTGCTCCTCATCAGGATCGTCGTCGTCGTTAGCTTGAAGAGCTAATGGTGTGGGAGCTTTGGCTTTTTCTTCATGTTTATCTCTAGCTTCTATACCAAGCTCGTGTGACATCAAGTTGCCTATTAAGTCCTCCACTCTCATTGTTGATAGATCGTTGGCTTCTTGAATAGCGGTGACTTTAGGCCGGAACGAGCTTGGCAGCGCTCTTAAGATCTTTCTCACCTGCTCAAGACTAGAGTATGGCTTACCGAGGGAGCTGAATTTGTATACGATGTTCATGAATCTTGCGAACATCTCCTTGATAGATTCAAATGGCAGCATGCGGAAACTCTCATATTCTAAACTCAACAATGCAAGTCTGGATTCCTTAACTTGCGACATTCTCTCATGCGTCACCTCTAGCGTATGCCATATTTTCTACGCAGTTAAACAATGTGAGATACCATTAAACTCAGATTTATCAAGAAAGTTTATAAGCGCATTCATAGCTTTACCATTAAGAGAATAAAGTTTCTTATCAGAGGCATCCCACTTATCTTTAGGCTTAATGATTTCAGTGTCTTCATTTTTAATAGTGGGTGGACTATAACCATTTTCAACAATATCCCACACTTAATAATCTACAAACACTAAATAAATTTTCATCCTAGCCTTCAATATGCAAAGTCTACTCCATTAAATTTAGGAGGCGGGCTATAGACTGAGCAAATGCAGAATCAGATATATTCATGGTCATCTTAATAAATCTAGACTAGATCCTCTAAACTGGCTCTGATACCACTTGTTGGATCTGGATCTAAGACTAGAGGGGGTGAATAGGCTAATAAAAATATTCGTGCAACCCACGAAAAATCACACGCAGTTATAAGCACATGCAGAGTAAATAGTATGCAATCACAGAGTACGCGCAGATTTACCCTGGTTCGGTCGTCCCCACGACCTACGTCCAGCCCTGAAAGCAAATATTAGATTAATATGTTATCAAGGTATAACTAGCATGAGTTAAGAGCTCCAACTCAACTCTCACCTAGTTCGTACGCACTCTTGCGTGCTCAACACTATCAACCTAATCAGATGCTCTCACTCTTGATGAGCCCCTACTCGTCAAGTCCCCAAAAACACAAGTAATGGTAAAGTTTCCCCTACAAATATCGCTACTACTACAAAAATATAATAATAAAGAGTTTAGAGAATCTCAGTTTATGTAGCGGCATTCGTCTCTATCAATCAGCTCAGGTCAGATTGTATCTGACTGGATGTAGTCGCCAACGTCACGTCCTCCTCCTTGGAACTTGCGGCCTAGATGAAATCTCCTCTTCAAGTTGCGCAATATAGGAAGAAACCCTCTAGAAACTTGCGGCCATGATGTGTTTCTTCCTTGTTGAGTTGTGCAATGAAGTAGATAACTCTCCCTTGTTGTTGTGCAATGTATGGATGCCTTGAAGATGTGTTGCACAATGTATGGCTCTCCTCTAACTTGCGGTAATGGTGATGATGGCTATGGTCTTGTGCAATGGAGCTTTGGCAAGGGATCTTGGAGTTTTGGCCTTGTAGATGGAGGTTGTGCAAGGGAAGCTTGTAGCTAATGGATGGACATGAGAGCTTCTACAAGTTACGGCCTAAAGGAGGGTTTGCAATGGAGAGGCTCTTGGAAACTTGCGCAAGGAGAGGAAGTTTGGATCCCTAGATTTGTATTGCATCCTTGAGTAATATGGGTTGAAGCTTTGGCAAGGGAGCTTGGCTATGGAGAAGATGACATTAGGGTTCGGTCATGGAGATTGGAGGTTGAAGCTTTGAACAACATGAAACCTTCCTAGCAACTTGCGCAATATGTAAAGGGAGATGGCTTGAAGCATGGTTACGCAAGGGATGGGGTATGGCCGAATTTTGCTTGGTGTTTTGGTTGCCCTCTCTCTACAAAATCTCTCTCTTGCAATATGGGTTTATATAGGAGAGAATGGGATATGATAGAATCAATTAGAATCCCTTATTTGATGGAGATTGGAAGGAAACCGAATTTGATTAGTATTTGAATGAATCTCTTTGGATATGGAGTTTGAATATGGATGGCTATGGAATTGAATTTGAGTAGCTATAGGATTTAAATTGGATCTCATTTAACTACCTTTGATTTGCATGAGATTCTCCATATCTCTCCATCTTTGACCAAGTCTTCAATTTGCATGGCATTAGGATTTGAATGTTGCACCAATTGATTTGAATCAATTCAAATATGGATTTGAATTGATTTCCTCCTTATTTTCCCATCTTTGACTTAGTCCAATTTTTGTAGCCATGTTCTCTATCTTTGACTTAGTCCACTTGGCTAATGCATGGCACATTCTCCATCACTTTTACTTAGTCTCTCTTTGAATATATGCGAGAGTGCCAATCCTGAAAAACACTTAGCACACACATTAAATCATTAACACACGTTTGTTATCATCAAATATGAATTCATCGATCGTTGTATCCAACTATACGTTGTATCCAACACAAGTGTCACTTGTGCAAGGAAACTGAACATTAGAGAAGAGATTGCCCTAAGCTAAAGAAGAATGGACAGTGAAAAGAAAACGCTTCGGGTTCATCAGTGGGAATTAGCAGCAAGGACAGTGATGGAGGTGAGATTCTGATGTTGACTGCATCTGGAGATCTAGGGATCTCATGGGTTTTGTATTCATGATTCTCCTTCCACATGATGCCACAAAAGAGTCTGTTCAGTTTGTATTATTCCAAGGAAGGAGGCAACATACTAATGGAGAACAATATGGCGTGCAATACAGTGGGAGTTGGAGAGGTTTCAGATCAAAATACATGATGAAGTCATCAGGACACTTACAGATGTGTGTCATATGCTAGACTTGAAAAGAGTCTGATTTCTATTCTGCTTTAGCTAGACGTGGTTATAGGACAGTCATTGAAGGTGACCTATTGAAGGTGTCAAAGGGTTCTCTAATCATGATGAATGAAAGAAGAGTACAGAATTTATATGCACTGTAGGGGGACACCGGGGAGGGTATGACTAGCATCTCTTAGGGCACAGATGGTGAAGGATCGGTAAAGTTCGGGCATCTTCGCTTGGGACATCCAAGTGAAAAGTAATTGGATGTACTTCGTAAGGAAGCTGATAGAGGCCATAGACAAGAGATTGGAGTTCTGTAAGAAGTGTGTAGAAGAAAAGCTGACAAAGACATGCTTTGGGACCGTAGAGCATAGCAATAAAGGGTCACCTGACTATGTACATTCAGTTGTATGGGGGCCTACTTCTGTACCTACCATTGGAGGAGCAAGTATTTTGTATCCTTTATTGATGACTACTCGAGAAAGGTATGGATCTATTTGATGAAATCTAAAGATCATGTCTTCAAGAAGTTTAAGGCTTGGAGAGCCTTTGTTGAAAAGCAGTCTGGGAGAGCCGTATAGGTATTGAGATCAGATAATGGTTGAGAGTAATGTCAAGGGTGTTCAAAGAATTCTGCAGTTCATATGGTATTTTAAGGAACTACGCAATGCCTGGTGATATATTCCGCTAAAATGATCGTAGGGTATTTTAAGGAACAACACTATGCAATTTGTTTTTGGGTTTCAATGTACTCTAGAATAATGTCCTTCTTAGATACATGATCATTTATGAAATGGTGTCTTACATCTATGTGTTTGGTACGAGAGTGATGTACCGGATTTTTGGAGAGGCATATTGCATGTTGGTTATCAACCATGATAGGGCAAGTATCACAATTAATACCATAGTCTTTAAGCGTGTTTCCCATCCAAAGAACTTGTGCACATGCAAGACCAACGACAATATATTCTGCTTCAGGCGTGGACAATGATACGGAATTTTGCTTCTTGGAAAACCAAGAGACAATAGAATTTCCTAGAAAATGGCAAGTGCCACTAGTACTCTTCCTATCGGATTTGCATCCAGCAAAATCGACAGCACTATATGAGATTAACTCATATGGTCTAGATTTATGATAAGTAATCCATAATCTAAAGTTTTATTGAGATAACAAAATATTCGTTTAACCGCAATCAAATGCGATTCCTTAGGTTGTGATTGATATCTAGCACAAAGACATATTGAAAACATGATATCGGGCCTACTTGCGGTTAAATAAAGTAAACTACCAATCATACCTCGATTTAGACGAATGTCTACATCTTTTTTGTTTTCATCCTTGTGAATGTGTGTAGTTATACTCATGTGAGCTCTTTTGCTTGAAGACGATTCCATCCCAAATCGCTTGATTAGCTCCCTGGTGTACTTTGCTTGATGGATGAAGATGCCATCCTTCAATTACCAAATTTAAAGTCCTAGAAAATAGTTGAGCTCACCCATGTGGCTCATCTCAAATTCATCCTTCATAGACTTTGAAAATTCTTGGCAAAGATCATAGTTAGTAGATCCAAAAATTATATCATCTACATAAACTTGAATAAGAAAAATGTCATTTTCATAATACTTAGTAAAAAGAGTAGAATTAACTTCACCCATTTTAAATCCCAAATCCAAAAGAAAGTTTTTAAGGCGATCATACTGAGCTCTAGAAGCTTGTCTCAACCCAGATAAAGATTTCGTAAGTTTAAAAACATAGTTTGGAAATTTTTCATGAATAAATCCGGGAAGTTGAGAAACATAAACTTCTTCATTAACAATGTCATTTAAAATGCACTTCTAACATCCATTTGAAATACTTTAAAATTTTTATGGGATGCAAAAGACAATAACAATCTAATAGCTTCTGAACCTAGCTACCGGAGCAAATGATTCTTCGAAATCAATACATTCTTCTTGCCGGTAGCCTTGAGCTACTAACCTTGATTTGTTCCTTGTGATGACTTCATTCTCGTCCGTCTTGTTCTTGAAGATCCACTTAGTCCCAATGACTTGATGTCCACTTGGTAGAGGAACCAACTCCCAAACTTCATTCCTTTCGAATTGGATGAGTTTCTCTTCCATTGCCACAATCCAAGAGATATCTTTACATGCTTCTTGAATGTTCTTTTGCTCGATTGTGGAGAAAATGATGCAGTGAGTGAATTCATCAAATATTGACCTTGTCCGGACACCACTCCAATATCTCCAATAATTTGGTCATTTGGGTGGTCACGAATGTTTGTGTACGCTTTGGGTACTCCTGCATCACAAGAAACAATCTCAACATCTTCATTAGTAGGGTTAGTCTCAATAACATCATCAAGTTCAACATTATTAATAGAATCACACCGAACTTCTAAACTATCATCATGAACATAAGGCACATCAAAATCTTCATTAAATGAAACATGAAGTGATTTCTCAATCGATGAAGTGTTCTTGTTGTATATCCAATAGGATTTGCTACGTGTGGAATATCCAACAAAAATCTCTTCATTAGATCTTGGATCAAATTTATCTAAATTACCATACGCGTTCTTAATATAACATTTTGAACCAAAAACACGAAAATATTTTACTTGTGGCTTTTTGTCATAAAATAGTTCAAAAAAAGTTTTGTTCGTATGGGGCCACACTAGGATCCTATTGAGCACATAACATGATGTGTGCACCTCTTCCGTCCAAAATTGAAATCCAAGATTACTATCATAGAGCATTGTGCGTGCACACTCAATAAGTGTCATATTCTTTCTCTCAACAACACTATTTTGTGGTAGTGCACGAGGAAATGAAAAGTTGTGAGTTCTTCCGTGTTTATCACAAAACTTAGAGAAAAGCTCATTTTAAAATTCCCCTCTATGATCACTAGAATAGTGATAATGGTGGTTCCTAAAAGATTTTGATTTTTTCGCAAACTTAGCAAATTCTTCAAAAGCTTCATTTTTAGTAATAAGAAAATATACAAATGTCATCAACAATGACTAATCCATGATGTAAATTTCCTAAAGATGCAACTCTAGTAGGCCCAAATAAATCTAAATGAAGAAGTTCTTGGGGCCTCTTAGAAGTAATGCTGTCTTTAAGTTTAAACGATGATTTACGGAGTTTGCCACGTTAACAAGAATCACAAAAACTTTTCTTATTAAAAAAATCTTTGGAAATCATTTAACTAAATCATGATTAGATAATTTATAAAAATGTTTGAAATAACATGTCCAAACCGATGATGCCATAAAAGTTGTTCATTAGTGTGTGCAATTAAGCAATGTTCTCATGATTGTGGCATACTTAAAATATAAATATCTTTATAGCGTGTGCCGGAAAACAAAACACTAGATTTATTATCTATAATACTACGCATACCCTCTCCAAAGTTAATCTTGTAACCTTTGTCACAAAGTTGACTTATGGAAATGATGTTAATATTTAAATCATCTATAACATATACATTTTCAATTAAAGTTTTAGATGGATTACCGACTTTACCATCTCCAATGATGGTCCCATTTTCATCGCCTCCAAAGGTCACCGTTGCACCATTCTTAATGTGGATCACTTCTGAAAGTAAGGAGGGATCTCCTGTCATATGCTTGGAGCAACCACTATCAAGTATCCATCCTTTCTTATTAGAGCACATTTTGCATTTGTTGCTTTTTTCCTTTTCTTGGGTACCTACATAATTTACCATAAGCTTACCCAAGCTTGTTGGGTCCAAGGGGATTAGCCCTTTGGAAACCAAGTTCAAGTGGACTTTGGCTTCCCAACATAATCATCACAATTAATTACATCTCTAATATATGAGTGCACATATGAATTCCTATCATGTATGCTAGTGTCCTTAGGACCCCAAATAGTGTAAGTTTTGGGAATCCTTTTCTTAATTGCATGCACATGAGGTTGATTTCTACGTGGTGCATGAGGCCTATAAGGATGTGATCTAGCATATGAGAATGGTAGAGGATAAGCATAAGACATATGCTGGTCATGTGAAACATAAGGAGCATACATATGATGAGACGCATATAGATGAGCATACATATGTGAATGAGGTGTATGAGCATATGTATGTGGAGGAGCACGTGGATAAGCATATCGCATGTGTTAGTTTGCACGTGTACATGGGTGTGGTGCATAGAACTCATCATGAGTGTCCAGACGTGAAGTAGGATTGTTCCAACGTGGGTGTGTGTTGGTGTACATGAAAGTATGTCACTTCTTTTGATTTTCATCCTTGGTGGGTTTCTTTGCAAAAGAGGGAGTGTGAGAAGTGGTGACTTTCTTGGTAGGTTTTCTACCCAATGTGTTATGATCACCATATATGGATGCACCGGAGGTTGGCCTCATAAAATCTATAGTGATACCACTATAGGTGATACGTACTTTGGATGCATTTGCCTTGTAATTGAAGGGTTTAGAGGGACCCTTTGGGCATAAATCTATGCTCTTCCTACGTCGAACGGACGATAGAAGCAAAAAAAAACTATCAGTAGAATAAATCAGTAAACTATTTAAAGAGCCCTAAGGATATCATTAACCCTAGCCAGAAAATCTACTATCTTGGGGTGGATCTGACCAACCTCAAAGATAGATATAAACTACTGCAATAATATATGAAAGCAAAGGAAAAACTAGAAAATATACCCAAAACTTTGATTTCACAGAACACGAAGCATCGTTTTCAGCAACCTTCTTTATGCCCAGAACTTAGGACAAATTTTCCAAGAGGAGTCAGCCCTTATTTATATAGGAGGCTGGACCACTTGCTCGTCTCACGAGCAATGTGGGACTAATTAAAATTAGGGAAGAAAATTAAGTTAGTTTTGCCTTACACTAAGGCTAAACTTCAACTAATTTTCTCTCCCTCGCCGTTGAGCTTTGCAAGTGATACAACCTATCAAATCCAAGAGCTATGAACGATGAACGCAAAGAAACAAATGGTGCTCCAATCCAACTTCGTTTGACCCCTCAAATGATAGCTCAAAGTCGGGCAAAAACCACAAACTGGCTGAAAACGCAGTCGCCATTGGGAATTAGGGTTTTTGTAGACTAGGCCCACCCACGGGTCCCGCCCGTGGGTCTGGGTGCACCAAACAGGGCAGGCCGCCCGCCTAGGCGGGTCGGGCACCCGCTCTGTCTCGCCCGGACCTGCCCGCCTAGGCGGGCAGGCGGGGCGCCCGCTCTGGCGAGCCAAACCTGCCCGCCTAAGCGGGCAGGTGAGCGCCTGCTTAAGCGGGCCTAGCCCGCTCATGTGAACTCACCCCGCCTGCAAGCGGGCGGGCGGGCAGGCTGGGCGGGCTAGCCCAATCCATATGGGCTGGTCTAGCCCAGCACAGCTGGGTCAGGCTAGGCCAGAACTGGGCAAAAGCCCAGTTCTGGCCTTTTGAGCTATATCTCGAACATTTGAGCTCCGTTTATGCCCATTTCAGATCCGTTTGAAAACAGGTTTAGAATGGGACTATCCCAAAAACCTATGTAACCTTTTCTATGCTTTTATTATTTAAAATATTCCCCTAATCATTTTACAATTTATTTTAAACCCTTTTGCATCATATGCAATAATCCCACGTAGCATTCTTCTAATGCTTAAATTGCAAACATTTTGCGACACTAGTAATATCCATTTAATAAAGACTTAATGTCCCAACCTCTTTGTGACTAAATTATTCCCATGCACCTGAGTGCACTCCTCTTACATTCTTCCTATTACTAAGATGCAAACCATACTCGGTGTGAGACCCTACAGCCTGACTCTACTACAGGTTTGGGCTCGAAACCCCTAGACGATAGTGACCACAAGCAGCATGTATCGTCCTTGTTTCGGCATCATAATTACATGATTGACTTATTGATAAAAGTGTTGATGGGATCACTCTAACTATGACCGTGATGAATACCACAATTTTTGTCCCTTCTTCAAAACTATATCACTAAATAGCCTAGGGTATGGTAAACTGTCAACCACTAGCTAGCACTGGTCAGTATGCTTCGGTCTTTGGTATATACATGTTGTACTTCCTACAGCATACTCATGCCGAGGTTTAGCTCCAAGAACCATACTGAGCCTGTGATACTAAGACCTTTCAACGAGTGAAGACTCAAGGCTAGATCATATATCTAAGTGACACCGTTCACGCACTAGTTCGTACAAAGACCTCAAATTTTAAGGACCAACTTGCCTATCATCACTAGAGAGTTATCAATGATAGTATCGTTAATGTTAACAATTTGATAACTCTTTATTGGGTCGTCTAGTGGACTTATTCTCTAATGAGCACATGTGCCTTGTCTCTGACTTCACCAGGTCGAATGATTATGAGATCATCATCACCATTCAGGTTAAGACAAAGACACAATGGTCTGTCCGATGTGCCGATATCCTATTCTCGACACATCTATAACCATGAATGTTTTAAGACTTAAGTTCTTATCGGTCATTCACTTTCCATAATCGAGATCTCCATCTAGAAACGTGTATGACCTTACTTTTAAGTCTAAGGAAATTATCCAAGCATTTAAAACCATTTTATTCATACTAGGATAATTCGTACATTTAAAATTGAACAAGATGTTATCTCGATAAATTGCCTTGAGGGCACATATCTTCATACATCTCCCATGTGTACTCATGGTATTTATCTCGGTATCTCATACCACTATAACATATTAGTCTCTACGGACATTCATATGTCAGAGCCTAAAATGGATCTGCTAAAACGTATCTATTATGCAGTATTACGGAGTCCTTTAAACTAAGCACACTAAATCACATAGGGGTGATTTTACGAAAAAGTCTTTGGATCTCATCCAATAACTTATCATCTTCTGTATATCTAACGAGTAGCATATATTACCATGTAAAATATTTATTATTTCATATTAGCCAGCATAGTATAGTATATTCCAATATTCTTGTGTCATTTCTGTCCAACACATTAATGACACCAAAAAATCTATATCTCTGACTTAAAAAAAGCTTTTTGATTGTAAGTCATATATAAATGTTCTATAACTTGAAACTTTACTTAGCCCAAAATGGACCAAGCAATACGCTAGCTTCCACTGACTTTGAGAACTATATGGTCATACTACTTCAACTTGACTTTCTAAATCTTATTTAGAACGTCTGATTATTAAGTATAACCTGCCCATGAGTTAAAATGGAATGGGTTAGTGTTTGGTTGTATGACGAATACGTTACATCGAGATCCGTTTATAGGAGCCTTGTTGATAACTCACTCAGTCACAACTATCCACACAATCTATTCATATATCTGCATTAATCTTCTTATTAGAAGTTTCACATGCAACCAAAACAAGAACTTATTTCATGTGCGCATAATAAAGATCACATCTAATATATATGTGCATGAAACTTTACTCGTTATTATAGACTTGGTTAAAAAATACTTACTGCTCCAGTCAATCGCATCAACTCAAACACATACATAACAACTCAGAAAAGCCATCAAAGTATATATATCACACTAGCTTTTGTGGAATATTTAGATCCTCACACTAGCGATCACTCACCTCTACTCATCAACCTGCATTCCAAGGTAAAATCGTACCCTAAGCCATTTAAGTTTTTTAATTCCTGGGCTAGTTGGGAGGGATATCAGGAGGTTGTGGAGAATTTTTGGAGCCAAGATATTGAAGGTTCTGCTATGCATCGAGTTTTTGTCCAGCTTAAAAATCGTAAAGTTGCACTGCGGAAATGGGCCCAGAATCAAGCAGCTAATAATGATATATCGGTATGCAAGTCTCATCTTGCATATGTCCGGAGTCAGGCATCTATTAACTATGATTTGGCACTCCAAAATCAAGAAGTTGACCTTTCGCTGAACTTTTCTAAGCTTCTAGGAGTGGAGGAATCTATACTACGGTAAAAAAGCTGGCAGGATTGGCTTTGCTTGGGGGATAAAACTCAAAATTTTTCTATAATGCGATTAAGAGTCGACAATGCCATAACAATTTGAGTCACCTGGTTGATGCGCATGGTACCCCAAATACTTCTTCTGAAGATCTCCGAAGTGAAGCCTCGAAATTTTATGAAGATTTGTACAATCAGAACTCTTACTAGAATGTGTTTCCTAAGCTTGTCACTAAACGTATTCTAACTCCTGATGCTTCAGCTTGGTTGGAAAGAAGTATTTCTAATGAGGAGATCAAGGATGCTGTTTTCCAAATATGGGTGGATAAATCCCCTGGACCAGATGGATTAAATGGGTTTTTCTATCAGCATAATTGGGGCTTGATAGGTACCGACATTACTGATGCAATACATTCTTTTTTCCGTTCTGGTTCACTTATGCATCCTCTAAATCACACCAATCTTACTTTGGTGCCTAAGAATTCCCATGCATCTAGTTTGAGTGATTATAGGCCCATCACTTGTTGTAATGTCTTGTATAAAGCAATAAGCAAAATTATCTGCAATAGATTGAAATCTGTAGTCCATGAGTTAATCTCCCCGAACCAGTCTGCCTTTCTTAAGGGTAGATTACTTTCAGATAGTGCTTTACTAGCACATGAACAAATTCGCGACTTTAGCAACCCAATGGGGGCTAGATCATGCCTTAAACTAGACTTGAGGAAGGCTTTTGACAGTGTGAACAGGGAGTTTGTTTACTATATTCTTCATCGTATGGGGTTCAGCAGAAGGTTCTTGATATGGATTAGAGAATGCATCTCCACTCCAACTTTTTCTGTTATGGTGAATGGTTCACCAGTTGGATATTTTGAAGGTAATAGAGGTCTCAGGCAAGGGGACCCTCTATCTCCTTATCTCTTTGTTATTGCTATGGAGGCATTCTCTTTACTAATTGAACTTGCAATGGCCTCCCGCCAAATTCATCCTATGAGGCGTTCGGGTGCAGTCTCTCATCTACTATTTGCTGACGATCTCCTTTATTTTGTCAGGCCAATAAGCATTCTTTTCATGGTCTTAAATCACTATTACTTGATTTTGCTAATCTTTCGGGACTGGTCATTAATTGGGACAAGAGCACCTCTCTTTTAAGCAAAGGCACGAAGAACCCCTAGATCTGGTAAACCTGCTTGGTATTAAACTTGGTTCTACTGTTACTACATATCTTGGTTTGCCTCTCTCTACTTCATACCCCAAACCATCTATGTTCAGCAGACTGATTGATAAATGCAAGAAGAGACTTATGGGTTGGACTTCCTCTTTACTATCCATCGCTGGTCGGATTGAGCTCGTCAGATCAGTAATCTATGGTATGATCTCTTTTTGGATGCAAGTCTACCGTTTTCCGAAATCCGTTTTGCGTGCTATCTCTTCGGCCTACAGGAAGTTCGTTCTGGGATCGTCGCACACTTGGGCCTGGAGTGACCTCTGTGCTCCTAAGGATGAGGGAGGTGTTGGAATGAGACTATTACCTGACCTCAGTTTGGCATCGGGAGTGAGATTGACGTGGCATATGCTTGCTACAGATGGGCTTTGGGCAAAATATATGCATAACAATTATAGACACATCACCCAATTTTTTGCAACAAAGGGCAATATTACCAACTCAGTTACTTGGAAGTTCATGCTTCACTGCAGACAATATTCAAATAAGCTTATTAAGAGGGAAGTGCACGATGGGCGAGCTACATTATTTTGGCATGATTATTGGTTGGATTGTGGGCCACTTAGTGGAATATATCCAGTCCCCAATGGTGCATCCTTGAAGACGGTACGAGAATATTGGGCGGCAGGGGAATGGTCACATGACATTGAAATTGCGGAAGTACGACACCTCCTATCGCAAATTTCTTTCAGCGAACTAGCAGACTCTTGGAGATGGGCGCCTGGGCCGGTATTCCGGTTCAAAGATGCTTGGGATGGTTCTAGGCAACAGGGGTCAAAATTTATTTACAAAAATCCCGTCTGGTTTAAATGCCACATTCCTAAGCAATCCCTTACACTACTTAGAGCTTTTCGAGGCAAACTGTTAACTAAGGTGATGCGGAGGAAATGGGAGGAAACTGCTGACACTCTTTGTGTGTTGTGCAATTCGGGGGCTGAGGAAACTTTAGATCATCTATTTTTCGAATGTCAGTTTTCTCGTTATATTCTTATCAGGAGTCTCCTCAAGTTGGGTGTATCAGACCCCATCGACCCTTTGCTTTCTAAGGTTGGTGATTACTACTTGCTGCACTTTGACAATATACATGCGCTCAGCATTCTCGCTAAAATGGTTTTGTCGGCAACTGTGTGGCATATTTGGAAGGAGAGGAATAGGAGAGTTTTCGAGAATACTCAAAAAATCCAAGACAATGCTCTTTGAGGATATCGTAGCAGACATCAGAATTAATCTACGTGATCTTGACCCAATTGAGCCTGAAGCAATTCGCGCTATGGATAATTGGGTCTTTAGAGATTCAGGATGAACTACTATTCATTTCTATTTAGTAGGACTGGGAAGCATGTTTCTTGGTCCTATTCTTTATTTCCTTGTTCACATTTGTAGGTGGTGGTTGACTGTTAGTAGAGAGTGACGACGCTTGTGTCCAATCCTCCCTCTAACATTCGGCACTCTCCTTTTGTGTATATTGTACATTTCGATTAGCTAATAAAGACTCTCACTAATTATTCATATATATATATATATATATATATATATATATATATATATATATATATATATATATATATATATTGAAAGGTAAGTGTAATCTTTATTGATGTATAGACAGAACAATACATAAGTGGGGATGGGCAGAGATACGGTGTTTAATAGAGGGAGGATAGGGCACAAGCGTCGTCACTCCCTACTATCAACTCCCGTAATCTGACCAAAGCCCCAAGAAAACAGGAAAAAACATCAAACATTTTCGAAAAGGTTTTCAGCCCATATCTCTAAAATTCCAATTTGCCAATGCTTCAGTCGCATCTTCATCATCAAGATCTTGGTCTTTTAGAGCAATCCTGATGTCCGAAGCAATATCTTCAAAGACCTGGGTTTTGCAACGCTTTGTATGCTCAAAGACTCTCCTATTTATTTCCCTCCATGAGTGCCAGACTACAGCAGAGAGGGCAGTTTTAGCTAGTAGGCTTAGAAGACTTTTAGTACCAAAGTTCTTCAGGAACAGATCACCTACACTCTCCAAATCGGATGGGATAGAACCTCATACACCTAATTTTAATAGGCAGTGCTCCAAAAGATACCTGGGGAAATCGCAACCGAAGAAAAGGTGATGCACAGATTCTGTCGAATTGTTATCACAAAGGACACACCTGCTGTCAATACTAATTCCCCATTTTACAAGGCAATCTTTGGTCAACAGCTTGGACGTAAAAGCTCGCAGAAGGCACAGGGTCATCTTTGGAATATGGTGATTGTGCCAGATTAAATTGTGGTAGGGAAACTGGTCATCTACGTCTAGCCCCATCCCAAGCTGATCTGAAATGGAAACTGTCACCTGGGCCCCATTTCCAGTTATCCGGGCCAAGCTTTAGTGTTATATTCTGGAGTTGCAGCCGAACACTGACAATGGAGGGGTCATCCGACCATCCCGTGCCCTGCCAGTAGTCAATCACTCGTTTATCGCCGGCGCCGATTAGTATTTGATGCTCATTTTTGAGGGGCCCCCCGGGTCACCAGTTATCGTGCCAAAATAGGGTTGATTTGCCATCTCGTACTACTTTTCTGATGAGTTTCTGGGAGATATTTCTGCACCGAAGCATGGACTTCCACGTGCCCGAATGTATCGGTAACCCAATCGCTGCAAAAAATTTGTTCAGATCTCCATATTTTTCCCGCATATAATCCACCCAAAGTCCATCGCTAGATAGTAGTCTCCAAGTCATTCTGATTCTCGAAGCCGTATTCAAATCAGAGAGAAGTCTGAGGCCAACTCCTCCTTCCTTTTTGGACAAGCAGATATCATTCCAAGCCCAGAACCTGGTGCTACCCCATATAAATCTTCTACAAACTGATGAGATTGTACGGATAGTAGAGGTAGGTACATGAAATGCTTGCATCCAGCAGGATACCATTCCATAGATTACTGATCTCACCAGTTCAATTCTACCTGAAATCGATAGGGACGTTGATGTCCAACCTAGTAGCCTCTTTTTGCATTTGGCAATCAGCTTGTTATGTTGAGGAGCCTTAGGATATTTTGTGGAAAGAGGAAGCCCTAGATAAGTGGAGATCGTGGAAGCTAACTTAATCCCCAAGAAGCTTGCGAGAGTTGATGGAGACTTGGTACCTTTGCTGAATATCCCGGCACTTTTATTCCAATTGATGTGGAGACCAGAGAAATTGGCAAACTCATCTAGTAGATTTTGGATCCCCTTGAAAGAACGATGATTAGCTCGACAGAAGATAAGGAGGTCATCTGCAAAGAGAAGGTGCGAAATAGAACATGTGCACCTCACGGGCTGGATGGTATGCAGAAGCATGGCTTTACCAATAAGAAGAGAGAAAGCTTCCATGACGATGACGAAGAGGTAAAGGGAAAGGGGGTCTCCCAGACGTAAGCCTTTGTTGCCCGCAAAGTGACCCTCAGGCGACCCATTCACCAAAACAGAGAAGGAAGGAGTAGAGATACACTCCTTGATCCAGTTAATGAAAGTGTACTTGAACCCCAGCTGGTGTAACATAAATTAAACGAATTCCATGTTAACACTGTCAAAATCCTTCCTCAAATCCAGTTTAATACATGCTCTAGAACCCATCAGATTACTGAAGTCTCTAATTTGTTCATGGGCAAGGAGAGAGCAATCAGCAAGCAACCTTCCTTTCAGAAAAGCGGCCTGGTTTACCGAGATTAAATCATGGATAACCTCCTTGAGCCTGTTGCACAACACTTTGCTGATAATTTTGTAAAGTACATTACAACAGGCAATGGGACGATAGTCCCCCAGGTTGGATGCATTTGAGCTTTTGGGCACTAGTGTAAGGAAGGTGTGATTGACCTGAGGAAACATCACCCCTGTTTTGAAGAAATATTGAATGGATCTGACAACATCACCTTCAATGAGTGACCAGTGTTGTTGGAAAAAGAAACCATTATATCCATCTGGCCCTGGGGCTTTATCTGCTCCAATTTGAAAAGCTGCAAATTTTATTTCCTCCTTGGATATTCTCCTATCCAACCAATTAGCCGCCTCAACTGTGATCTTACGCTTAGGTACTAGGCGAGGAAACACATTCCAGTAATCTGTTTGGTAGTACAATTGCTCAAAGAATTTTGGAGCCTCAGATTTCAGGTCCTCAAATGCCATGTTCTGGTTGCCCTTCGTATCCACCAAATGCCCTAGGCTATTAAACCCATGTCTGGCCTTCATTGCATTATAGAATAATTTAGTGTTCATGTTGCCCAAACTAAGCCATTGTTGTCGGCTTTTCTGCCTGTACATCTCCTCTTCCATTTCTATCAACTGGGCAAGTTCCTTCAGTAGCTTCTGATCCTCATAATGAAGGCTCGGCTCAACGTTAAAATCCTACCGATTCCTTAAGTTTTCAAGTTTTTTACGGCATGAAGGAATAGATTTATCAACATGTTGTTCACTATACCAATTGCACAGGGTACTTTTCAGTCTCTTGAGCTTTTGGGTAATACAATACATGGGGAGCCATGCATATACTGACCCCAGCTTGCTTCCACCAGATCATTATATCCAGGTAATTTAGACCAATGGTTAAAATATTTAAAGGGCTTGGGGCTAGAAGATACCTGGGCGTGCAGTTTAACCACCATCAGGGAGTGATCACTAGTGTGCGGATCCAGGTATGACATATAGGAATCTGTCAGCTTGGCAAGCCAATCTTCATTACAGAGAACTCTATCCAGCTGTGTAGCTATGCATCCTTTGCCAATTCTTTTGTTGAACCAACTCATACGGGGACCAGCACTCTTAAGTTCTTGTAGTTTGCCATTAAAATACAGTTATTGAAATCTTCCAAAATGCCATAATCAAGTTGAAGACCACTAATTTTATCCCTGGAGTAAAGGACACAATTGAAATCTCCTCCTATTATCCAGGGCTCATTCCGAATATTTTTTGAGTCCAGACTAAGCTGACTCAGCTGACTCCATAACCTTTTCCTTTCCGAGCTAGTGTTCAGAGCGTATATCGTTGTGAACACCATAGAGAAGCCGCCCGCGTTGTTACAAAGGGTTGTAATGTGTTGCGGAGAAGAAGACATAACAATAGCTTACCAAACATGAGGGTCCACGCCCAACAGGATCCTCCCACCTCTCTATTCAGCAAAGTTGTCAAAAAACAGCCAATGTTTAGGGATGCACAACTGCTTATTTGCCGTCAAATTTTTTAATTTAGTTTCTAACAAAGCCACCATAGAGGGCTTCTGATTCTTCACAATATCTCTAAGATCCATATGCCTAATTGAGTTATTTAGGCCCCGCGTGTTCCAAATTAGGACTGTCATTGGAAACGATTAGGTTGTGCCAGATTCCCCTCCTTCAATCTGGTGCTCCTTCTGGTACTTTGGGGTAAGTGAGGGACTGAAACTCCCTGTAGGGGAGGGATCTTTATAGGACTCTGCTTTTCCAAGGAACCTACCAATTCTTGAATCTCAATCTCCCAATCCGGGTTGGCACATGTCAGAAGATCTGGAATTTTGTCAATCTCTAGCACCCTATCATCCTCAATAAGAGAAGGGAGCTGATTGCTAATGCCTGGCTTTTCCATAGAGCCTGCCAATACCTAAACCTCAAAAATAGTGGGGATGTTGATCAGTGCAGCATGTGTAGGGGGTGATCGCTGTTGCTAACTTTGCCTCCCACCACTACAAGGCATGGCGAATTTCCTTTAACATAATCTATCTCCCCTACATGTTCAGCACTGATGGGCACCACACCACTTGCGTTAATAACAGCTGATTCCAGCTCTCCTCCTTTGGGGACAGGATTATTGGCAATAGGTATTACAGAATCCTCGGCCTGCTGCGAACCTCCTAAGACTTGACCCAAGCCCAAATTGGTACCTGAATTAGTCATGCCACTAGTATTTGGTATCTCCTCCACTTCATTAGACCCTGATGACTTCAATTCCCACGTGTTCTCAGTAGCTTGGATTGAAGGGAGTCCTGAGACTTGACCCAAGCCCAAATTGCCACTAGTATATGGTATCTCATCCACTTCATTAAGACCTGCTGACTTCAAGTCCCCCATGTTCCCAGTATCTTGGATTGAAGAGAGCTTAGACAAATCTAGACACTGCTGATCCCCATGACCAAAACACACACAGTGGCTACACCTTGGTGGCTCACCCTCATATTTGGTTTCTATGTTAATGGTACCATCATCTAGCCTTATCCCCACAGACGAAGGCAACAGCTTCTTGGCATCCACTTCAACTAGACATCTGGCATAAGATATTCTCTCCAAATTAGTAGTTGCACGATCCAGACAGATGGGAGAACCTACCACCAAAGCAACTACATTCAGACAGTGTCCACATATTTAGGGGAAGGCCATGAAATTAAACTCAGACGGGAACCGATAATAGAATGTCTCGATCGTGACGTAACGTAGGACTCCATCTCTGTAGCACAGTTAGGCGTCCGTCAAATAGCCATGGACCTTCATGAAGGGTCTTCTCGCATTCAGCTTCGCATTCAAAACGGAAATAGAAAAATCCATTATCCCGACTATAGATTTGAATCCCTTTCTTTAACTTCCAGAGCCTATCCACCCATGCTCTTATTAGAGTAAATATAAATATATATATATCAAGATATTCCAACATCAAAAACAATGACTTTATTCATAAGAAAATAGTTCGCCACATTTTCATCCCAAAATGACATTTATTTCAATCATTGTTCAAGTTCACAATGCCTCATTTATTCAAAATAAAATTAAGACAACATCATTGATATCTTTGAAGTCCTAGACGGCCCTAGCAGCAAAGATTACTCCGATTATTGATCGCACCAGGAACTTCACCCGTACACAGCTGTTAAGCACCTGTAGACAATATACAGATGTTTAGTAAACTTACTGGTATCTCATACCACGTATTAAGCTTTATGGAAAATTCATATACTCTGTAACAAGATTCATACATGAAGTTGAGGCATCACCATGCCCATTTTTCTCTGCAAGGTAAGCCTGTAATTCCTCTTCCAGTGTCCAGACTTATGGCAATGGAAACAATCAGACTCAGACGATGCCCATTTCTTCTTCTTTCCTTTCTTTCCATTGGCAGGTTGAGGGATCTGCCTCTTCTTACCCTTGCCATTGGGCTGATGAGAAGAAGCAGAGTCGACAATCAACACGGGTGGTTCTTTCTGGATTCTCTCCTCGAACTGCCGAAACATGTTTAGGAGGATAGGGAGTTCCACCTCAGTGTTGTTTATTATGAAATTTGTAATCAACGGGCCCAAAGCAAGGGTCAAAGATTTTAGGAAAATGTTAGTGCTCATCTCATGATCAAGGACAAATCCTAACTCAGATGTGTCATCTATGTAACCGATCATTTTGATTACGTGGTCCTGAACGGGGCAGTTCGTCATCTTGGTTTCCCAAAGGTTGCAGGTGGCCTCGAATTTAACAGCCAAAGACTGCTTACCATACAACTGCTCTGTAATGAGAAGCATGCTCTGAACATCCATATGTTCATGCTTTCTCTGCAGATCATTGTTCATCGAGGCTAGAGTAAGGCACATTGCCTTCTCTGCATCCTTTTGCTATACCTTGTAGGACTCAATCTGTTCTTCAGTGGCTTAGTCGTAATGTTTGTTAGGAGCAGTTTTCGTCAGTACATAACCGATTCCGGCTAACGAGAGAACCAAATTAATGTTCCTCAACCAGTCCTTGTAATTAGTTCCATTCAATATGTTCTTCTCAATGATAAACTTAAGTCCTGACTCCATACTGCATTAGATAGAATTTTGAATTAGCGTATGTTCTAAATAATTTAAAAGATTTTTATTAAACTATGTTCTCTCACTAATTTAAAGATTTATATAAGCCATAATAATGAACAAATTCATTAAATATTAAAATTAATGAGAGAGGGATCCAACCATCTTGAGCTTTACAACCTTGAGGAGACTCGACAAATTGATCGACTCTATAATTGGTAGACGAACTCTTCATTGATCACATCATATGTGACTCCCCATAGGTTTTTGCCCCTAATCACTTATGATCTTGAGGAGACTCAACAAATCATTATGACCAGTCTAGTCGAATCCTTGTTTTCTGGCCTAATCTTAACTTACATCGAAACTCGAGGAGACACGACGCGGCGGCTTGGGTTAAGACCAGGCTACATCTTATGTATGATGGGGTCGATTTCTAAAAGAGACCATGTCACAGCTTGAGGAGACTCAACAACCATGACAGGCGTCTTTTAGTCTCCTAACCCAGAAAAACAAGGAGGGCTACAATTAATTTTGAAGAAGATTTTAAACGTATTAGACTAGATATAATCGATGGTTTCATATAATAACAATTTGCATCCTTGGTTCAGTGGAACACGGTCAGGGATTTGCTAGGCTAGAATCACCATCCTCAGTCGAGCTAAGGTGACCCACAACACTAGTCAAAAAACACTAGACCGGATTATGATCCATTAATGATTTCAATTATTTATATGTGTCAACATCGATTAAAATGGCTTCATTAAAACTAGTTAATCTTGTCAACTAGTTGAATCTTATTCGAAATTATTAGGATTGGTTAATAACTTTTATTGGAGTCTTTATCAACTATAAGGATTTATAGATTTCAACATGATATCCTAATCATGTATTAGGTATTTTAAAATTTAAGTTACAACAAATTAAACATTAGCCCTTTTTGAAAAAAAATATTATTAGAACGATTAAAATAATAATTATTGGAAGGGCTACCCTAATCAAATATTAGGTATTTACTTTATTGCAACAACCTTTTAAATCATAGCATGTCCTTCTAAAATTTATCTCATAAGTTTCAGAAAGTATTTAATGGCAATCCTACGAGTTTTTGTTGAATTATCACATAATATGCAAGAAACAGAATAACCATTAAAATTCACTAAAATTTTATCACATAAAAAATTAGCATGATTACTAGCAACTTATATTGTATAAAATTAAGTAACAACCGTTTTAAGTAATTATCTCATAATTATTAGCATGAAAATTAACTAAAGTTTATCGCATAAAGTTTAGCATGCATCTTAAAAATTTATCACATAAATTCTAAGCATAAAATAGGCATCTAAAATTTATCTTATTAAGTTGCAACATGATTAACAATTATCTCATAATTATAAAATCTAGACAATCAAATTATCAACATGTTTCAAACGAACATTTTAAGCATATAAACATGTAGCTAAAATTTCATCTCATAAAATTATGTTGTAACATGTTTAATAATTATCTCATAATTAAAAATTCTAGATAATCATGTTATCAACATGTTTTAAACAAACATTTTAACCATGCATATCCTATGCAGAAATTAGATCAAAGTAGACCTTAGCTCTGATACCAATGAAGGGTTTCGAGGGACCTTTAGGGTATAAATATATGCACATTCTATGTCGGACAAACGATAGAAGCAGAAAAAACGGACAGCGGAATAAATCATTAAACTATTTAATGAGCCCTAAGGATATCATTAACCCTAGCCAGGAAATCTACTATTTTGGGGTGGATCTGACCAATCCCAAAGATAGATCTAAACTCCTGTAATAATATATGAAAGCAAAGGAAAAGCCAGAAAACATACCTGAAACTTCACTTCCACAGAACACGAAGCATCGTTTTCAGCAACCTTCTTTATTCCCCCGCAGCGAGTCGACTCCGTGCCTCCAAGACTGGACCTCCCGAGGCGAGCCAACACTGTGCCTCCGAGCCAATCACTGGCCAAAGAAAGTTTCACTTGAGTATGATCCACGTCAAAGACTATGTATCTAATCCAAACCTCCTTCTCGTCTTGCTAGGACGCGAACGGAGGAATGGAAGATTAAGGACGAGAGAATAATTTTAGTCTCAGCTCAAGCGTGCTCAAAACTTTTTGGAGCTACTCGAATGGAGACTTGGGATAGATTTTCCAAGGGGAGTCAGCCCCTATTTATTAGGAGGACGGACCCCTTGCTCGTCTCACGAGCAAAGCTGGACTAATTAAAATTAGGGGAGAAAATTAAGTTAGTTTTGCCTTACCTTAGGGCTAAACTTCAACTAATTTTTTCTCCCTCATCGTTGAGCTTCGCAAGTGATACAACCTATCAAATCCAAGAGCTATGAACGGTGAACGCAAAGAAACAAAAGGCACTCCAATCCTGTCACGCCCCGCTTCCCATTCTATTAGTGAGCGAGGACGCGAGCGGGTCCGCGATGTGCTTAAAACAAGGAGGAGTACTTTTTCTTTCATAAATCTTTTCTTTGCTCCCTCCTTAGCTTAAACACACTAAGCGTCTGTGTAAAAACTGCAGGTCTTTGCATGCGTATTTAAGAAACAGCTTGAAAAACTTTATTACAAACCAAGAGTCCAAATATAATATACAACAGTAGGCCTAGCATGGCCAAATCAAAATACACAATTATACATAAATACACTCAAAAATACTGTGAAATAATAAAAGAGCTAATCCTCAGCAGAGATGAAATCCATGTGGTCCTGGTCAACAGGACGGATCTCAGAGACAGATTCCTCAATAGATTCTGCCTCGAAACCTAACATGCATTTCAAAACAACATACATTTGAAATACATGTCAGCGAGGGTTACTCGTGCAAGTACTTTCCCATAATAGAAAGAATGAGTTTATATAAAATATTTTTTAGAAAGCATGGTATCTATAACAGTTATGTAAAAGGTTAAAACCCAAATAGGACAAAAGAGAGATTCTTATAATCATGCAAGTAAAGGGTCGAAGTAACTTTAACTAACACTTTTACAAGGCTGAAATCAAGATATAATCATAATCAAAATATTTTTCTAAAGTTAGTATGTAGTTTTCAAGATTTACAATTAATAATAGGCATTTTAAACTATTTAAAAGGGCCAAAAACTAATTTTAAATCAAGAATTGATTTTTACGATATATATTCAAAGAATTATTTAGAGCAAACGACACGTCGGAATTCTTTAAACAAGATGTCAAAACGAGCGTCTCAACTAGCACTACAACATATAATTTGAGTGTATCAGTGTATGTGAAAAATCAATGGGACTAATTTATAAGTCAAAATAGTGTATTTCGAATTTAATTTTAAAGCAATACCACGGGAGAATTATTAGCCTGATTGTGACGAAACCAGTGCTAATGCGTTCGTTGCGTCGTTCCGGATTTCCTGGTATTTTTTGATAATTTTTTGACCTATGTATTTCGAGGTTTCAAATTTTTTGAATAAATCTCGCTTTCTCTCTCTACTTTCTCTCTATACACGGGATTGCCTCACAAAACACAGTTTTTTGTGTTTTGGGAAGGGTTTTCCAACCGGCTCCGGCCTGTGGCCAGTGGAGGAAGGCAGCGGGGGTCGGAGCGAGCTTGGTACCTGGCGAGGGCGGCCCGGGCAACGGCGGGGGTGGCTGGACGACGGCGGATATCGCCGGAGTTGGAGGAGGAGGAAGTGGAAGTTATGGGTTCGTTTTCTTGAGTTTTATGAAAGAAGAAGATGGTGGTGGTGGTGGTGGTGGTGGTGGTGGGAGAGGAGGTGGTAGAGCTTGTGGTGGTGGAGAATGAGGTGGAGAAAGGTGGAAGTTGGGCATAGATTGGCCCTTGGGGGCTAGTTATGTGTGGGAAGAAGGAGATGTTTTAGGGGGTATTTATAGGTTAAGATTAATATAAAACTAATTAACTTAGTCAAAGATAATTAATGCAATTAGGTTAGCTTTTTGACTAATGTTAGAAATTAGGCTGAGTATGAAACTCATGGGCTGCTAACCGGGGGTTGGTGAGGGTAATTAGAATAGTTTAATAGGTAATTAAGATATAGTAAAAGTGATTAGTAAATGTAATTAGGAATAGTAATATTACAATACCAAAATACCCATTAATTACATATGACTTCGAAAATTACGAAAACATAGTCACGGGTTCATATCGATGCGAGGATCACGGATACGAAGTCCATTTAGAAGTTTAAGCTACGAAAGTAGGAGTTTTGAGCCACAACATTTAGGTCGCGGGTTTGTGGGTTTTAGGACGATTTGACTCCAGAAAATTACGAAAATAATATGGGGAGTACTATATGACCATAGAATCACATGGTAGAAGTTTGAAATTGTTTTGATAACGTTTATATCGAAAAATAATTGATACGGCTATATCAGTAATAATTAAATATAAAATATTATATAAATTAGTTAAAGGTATTTGATGGCACTCGAAATTACAAAAACTGACTATAACTATTTTGATACTACAAAATATTTTTTATAAAGGATTTTGAAACCATTTTTGATTTTAAACTTTTGGCAAACCATTTTAAAATACTCTTAAAATATAAAAATATGTAGAATACGTAAATACTCGTATTGAAGAATATGGGCCGTTACAAATCCGACTTCGTTTGACCCCTCAAACGATAGCTCAAAGTCGGGCAAAAACCACAAACGGGCTAAAAACGCAGCAGTCATTGGGAATTAGGGTTTTTGTAGACTGGGCCATCCACGGGTCTCGCCCACAGGTCAGGGCACGCCAAACAGGGCAGGCCACCCGCTTGGGTGGGTCGGGCGCCCACTCTGGCGCGCCCAGACCCGCCTGCCTAGGCGGGCAGGCGGGGCACCCGCTGGAGCAAGCCAGGCCCGCTCTGGCGGGCCAGACCAGCCCGCCTGGGCAGGCAGGCGGGCCCCCGCGTGAGCGGGCCCAGCCCCACCTGCCTGTGGGTAGGCGGGCTTAACCCACCTGCCTAGGCTGGGCAGGCTAGCCTAGCCCAGCTGGGTTGAGCTAGGCCAGAACTGAGCAAAAGGCCAGTTCTGGCCTTTTGAACTATATCTTGAGCATTTGAGCTCCGTTTGTACCCATTTCGGATGCGTTTGAAAACAGGTTTCGAATGAGACTATCCCAAAACCCTTTGTAACCTTTTCTATTCTTTTATTATTTAAAATATTCTCGTAAACCTTTTACGATTTATATTAAACCCTTTTGCATTATATGCAATAATCCCACATAGCATTCTTCTAATGCATATATCGCAAACATTTTGCGACACGATTAATATCCATTTAATAAAGACTTAATCTCACAACCTTTTTGTGACTAAATTATTTTCGTCAACCCGAGTTCACTCCTCCTACATTCTTCCTATTATTAAGATGCAAACCATACTCTGTGTGAGACCCTACAGCCTGACCCTATTACAGGTTGGGGCTCAAAACCCCTAAACGACAGTGATCACGAGTAGCAGGTGTTGTCCCTGTTTCGATATCATAATTACGTAATTGACCCATTGACAAAAGTGTTGTCTGTATCACTCTGATTGTGAACATGATGAATACCGCAGTTTTAGTCCCTTTGTCAAAACTATATCACTACATAGCCTAGGGTATAGTAAACTGTCAACCCCACTAGCTAGCACTGGTCAGTATGCTCCGGACTTTGGTATATACATGTTGTACTTCCTACAACATACCCCGGCCGAGGTTTAACACCAAGAACCGTACTGAGCATGCGATACTAACTTCCCATGAACGGAAGAGACGAATCCTTTCTTGATCACTACTATCCTCGTACACTTCAAGTATCGCCCAACCGAAGACCTTTCAACGAGTGAAGACCCAAGGCTAGATCATAGATCTAAGTGACACCATCCACGCACTGGTTCGTACAATGACCTCAAGTTTTACGGACCAACTTGCCTATCATCACTAAAGAGTTATCAATGACAGTTTAGTTAATGTTAACCATTTGATAACTCTTTATTGGGTCGTACAGTGGACTCACTCTCCAATGAGCACATGTGTCTTGTCTCCAACTTCGCCAGGTCGAATGATTATGAGATCATCATCACCATTTAGGTTACGACAAAGACACAATGGTCTGTCCAATGTGTCGATATCCTATTCTCGACACATCTATGAACATAAATGTTTTAAGACTTAAGTTCATATCGGTCATTCAATTCCCATAATCGAGATCTCCATCTAGATACGTGTATGACCATACTTTTAATTCTAAGGAATTGTCCAAGCATTTAAAACCATTTTATTCATAATAGGATAATTCGTACCATTTAACATTGAACAAGATGTTATCTCGATAAATTGCCTTAAGGACACATATCTTCCTACAGGAATAACCAAGTCCAACACGATGGTTGGCCAGTAGTTGATTTGAAAGCAAATCATCCAATTTTTCTTTCCCTTTGTTGAATCTTTCAACATTGGAAAAAATGAGCTCTTATTTCTTCTCAAGAGGAGAAATGGTAGTGTCCAAGGAGGACACACGTGTGGTGAGCTCGTGCACTTGGGTTTTGAGAGAAACCCAAATTCGTGTTTTGAGATCGAAGATTTTCAATCTCAAGAGCATTGCAATCCACAATGGATACATGATCATGATCCAATTGAGATTTGAGGGATTCAACCTCATTTCTCAATGAGCCATTTTGAGCAAGCAAAGTAGCTTTCTCAAGGGTGAGTCATTCAACAATGGTGTCATTATTGATGATGGGAGGCATGGATGACTTACTAGTAGTTATCTCCTTAGACTTAATATATTTAAGCATAAGATTTTGGTACTTTGAAAATAATTGCTCATTTGCAATTCTAAGTTCATCCATGGTTATCTCGGGTTCTCACTTTCACTTGAGCTCTTATCGAAGGATGCCTCATCACGTGCTATGAAACACATGTGAGCACGTTCATTCTTCTCATCCCTTGGATTTACTTGAAGAATCTTCGCTTGAGTCATCAACTATCCACGCAAACCCATTTCTTGTTCTTCTTGAACTTGTCGGAGTTGTTGTATTTTGGAGCTTTTCACTTCTCTTTCTTCTTTAGCATTGGGCAATCCTTCTTGATGTGCCCTGGCCAAGCGACCTGGAATTCAACCCATCAGCTTAAATTTTTGGCCTTCTTCCTTTTTTCTCTCCTTTCTTTCTTTCTTTCCCCTCTTGCTTCTCTCCAGCAGCTTCAACTCGTCAAACATGACGCCATTGATGCTTCGACATCGATACTCGTGTCCATCGTCCAATATAACTCCAAATCGCGCCAAAGTTCCCAAAAATCCATAAAACACTACCAAAATCAAATATATCATGAAATATGCGATAAAGTATAGAAAAGTGAACTTTGGACGATTAAAATAGGATAAAAACAAGCCGTAAAAGATGGAAAATATGGACACATCAAAATCATCCAAGCTTACCACTCACTCGTCCTCGAGGAAGCCGAATAGGAAGTTCAATGGGGAATGAAAATAATAAAATGAGAAAGAAAGCAAAGTAGAGGGGGCACTAAGTTATTCTCTCAGATCTCATGTCAATCATCACACATCACAATGACTTAGAAAATTAATCACATACTATCACAAAGATTTCATTATTCTTATATAAAAATGAAGTACTTATGATTTAAAGATGAAGAATAAGTATCTCTCTAGAGTTCATGCAATTCACTTATATCCACCTCCTATACTTCATAGCATACAATATAATGGTTACACACTTTTCAATTACTAATCCCTACTGAAGCACAGAATAGCATGCAACACAAGCAATAGAGAACGGAAAGTATCAAGGCAAACACACACCCACATCAACTCCTAGAGATCATGCCACACCTCAATCAATTTCTAAGCGATGGAACTTTTCTAACTTTTGCCGTCAATGCACAAACTCCACTCTAATGGCATACTTACTCAATTTGGTCACAAGAGTTCCCCCAAGCTTAGATTGGTGTATCTCATCCAATAAATGGAAAGGAATTTGGAGTTTTGGGTTTTGGGTTTTCATTTTCCCAAAAGATATATAATTGACTCCAAGAATTGAGATTTTTTAGTTTTCTTTGAATTTTTTGAAACTTTGTTTCATGGAATTTTTATAGGAGCAAAGAATTTGGAATATTGATTTTTGTGCTCCTTTTTGGCACATTGACTCATTTTTGAATATTTGGAATTTGGAGCTAAAATTTTTCATTTGACATGAATTTTTGGGAAATTGATGTGACATAAGTAGTTAGGGAAGAAAATCAAGCGACATGTAGAGATTTTAAGATATTTATGGAGAAGGAAATAATAAATCTCTCAGTTCACTCAAATTTTCCGGTTTGTGCATAACGACTAGGATAGAATCATTCCTACCTAGATTTCTCATAAGGATGGGTTATCTAGTTATATTACTGAGTGTGGTGGCCTATCTACACAGTTTCAAGCACATAAATGCAAAAAGCAATGTGAATAGAGATGATAATTCATTTTGCTTCAGTTAGACTAGTAATGTGTGAATCTTGGTGTGTTTCCGTTGAAATCATACTATACACTAATCCATACAGTCAATTTCAACAAATTTCAAGCACTCACACTATAGAGATATCAAAATAATTTTACTTAAGTACTTATAATAGATTAAGAATAATGAATTCTCTAAAGCAGCGTGATATGGAGTAAGTGTTGTGATGGCAGTGAAAGAATAAGATATATCACCACAGAGCATTTACCTAGCAAAAGAAAGAAAAGAAAATAGAAAAATAAAAATAATAACAACATGCAAGCACATAAAAATAAGAAAAAACTTGATGATTCTAAAAAAGAAAAATGGGGTGGAAAATGAGAAGAAATAGAAATAAAAAGTGAAATATAAAGAAATAGCGCTCATCCCCCGAGCTAAACATAGCAGTGTCCTCGCTGCTGAGAACACACGTATAGAGTTGGAGAATGATGCTAAGGGTGGGTGGGTGGGATAAAATAAGATAAAATGAAAATCCTAGAAGTAAGAAAAAGAATGCAAATGCATGATCCTAATGCGACTAAATGAAAAGCATGCAAGTGACGATGACGACGACGACGATGGACACATCAAAAGGGGTCTCCCAAAGCTATATGACACTTGGCCCCATGTGGATAGATGGGCACCAAAAATAATAGGGGAGAATGGATATAGGGAGACGAGAAATCAGCCAGCACCACCACCCGGTGGGGGGTGGTGGCTGTAGAAGTCCTAGAATGGTAGCCAGCATCTCACTATTCCACCGGGCGAGCTGCTGGAGTGCCTGGATATCCTAACGTAACTCACCTATAGCGTGCTTCACTCGATATAAACGTGCAACAAAATCTGGAGCACGGGAGCCGTTGGAATAACCTCTCAAAGGAGATCCACATGTAGGAAACAAAGGGGGCAAAGGGAGTGTAGGCTGGGCAGAGGCAGGTGCAGACATAGCAGAGGTGGAGGCAACAGATGTGTGGACAGAAACCACCATGCTCTCCGTCAGGATAGCAGATAGGCAGCTGGTGCAAAGGTGGATAATGGTGCAGAAATGGATGCACTCTTAGTGGGTGGTGATGTGGGGACAGAAACTTTAACGCTCATAATGGTAGTGGAAATAGCAGAGGATATAGCAGATCTCTCGACAGGAATAGTGACAGGAGGGATCGTAGGAGGCTCAGACAGGCTCGGATGGGTGCGGCTCCTCAATATGTGGTGGTAGATCGGCACCCGGCTATTGAGCAGCCTGCTCATCATCGTGTTCCAGCTCGTAAATAAGTGGAATCACTACTACAAAAAAAGCTTGCATAGCGCTTTTTTTTACACTTGGATAGCGCTTTTATAAGCGCTATTGTAGTGGTTTACTAAGATAGCGCTTATAAAAGCGCTATCCAAGCTACCGCTATGGTAGCTTGGATAGCGCTTTTTTAAGCGCTATCTAAGTGGTTTGTAATATTTGGACTGGCCGTGGCTAATACTCATTAGCCACGGACTGGCCGTGGCTAATACGTACTAGCCACGGCCAATCCGTGGCGAATGCGTAATTTTTTTATAAAAAAAATTAGAAAATCAATAGCTGTATATAGACGTAGCAATAGCTGCATTGCCGATACACATCCCTAGATACACATATACAGCAGCCTAAAATTCATTCCAACTTCAGACTGCACATCAATTTGATACACGAAACCCATTTTCAAACAAAAAAACATCGAAACAAAGCAACTAGAGATACCATGACATATTTGGTTGGGTCAAAGCATATGTTCAGAATCACAAATACCGGGTTTCACATAATAAAACCGAACACTCGCATATCACAGAAACAGCAACAAAGGCTAGGGCTTCATCCCATAAGAGTAGTTTGCCATTGTCCTAATAATATCAGTACATGACACAGAGACATGTAGTTATTTCTTGCCGCTCTTCTTGAGCCCTGCACCTCCAAATGATCCCTTCTGCTGCGCCTTGGCCTTCAACTCCCGCAGTTCCTGTGCTCCCACATGCACCCAAATAGGGGTTATAGGAACACTGCTATCCTCATGGATGCCAATGCCATTAGCAACAGGAACAACTGTGATCGTCTCCAATTCCTGTGATATGGGTATAGGCTCATCTGTCAGGATCGTTTTATCATTCCTCTCATTTTCTGCACCTGCTTCCTTCTGTAAACTAATGTAAAACAATCAACGGCTTGAACTTAATATGAGTCATCTATTAATACTAAAATAGATTGAATTTTCAGTATCCATTATCGTATACCAGTCGTACTCATTGAATTTCCCTATCATGCATTAAACTCTTAACAGATCATAATGCAAGGGATCATACTAATGTGATTATAAAGGGGGCGACATTTGTATTGTCATGTTGGATTACATGCACATGACACTTGCGCGCATAATTCTTAAGAATAAAAAATCTAGTCTTACTACCTTTCTAATTATCAATAAGAATGTGAGCTAGGCGCATTACCTAAAAATCATGCCCTTGACCGCAATGAGTACAAACTCCGGATTAGCTTACCAATACATTTCATATTGCATTCACATTGCTAAAACTAGATTGATCTTTCGGTGTTCCCTATATGCGTCAATCTTAATAATTACAAATCCCAATCCTGACATTAAATTGACCCATCATGAGACTATTGCAATAGGGAGAAACAATAATGTTTTCCTACTGAATTACATGCACAGAGAGAAAACAATTTTTTGAAGCATTAGCCACATGCATTACCAAAGATTTGCACCTAATATATATATACTAGCATTGCATTTTAATTGAAAAATCTGATCTTTGCATACGAACCAATTGAAACATCAAAAAAATTCTCTTATCAAGTTATAATGTTCGATAGTAAATTTGGATTTTCAGCGTTACCTTCTATTGTTCTGGACTAGAAGCCAAGTTGCCAAGCGACGACTGAGACGACACATCGTCATCTGTAAACGGTTCAATCTCAACCTCCTCCACATATTCTTCACTCATCAATGCCGACACTGACTCCACCCCTTCATTATCCAATGACTCCTCCTTCGACAAGATATCTTTAAACGAAGAGCTCAGGCTCACGCTAGCGCTCTCCTTATCAAATGCCTGAATACTAACATAAACCATGGGCTGAGCAGTGTTCCTATAGCTCCCACATTCAGCAGCAAAGATAATGATGATTAGTCGTTAAAAGCAGGGATCATAACAGCATATACATATTTTAAATATAACTTCAAGCAAGCAAATCAAATAGACTGCAATGGATAGCCCAACACATGCCAGAAATAAAGTTGATGGATGAATCCAAATACAAAAGACAGGAAGCAGCCAGAAATAACACAGCCTTCAATAAGCACCCACATTCTGAAAAAAAATACATTCTAATGCATGTGCCAGCACTTGTGGTAGCAAAGTGTAATGATTAGGAAGCCCTTGCAAAAAAAGATGCAGATATAGATACAGAAATCTAAATCTATCAGTTTTTAAGAAGGGTGGGGAACTTGCTTCGGAAAGTCTTTAAGCTCTATCAATTTTGTGCAGCACTGCTTCTTGCCTAGATAATGAGATGACAATGATAACATTTTAATTAGCTACTTGATACAGTACCTCAGGTTCAGCAGCAGCTTTAACCTCCTCAGTGCCCTTGAGCTCATCACCTGCAAAAAATGTCATGATGTGAACCAATTTTTAGTTGACACTTGACAATTGGCCCAAATGGCTCATGAAAGCAATCCTTTAAGCTTCAGAAAGAAAATTATGAAAAACATTGCTGAAACATGAAGGCATCATTTGTAATGAGAATTCTGCAAGGTTATGTAAACAGACTGCACCATGAAATGGTACAAAAACGAGTAAACAAAAGCAAATGAAATTTCTAATATATAGAGTGGTGGTGGTTTTATTTATTTAAGGACCCAATAGTAACAGTGACTGTAAAATTTAAAATTTTGGCATGTCATGGAATATGAAGAGCGACCATAATCCATTCTAGATATGATAAAGACTAGTTTCAATTAGCCAACATATTATCTTTTTGGCAACTCTACCTAGTATCACGTTCCAATTTCTAAATGCCCCGCTACTTTTTGTAAATTCAGAATATAATAATACCTCCATCTTCGGGTAAATCAGAAGTCCACAGAGTTTGGTAGACACCTGATCATTTAACCCTGCTTACTATGATTTCGTATAAATGATGAACAAATCTTATGCATCCCAAATGCATATCATAAAAACTTACTCGAAATGGATATGGGTGCTCTTTAACAAGACTATATATATTAAATTACTGTCTTTTTTAAGTCTCATCAGATACCATAATTTCATATTAGTAAAACCAAGGGGACATTTCATAATGATCCGACAAACCCGACTAAAAGCAATATTCAATATTTTCTCAGTCGCTGCCAAGTACTTGATATCTAAAACAGACCAAGTAAACTATATGCCACAAGAGTTCAAGGATACAACGTGAGAAAAGAATATAGCTCCAAAAGTTTCAATATGATTAGAGAAGTTAATAATTTTACTGCAAATTGAGAAATTTATCATATGTAACAAAAGCAAAATGGGCAGCTCTTAACATATCCACAACAAATATAAGGAGAAAACATCACAAACAAAATTATCAAATTTCTCCTTCTGAAAAAGATGTCACAATAATAACTATAAAGGAAAATTGATTGATTTCTTATGAAATCCATATCAAGTAGCACAGAGATAAAACATATAAATATAACAACTATCAAATTTCTCCACCCAAATAAGACATCCATATAATAACATGCAAGGTTAAAAAAGTAAACGAAAAGACTGAAAAAGAAAACCGTTAATTTCCCAGTATACCAATAAACCGATAAATGATTCTCCCAATTTCCATAAGAGTCGGGCCAACTCTCTACCGGATTAGATTAAGAGAAATATTTACTACTAGTTGGACATCCAATTTCTACCATAATAAATATCACAGATTTCTTTGCCAACTTAAGCAGCCTAACTAAGGTAACAAATTTCAAATTCCCTACCGAACTTCCCCAATCAAATACCAGATCCTCTTAACTTACCTTTTATAAGGGGAAAGTCATGAATGAGATTGTCCGACTATAAATCAACAATACCAAAGAGACCAAAACCCAAAAATGGTTAATTCACAATAGATCCAATGAATTAGTAGCAATACTCCTATGTTCCTCGAAGAAAGACTTAATCCCTCGAGAAATCAGTATAAAATCTTGCACCAGAGTACGTGTATAGGCTCCAACATAAAAAATTATACGGAATCCATAAATGCCCTAACTTTCCAAAGAACCCAAATCGCCAACGCCAACCAAATACTCTTTCACCAGAGAAGTTAAGCTTGAATTACTCCTCATGTTCTTCCACAAAATCTCACTGTTGACATTGAATTTTTAAACCAGCTTCAAATTGTTGGCCGACACGTCAAACGAAGACTCATTGCCACTGAAGTTCTGGAAGGGGAAAGGATGGAAATGAAGCCTAACATAATATGATCCAGAGGCAATGCTGAAGTTGTAGGTGGATGCTGTGTTGAAGAACCTAGCTGTTTTGTACAGAGCTCCATAGGTTGATTTTTCATCAACTGCGTCAATAGATGCAATAATTCCAGGAGAAATCAATGTGAAATTATTACCAGGAACCAAATCTCCAACCCAGATTCTATCATCTACAGTCACACTAGAATTAGAACCACAGTTGATCAACAACTGCTCTGATTGAGCTTCTCCAAGTCTTACTAAAGCAAATATGACAAAAACCAATAAAAGGATCCAGCACAAATCCATTCTTTGCTTCAATTCACCACTGAACCTTCTTCTTCTTCTTCTTCTTCAAAGAAATAAAATCAGGAACATACGAACCTAACCAATTTATCAATCACTGCAATTATTCCAAAAACTGAAGAACATCCAGCATCAAACAGTCTAAAAATCCAATTTTGACCGCTAAAATCAGCTCATCTTAACAAAAATCAACAGGGGCAGCTTCTATTCTACTCTCCACTTACCAAACAGGAAGCAGAGAAGACCAAAAGCGATCAAAGGAGCAGCTTTCACTGATCCAATCTGTACACAGACATCAATAAGCAATCAATAGAGAATAGATTGAGAGCGAAGGATGACGATCCGATGAAGCGATGGAGGAGATAGAACGTTACGTTTGGTCTGATAGAAGCATGAAGAGAAGCAGAAGTAGCAGCTAATGCTAGAACTCTCAGTGGATCCCCATGGATCGCATCTGCTTCAGTCGTTGAGAAGATGCGATCACCTGCTGCTTGGGTCAACAACGAGGACGCATCAGAGATGCATGACGCCGAAGCCGACCACGCTGAAGCCTCATCGTTGGCGATCGAGATCGACACCTCCTTCTTCAGCTCTCCATTCCTGCAATCAACAAGAACACTAGTAAATCATCGATCAGATCTAGAGAGAGATAGAGAGGAGATCGTGACCTAAAGCTGGAGGCTGAAGAACAAGACGACGGCGACGACGACGACGATGACGACGAATAAGAGAGAAGAATAGAAGGAGGCGACGGGGGATGAGAGAGAAAGAGGAGAAGGGCGGCGGCAGTGACGCTCTCCTCTTTTATTTTTGTTTCCTCGTTGAACTGCGGTTAGGGTTTGGAGTTAGGGGAAACGAAAAAGCGGAAGAATTCCGCAAGCGCTATCTAAGGATTATAATATATATATATATATATATATATATATATATATTAATAAAAGTGCTTACGTAACGTTTAGTATCATAGCGCTAACAAAAAACGCTATATAAGGTATTACTTGGATAGCGCTTTAACAAAAAGCGCTATCTAAGTGATTTTTACCTTAATTTTGATTTATTTTTATTTTCTATAAGTGCAAAAGTGCTATACAAGAGCTCACTTAGATAGAGCTTTTTAAAAGCGCTACCTAAGTGGCGTTACCCAAGCCCAAATCTGTAGTAGTGAATATGTAACTCCATGAGAAGGGTCGGCTTGGATTGTTGTGGGCCAATGAAAGTCCGAACGGGGTTCAGAAGCACCATGAAATCGGCATCAAAACGACCATGGAGATACACTTATTGGTGGCGACTATGGGCCCTGATAATATGCATGCGAGAAAGTACATCAAATTTCAGAGCGGTAGGACCCGATGCCTATGCCAGATCATCAGGAATCTCTTGATTGGTATATTGGGCAATGAGGGTGAAGATGCCACTGCAACAGATAGCTCTCTTCTGAGAGGAAGCGGCAAAGAGTAGTCGGTCGCAGATAATCTGAGCTGGGTCCATAGAAAATGCAGTATGGGTGGTGTCATCAATATCCTCCTCTAGGGAGAGTGTAAGCACCCACAAGAGGACAAGCTCAATGGTGGACGTGGTCCCGTGCTCAAGCTTGCATAGGTGGGTGGTGGCTAGATAACGCTGAGCAAAACACAGACAAGGATGGATAATGGAGGATGACTTGGAGCGGCTAGTGCTAAAGACAAGAAGGCCAAAGATCCTCACCCAAAAGAGAGAGGAATGAATGGCGGGGGGAGTATCCTTGCCAGGGGAGTAGGCAGACTCGACATAACAGACAGTGGACCACTGGAAAATTTTATGGATTGCTCCGTAAGTGAATGAAATCTTAGCGTCCAGTAAACTAAACGATATCCCTCTGTCGGTCCTATGGATAGAACTAAGGGCTTCCAAGGTGAGGAGAGTGTAAGTCTTCGCCGTCAAACCTAGGAAGTGCTCCCAGCATATGTTGTGATAAAGGCAATAACCCGAACTACTCTAGGGCTCCTAGGTCTGCGAATTATATGGATATGATCGGGTGCTTAGAGAGTTCACCAAACTTGTGACGATGTACGTTGTCACGAAATACAATGTTGAACATCTCAATGGGAGCGCCCTCGGGCTGTGGGGGTGGAGGTGGAGGCTCTGGTGTAGGTGTGCGGATACGTGCCCTAGTAGAGGAAGTAGAAGTTGTTTGCTTCTTCTTTGGAGGGGGTCGTGAAGGTGGTGGTGGTGGTGGTGGCTCTGGTGAGGGTGTGCAGATGCGTGTCCCAGTGCCCTTGCGAGGCAACATGGTAACAAAGCTCAAGCAACCAAATAATACAACCACACAAGTAATAATGATATGGAAATGTAAGCGTAAAAGGTGGAAAGAGTATACACAAGCAAGCGACGAACCGAATATGCAAGCAACGAGCTCCAAGCGTCCAAATGTGTGAAATCCCCCCAGCCAGACAAAGTGGGCTCCTCGATCTCCTCAAAGCAACTCGAGCAAACCCTAATCAAGGATGAAATTCGAAATTTAGGGTTATAGTTGAAGATTTTTTGAATTTGGAGGAAAATTGGGTTTTAGGGTTTGGCAAATGAAGGAAGGTGAGAGAGATGCATGTGGGAGTGTGGATGAGGAGGAGGAGGAGTGGTGGTCGAGAAGGAGTATAAGCCGGCGAGAATTTAGGGGGAGCTACGAAATTTGGGGGGTGCTCGATCGATTTGGGAAGAGCTCGATCGAGTAAATCTGGGAAGAACTCGATCGAGCCTTCCCTTGGCCTTAAATAATAGGGGCTGGGTTAATGAGCACTCGGTTGAGTGCATCCTAGTGCTCGCCTGAGCGCTACTCAAATGACATCCTTGGTTTGCCCCTTTGGAGTTTAGAGCATAGCCATCTGCTGGGTGTTGCGCCCGGTCGAGCATGCTAGGCACTCAGCCAAGCGGCTGCTGCTGGCAGCCCATTGCTCTCCTTTTTCTGCTCCTCTTTGATCCTCGAGCTTTCGATCAGGATTCAAGCTTCTCCTCTAGCCCTTTTGAGACGTTCTAATCGTCGAGTACCTGCAAGAATGTAAGCTCATCAGATATTTTTTATAAGTTTTTAAATTTCTTAAAAGGATAATAAAAATTCAATCAGAACAAAAGAATATGAATATAGGTCGGGTTGCCTCCCACCAAGCGCTTATTTACAGTTGTAAGCTCGACCCCTGAACTCTAGTGATGCTAAATATTGAGCACACACGAGATACACCCATCATTTTTGTCGATCAATCATTATGGAGCTGGTTGGTCGATCGCCTCTGTTGGACCATCAGTGGTCCTGTCATATCTTCTCTTCTCTTTATGGCGTCTTGAAGATACCGCAGCACTTTCTTTAATCCTCACGACATCCGAGTCGTGATCCTCCAAAGCGAGCATGACATGCTCATGCAAAATCAAACTGCCAGCTGGGGTCTTGTCCAGCACCTGTAGATAGTCCGCCACTACTCTGTCATGCAACGGGTCTATACCACCATCTTTGCTCTGCAGCATGGGGTCAGAAAGAATCTCTTCAGCTGTGAACTCCTCAATATGCTCGTCTTCCACCAGTTCTAAATAGCTGATGTCTTCCAAGGGTGATCTCTCCCTCATCGACTTGGGAAGCCGAAACTCCATCTCAATGTTTCCCACATTGAGGGAGAGAGTGCACTCTCGGACGTCTATCAATACTCCAGCTGTCGCCATGAAAGGACGATCAAGTATGATCTGAGATCTACCATCTTCCGATATATCCATTATAACAAACTCTACTAGCATGCTCACCCCGTCAGGGATCTGTAATATGACGTCCCTAGCCACTCCAACCAGCCACGTTGATTTATCGGCTAACTGGATCGTCATCACCATTAGTTCCAGCTCTGTACCGGTGTTGAGCCATCTGAAGATGGAGAGCGGCATCAGGCTGATGCTGGCTCCAAGGTCTATCAGTGCTCTTCTAATGGGGACACCGTCGATGGAGCAAGGTACAGTGAAGTTATCCGGATCCGGAAGCTTTTTCAGAAGTTTGTTGTTTCTTAGGAATAACGATAGCTCCTCTGCCAACATCACCCGCTTAGCCTTCTTCTTTCCCACTTTTAGTTCCTTTAGGAACATGGCATAAGTCGGCATCTCGGTAAGCACATCCATGAAGGGTATGTTGAGCTGTACTCCCTTCAATAACTCAATAAACTTGGCATATTTTCGGCCATGTTTGCCTTTGCCAATCAACCTGGAAAGGGAACGGTAGCAGGGCGAACCTTCTCCTTCTCTCTCTCTGCTGGCTTCGCCTTTTCTTTAACTGCCTCCTCCTCCACTGGAGGACTACTCTTTTCAACATCTAAAGGATGCTCCTCAGCCTTGTCATCACCATCATCTGCATCACATGGTTGCTTATTTATCCTCTCCTCTAGTACTGGAGCGGCTGGAGTCATCATTAGATGCTCTAGGTCCTTCGTCGATAAACCACTCCAAGGGTGATGGCACATGCGCTTTTCCTTAGGTTTTCTCTGGTTGGGCGGGAAGCTTGCCCTGAGCCTTTGCAAGTTGGCTCACTTGTTGTGTCAACTGCTCCACTATGGTGCAGAGCTCTTTATGGCTAGCCATGACATCACTGTTGAACTGTAGCCCCTTCCATGAATCTCTCCAGAGTAGATTCCAGCGAGGTTTTCTGTTGAGTGGGATGTGGTGGATGTGGAGGCTGCTGACATCTTGGTGGTCTGTAAGGGGCAAGTGGTCTTTGCCCACCTTACTGGTGTTGCTGCTGTGGGTATTGCTGCTATTGGTGCTGGTGCTGATAGGGCTACTGCGGAGCTCTACTGATGTTTCCGTATTGAAACCCGGGATGGTTCTTCCAAGCAGAATTCCCATAGGCACTCATATTGCCTCCTCTCTCGTTAGATGTATAATTGACCTCCTCAGTTGCTGCATAAGGGGTGTGGTAGGAACAACTTCCGTCGTAGAACCCTAAGTAGCGTACTGTGGATGGAGGTGAATTGTGCCTAGCACTGAGCCTATGCTCCATTCGGGCCATCTACTGTGTGAGGGAGTCGAGACGGCCGTCAAAGTTCATCGCCTCACTGACTTCAAATTTGCCTCCTCCTGAGGGCTTGGCAGTGGCAGAGGTAGACCTGTCGTCTCCCTAGTGCTAATTATTAGCCACCATCTCCTCTAGAATCTCTATGGCGTCGGCCGGATCCTTTTCCAAAATAGCACCATTCGTCATTGCGTCGACGATCATCCTAGTGTCTCAGTGCACCCATTATTGAACGCCAAGACTAAATCCTATGGTTGGATGCGATGGTTCAGGCACTGATGCTGGAGATCTTTGAAGCACTCCCATGCTTCATAAAGTGTCTCATGTCCTCCTTGTCTGAAGGACGTGATCTGATTTCGAAGACAGATCATCTTCGAAGGGGAAAAGTACTTAGTGACTAAGGCCTCCGCCAGTTGTTCCCAAGTCGTGAATGTGTTGGGCCCCTGAGACTTCAACTAATAGTAAGCCTTCTCCTTCAGGGTGAAGTGGATGAGCCGAAGCCTAATCGCATCGTCGCTGATCTCATGCATCTGGAATGTGGCACACTTCGCCAAGAATACCTCGATATGGTGGTTGGGGTTCTCGTGTGAAAACCCTTGGAAGCAGTCCAGCTGCATCGACAGACTAAGCCCCATCTTCAGCTTAAAATTCCCTTCACGAATCGAGGGCATGGCCACAGAGGAAGACGGGATGGTACCGGACTTCATGTAATCCCGGATCAGCATGGGATTTGGAGGTGGAGGTGGATCATTACCTTTGGGAATTCCAGCCATGGATTCTTATTTTATTCTCTCTACCGCGAGTCACCGTGCGGTTTCTTCTATCTCTGAATTAAGGAGCAAAATATTCTCTCCTCCTTGTGAATGTTTAGCATGCAAAATAGAAGAGCTCAAGAAAACTGTGGGATTCGTTACCAGAAGAGAAATATAGTAACAAGGAAATAAAAATAAAAAGAAGTATGGAAGGTAGAGTGTGGGCAAAACCAGCACTCTCCGACTCCAGACTAAAACAAACCATTGCCTCCCCGGCAACTGCGCCTAAAACTTGTTCGGCTCCGGATTTACACCCGGTGGTGCGACTCGTGGTGAAGTATACATAGAAAAGTGTCAAATTCTGGAGAGGCGGTTGATTAGTATTTAGTTCATGTGAAGTATGAGAATACATGGTCAGGGGTTGTCACAATAAAATCGTTGTCATAGACGATTGGGTTCACAGAGTTTTAATGAGTCTATGGTAATCGGGAATCCTCGCTAGGTCTTTCACGATTGGACACTAGGTTGAAGATCCTATCATTGAATTATAAATTGGGGTGAGAGTGTCACATCCGAGAATGAGAGCGAGTAGTCAAATCTCGTTGAACTACTCGTCTAACGTATCTCAATGTGTTGATGCACTCTCGTGTGGCTTAACATTCAGATACGTGCATTGCACTTGATACAATTCCTGTATCACAACACGCATCCATTCTCATAGACTAAGGTTCGGATACTACACTATGTTGGCTCTAGTAGTCGGGCTACTCTTGTAGACATTGAGTTGTGAATTAGAGGTTAGTAATGACTCCTAGTGCACGTGTCACTCTCATGATCACGAACCCCAAAAAGCGACTACTAAACCCTAATCAGATTCGTAGGGATTTTCCCTAGATATGGAGTCATTCTCACGTATCTCCAATTCTAGGGCTGATCCCCCAAAATATGGGTTAAATCGACCTTAGCATAACCCTAATTTAAGATCCAACTAAGGACAACATAGCATTCGATCTCTAGGATCCTAGGGTTCATCCCTAAACCCTAGAAATGCACTACTCAGACATAATGATCGGGCCAGAACTAACTCCAAAACGATTTCGGTTATCGCAAGCGCACTGTATAGTGGCTAGCGGGTATCGAACACGGGAAAGCATTACTATAATACCTATCTACTCCTAGGTTGAGTTAGACTTGCAGGTTTATTGGTGGATGTGGAATATGAAATGTTGTAATGGTGATGGATGCGAGGGTCGTGTCACTCGATATCGCAAACAAGGGATTCCACACAAAGAAAGAAAGAAATAAAATATAAAAGATTAGGGCTTTAGGACTCGCCGCTAGGACCGTCGGACATCGATGCTCGGTTGAAACTTCTACGTTGCATTGGTTTAAGTGGGGGTTGTAGAATCTAGGAAGTGAATTCATGTGTCTAGGCATCATGAATCTAACACACTGTATTCACCCCGCTCACGCGGTAGATGCATACGGTACGTGCATTAAGAACCTACAATAATCTGACCACTCTCGTGGTTCGAACGCTCTTAACTCGTACCACTCTCGTGGGTTAGAGCTTCGAGGTATTTTGATGGCTCTTATTGACGCAATGGTAGTAGCCGTCAATGTAGCGATATAGTTCGTCAGTGAATCCCCTCAAGGCACGAGCCGGGCATGGTCACGAGCCTTGGTTGAATCCACTAACCACTAATTAAATCCGTAGGATCCTCCTTAAGCTAATCGATTTCACCGACCGTGGGCACAATCGCAATACGAGTTCTCCTATGGATCTTGCTAGATCAACCAAAATATAACCCCTTTTATACCCAATGCATCATAAAAATCCCATCTTTACATCTAAATCCTAAGATCCATGGGCTAATCCCTTAGCCCTAGATGGAATTACTCATGCATCGTAGGAAAAGCAATAGAAGATTCAATAATAGCAAGAGAATTCATCATAGCATGCATCAAAAAGATATTCAACAAGAAATCACAAAGAAAATAATAATGGAATTCAAAAGGACAAAATACTCATCTTCATACAAGAGGAGGGGCCTATGGCGTAGCCTAACTCCCCAAAAGATCGTCTTCCCAAAACTCTCTAAAAGATCTAAGCTCTAAAAAGTATACAAAAAAAGTCCCCCTTCAAAAATGACGGCTGTCTCTCTCTAAACCCCTCTCAAAGTCATGCCCTAGAGAAGATCCGGACGCAACTTACGTTCTGGGCCCACGGAGACTCGGTCCGAGTAGGAAGCTGCTCGGTCGAGTCGTCAGAAAATATGAATCCATTGTCCAAAACCGAGCTCTGCCTGCTCGTACCGAGGAGGGTCTGCTCGGTTGAGTAAGTGGCTGCTTGGTCGAGTCGTCAGAAGTCTGAATCCATCGCCCAAAACATCGAACTGCCTGCTTGGATCGAGTATGGTCTGCTCGATCAAGTTGTCACTCTGCTCGCTCGAGTAGGTGGATGCTCGGTCGAGTAGTAGTCGAAAACAGATTTCAACAGCATTTGTCACTCTGCTCGATCGAGTATGTGGTTGCTCGGTTGAGTATGAGGTTGCTCGGTCGAGTAGGAGGCCAAAAACAGATTTCAGCAGCATTTGTCACTCTGCTGAAATCTGTTCGTTCGAGTAGGTGGTTGCTCGGTCGAGTAGGTGGTTGCTCGACCGAGCAACCACCTACTCGGTCGAGTAGGTGGTTGCTCGGTCGAGTAGCTCGGTCGAGTAGGTGGTTGCTCGGTCGAGTAGGTGGTCAAAAATAGATTTCAGCACTGCAGCATCAGCTTACAGAAATTTTCCAGAACTCATCTGACCTCCGATTGGCACATTCTTGGTGCAGTTGGAACCTTCTTGAAGTCTACTATCTGGAAAAAATATCAGAAAAATAATGAAAAATCCATGTGATAGAAGATTTGAAAAGAGTGTACGGCTGTCCTGTTTCCAGCACTTTGGATCACTCGATTCCTTCGCCGCATCATAGCTCGATCGAGTGACCTGGAATCCATGAGTCATGGTATCATAGAACCATGCTTTCTTCATTCTCCTCTTCCTCGTCCCTTCTCTCTTGCCCCTTCCTTGCTCCCCGGTAGCTTTAAGTCACCGAACACGGCGCCTCAGGAATTCCGGTGTCGAAGCACGCGCTTTCTCCTCCAATATACTCCAAATCACTCGATATTCCCTGAAATGCAACCAAACGATCTTAAAGTACAATAGTTCCAATTATGAGCATAAAAACATATGAAATGTGTAATTAAGTAATCATTTTGACGTGTAATCATATAGATAAAACGTGGACTATAATGACACATCACATAACAAGAGAAATCATAGCCAAAACAATCAAGAAATTAATTGAAGACATTGCAAACTTAATAAAATTCATATCACAAGACAAAGAATCAAAAACAATGCAAGATTATATTACAATAATCAAATTTTGACTGTTCACGATGGATCGAATCGTAGAAAAGGACGACAAAAGACTCCGTTCTCCAAAATGACGGCTTACCCAACTTCCAGCAAAACAAAGCATAATTAAAACCTAATTAATCATTCAATTATATACAACCCGCTAAAATTCACGGATCCCAAGAAAAATAACCAAAACCCACTTAAAACCCCATTAACAAAGAGTTTGGCGGCCTGGCACTTGGTCGAGTGCACCCTAGCGCTCGGCCGAGCACCCTCTTGGTACTTCGCTTCTTGCATCTGGCAAAAAGAGGTGGCTCGGATGAGCGGGGTGGCCACTCGACCGAGCCAAGTTAACAGAGATATTTGTCTCTTTTCAGCTTGTCAGGGGGAAGATCGCTCGGTCAAGCGCGTGGGCCCCTCGATCGAGCCAAAATGACAGAGAATTTCGAGGAAATTTTGATTTCGTCAGTGGGAGGGTCGCTCGGCCGAGTCAATTTGACAGAGATCTCTACGGCAAATTCAGAGGGGGTCGCTCGGTCGAGCGCATGGGTCGCTCGGTCGAGCGGCCCATTGCCAGTCAGCCCCTTTCCCTTCGTTTTCCCCTTCCTTTTGTGTTAAGAGCACAGCCGAGCGGGATAGCCGCTCGGCCGAGTGACCTGGAAATTAAGCCCATCAGCTCAGCTTTTTGACCTTCTCTTCTTTCTTTCTTTCTTTCTCTCCTTTCTTTCTTTCTTTCCCCTCTTGCTTCTCTCCAGTAGCTTCAACTCGTCAAACATGACGCCATTAATGCTCCAGCATTGATACTCGTGTCCATCATCCAATATAACACCAAATCATGCCAAAGTTCCTGAAAATCCACAAAACACTACGAAAATAAAATATATCGTGAAATAAGCGATAAAGTATATAAAAGTGAACTTTGGATGATTAAAAGGGGATGAAAACATGAAGTAGAAAGATGGAAAATATGGAGACATCAATAAGTCAGCCTGTGGGGGTAGTGGCCCCTGCCTTACAACGAACTATTATAGAATCAAAGTTGATCAAAGTCAATGGTGTCTACGTTAATTCGTAGGCCTGTGTACTTCGAGAGAAACAAAATGGCAAAATAGGTCGATCAAATGTTTAAATACACTTATCGACAGTTTATTAGTTCGGCTGAGTACAATTTTCTCTAAACAATGGAAAAAGTGGAATTGAAATAATAGAAATAGCCTAATGTTATCTTGGTTTACTTTTGCAGCAGAAAATAGGCAGCAAAAGCATCGAGACGGCTTGGCTGCCCTCCGTTTTAGGTCGGATCTACGTGTATTCAATGATCCTGGTAACAGACTTGGCTATGGGCACTCCCTTTTCTCAATCTGCCGCCCTTGAAGTGCCTTCCTTTTGCATTGCTTTCAGGATATCGACAAACTTCTTCAAATACACATGTTGAATTAGTTGCTCGATGTCCTTCTTCAAATGCCAACAGTCCTTTGTATCATGACTGTGGTTAGGGGTGGTAAATGGGTCGGGCCGGGTCCAGGTTGGGTCCTGACTCAGATAAGGGTAAACCCGAACCCGACCCAGATTAAATTCGGGTCAAGGTTCGAAAACCCATAACCAACCCGGATGTTAACCGGGTCATCCATACCCGTCTTGGTTTTCCTTGCGAGTTAGGTTTGGGTCAGGTTCGGTCAAGGTTCGAATGGAGAAGACTAAAAAATTAATTTGAAACAAATTGCAGACAATAAGCTTCGAATTCGAAACCTCACTCATGTTGAGTATTGGTGTTTTATACCAATCTTATTTTGATGATGATCACAACATTATGTTGTTGCTAATGAATCTCATGTTTTAGTCTCTCAGCTTATTTCAAAGATATCTTTCTTGGAGACTAATCACTTGGTGTAAGGATGGACATCATGTGAAGAAGAACCAAAGTTTGGACTCAATGAGTGCCAAAGCTTGGAGATGATGGAGAGCTTTCAAGGCATCTAGATTGAAGTCTTAGACTCTTTTGACAGCATTGTAATTCATGTAATTTACTTTAATGGTTTCTCTCTATTTTGAGTCTAGGGTTGATGTAATGCCTTGATAGATGGTTTACTCATTCATGCTCATGCATTTAACCATCTTAGTGAACCTTAGGATTATCATAGAATCCAACCCAATAGGTTCACTTCTTCTGTCAGTCACCTGTTGAGGGAAACACAGTCGACTGGGTGATTACCAGTCGCCTGTAGATCCTTCTACAGTCGCCTGATATGCACTGCTCAAGTCAACATTTCTATTGACTCAAACTTGAGTTTTACGCACAGTCGCCTGTCAATCAGTTACCAATCGCTTGTACATCTGCAGTCGCCTGAGATTTGGTCAACAGTCACCTGTCTAACGTAAGTGCAATCTCTGCATCTCTCTGTCTTCTCTCCATACTTTACAGTAGTCGACTGATGAAGAATATTCAGTCGCCTGACTATTCAACAGTCGACTGTAGTATTAACATCAGTCGCTTGTGCGAAGAATTGGAGAAAGAGTTCAGCTCTCTGTTTCGATCCATCCCCTGCAGTAGTCGTCTGCTGAAGGATTTACAGGCGCCTGTCCTGTTTGCCAGTCGACTGTATTGACTTCGTCAGTCGACTGTCCTGGCTCAGATTATAGCTGTTGGATATTTTCTAGCCGTTGATCAGTCGACTGTCTTATGATCATCAGTCGACTGTTCATGTCGTTTTCACCCAGTTTCTAGCCGTTGCTGATTTGATTTTCTGGCTGTTTCTTTGGGTTTTTGGGCTTGATATAGGATTCCTATATATATAAGTGTGCTGCCATTTTTGAGAACTCTTGACAACATTTGATAAACTCTTGATTCTATAAAATATCTCAAGAGATCAATAAGCCACTCTCAAGCTCCCTCATTTCCCTCTATTTGAGCATTCATCTTTCTTCATGCATTGAAGTCCAGCTCAAGGGAAATCATCCAAGTGCTCTCAAGCATATTCCAACACTTGGAGATCCTCTTCCATGCCTTGCATTCATTCATGAGTAAGCATCTCAAGGCATAGGTAAGAGTATTTACTTTATAAGGTGTAAATTATTCTCCTTTTCTCTTTGTGGGATTAGGATACTCTCTTTGTGGGAGTTTCTCTCTTTGTGGGAGGTTGTCTCTTTGTGGGACTTAGGTGATTCTCTTTGTGGGAATTAACTCTCTTTGTGGGAGTTTAGTGTCCTAGTGTAGGACTAACCCTAATTCTCTAAGTGGGAGTTAGTGATTCTCTGTGTGGGAATCTTGATCCTTGTGTAGGATTGGTTGGGTCCTTGTGTATGGCATAAATCCTCTTTGTGGGGTATCTCTTTGTGGGATTTGTATTCACTTCTCTGTGTGGGAATATAGTGAATATTGGTGTGGCTGGATGTACCCAAGTTTGGGGAACCAGGGTAAAACTTTGTGTTTGCGTTTGGATTGATTGTGCAATTTATCTCCTCTTGCACTTATAATTTCGCATTTGCAAGTTTAATTTTATTTGGACAATCTTATTGCCATTACACTATTCACCCCCCTCTAGTGTGTGTTGTTAGTATTGCAAGGGGTAGACGATCCCTACAATTGGTATCAGAGCGAGGTTATAGCATACTGCAACGATGGCATTCAACCCTACTTCCGCGCCTCATGAAGAAGGACTCTCTACCGTTCGACCCCCGCTCTTCAATGGAACCAACTATCCGAGTTGGAAGATCAGGATGATGGTCTACTTAAAGAGTCACGACCTTTGGGACTTAACGGAGTCACCCTTTGTGGAGCCTTCTACTCCCGCGGCCTTGAGAACTAAAGTGGAGAAGGACTTGATCAAAGTCAATGCTAGGGCTATGTGTGTTCTCCACTGTGCCCTCACTCCGGAAGAGTTTGATCGCATCTCCATGTGCAAATCGGCCAACAGCATTTGGCATACTTTGGAGATCTCTCATGAAGTGCTACTTCAACATAAGGAAGAGACTCAGTCAACCAAGCCCGAGAAGAAAAAGGGCATTGCTCTTCATGGTGAGAGGGAGTCTTTCAAGTGGAAAAAGCAGTTCCAACAAGAAGCTCGGGAAGATGAAGAAGGTCTTAGTGACGATGATTACATCGAGCTTGCCAAGCAATTCAAGAATTTCAAGGCATTCCTCAAGGAAAATCAAGGTATGTCTTCTTCAATGTTGGTGTGTTTCAACTGCAGTGGAATAGGCCATGTGGCTACCGAATGCCCTTCCAAACCCAATATAAATTCCTATAAGGGTAAAGGGAAGAAACATTGGAAAGCCAAGTCCGAGGTCAAGAACCAAAAGCAGGGACTTAGTGGCACATTTGATGATTCCGATGGGGACACTTCTAATGATGAAGAAGAGGATGACAAGGAGCACGATCAAAGGTGTTTCGTTGCCTTTGATGATTCTTCATCAACTTCATCTAACTCTAGCGATGAAGAGATAGAGACATGGCGCAACTCCAAAGAAGAAATTTGTTTTATGGCTAATGGAGAAGAATCTTCATCAAGTTCAAACGAGGAGGATAGTGAAGAAGAAGCCGAGGAGGAAAAACCATCCTATGAGGAGCTTGAATACCGCCTAAATGTGGCCTCCAATTTGGCTAGTAAGTGCATCGATTCTTATGATAATATGAAAGCTAAACTTGATAATGCTATGAGTAGGGTGCATGAGTTAGAATCTGCAAGTGTAATTCATAATGAAAGGCATGTTTATGACACTTGTGAGAAAGACACACTTCTTTCTCAAGTTAAGGAATTGAGCATTTCTAATGAAAATCTCATTGCTCAAAACCTTAGCTTAGATACTCACATTCAACAACTTACGTTGAAATGTGAAGAGGAATCTCGGAAGCTCATAAGCTTTGTGTATTCTAGGGATTCACTCCACGATTTGTTGAAAAAACAACATCCGGTAAATCATAGAGGAGGTTTGGGTTATGTTCAAAATGTGGTTCCCAAACCCACCTCTAATTCTTCCTTTGGTGCAAATTCAAGAAATATTGCTAAATCACCTAAGAAGAATCACCATGCTCTCTTGTACAACAATAATACTCACAAGAAGCATGTAGATCACAAGGTGATGAGGAAGAATGAAGAATCTTCATTTTTTGCTAAGAAGCAAAATCCTCATTCTTTGCATGCTAAGAAACTTGTTTCTACACCTAAGCATGCCACATCCTTCCCTCTTGCTAAGGCAAAACCTTTGCCTAGGAAATCCTTGAGATTATGGATTCCCACTAAGGCTAGTGAGCAAGAGAGAGATAGTTACATCAACTCTCTAGTTAGGGATGTGATCACCTCGTGTGATTATGTTAGGAAATCAAACTCCTCTTGGGTTTGGTTACCTAATGTTTAGGTTCCTCACACATTTGCATATTGCATGGGTATTATGCTTCTATGGTTATTTTATACATACCCATTGATTGTGTGTGTTTCATGATTTTGAAAATATTTTTCAAATTTATTTCTTTTCATGAAAATTGGGACCTTGGGGTTTATTGACATACATGCATGATCCATGTGTATGTCAATAGGGGAGTTAATATAATATATGTTTAAATTATTTTAAGACATATTTTAACTCTCATTTCGGAGGTTTTTGTTTTGAGATCTTTGTTTACATTTGGTTATTTTTGGTCTCAAACCAAACCTTTTGTCTATTGCCAACTTGTTTAATGTACCTTTGTTCTTGGCAATATCCTTGTGTATCTTTGAAGTTTTTTTTCCATATCTTGTGCTTTGATACACTTTCGGCCCATGGCTCCAATAATTAATTGGTATTAGATCCTAGAAGTCAAGAGTTGATCATTTCTATTATCTGGGGGGAGCATGGGATAGTGAATTGATACCCACTAAATTTTATATTTTGGTATCATACATATCTTTCTTTTCTTGCATAGTGTCACATCTTGGTTAAGATGATAAAGGGGGATGTTTTTGATGTCCACCTTTTTGACGATGTCAAGGGGGAGAGATATATACATTATGTGACCATATCTATAGGGGGAGAGATATATACATATGCATATGGGGAGAGATATCTCTATGGGGAAGAGATATATGGGATTAGATAAACCATTCGTGTTTGCATTTTTTTTACTTTGCAATTGGTTTATGTAATCCATGCCTATTATATATCACCATGTTGTTATTGGTTTTTGAGTATTTACCTTTGTGTAGCTCATTATTTAATTGGTGCATATAAGTAGGGGGAGATCATTAGCTTTGTGCTTTAATTCTTTATGATTAACATAATGTGTGTCATCATCAAAAAGGGGGAGATTGTTGAGTATTGGTGTTTTATACCAATCTTATTTTGATGATGATCACAACATTATGTTGTTGCTAATGAATCTCATGTTTTAGTCTCTCAGCTTATTTCAAGGATATTTTTCTTGGAGACAAATCACTTGGTGTAAGGATGGACATCGTGTGAAGAAGAACCAAAGTTTGGACTCAAGGAGTGCCAAAGCTTGGAGATGATGGAGAGCTTTCAAGGCATCTAGATTGAAGTCTTAGACTCTTTTGAAAGCATTGTAATTCATGTAATTTACTTTATTGCTTTCTCTCTATTTTGAGTCTAGGGTTGATGTAATGCCTTGCTAGATGGTTTACTCATTCATGCTCATGCATTTAACCATCTTAGTGAACCTTAGGATTATCATAGAATCCAACCCAATAGGTTCACTTCTTCTGTCAGTCGCCTGTTGAGGGAAACACAGTCGACTGGGTGATTACAAGTCGCCTGTAGATCCTTCTACAGTCGCCTGATATGCACTGCTCAAGTCAACATTTCTATTGAATCAAACTTGAGTTTTACGCACAGTCACCTGTCAATTAGTTCCCAGTCGCATGTACATCTGCGGTCACCTGAGATTTGGTCAACAGTCACCTGTCTAGCGTAAGTGCAATCTCTGCATCTCTCTGTCTTCTCTCCATACTTTACAGTAGTCGACTAATGAAGAATATTCAGTCGCCTGACTATTCGACAGTCGACTGTAGTATTAACATCAGTCGCATGTGCGAAGAATTGGAGAAAGAGTGCAGCTCTCTGTTTCGATCCATCCCCTGCAGCAGTCGTCTGCTGAAGGATTTACAGGCGCATGTCCTGTTTGCCAGTCGACTGTCCTGGCTCAGATTATATCCGTTGGATATTTTCTAGCCGTTGATCAGTCGACTGTCTTATGATCATCAGTCGACTGTTCATGTCGTTTTCACCCAGTTTCTAGTCGTTGCTGATTTGATTTTCTGGCTGTTTCTTTGGGTTTTTGGGCTTGATATAGGATTCCTATATATATGAGTGTACTGCCATTTTTGAGAACTCTTGACAACATTTGATAAACTCTTGATTCTATAGAAAATCTCAAGAGATCAATAAGCCACTCTCAAGCTCCCTCATTTCCCTCTATTTGAGCATTCATCTTTCTTCATGCATTGAAGTCCAGCTCAAAGGAAATCATCCAAGTGCTCTCAAGCATATTCCAACACTTGGAGATCCTCTTCCATGCCTTGCATTCATTCATGAGTAAGCATCCCAAGGCATAGGTAAGAGTATTTACTTTACAAGGTGTAAATTATTCTCCTTTTCTCTTTGTGGGATTAGGATACTCTCTTTGTGGGAGTTTCTCTCTTTGTGGGAGGTTGTCTCTTTGTGGGACTTAGGTGATTCTGTCACGCCCCGCTTCCCTAAAATGGAGGCGAGACGTGAGAAGGTCCGCTCAAACGTGGAGCTGTGAAGCTGCACGCCTGATAAGCGTCAATTTAGTATGAGCAGGTCCCTGTAAACGCAAAAGGACCATCAACAATAATAATAATAAAATGAGACGGATATGAAATAACCATTCCCAAAGTTTTTCCACAAAACATTCAACATCGCAGAAAAGCCACCAGGCTAACAGGGAAGAGTCTAAGGCCCAGAACAAGGCCAAGCAAAAACAACACAAACATAACAGAGTATCAAACTAGGTGCCACGCACCGACAACTAAGCAGTCTAACAAAAGAAGCTAAACGAAGACACTAAGACTGATCCCCAGTGTCAACGAAGTCCTCGATCAATGCGGGTTCTGACTCAGCGTCAGCACGTCCTCAGCAAGTGACTCAGGCTCGGGCTCTAACATGTGTCACCCAAAAGAGAAAAGGGGCACATGTCAGCAAGTCGAAAGACTTGTGCAAGGAAACGGAAAGAAAGGTAAACTAGCAACCTAGCAGTTAAGGTATGGTGCATGGCAAGTAAAGTAAGGCGGTAACGAGAAAAGTAAAGTACAAGTAGCAAGTGGTTGTTGTGACATGTAATGTCAAGTAATAAGTACAAGGGACCACTCAACGAGTGCTCTATTGCCCGCAGGCTGTGTTCAAGTATCAAGTACAAGGGGTCACTCAACGAGTGCCCTATTGCCCACAGGCTGTGTTGAGCTCGTCTTCTGGAACACGAGCCAGAAAGTGTATTTGGCATCGGATTGTGCCCACGCAAGGTGGGTGCCTAGCCGGTATAAATAGTACATGTAGCGAAGATACGCAATCACGATGAGTGTTCAAGCATGCAATGACATGAGCAGATATTCATGTACCGTTAATTGAAATTAAACGTGACGGGCAAAATACAATGACATGAACATATTCGCGTACCGTTAATTCAAATTAAACATGGCAGTTAAAATGCAACAGCAGTTAAGGATGCATGGTTGACATGAACAGTTAATACGCGTACCGTTAAGGGAAAGTAAACATGACATACAAGCATGATGAAGGTGACGGACCAAGCTTCGTTGTCAAGCTAGGTCAATGACGTCCAGACGGCTATCCTTTCACAGTCTAGTCTCTTTTATGCTAAAGCAAGGCAATGGCCTAAGACATGGCCCAAATCAAGAGATGCAAGTTTCACTTGCCTGATACCGGGATTGACGAGCAATGAAGATCGTCACACAAGCTAACTACAGAATGGATCACTGTTATGGCAAAACAATCATTAGCACAAAGATTCTAAATTGGTTTCTTATTAGAACCCTAACCATCTAATAATCCATTTTATTAGGGTTTCACAATGTCAATGTGGGTTATGCTAAAACTAAAGGAATCGAGTATTACCGTGAAGAAGCGAAGGAACGATGCCGAGCAACCACGGCAACGGAAGAACGATCCGGCTCAGATCTGGAAATGAGGGAAAATTCTGGAGAAATGGGTTTTGATGTGGATTTTGGGGGTTTGATGAAGGTTTGGGGATGATGGAAGGTGGGTTGTGACAAGGGAGGATTTGGATGATGAAGGATGAGCTTGGGATGAAGGATTAATGGTTTGAGGAAGATGGGGGCTCAATGGGGAAGAAATTGGGGTTTTAGGTCATGAGGGAGGAGAAGAAAACGTTTGGAGGGGTATTTATAAAGTTTGGTGGCGGCTAGGGCAAAACTAGGGTTTCCTGTACTGTTTAGTCGGTCAAAGAACAACCACTGACCGACTAGTTTGGGAACTAGTCGGTCGGTTGACCAACGCAGACCGACTAAGTGTAAACAGTAACCCAGACGAAAATTACGATTTAGATTTAGTCGGTCAAAGAACAACTACTGACCGACTAGTTTGACATCTAGTCGGTCGATGAACGTTCTTGGACCGACTAAGAGTAAACAGTAACTAATGTCAAAATAATTTAAAGAGTTAGTCGGTTAAAGAAGCATTGCTGACCGACTAGTTTGCAACCTAGTCGATCGACCAACGTTCTTAGACCGACTAACGACAAACAGTAACTCCTGAACATTTAACAAAGCCAACTAGTCGGTTCAAGAAGGTTTTCCGACCGACTGGATCGTCATCTAGTCGGTCGGTGCCCCTTCTTATACCGGCTAACGTGCACCAAAAGTTTTGAAATGGAGCGCGGAGCTCCGGGATGGTTTCCTAAGTCTCCTAGGCTCGTTCTAACTCTAAGATATCGACGTTACGAAGCCCGCCACGAATGACTTACTTCAAACACGTCGACCGACGGAAGAACCTAGAGAATCACAACGAAATGAACGAAAATGAAAACTACGGAGACGAAAATCACACACATAAGGAGAAAATCCACCAAAACATATAATATTATATTATAAATCCAGATACATGGAAACCAGTCGTCACATCCTCCCCAACTTAAGAAAAATTCCGTCCTCGAAATTTCCCAACACTCACGTGTCCGGGAACAAAAGTGGGAATCGCTCTCGCATCTCATCCTCATTCTCCCAAGTAGACTCTCCAGGCGAGCCGTGCCACCACATCACTCTAACAAGATCGACGACCTTGTTTCGAAGTGACTTCTGACGTCTGTCCAGAATCTACACTGGATGCTGGTCATACGTCAAATCTGGGCGAACGGTAATCTCTGAGAAATCCACAGCATAAGATGGATCGCTGATGTATCGACGAAGTTGCGACACATGGAAAACATCGTGAACTCCTTCCAAAGATGGCGGCAAGGCTAAGCGATAAGCTACCTCGCCAACTCTCTCCAGAATATCAAACGGTCCAATGTATCGCGGGCTCAACTTCCCTCGCTTCCCAAAACGAATCACTCCACGATTCGGGGAAATCCTCAGAAACACATGATCGCCCGGCTGAAACTCCAAAGGACGACGTTTAGCATCCGCCCAATGCTTAAAACGGTCCTGAGAAATCCTCAACCTCTCCCGAATATTCCTGACGACCTCCACAGCCTCCACAATCATCTCAGGCCCCAACAGCTCCCGATCGCCAACGCCATCCCAACTCAAAGGCGATCGACATTTCCTCCCATACAAAGCGGCGAAAGGCGCCATGCCAATAGACGCCTGGTAGCTGTTGTTGTAAGAGAACTCTACCAAGTGTAGATGGTCCTCCCACGAACCCTTGAAATCCAACATGCACGCCCTCAGCATGTCTTCCAAAATCTGAATTGTCCTCTCGGACTGGCCATCCGTCTGCAGATGGTACGCCGTGCTGAAACTCAGACGCGTACCCAAACTTTTCTGCAAACTCTGCCAGAACTGAGATGTGAACCTCGTGTCCCTGTCCGACACGATGCTCGCGAGGACTCCGTGAAGTCGCACGACCTCCTCCATATATCTCCTCGCTAGCGCCTCAGTGGACTGTCCCACCCGGAATGGAATAAAGTGCGCGGATTTGGTCAATCGATCTACGATCACCCAAATCGCGTCATTCTGCTTCGGACTCCGAGGTAGTCCAGTCACGAAATCCATAGTGATGTGTTGCCACTTCCACTCCGGAATCGAAAGCAGTTGCAGCAACCCTGCTGTACGCTGATGCTCCGCCTTCACTTGCTGGCAAACCAAACACTTGGCTACACTCCGAGCCACACTCCTCTTCATACCATGCCACCAATAGTTCAGACGAAGATCCTTGTACATCTTGGTCCCACCAGGATGCACAGAATACGGCGAACTATGTGCCTCCACCAACAACTCCTCTCTAATATCTCCAGCTGGCACACACTGTTGGAAACAGCATCCTAACCTATGTTTGATGATAACAAACCCTACTGAACTGTTCTAATCTGTTTGTTGAGTGTGTCACAGGTCCCTATAGTCATGATTGCTCAAGTTACACATGCACGTACTCAAGTACGTTGAAATACGGAGCTGAAACTTCATTTGGAATTACACAAGCTGATCAAACAATGGAGTATAGCTATGAAACTCTATTCTAGAGTTAATCATAGGCTATAAATAGCATGAGATTTTTCTCAGGATTTATGGAGAATGTTTGAAGTTCAAATACGGGAAATACGAGGAAATACAGAGTATACAAAGAAGAAAATTTTTCTACAAGTGGTGAAATGAGGTGAAACAATTCTAACATGTATATATTGGGCTCTGGGATTTTTGAGAATTTTTTCAGAATTTTTTGGGATTTATCTGATGCCAAAATACGGTGGAATACGTCAGAAATACACTGAAAAATCGACATACGGTACTGTTCATACGACGGCTGCCGACATACCGACTTTGCGGACAGCAAATTTAACACGGGTTTGACCCGCGAGCCGCCTCGTGGCGGATCCCTTGGAACAGTAACCAAACCCGTTAAGCTCAATCCTATATAAACCCATGTACACTCTTCACATTTTTATCAATAACTTGAGTTCTAGAGATCCAAATTGAGCACCGTTTGCGGCGTTGCGACCGTGACTTCATCCCCGACGCAGTGATAGCAAGTTAAGCAGCTAGTTCCTCATGTGTAGCAAATGAGATCACTTTGAGTGAGGAACTTCTACCGACTACTTCCACGGGGACAGCGACTACTTCTTCTACAGACATCCGATCATCATTCCGTAAGAAGCGTTGCGAAGCTACTGATGTGCTGAAAGACGACAACCAGAGAGATCTTCACCAATGAGCTTTCTAAACTCTTGATCTTTGTTATTTGTGAAGTTATTAATGTTTTGATCAGCATTTCTGTAATATAATTTCTTTCGTTATTTGGGACTCTGGGAACCAAACTTGTTGGGGCAAGTTGGGTTGGGGAGTGATACTTGTATATTTCTTTTTGGCTTTGGTGAGCTTGAGTTGGTCTGACAGGTTGGTGTTGGGGCACCAATCTAAGGGAGATTGTAACTTCTTAAAGAAACAGTATAAGTGATTGCTCATTGGGGTGGACGTAGGTCATGGGGACCGAACCACGTTAAATTCTGTGTCTTCTGTGAATGCTTTGATTGTCTGATTCCTAAAATGCATGCTGTAAACTAGGCTTAATTTTTATCTTGTGATAATTTGGTCAAAGGCCTATTCACCCCCCCCCCCCCCCCTCTAGGCCTTATTTAGATCCTACAAGTGGTATCAAAGCACCAGGCCTGGCCATTTGAGTCTAGTTCATAATGAATACATATGATTCAGCATTTGCTGAAGGACAGTCTACAGTTAGACCACCCAAATTTAATGGGACTGATTTTGCTTACTGGAAAGATAGGATGAAAATTTTCCTAGTCTCTTCAGATCTTGAAATTTGGAAAATTGTTGCTAAAGGCTATCACCCACCTACAATCAAAATTGAAGATATTGATGTACCAAAACCAGAAGATAAATGGGATGATAACGATAACAAACTTTATGCTCTGAATGGTAAAGCTATGAATGCAATTATCTGTGCACTTGACAGAACTGAGTTTAACCGTATATCTCATTGTCTTACTGCGCAGGAAATCTGGAACACTCTCGAAGTCACTCACGAAGGAACCTCTAAGGTGAAGGAGTCCAGATTAGCACTGCTGAGCTCAGAGTACGATGGTTTCCACATGCTACCAGGAGAATCCATCAAGGACATGTACACTCGCTTCACCGACATCGTATACAACTCAAAAGCCTTGGGAAAGTATTACGACAGCATCGACCTCATTCGGAAAATCCTAAGAGCGCTTCCTAGTTCCTTCCGGCCTAAAGTGACGGCCATCCAAGAAGCGAGAGATCTCACTAAGCTGAAGCTGGATGATCTGATTGGGAATCTGTTATCCCATGAGCTGGAACTCAAAACCGTCGAGACAAGAGAGAAAGGTGAGGCTAAACCTTTAAAGACCATCGCTCTCAAAGCTGAAGAAAGTGACAAAGAAGATCTCGACGAGGAACATGCACTGATGGTCAGAGGATTCCGACGCTTCATCAGAACTCCTGTCGGAAAATCTGAAATGGCAAAAAGGTTCAATCGTTTTAATAAGTTTAATCCTTTGAATTCCTCGTCTGAACAGAATACTACTAAAAGTGTTCAATGTTTCAACTGTAAGAAATTTGGACATTTCATGAAAAACTGTCCAACAAAGAACACGTCATCCGAAGCCAAAGGGAAATCATTTGCGGTAACATGGGACGATGACGACGAAGACGAACCACAAGACGAGGTAGCGCAATCATCACTTTGCCTAATAGGTGAAAGCGACACGAACAAGGTAAGAGATGAATTTTCTTTACCAGAATTAATGAACATTTGTGAAAACATGAATTCAGAAATTACTTCTCTTGAATCCTCTATAGAAAATTATAAAGAAATGAATTTCCAACTACAGCAGGAAAATTATAATGTTTTGCAAAATGAAATAAAATTGAAAAATGAAATTGCATCGCTCAAAATTACCGTTGAAAAACTCAAAGGAAAATCTAGTATTACTGAAGCTATACCTTGTCAGACTTGTGCTTCATTAAAGCTAGAAATTAAGAATGGTAATGAAAAGATTGTTGGCCTAAATAAAAGAATAGAAACTCTCGCTAAAAATGAAGATAATGTTAGAAAGAGTTTTATAAATAAAAGTGTCATGCTTGTAAATGAAAACATCTTTTTGAAATCCAAAGTCTCTGATTTAGAACTGAGTATCAGAAAATTTGGTGTAGGAAGGAAATCACTCGACATCATTCTTGGATACCAGTCAATCAAAAACGATAAACAAGGACTAGGATTTGGAAATGTTTATAATGAAAACATGATAAAGAAAAATCATTACATCAAGAAAAAGAAACGGAACGCCAAATGTTATACATGTGGTTCTTTTGAGCATTTAAATAGAAATTGTCGTTATAAGTACCAAAACATGAAGTTCAAACAAGTATGGGTTCCGAAAGATACTATGACTAACCATTGTGGACCTATTTGGCTACCCAGGTCACACATACCTTGTTCTTCTTATGTGTAGGGACTCAGCGTGGCTAAGGAACAACTGTGTGAGTGGTATTTGGATTCAGGCTGCTCAAGACACATGACAGGGAACAGCGACAAGTTCCTTAGCCTCGTGAAGCAAGAAGGAGGAAGTGTTACATTAGGGGACAACAGCAATTGCAAGGTAATGGGTAAAGGTATTGTTGGCAACAATACTTTTAAAATTTCTGACGTCCTCTGGGTTGAAAATCTCAAACACAACCTCATCTCCATAAGCCAACTCTGTGACAAAGGTATGAAAGTACTTTTTGATGAGAAAATTTGTAAAATTTTTGACTCGGTCACAGGTAATACCCTCTTCATAGCCAATAGGAAAAATAATGTTTATACAATAATGATTGAAGAAATGACAATTGCTAAATGTTTGATTGGCAGGGAGGAGGAGGCTATACTATGGCACCGGAGACTATCACATGCCAGCATGAAGTTGCTACATAAGCTGGAGAATAAAAACCTGGTCCGAGGCTTGCCACATCAACAGTACGAGAATGGTAAGTTGTGTGTTGCATGCACAAAAGGTAAGCAAACTAGATCCACTTTTACGGGAATTCGGGAAGTTACCACTTCACGAGTCCTAGAATTGATTCATATGGATTTGTTTGGGCCTACCGATGTTGCTAGCCTCAATGGGAAGAGATTTTGTTTTGTTTTGATCGATGATTTTTCTAGATATACATGGGTTTACTTCTTAGCCAAGAAATCGGATTCCTTTGAAAATTTCCAAAATTTTTGTAATCAAGTTTCAAATGAGAAAAATCTTTCAATTATGAAAATTAGAAGTGATCACGGTGATGAATTTGAAAACTCTGTTTTTGAAAACTTCTGTTTGGAAAAAGGGATCTTACATGAATTTTCTTCTCCTAGAACACCTCAACAAAACGGGGTGGTCGAAAGAAAGAATCGAACTTTAAAAGAGATGGCAAGAAGCATGCTTAATGATTATTCTCTTCCTATGTATTTTTGGGCCGAAGCAGTGAATACAGCCTGCTATGTCTGCAACAGGGTTATGCTTAGACCTTTAATGAACAAAACATCCTATGAACTGTGGCATGGCAAGACTCCTAACATTTCATATTTCAGAGTATTTGGATGCAGGTGTTTCATTTTAAACACAGGAGATCAGCTGGGAACATTTGAATCCAAATCAGACGAAGGAGTGTTCGTAGGATATTCATCAAGGAGCAAAGCATACAGGATCTACAATAAACGAACCTTAACTGTTGTTGAGTCAATTAATGTGAAATTTGATGAAGCTGAAATAGATCCTTTAAATTGCAGGGAAACTGAAGCTTAAGATGCAGACAAGGAAACTACAGAGCCTGAAAACTTAGCTGAACCATCTGAAGGCCAAAAGGAATCTGAACCAGAAGTACCACAAGGAAATAGACTGGAAAAAGGAGAGCTCAGGTTCAATCCACATCATCCACCTGAGCTGATCATGGGGACTCCTACGGAAGGTATACGCACTCGATCCACTTTCAATAACTTGTGTACCTTATGCATTCATGGTGACTTCATTTCTGAAATTGAACCCAAGAACGTTGAAATCGATTTAACTGATGAAAGTTGGGTTATGGCCATGCATGATGAGATTAATCAGTTTGATAGAAATAATGTTTGGACATTAGTGCCCCGGCCTGATAATTACCCAATTGTTGGCACTAAATGGATTTTCAAAAACAAACTTGATGAATCTGGAAATGTAATCAGAAATAAGGCAAGATTAGTGGCCAAAGGATATAACCAGATTGAGGGAATTGATTGTGATGAAACTTTTGCACCCATTGCTAGATTAGAAGCCATTAGAATATTGCTGGCTTTTGTAAGTTTTAAAGGTTTTAAATTGAAGCAAATGGATGTGAAAAGTGCATTTTTAAATGGTTATTTGAAAGAAGATGTTTTTGTTGAACAACCCACTGGTTTTGAAAGTCATAGTTTTCCAAATCACGTTTACAAGTTGCAAAAAGCTTTGTATGGTCTGAAGCAAGCTCCCAGAGCTTGGTACGACCGTCTCAGTTCATATCTTTTGGAAAATAACTTTAAAAAGGGTAGTGCAGACAACACTTTGTTTATCTTGCATGAACAGGATCATTTTCTTATTGTTCAAATTTATGTGGACGATATTATTTACGGTACTACTAATGATCTTTTATGCCAAAAGTTTGAAAAGGTTATGCAGGATCAATTTGAGATGAGTCTGGTCGGAGAGTTGAAATACTTTTTGGGCTTTCAAGTAAGACAAACTGGAGATGGCATATATGTTTCCCAAACCAAGTACATAAAAGAACTGTTGAAGAAATTTGGGATGGCAAATGCAAAGCCAATGCGAACTCCAATGAGTCCGACAACGAAGCTTGAAAAGCATGACAAAGGTATAGATGTGGACCAAAAGCTTTATCGAGGTATGATTGGGTCCTTACTCTATTTAACTGCATCTAGACCAGACATCATGTTTTCTGTCTGTTTGTGTGCACGATTTCAAGCCTGTCCAAAAGAATCACATTTGATAGCCATTAAGAGGATTTTTCGATATCTTATTCACACTCCTACACTTGGACTATGGTATCCCTCTTGTGGTAATCTTAATTTGGTTGGCTATGCTGATGCTGATTATGCTGGTAGCTTGGTTGATAGAAAGAGTACTAGTGGAACTTGCTTTCTTTTGGGACAATCCTTAGTTTCTTGGTCTAGCCGTAAGCAAAATAGTGTTGCGCTATCCACAACTGAGGCAGAGTATATTGCTCTTGGCAGTTGCTGTGCCCAGGTACTGTGGATGATGCAAACCTTAATTGACTACGGATTAGAATTACGAAAAGTCCCTCTTCGTTGTGATAGCAAGAGTGCCATAGATCTTTCTAACAACCCTATCCATCACTCTCGTACAAAACACATAGATGTAAGACATCATTTTCTTAGAGATCATTTGGCAAAAGAGGATGTATCCATTGAATATATTTCTACTGATTCTCAGTTGGCAGATATCTTTACAAAACCTTTGCCAGAAGATCGCTTTTGTCGTCTACGTCTAGAATTGGGCATTATTGATCATATTTAGAGTGAAAATATTATTTGGTGTGCTTTTATTGTTTTTTGTGTGGTGTGCTACAAAAAGAAAAATGAAAAAAAATAAAATAAAAATAATAAAAATAATAAAAAATAAGGAAAAGTGAATTGTCTATCTCCTCATTTTGCACTTTTCATCAGAAACAGCTTTAAATGCAAAACATATGTCTTATGGATTTTGAATATTATATTCTTAACAATGCTTGCATTCAAAGACTACATGCTTAATTAGGTCATATTCATTAATGAGTAACTAACGTTTTTCATCTTCCAATCACACTTACACAGATCAAAATGTTTTTTGATATGGATTTGAAATATTGAATAAGAAAAGTGGTTGTTGGTGGACTAATTTATGTTTTAATGGGATATGATGTTTCAAGGCATGGATAAAAAGAAAAGCTCTCATCAAAATATTCGTGTATAAAAAGAATACCAAGACGAGTGTCTTCAAAATATATACACAGAGCTTCGTATGAAAAATGGATACGATCCATGTCCTTGATACTACCCTTGGACATCCAACTTATGCTATAAATGTAATTTTTTTTCTAGCGTTGGTGTTAAGTCCGTCAAGCACTGCCATTTCACATTTAAAAATCCTTCTCGGTCATGTTTGGAATTGGTAACTTGAACTCATATTACATGAGAAGGGGAAACTCAATCTTTGATGTTCATATATTCAGTGGAAAAGATGGTTATGACAGGCTGTATTCCTTATTACCTCTCCATATGTACTAAACATTTGATCATCACACTTGAGCACGGAGATGAATTATGGTAGTTATGACTTAGTGATTATTGCTTATTTATTCATTGTGGTCAAACGATGTATTGCCTTTTGTTTTGGTTTATAATGTTCAATTTTCCATTCCTCATATGTTATTTCATACATTTTTTGATGAAAACAAAGGGGGAGAGAAATATTAAGATTGTGCATGTCAGAGATAGGGGGAGCATGTCAATAGGTGGAGCATATCATTTTGTCATTCATGCTCATATTCATGCTTCACACACTCACACACTTAACACATTTTTTCAAAATAATTTTAATGTCTGGTTTGTTCTCATCAAAAAGGGGAGATTGTTGGAAACAGCATCCTAACCTATGTTTGATGATAACAAACCCTACTGAACTGTTCTAATCTGTTTGTTGAGTGTGTCACAGGTCCCTATAGTCATGATTGCTCAAGTTACACATGCACGTACTCAAGTACGTTGAAATACGGAGCTGAAACTTCATTTGGAATTACACAAGCTGATCAAACAATGGAGTATAGCTATGAAACTCTATTCTAGAGTTAATCATAGGCTATAAATAGCATGAGATTTTTCTCAGGATTTATGGAGAATGTTTGAAGTTCAAATACGGGGAAATACGAGGAAATACAGAGTATACAAAGAAGAAAATTTTTCTACAAGTGGTGAAATGAGGTGAAACAATTCTAACATGTATATATTGGGCTCTGGGATTTTTGAGAATTTTTTTAGAATTTTTGGGATTTATCTGATGCCAAAATACGGTGGAATACGTCAGAAATACACTGAAAAATCGACATACGGTACTGTTCATACGACGGCTGCCGACATACCGACTTTGCGGACAGCAAATTTAACACGGGTTTGACCCGCGAGCCGCCTCGTGGCGGATCCCTTGGAACAGTAACCAAACCCGTTAAGCTCAATCCTATATAAACTCATGTACACTCTTCAAATTTTTATCAATAACTTGAGTTCTAGAGATCCAAATTGAGCACCGTTTGCGGCGTTGCGACCGTGACTTCATCCCCGACGCAGTGATAGCAAGTTGAGCAGCTAATTCCTCCTGTGCAGCAAATGAGATCACTTTGAGTGAGGAACTTCTACCGACTACTTCCACGGGGAAAGCGACTACTTCTTCTACAGACATCCGATCATCATTCCGTAAGAAGCGTTGCGAAGCTACTGATGTGCTGAAAGACGACAACCAGAGAGATCTTCACCAATGAGCTTTCTAAACTCTTGATCTTTGTTATTTGTGAAGTTATTAATGTTTTGATCAGCATTTCTGTAATATAATTTCTTTCGTTATTTGGGACTCTGGGAACCAAACTTGTTGGGGCAAGTTGGGTTGGGGAGTGATACTTGTATGTTTCTTTTTGGCTTTGGTGAGCTTGAGTTGGTCTGACAGGTTGGTGTTGGGGCACCAATCTAAGGGAGATTGTAACTTCATAAATAAACAGTATAAGTGATTGCTCATTGGGGTGGACGTAGGTCATGGGGACCGAACCACGTTAAATTCTGTGTCTTCTGTGAATGCTTTGATTGTCTGATTCCTAAAATGCATGTTGTAAACTAGGCTTAATTTTTATCTTGTGATAATTTGGTCAAAGGCCTATTCACCCCCCCCCCCCCCTCTAGGCCTTATTTAGATCCTACACACACAACCTGGCTCCAAACCTCAGCGAGCCATCATCATGAATCAAAAAGTCAGTCCGCAGACCGGCTTCCACCTGCTCCCGAATCTTCACCAGCTTCGGATCCTCAGCCTGGATGTCCTTGATCCGATCCACGATCGTCGACTGTACATGCATACACATCAACGAAGAAGCCTCCCGAGGAAGAACAATCTCCACACCAGACTCGCAAAAATCCTGCTGCAATCTCCACTGCGAGGTCAAAAGCATCACCGCTGGAAGCCTACTCAGTGCATCAGGAACCACATTCACCTTGCCAGGGTGATACTGCAAATCAATCTCATAATCTGCCATGAGCTCCAACCATCGATGCTGTCGCATGTTGAGCTCCTTCTGAGTAAAAATATACTTCAAGCTTTTGTGATCGGTGAAGATTTTCACTTTCTCACTCAGCAAGAAGTGCCTCCAAATCTTAAGAGCAAACACAACGGCAGCCAACTCCAAATCATGCGTCGGGTAATTCTTCTCATGAACCTTGAGCTGACACGACGCATAAGCCACCACATGTCCATGCTGATGCAAAACACAACCGAGACCCTTGCCAGAAGCATCGCAAAAGATCTCGAATCCTCCACTGCGGTCAGGCACAGCAAGAACAGGGGCTGACGTCAAACGCTCTCTCAGAACACCAAAGGCATGCTCACAGTCACCCGACCAAACATAAGGTATATCCTTCCGTGTCAACCTGGTCATCGGCTCCGCAATACGGGAAAAGTCCTTAATGAATCGCCGATAGTAACCAACAAGCCCAAGGAAACTCCGGATCTCAGACGCTGACTGCGGAACAGGCCACTCTCTGATGGCCCTGACCTTCTCGGGATCCACTGAAATACCTTCTCCAGTCACCACATGCCCGAGAAAAGCAACTTTGTCCAGCCAAAACTCGCACTTCGAAAACTTAGCATACAACCGATGCTTCCTCAAAATCTCCAACACCGTCCTCAAGTGCGAGGCATGCTCTTCCTCCGACTTCGAATAGATCAGAATGTCGTCAATAAAGATAACGACAAACTTATCCAAAAAGTCATAGAAAATCAGGTTCATCAGATTCATGAAAACTGCGGGTGCGTTAGTCACGCCGAAGAGCATAACCACAAACTCATAGTGTCCATACTTCGTCCTGAACGCTGTCTTCAGAACATCATCCTTCTTCGCCTTCAACTGATGGTAACCACTCCTCAAATCCAATTTAGAAAACACCCTCGAACCTCCAAGCTGATCAAAAATATCGTCGATGCGAGGCAACGGGTATTTATTCTTGATGGTCACCGCATTCAGCTCCCGATAATCCACGCACATGCGACGCGAACCATCCTTCTTCTTCACCAACAATACCGGTGCTGCCCACGGAGACACACTGGGATTAATGTAACCCTTCTGCATAAGCTCATCCAACTGCCTACGCAATTCCTCCAACTCTGCTGGCGCCATACGATATGGTGCCTTCGAAATGGGCTGTGCACCTGGAATAAGATCAATAGAAAACTCCAAAGCTCGATCAGACGGCAATCCAGACATCTCCTCGGGGAAGACGTCACCAAAATCTCGCACCACAGCTGGCCACTCCAACTCCATCTGCATAGCCACAACATCCACCAGTCTGGCCCGAAATCTGACCGGACCCAGCGAACTGCTACCACGACTGAACTCAAATACTGGATGTCTGGGAATCTTGAACGCCACCTTCTTCCTCCGACAGTCAATCGTAGCATAGAAGCTCGCAAGCCAATCCATCCCAAGGACCGCATCGTAGTTGATGATGTCGTGGACAATGAAATCAGCATAAAGCTCATGTCCACAAACCACCACAGAGCAAGGGCTGCACCCACGATGCACCGAGACTACTCCATTCCCTGTAACGATGTTCCAACTCTTGGGGAGAGGGGACGTCGACAAGGAATGCTTCTCCACGAAGCTCTGGGCCAAAATGCTCATAGACGCACCTGAGTCAAATAGTGCTCGGGCAGGGAATGTGCAAACCAAAACCACACCTAGCAAACAGTCTAACAATCAAATCCTACCCTAGCAACAAACATGAGCAAGCAACCAACATAATCAACAATCAAACTAACTAAGGAAGAAAAATAGCTAGAATGAGCGTTACCTGTAATAACCTCATCCACGGCCATGCTCTCCTCCTCAGTCATCAGAAAGGCCTGCCCTCTCGGCGGAACAGCCTGCCGAAAGGCCTGTCTCTGTGGAACAAGAGGCGCTCCACGTCCAATGGGCACAGGAGCTCGCTGCTGCAACGGTTGTGCTGCAATAGGAGCCCGCCAAGGCTGCTTCGACTTGGGACACTACCTGATGGTGTGGGCAGGATCTCCGCAGACAATGCACTGTCCTAGAAACCTCCTACACTGATCCCTGAGGTGTCCAGTCTTGCCACAGAAATGGCAAGTCTTTAGAATAGGCCCTCCTGGCCTCTTGAACTGCACCGGATGATTAGGCTTGAAACCAGGCCTAACCACCGCCTTGGCCTGCTCCATAGGCCTCTTCCCAGCTCCGGAAATATGTCCCTTCCTCTGGTTCAAATTCAACTCATACCGCCTCGCAGCAATCAGAACCTTCTGATATGTCTCCAGGTCAGAAGAGGTCACAAAGCTCTGAAGCTCCAAGGCAAGTCCCTGAAGAAATCGCTAAGCTTTCTCATCGGCATCTTGCACCATCTTTGGTGCAAACCGACTGAGCCTCGTGAACTCTTGGTGGTACTGATCCACCGACAAGCTCCCCTGCTTCAGATCTATGAAGCGCTGCAGCATCACCTGCCTAGCAGCCTTTGGAAAGAACTCTCCATCAAATCTGGACTTGAAGGTAGCCCAAACTATCAGCTCCACCAGCATCTTCTCTTCAGCATCCCACCAGTTCCTGGCATTGTCCTTCAGCTGCCTCTTAGCCAAATCAACCCATCCAGCCGGGTTAATCTTCGCCATCGCCAGGTTATCCGCAATGTTCCAAATCCACTCATCGGCAGCCAGAGGACCCTCAGACCCATCAAAATATGCGGGACCCAGCTCCCGAAATTGCTTCGCTCCCGGCTCGGAGCGAGGGGCATCTGGAAGTGCCCGGGCAGCTCGAGCAAGCGGAGCATTCTGGACTTGCAGGAGCACACCCTGCTGCACTTGCATCATCTACATCATCTCTCCATTGGTGGGTTCCCGCTCAGGCTCCTCATCATGAGGGGGCACACCACTACCTCTGTCACGCCCCGCTTCCCAAAAACATGGAGGCGAAGCGTGAGAAGGTCCGCACGGACTTGAAGCTGCAAAGCCGCAAGTCCGATAAGCGTCAATAAAAAGAAGTAGCAGGTCCCTGTAATGTGACTCAGAACAACAATAATAATAATAGCAAATGAGGCGAATAATATAGCATTTATTCAACTCATAGTCCAACAAAAGTCCACAACCAGAAATGCCACCAGGCAACAAAAGAGTCAAAGTACAAGGCCTAGCATGGCCAAAAGAAACTAACAAAACGGTGCTACTCACCGACAACCACAGCTAACAAAGAAAAGTACGGAAGATCTCTAAGATTGGTCACCGGTGTCCACGTACTCCACGTCACCAACAGGTTCGGGCATGAACTCCACGAACTCGTCACCCTCCGCAACTTTCTCTGGCTCAGCAACTAACATGTGTCACCCAAAGAGAAGGGGCACATGTCAGCAAGTCTAAAAAGACTTGTGCAAGGAAACTATAAAAGTAAAGCAACCTAACAGTTCTAAAGTAAAGTATGACATGGATATAAAATGACAAATGACATGGCATGGCAAATAAACAAGTAAAAGACAAGTACTGGAATTGTAATCACGTCGTGCACAGAGATTCCCCCTTTGGCTAGAGTGGCTGTACGGGCCAACTCTTACACTCAAGTGACCGTTTATCACTACCCCTCCACGTGTGTCGAGCCAGGGCATTACCCCCGAACACGGAATGCTCGCTTCTGGATCACGAGCCAGGAAGTGCTTTTAACACGGATGGCGTAGGGTTATGCCCGCATAACGGGTGCCTAGCCGGTAACACGGAAACATGGATTGTACAAGTAGTGTAGCGTGTGCTACGATGCAAGTTTAACTAGGATGACATGTATGATGCAATGCATGGCAGTTAACAATTCAAATGCGTACAGTTAAGGAATTTAAACATGACAGATATCAATGCATAAATGATATGGTAAGGTGTCGGATCTAGCTTCGTTGTCAAGCTAGATCACAAAGTTGCGCCTAGATCGCTATCATTTCACGATCTAGTCTCTTTCACGCTAGTACAAGGAATTGTCCTAAAGACATGGCCTAAAGAAAAGTTGGCAAGTTTCACTTGCCTGCTTCCGGTGATGTCGGTTGTCGTGGGTTTGTCTTGACGAGCGTTACGCTATGGGATGACGGGTTCTCTGTTTGATAAAAACACAAGTCTGAATTAGGTTCTATATCCTATGATGACGTTCATGACCTGGTATAGACATAACCTACTACTAACACTCGCATTCACATAAGTCTGTTTAATTAAAAGTGCACTGTTTTATATCTTAACCCATGATGTGTATGCTTGGAGTAAATTATGTAATAGGTACAGTATGGTCAGAAGCAATGCTAGCCTAATTAATTAAATGGTGTTATAATGCTAACTTGTATATGATCTGCTCATTAAGGTATACCTGGTGTTTATTAACCCAAGGTATGATACTATTATGCTGTTTATACCCCATTAAGTATGAATATATAAAAATCGATCTAATTACTCTATAGGTTAGATGCTAGAATTTATAATGGCACTTAACTAAAGAATTTATAACATCAGGTTAAAAAACATTTGTTTCATTACATATACTGTTAGCTAGAAGTCCAGGGCAACGTTTTCTAAGCACAAGGGAAAATAATTCTCAGTATAAAACTTGATAATTCAATACATGCTGCTGATAAAATAACAAGTTCATGAGTATTAGTAACTAACCTACCCTTAATAGTACTTAATTAAACAAGCAGTTTAGGGTTGAACTAATATAACTAGCAGCATGAGGCATTACTCTCTGCATGAACATACATGTATGCATCTACTCGATCTTGTCACCCTCTCATTTTAATAGTTTCTAAACTAACTTAATACTGACCATTGCATAAGACAATTAGTACAGGCTGTTGCTTTTAGAATATAAAACTAATTTATATGACACTTACTTGTTCTAATGAAGGAAAACCCTGGGTTCTCTTGCAGAGGCGACGTCGGCCATTTCGTTATGGCAGCTCGCGGTTGGTGGACGTGCGGCAAGGGGCATCACGACTCGGATGGCGGCGCAGCTAGGCAGAGGTGATCTCTGGAAACGAGGCATGCATGCGGCAGTTCGGGCTGTCGGTTCTCGTCGGCGTGGGGTGATGGCGAGTTACGGTGGAGGGAGGCCGGAGCTTGGGTGCTGGGGAGTTCGTCTGGGTTTGGTGTTTGGGAGTTTGGCCTCGAGAGAGATGGGTTGGCGATGGGTGCATGGTTCGAAGTGGCGTGAGGGTCGAGGGCCTGGGCGACGAACTGAGCGGTAGGGCTTTGAACGGTGATGGCACGACGGAGGGAAAGTCGAGGCGATGGTTCGGGCTTCGATCGGCGCTGAGGTCGGGCACGTCGGCGGGTAGGAGAAGGCGGCGCTGCTGGGGGTGTTAAGAGGAGAGGGGAAACGACGTGCGCAGTTGTACGGGCGTGGGGCTTTCGCGACAGGGAGAAGAAAAGCTAGGCTGGGGTTTATTATTTGTTTTTCTTTTGGTTGTAGGCAGCTTAGAGTAGACATGGATATAGCTTGTAGGGTTGTGTTCTCACAGGCCTCTTGGGTTGCTTCTCTATAGAGTAGGTTGGGAGGTTTGTCACGTGGCTGGAGAGAGGGGAAAGTGGGGAGATCATGGGTATATGGGTGACGTGGGGAAACGGTGGGATAGGTTAGGATTTAGTTAAGATATCTATAAGATTTGTTTCTAACAGATTTTTAATAGCATTCGTTGTTTTTTTTTTGTTATTCAAAAATTTGATTCCTTTTGAAAGTAGCAGCCTTAGAAATTAGGTTGGGTTTGTTTAAAGATTTAATTTGAATTAAGGGTTCTGTTTCGAAATTTGTTTCTTTTTTTATTAAAAAAACGTAAACATAGATAAAATTTGAAAGTTTCCTTTTTTTTATAAACGAAATATGTTTTATTAATAATAATGTTATAGCAAGTTAGTCACACGACATCCAAAAATTAAAGAGGAAGTATCGGGGCGATCGCGCCTCCGAGAGTATCGTGGATACGGGGCCCGGTCACGCGTCTGAGCTACGGAAAAACAATAATAAAATCAAATACGAAATACGCACACGAATCAACATACGCACCAAGTACGAACGACCGGAAAGTGGCCGTTACATCCTACCCACCTTATAATAAAGTCCGTCCTCAGACTTTCTAACTGTAAATATACCTAGCAACTCTAGTAACTACCCTAATCACATCACAATATAACTCAAACCATATATAGTTACTGCAACTGCTTATATACATTCTATACTTATATCCATCATAGACAGTCAAATCATACACGTACTTCAATCATTCATATAGTCACGTACGTCCCTTATATAGCTATCACACACTATCACATAACCAAGTTACACATACTTACATAAAAATAGTTTCATACTAGCAAATACAATCGTAATTCTTCACATATAGATAACTACCTATGTACAAATAAACATGGATATACCACTCCCTATATCTCCTAGTCTACATCCAACACCAAACATATTAACACATGTAATCACACCCACAATATTAAATCATGTTTACTATATCTAATATACATTCAGCACTACTCTAATTTCACAGATATATAGTTATTCAAATGCACGCAGATACTTCACCATATATTCACATCACGCACGGTCCTATAACTATGTCCAAGACGTGACACACATACCATAGTCGCAAACACCTATAGCTAAACACATACTTACTTGTGCATGGTGCACGCCCACGCACACCAACATACCATTTATACGTACCACTCATACCAAAATATACCTAGCACATTCTACACGCCAAGTTTTGCTATATACATTCAAACATGTAAGTCCTTAGTATATAACTATACCACAAGACCAACACCTATAACTATATAATGGTATGGCCACCCACAATCATGTGCGTAACACAGCCAGACACAACCAATCTTATCACTATACATACATCATTCATTACTACATTCATAGAACTGCACGCAAACCACAGACATATGTAACAATACACTTAAAGTACACCCACTCAAGCTTGAGTGAGGCTCAAAACACATATCAGAATACTCTATATACATAACATGATATCTACGCATATACCAATACCACCCCAATATATACATCTACTAACATAACCACATACATACCATAATATCAATCACTATATTTAGTCAAGTAAATCCCTCATAATGCAATCACTTCATACTTATAATATTATTACCAATATCAGTACACGTGTAATTATAATACATTCTCCAATACATGCATTCATCATATAGTCACATACTTGTAATATATATTCGCACCATAGCCATTCTACCCATAATTAGTATACCAACACATCTACTTATCTATACATAGTTTAAGACATACCATAATCGTCTATACTCCACGGTACACACGTACACGCATAACATTCCGTAAAGGCAAGCAATACCAACCAAAATTATAATCCTATTACCATACGTATATCACATATACACTCATGCTGCAAATACATAACTACTTACGTCCAAGCACAATACGTATCTACGTATGAGCACACACTCACACGTACCAACATACAGTTCATATAATAGGCCTACTTACTTAACTATACGTTCACCTATTACCATTTCACCTAACATACACGTAACTTTACCAACGTATTATTTCAACCATTATAAGTATTTCCAACAACGTACACCCCATTAGATATTCCAACACTGATTCATTTATACACAGACGTCCCTAGAGTGGTATAGCTATCCACACTTACATAACTAATATTATTCGTACAACTTTACTTATATATCACGAATAACACTGAGTATGCATGTATAACATAAGAGACAATCCTTAATATCCTTAGGGTACACACTCATACAGGTCCACACACTCTACCTATATACACGCACCACGACTACATCACAAAAACCCAAGAGCCCACTACTAACTAGAGTTGACATAAGCAACGGCAAGCACTAGTAGGGTGACTAAGCAAGAGAGAGGAAACCGGGATTAAATAGCGTAACGAAACAAGATCGGAAAGAACGGGTTCAGATATGGCGAGGATAAGGAGATAGCTGGCTGGGTGGGACAAAAATATTGCTCTAAATAATTAAATAGATGAAAGAAGAATACATATAAAATGTGGTATCATATATATATATATATATATATACTCTTAAAAATATGTAGAAATAGCGAGCCAACGGTAAAAATTTTAAAACACGGAAAAAGTGTTGAGACAAGGAAGTAATGAGTAGGGTGAGGCAATGATCGTGTTGTAAATGAAGGTATGTTTATAAAAAAAATTTGAAATATGAGCACGATGAACATAGATCTGATATATAAAAATATTAAAGTTCTATTTAGCTTAGAAAATATTCTAAAAAGTATGTACGGTGAATGAAATAATAATAATAAACTTAGTAGTGTAGAAATGAGAGGAAAGATATATTGAATTATCAAAAAGGTAATAAAGTTTTAAAACCGAAATACGAAAGATCTAGGTCAGGAAATGATTACGACATAGAAATTTTAAAGATTTCAGCTAAAAATTTCGAACTTCAGATAATGTAGGGAGTCCAAATGCAGGCTAAATGTTTTCAAACAATTTTAAACCAGAAGAGAAATTTCAAAACAGATAATGTTGGAAATATTCTTCGAATGGTCAGGATAACAATGAAGAAGATTTAACGATTGACAATGAACGTCATGGAGAGTCACGTGATTCGAAAGGAAGGAAGTGAATCAAATAAAACGTAATTATGAATGGGAAATAATTTAGTGAGTCTGCTACGTTGGAGTTCTACGGTCGATAACACGAAAGTGTAATGATCAGAAAAATGATAGAATAAGGGGTTCTAATTACCGGGTCGGCTGAAGGCCAAGAGAACCTTAACACTAAGACTCCCTAATGAACTAGGCTGTAATAGAGGTCTCAGGAAAGGATCCTAAGAGAAATCAAAATTACGTTCTGCTGGGCCTGAATGGATGGACTCAACGAACGGCTAAGGTAAAAGCTCTAGAAGCCTAATATGGTCAGGGCTGGGTAAGAGACAACTAAGGCAACCTAAGTCGAGTACAACTAAATCTTAGCGAAGGAACCTGGCGATCAAACCTAGACGTCTACCTAGGTATTCCTACCATCTAAGACAAGGAAAACCTACGGGTTAGACTCAATTTATGACTCGGATGTCGAACTTTATTTATTGGACATTCTAATATTATTATCGTTGTTCCGATAGTTCACAGTTACAGAAAAGAAGGGACCTGCATGGGCCACCAACAAAATCCTGTCACGCCCCGCTTCCTAAAAACATGGAAGCGAAGCGTGAGAAGGTCCGCACGGACTTGAAGCTGTAAAGCCGCAAGTCCGATAAGCGTCAATAAAACGAAGTAGCAGGTCCTTGTAATGTGACTCAGAACAACAATAATAATAATAGCAAATGAGGCGAATAATATAGCATTTATTCAACTCATAGTCCAACAAAAGTCCACAACCAGAAATGCCACCAGGCAACAAAAGAGTCAAAGTACAAGGCCTAGCATGGCCAAAAGAAACTAACAAAACGGTGCTACTCACCGACAACCACAGCTAACAAAGAAAAGTACGGAAGATCTCTAAGATTGGTCACCGGTGTCCACGTACTCCACGTCACCAACAGGTTCGGGCATGAACTCCACGAACTCGTCACCCTCCGCAACTGTCTCTGGCTCAGCAACTAACATGTGTCACCCAAAGAGAAGGGGCACATGTCAGCAAGTCTAAAAAGACTTGTGCAAGGAAACTATAAAAGTAAAGCAACCTAACAGTTCTAAAGTAAAGTATGACATGGATATAAAATGACAAATGACATGGCATGGCAAATAAACAAGTAAAAGACAAGTACTGGAATTGTAATCACGTCGTGCACAGAGATTCCCCCCTTTGGCTAGAGTGGCTGTACGGGCCAACTCTTACACTCAAGTGACCGTTTATCCCTACCCCTCCACGTGTGTCGAGCCAGGGCATTACCCCCGAACACGGAATGCTCGCTTCTGGATCACGAGCCAGGAAGTGTTTTTAACACGGATGGCGTAGGGTTATGCCCGCATAACGGGTGCCTAGCCGGTAACACGGAAACATGGATTGTACAAGTAGTGTAGCGTGTGCTACGATGCAAGTTTAACTAGGATGACATGTATGATGCAATGCATGGCAGTTAACAATTCAAATGGGTACAGTTAAGGAATTTAAACATGACAGATATCAATGCATAAATGATATGGCAAGGTGTCGGATCTAGCTTCGTTGTCAAGCTAGATCACAAAGTTGCGTCTAGATCGCTATCATTTCACGATCTAGTCTCTTTCACGCTAGTACGAGGAATTGGCCTAAAGACATGGCCTAAAGAAAAGTTGGCAAGTTTCACTTGCCTGCTTCCGGTGATGTCGGTTGTCGTGGGTTCGTCTTGACGAGCGTTACGCTATGGGATGACGGGTTCTCTGTTTGATAAAAACACAAGTCTGAATTAGGTTCTATATCATATGATGACGTTCATGACCTGGTATAGACATAACCTACTACTAACACTCGCATTCACATAAGTCTGTTTAATTAAAAGTGCAATGTTTTATATCTTAACCCATGATGTGTATGCTTGGAGTAAATTATGTAATAGGTACAGTATGGTCAGAAGCAATGCTAGCCTAATTAATTAAATGGTGTTATAATGCTAACTTGTATATGATCTGCTCATTAAGGTATACCTGGTGTTTATTAACACAAGGTATGATACTATTATGCTGTTTATACCCCATTAAGTATGAATATATAAAAATCGATCTAATTACTCTATAGGTTAGATGCTAGAATTTATAATGGCACTTAACTAAAGAATTTATAACATCAGGTTAAAAAACATTTTGTTTCATTACATATACTGTTAGCTAGGAGTCCAGGGCAACGTTTTCTAAGCACAAGGGAAAATAATTCTCAGTATAAAACTTGATAATTCAATACATGCTGCTGATAAAATAACAAGTTCATGAGTATTAGTAACTAACCTACCCTTAATAGTACTTAATTAAACAAGCAGTTTAGGGTTGAACTAATATAACTAGCAGCATGAGGCATTACTATCTGCATGAACATACATGTATGCATCTACTCGATCCTGTCACCCTCTCATTTTAATAGTTTCTAAACTAACTTAATACTGACCATTGCATAAGACAATTAGTACAGGCTGTTGCTTTTAGAATATAAAACTAATTTATATGACACTTACTTGTTCTAATGAAGGAAAACCCTGGGTTCTCTTGCAGAGGCGACGTCGGCCACTTCGTTACGGCAGCTCGCGGTTGGTGGACGTGCGGCAAGGGGCATCACGACTCGGATGGCGGCGCAGCTAGGCAGAGGTGATCTCTGGAAACGAGGCATGCATGCGGCGGTTCGGGCTGTCGGTTCTCGTCGGCGTGGGGTGATGGCGAGTTACGGTGGAGGGAGGCCGGAGCTTGGGCGCTGGGGAGTTCGTCTGGGTTTGTCGTTTGGGAGTTTGGCCTCGAGAGAGATGGGTTGGCGATGGGTGCATGGTTCGAAGTGGCGTGAGGGTCGAGGGCCTGGGCGACGAACTGAGCGGTAGGGCTTCGAACGGTGATGACACGACGGAGGGAAAGTCGAGGCGATGGTTCGGGCTTCGATCGGCGCTGAGGTCGGGCACGTCGGCGGGTAGGAGAAGGCGGCGCTGCTGGGGGTGTTAAGAGGAGAGGGGAAACGACGTGCGCAGTTGTACGGGCGTGGGGCTTTCGCGACAGGGAGAAGAAAAGCTAGGCTGGGGTTTATTATTTGTTTTTCTTTTGGTTGTAGGCAGCTTAGAGTAGACATGGATATAGCTTGTAGGGTTGTGTTCTCACAGGCCTCTTGGGTTGCTTCTCTATAGAGTAGGTTGGGAGGTTTGTCACGTGGCTGGAGAGAGGGGAAAGTGGGGAGATCATGGGTATATGGGTGACGTGGGGAAACGGTGGGATAGGTTAGGATTTAGTTAAGATATCTATAAGATTTGTTTCTAACAGATTTTTAATAGCATTCGTTGTTGTTGTTTTTTTTTGTTATTCAAAAATTTGATTCCTTTTGAAAGTAGCAGCCTTAGAAATTAGGTTGGGTTTGTTTAAAGATTTAATTTGAATTAAGGGTTCTGTTTCGAAATTTGTTTCTTTTTTTTATTAAAAAAACGTAAACATAGATAAAATTTGAAAGTTTCCTTTTTTTTATAAACGAAATATGTTTTATTAATAATAATGTTATAGCAAGTTAGTCACACGACATCCAAAAATTAAAGAGGAAGTATCGGGGCGATCGCGCCTCCGAGAGTATCGTGGATACGGGGCCCGGTCACGCGTCTGAGCTACGGAAAAACAATAATAAAATCAAATACGAAATACGCACACGAATCAACATACGCACCAAGTACGAACAACCGGAAAGTGGCCGTTACAACCTCCACCACGGGTGAACTCCCTACCTGCCATCTAGTGACACAGAAAACGAAGCAGATTAGACTCATAGCTTATGACTCGGATATCGAATTTATTTGTTGGACAATCTTATATTATTTTTGTTATCCCTGATAATTGCAGTTACAGAGAGAGACCTGCATGGGCCACCACTAAAACCTGTCACGCCCCGCTTCCCTAAAATAGAGGCGAATCGTGAGAAGGTCCGCTCAAACGTGGAGCTGTGAAGCTGCACGCCTGATAAGCGTCAATTTAGTATGAGCAGGTCCCTGTAAACGCAAAAGGACCATCAACAATAATAATAATAAAATGAGACGGATATGAAATAACCATTCCCAAAGTTTTTCCACAAAACATTCAACATCGCAGAAAAGCCACCAGGCTAACAGGGAAGAGTCTAAGGCCCAGAACAAGGCCAAGCAAAAACAACACAAACATAACAGAGTATCAAACTAGGTGCCACGCACCGACAACTAAGCAGTCTAACAAAAGAAGCTAAACGAAGACACTAAGACTGATCCCCAGTGTCAACGAAGTCCTCGATCAACGCGGGTTCTGACTCAGCGTCAGCGAACACCGCGTCCTCAGCAACTGACTCAGGCTCGGGCTTTAACATGTGTCACCCAAAAGAGAAAAGGGTCACATGTCAGCAAGTCGAAAGACTTGTGCAAGGAAACGGAAAGAAAGGTAAACTAGCAACCTAGCAGTTAAGGTATGGTGCATGGAAAGTAAAGTAAGGCGGTAACGAGAAAAGTAAAGTACAAGTAGCAAGTGGTTGTTGTGACATGTAATGTCAAGTAACAAGTACAAGGGACCACTCAATGAGTGCCCTATTGCCCGCAGGATGTGTTCAAGTATCAAGTACAAGGGGTCACTCAACGAGTGCCCTATTGCCCGCAGGCTGTGTTGAGCTCATCTTCTGGAACACGAGCCAAAAAGTGTATTTGGCATCGGATTGTGCCCACGCAAGGTGGGTGCCTAGCCGGTATAAATAGTACAAGTATGTAGCGAAGATACGCAATCACGATGAGTGTTCAAGCATGCAATGACATGAGCAGATATTCGCGTACCGTTAATTGAAATTAAACGTGACGGGAAAAATGCAATGACATGAACATATTCGCGTACCGTTAATGTAGGAAGATATATGCCCATAAGGCAATTTATCTTGATTATACGTCTTGTTCATACCGTATATGGTACGTATTATTCTAAGTATAAAATCATTTGTATTAATATACTTAGATAATATCCATAGACTTATAGTTAGGTCCTTACATATCTGGATGAGATCTCGATTATGAGTAAGTAAGCGACCGAATAGAAACGTAGGTCTTAAACGGTTCGTGATCATAGATGTGTCGAGAACTGGATATCGACACATCGGATAGATCACTGTGTCTTCGTCTTACCTTCGAGTAATGATGATCTCATAGTCATTCGACTTAGCGAAATCGGAGACGAGACACAGGTGCTCATTGTAGAATGAGTTCACTGAACGACCAAGTTAGAGTTGTTAAATGGTTAACTTTAATGATCTGTCTTTAATAACTCTAGGGTGATGATAGGTTAGTTGATCCTTAAGACCTGAAGTCATCTGTACCAATCTGTGAGCGGACGGTGTAGCTTAGACCCATGATCTAGCTTCGAGGACCAGTCCTGATGAAAGATCTTAGGTTGGGTTGCACCTGAAGCTCTCTAGGTGGGTAAATGACTAAGATGGGATTCGTCACTTCCATTAAAGGGAAGTTAGTGTTATAGGCTCAGTACGGTCTTTATGTTAATCCTCGGCCGGGGTACGTTGCAAGTAGTACAACGTGTATACAATAAAGACCGCTGTATACTGACCACTGTTGTCTAATAGGGTTGACAGAAAACCATACCCTAGGCCAACAATAACACAGTCTTGACGAAGGGATTTTAGCTAACGGAATTCATCACTGACACAGCCAATGCAAACCCTATGACACTTTTGTCAAAGGGTCGATCACGTTATGATGACTTTGAAACAGGGACGACAGCTACTGCTCGTAGTGACCGTCGTCTAGGGGTTTCGAGCCCCAACCTGTAGTAAGGTCAGGCTGTAGGGTCTCACACCGAGTAGTGCTCGTGTCTTAGTAATAGGAATATAGAATAGAGAGAAATGTCATTTGATGATATTCACAAGTTAAGTTGTGAAAGTTAGTCGCATTAGCAATAGGGACACAACGTTGCATTAGATGCTAACTTTGACTAAACGTGTTGTAAATTAGTTACAACGAATTTAGTAGGAACAAACTTGTTGGAAAAGGTTACCTGGATGACGGGATCGTCTCGGTCTAAACACAGGTTCAAACCGTGTCCAAATCGGAGCTCAAACGAGCCCAGAAACGCAGAAAGAGTTCAAGGGGAAGTGGGTTAGACCCACTGGGCCAAAAGGCCCATGTGCAAAGGCAAACGGGCGACGCCCGCTGGCTGCAACGGGTGCACGCCCGTTGCACAGCGGGCGTGGCCCGCTGCAGTAGCGGGCTTGGCCCGCTGTGTGCAGCGGGCGGGTGCTCGCTGCACAAGCGGGCGTGGCCCGCTGCACAGCGGGCCAGCGCCCGCTGATGCAGCGGGCACGGCCCGCTGCACGCAGCGGGCGGGCGGCCCGCCCTTGCCCCCTTGGGCGGGCGCGCCCGCTAAGTCTAGCGGGCGCGCCCGCAACTTAAGTCAAATTAGGGTTTTTGAAAACCCTAATGGCGGCTACGAATTTTGTGAAAATTGCTAAACTTTGAGCAATTGTTTGAGGGGTCAAACGAAGTCGAAATTCGTCACCGTCAGTTCCTACGCGTTCACCATTCCAAGCTTTTCTGATTGATAGCTTGTTTGGTGTCTGAAGTTTAGTATGTGAGGAGAATTAATTCGTTAAAGTTTGACTTTGTGAAAGGCTAACTTTAAAGTTGAAATTAAGCCAAATGACTTAATTTAATTTTTCTCTTCATGGGGATTGTCCCACATTGCCCGCAACGAGAAGTTGAGTGCTCACTCCCTATATAAATAGGGGTGCACTCTCCTCGTTGAAAAACACACCAGTCAACGATCGAGTAGCTCCAGATTTTTAGAGCAAGCTCGATCGGTGACTAAATCTCTCTCTCTCTATTTTCCTATTCTCCGGAGTAGTCCTAGCACGACTACGAAGGGGGTTTGGATCTGATCCGGACGTCTAAGACACGGGTTCTTCTCAAGTGAAACTTTCTACCGCGTGTGATCGGCTCGGAGGCGAAAGCGGCTCGGGCGGATCGGTGCGAGGGTGCGAGGCGGCTCAGGGAGATCGGGTCAACGTGGCTCGGCTACGAGGAGCTTCTCAAGACGGTGCGGTACATCTTGCTTGCTCCAGGGCCAAGATTCCGGGTATGTGGATTAAGCGTTTTCTAGCGTAGTTTTAATTAGTCGCTTAGTGTAGATCCTTCTTGGGGTGGTCAGACCCACTCCAAGTCGGCATAGATCGGGCTAGGTTCTGGCTCCCCAGAGCCTAGCTAAATAGTTTAGCTAGTGTAGAAATTTGATTTCTGGTTTTTCCGCTGCGCTTTTGTGCCTCCGTGGTCCGTCCGACTTAGGACGGATACGGATCCGAGCTCTGGGGGTCCGCCAAAACCCCAACAGTGGTATCAGAGCCACGGTTATGCTATAGATCTACTATAGCGACTTTTTAAATAGTTAAAAATGCTTAGCCTGCATGTTCAAAACCTTTTAGCTTTATGTTAAATTAGTTTTGAAAATATTTTGTGTTTCAAAAATTAATTTTGCAACACGGAAATTTGTTTTAATTTTGGGAAAATTATTTTTATGCGATAAATCTAAAAGTAGTCTACTATGTTTTAAATACTTTGTAAATTTTTATGAGACATTAAAAATTTTTAAAGAGTGTTTAAAGTTTATGTAAACTTTAGAAAAATTTTATTTTTGAAATTTAAGAATTTTTCTTTAGTTACATAAAAGTTAGAGATCTTTAAAACTTTATTTGAAAGCTTCTAAAAAGATTTCTAAAAGTTTTAAAAGAGTTTTAAAATCATTTTAATATATGTTAATAATAGAAATGTTTTATTTTCATGAGATGAAACATAAATTAATTTCTTTTATTACATAGTTGTTTCTAAAATTTTTATGTGATATTTTAATTTTAGAAATAAGATTAAAAAAATTTTAAGAGCCTAGGTTTAAAATTATTAGATAATTTTGTACGACCTAGTTTTATGCGATAAAATTTTTATGAAGACTTTAAAATTTTTAATCTTTAATTTTAAGTGTTAAAATTTAGATTTGCATGTTTGTATTATACAGATAATAATGTTAAACTTGCAAATACACTTCATATGTCACTAAAATGAAACTTTATTTTATGCGGATAAATTAGCTGTTTCATTTCATGTCGAATAATGTATTCACAAAACTTGTTAGGTTAGCCATTAAAACAAGATAGTGACATGCTATGTTTGATAAAACAAAACAACATTCGAACCTAATACCTGATTAGGATAGTCCCTTTGTTTGTAAATCATTTCATTAAAATGTTTAAATAATGATTTTCATAAAAGACAAAATGTTGAATTGTTTTATTAAAATCCTAATAAGATTGGGGTAGTTAGTTGAACGTAGAACCTTATAGTTGATATGGACTTAATAAAAGATGTTCAACCAATCTGAAAAATTTTGAATTTTAGGATCCACTAGTTGATAAGGATTAACTAGTTCTTTTAATTAAAAGCCATTTAGTTGTTTGGAAAACATAAGATTGATGACAACTCCTTCAATGGATCATGATGTCGGTCAATGTGCTTGGCTAAAGTTTTTGGACCAACCTAGCTAGACTGGGTAACAAGTGGTCCTGGCTTAGTCAATTCCCTGGCCGCGTCCGCTGGACCGCAAGGAGTCGATTCATGACTATGTAAGTCCATCGACTATACCTAAGTCAATACGATAATAATCTTGTTCAAGATAAATCGTAGCCCTCCTTGTTTTGGGAGTTGGCAACTGTAAGAAACATGTTCCGGTTGTTGAGCTACACTCAAGCCGTGACATGTCAATCTTATAGAAACCGATTTCTTGATTGACATCTTAACCTGACTGAAACCGTTGTCTCACCCCTCGAGCCTCGGCGTAAGTCTAACCAAGAATGTAGTCTAAGACCTGACCCAAACCGGCGCATCGTGCATACACCGAGCAAAGGGGCAAGTCAGGCTAGACACGAAAACAAGGGTCCGACTAGGCTAGCCATTGTGATCCGGTTGAGCACACTCATGATCACAAATGACTAAGGGTAAAAATCGATAGGGAATCATAGTAAATATGATTGACGACGAGTTTGTCTACCGACTGCAGAGTCAGACAACTTGTTGAGATACACTCAAGGTTGTCAGACCCATGGTAGTCGGATCCTTCTCTCACAAATATTATTTTATAATAAATTGTTTATTATTATGGCTTTAAATAAATTTAGTGGGAGAATATAGTTTTATTAAAACCATTAAAACTATACTACGAACATATACTAACTAAAGTATCTATAAAATGCAGAATGGACTCAGGTCTAAAATACATGGTAGAAAAGAACGTGCTGGATGGAACCAACTACAAAGACTGGCTTAGGAACATTAAGTTGGTCCTTTCCCTAGCTGGGATTGGATACATATTGTTCGAGGACGCTCCGGATAAGCCCGATGAGGATTCGACCCACGAAGAGAAAGAAGCCTTCAAGTTGTACCAGAGGGATGCAGAGAAGGCAAGATGCATTACTCTAGCTTCGATGACCAACGAACTGCAAAGGAAGCATGAACATATGGATGTTCAGAGCATACTCCTTAATGCACAAGAGTTGTATGGCAAGTGATCCAGAGCTGCCAAGTTCGAAGCTACTAGTAACCTCTGGGGCACGAAGATGACGACAGGACCCGTACAAGATCATGTTATCAAAATGATCGGGTACGTGGAGGACGCCGCCCAGTTAGGATTTGTCCTGGACAATGAGATGTCCACGAACATTATCCTAAAGTCTTTAACTCCCGAGTTCAAGCCCTTTATAACTGGCTTTATAATGAACAGCCTTGAGACGGATCTTCCTGGTCTCCTCAATATGCTCCGGTAATTTAAGGAGATTGAGAAGAAGCCGGCTGCACTAGTTGTTGGCTCTGCTACTTCCGACCAGCCGAAAGCCAAAGGAAAGAAGAGGCAGGTCCCACAACCTGCGAAGGCTAAGAATGGGAAGAAGAAGAACAAAGGGGCCCCGTCGAAATCTGAGTGCTTCCATTGCCACAAGATTGGCCACTGGAAGAGGAACTGCAAGATCTATCTTGCAGAGAAGAAGAAGGGGCATACTGATGCCTCCACCTCAGGTACAAATTAAAATTCAATTAAATGCAATTATTTCCATTCATATAGTATGAGATACTTATAGACATCTGTGTACTGTATACAGGTGGCTGATAAGAACTGGAGATTGGAGAAGCACGGAGATCGGTCGGCAATCAAAGCAACAGTTGCTGCTGGGACCGCTCAAAGACTTCTGGAGACGCTGATTGTGATGGAGATGATATTTTTCTTATTTGAATAAAATGTATCATCTTTAAGGATCGAAAACAATGAATGAGTGCTTTGCACTCAAGGTTTATTTTTGATAAACAAATTAAGGTTCCTTTTATGAACCCGTTGTTTTGGAATGGATGTCTCGTTTGTTGCAATTGAAATTGAATTGGCTTAAATTCTGTGGATGTGGCTTTTCTGTGATGGTTGCGTATATTTTCGAATAATGGTGTATTGCTTCGATAATATTGATTTTGGAGCTGACTAAATGCTAGAAGTCAATCAGTAGTTAAGTGTAGGTTCCAAGGGGCGTATAAATTGTGTGCGATCACAATAATACGCATATCAAGATTATTTCTCGATTATCTGCATTTAGTTATTAAAAGAGTTAATACTAAATGTGGTTAAAGGAATAGGTACAGTGTAGTACGTTTTGATTAAACGAGTCAATGTCAAGATTCCTTAAAACGATCTTGTCTTGACTCATTCGTCAAACCGAATCTGACACTTGTACATTCCATCTGAGGCACTTACCAAAAGGTTATATTTTGCACATAAATCTAAATATGATTTAGATATTATGTTGAAGTAATTTAACCAGGTAATTCTTAAAGTCAGTGAGAGCGAGCTCATATACTTGTTCCGTTTTTCGGACTAAGTAAAAAGGATATTTCACTTTAATGAATCTTCTATATAAATCATTAAGTCAAAATTGTTTTGATTTAATCATATATATATAGAGAGACTTAGGGTGTCAAATATGTACTTGACATATTGACACAATAAAGTGGTGTGAGCTAGAACTGACTTACGGAAATGTTAGACCCCACATCTAAATCGTATAAGCTAACTGTTAGCTATACGAAGTTAGAAAAATTGATCCAGATCATTTTTCCAAAGGATCAACCCTGTGTGATCAAGAGATGTAATTTCAATCCATTAAAATTCGTTGTAGATACTTATTAGTAGAACCATTCTTAGGTTTGCCATATCAAATGTCAAAGTGACTGATATGCTATAACGGTATGAGATACCGAGATAAATAGCCTAAGTGCAAGTGGGAGATGTAGGAAGATATATGCCCATAAGGCAATTTATCTTGATTATACGTCTTGTTCATACCGTATATGGTACGTATTATTCTAAGTATAAAATCATTTGTATTAATATACTTAGATAATATCCATAGACTTATAGTTAGGTCCTTACATATCTGGATGAGATCTCGATTATGAGTAAGTAAGCGACCGAATAGAAACGTAGGTCTTAAACGGTTCGTGATCATAGATGTGTCGAGAACTGGATATCGACACATCGGATAGATCACTGTGTCTTCGTCTTACCTTCGAGTAATGATGATCTCATAGTCATTCGACTTAGCGAAATCGGAGACGAGACACAGGTGCTCATTGTAGAATGAGTTCACTGAACGACCAAGTTAGAGTTGTTAAATGGTTAACTTTAATGATCTGTCTTTAATAACTCTAGGGTGATGATAGGTTAGTTGATCCTTAAGACCTGAAGTCATCTGTACCAATCTGTGAGCGGACGGTGTAGCTTAGACCCATGATCTAGCTTCGAGGACCAGTCCTGATGAAAGATCTTAGGTTGGGTTGCACCTGAAGCTCTCTAGGTGGGTAAATGACTAAGATGGGATTCGTCACTTCCATTAAAGGGAAGTTAGTGTTATAGGCTCAGTACGGTCTTTATGTTAATCCTCGGCCGGGGTACGTTGCAAGTAGTACAACGTGTATACAATAAAGACCGCTGTATACTGACCACTGTTGTCTAATAGGGTTGACAGAAAACCATACCCTAGGCCAACAATAACACAGTCTTGACGAAGGGATTTTAGCTAACGGAATTCATCACTGACACAGCCAATGCAAACCCTATGACACTTTTGTCAAAGGGTCGATCACGTTATGATGACTCTGAAACAGGGACGACAGCTACTGCTCGTAGTGACCGTCGTCTAGGGGTTTCGAGCCCCAACCTGTAGTAAGGTCATGCTGTAGGGTCTCACACCGAGTAGTGCTCGTGTCTTAGTAATAGGAATATAGAATAGAGAGAAATGTCATTTGATGATATTCACAAGTTAAGTTGTGAAAGTTAGTCGCATTAGCAATAGGGACACAACGTTGCATTAGGTGCTAACTTTGACTAAACGTGTTGTTAATGTGCTTAAATTGAATGACAACGATAAAATTAACAATGCAAACAAACGATGTTAATGTGTTCGGATCCACCCAAGTCTCCCCGACTTGTTCCCGGTGATCCTACGTCCCAACCACCCGGATCCCTTCTGGATACTTGAGTTAGAAACCCTAACTCACGATTTCCACTATGAATATCTTGTGAAAAACCTTCACAAGATCAAATCATACATGCAATAGCAAACGTGAATCCCACAACCCGGGATCACAACCTTCTCTCACAACCGAGAGAATCACAAGCAATATAAATGAGTTATATTGAAATAAACAAATCTTACCACAAAATCCTATACCTTGAGTTTTTCTTACCCAAATGGTGAAATGAAGGATTTGAGGAAGATGAAGTCACCAATACCTAGCACCAAGGAAATGACCAGCAATCGGTGCCTAGGAAAGAGTTGGAGACTTGGATCAAGCAATAGCTTGAAGAGCTCACCAAGAACAAGCTTCTCTCTAGATCTAGAAATGAGAGAGAATGGGTTTCTTTGTGAGGAAGAGAGCTTTAGATTTGAGGGAGAATAGCTATCTCTTTAGAACTCAATGAATCTCTTAATGGCAGCTCTATTGAAGATAGAAATGACCTAGGTTCGTATTTATAGGGTCCCATAAAAACAAGATAGGTCATTCTCCAACGGAAAGAAATCTGTGAGGATTAGTCGGTCAAAGAACAAACACTGACCGACTAGTTCATCAACTAGTCGGTCAGTCACAAAGCATGGACCGACTAAGAGCAGATCTGAGAAGAGATAGAATTTCAGACCTAGAAATCTAGTCGGTCCAAGAAGACTGTCTGACCGACTAGTTTCACAACTAGTCGGTCAGTCAATGAACGTAGACCGACTAAGAGCAAAAAGAATTAGTCTGAAGACAAAGTGACTTAGTCGGTCCAAGAACAAAAGTTGACCGACTAAATTGACAACTAGTCGGTCACCAAACGTTCTTAGACCGACTAACGGTAAACAGTAGCTTAGGAGAAATTTAGAGTGAACAGTAAGTCACAACTAGTCGGTCAAAGAAGCATCACTGACCGACTAGTTCACAAACTAGTCGGTCGGTGAGTCAACGTAGACCGACTAACTGTAAACAGTAAAGTCCAAGAAATTAAGGAATCAAACTAGTCGGTCCAAGAACAGTTGCCGACCGACTAGATCACCATCTAGTCGGTCAGTACTTGTTCTTGTACCAACTAACATGCACAACAAATCCGAATCGAAGCGCGACGCTTCGAGGAAGTTAGAATGAACTTGTGCAAGGATCCTAGAGCTACGAAATGAGCGAAATGAAGATAGAAACGTAAGATATACTCAAGGCTTAACATTCTATATATATCAAAGCTAAAAGACTATAAATAAAACCTTAATAAACGGTCTTCGAGAGCTTCGATTGAATCTTCATATCTTCCAAAGCATCGCAAGAGCTTCAACGAAGCTTTAGGCATGAATATGAGCTTTGGAAAGTGTTGAGATGTCGCTTTGAATATTCTCGTGAAATTGGCGACGATCTCCAAAACTGCGCTCACAAATTGTTAGTTCATGGATTATTTATGTTTGCTCATCATCAAAACCAAATCCGGGGAGTCCAATATTCAACATTCTCCCCCTTTTTGGTGATGACAAACCAACATAAATAATAATCAAAAATAATAATTCAAATGTAAAATACTTACTCCCCCTGCATTGATGACACGTTAATTCCAAAATGAATATATATGAATTGCATCAATCAGACGAGTAAGATATATAATGAGAATCGATTTTTGAAATATCGGATTTTGAAAATCCTTATATGTATCTTAACTCCCCCTGAATCTAACATATCAAACTAGATTCTTGGAAATTGAGTTAAATTTTCATTTGCGCTATTTATTATCATTATCTCTCCCCCTTTGGCATTATCCCAAAAATGGGGGGCATACAACGACAACAAATAGGAAATGGGAAATCCAACATTGGGAGTCGTAGACAATGACGATGGAACTAATTGACACCAAAGGAAAAGCGATAAAATCAAATCAAAGTGTGCCAATTGTCCACTATCACAAAGTGAAAATCAAAATCATCAAAAATACCAAATAATTATGCATTTCTTGAATAAAGAAACATACTCTTCAATATTCAAAATTCTTGGTTAAATTTTGTGCATGGAAAACAATTCTATATAATTATAGACATATAATCTATTTAACCAAGTTTTTAATCGTCGAGCGACGAATTCACAATTCAAATGCATTCAACGAATATATAAAAAAAAATGCTCGACGAATAAATGACAAAGTGAATGACGATGAACATATATATATGTAGAGACAACATGAGTACATCCAAAAAGATATCACATCGAATATATGAGGTACATCATATCAAGTGCTACATATCATCAAAAAGATACATCATCATCATCAACATCATCAAAGTGTATCAACATACATCAAAACAACATCATAACATAATATCCAACTCCGACATCCAGAAATCGCAAAAATACATCAAAACATCTCTCAAACCCCATCCTAACCCAAAATACTCTCACTAAGATATATCATCCAAAGCGTAGTGGAGAGTCCTCGAAACAAGCGATCACGAGGAGGTGGCTGGATCTGCAGTCTCCGTGGGTCCAGTCGACGGAGTGGACTCAGGATCTGCAGGGAGGAGAGGCGTCTCAACAGATGGAATCGTCGGGGCAGGAGTCGAGACGTCAACGACAGGCTCGACGGCAGATGTGTCAGCAGGAAGATCAGCAGGCATGGCAGCAGGGTCAACAGCAGGCTCAGAAGTCTGAAGAGCTGAAGCAGAGGGCTCGGGAACACCCGAAGTGGTGCCAACACCAGGAGCAGAAGTGGAAGTACCAGCAGCAGCAGTGGCCTCATCGCCACGGGCAAAAGAAGTGACAAGCTCGTCAATCTCCTCATCGTCCATCTCCTCGGCCTCAGAGACTGAAGGAGGAAGATCAATACCCAGCAGACGAGCCATACGGTAAACGACCTCCTCGGTACGAGCCAAACGTGACTCGTGCCGACGAAGAAGGCGTACGACATCGTCCAAAGTAGCAGGACGAGAGGGGGCTGCAGCAGCTGACGGAGAAGCCTGAGAAGCAGATGCGGTAGACCTCTGCACGTGACGAAGTGCCGCTAGAGATTTCTTCACGGCAGTCACGTTCGGAGGCGTACCCAAGGGACGCTCATCGTCAGGAGGGAGGGGGACTCGGAAATGACGAAATACAAGAGTCAACAGGCAAGGGTATGGAATGTGCGCAGACTTATTGGTCTTGCGTATACACTCGAAAGAATCCATCTTATCGAGTATCACGCGAGCCCAATTAATCTCGCACCCCAAGAAAAGAGCGTAGATCAATTTCAAGAAAGGCTGGGATGGGAGTGAAGAGGATCCATACTTAGGGAGGAGACAAGACTTCAAGATCAAGTTAAGAACCCACGCATTCGGCTTGAAAGATTTTGATGGAACACCAATGAATGCAGAGGGGATAACCTGGAAGATATCAGATAGGATAGACTGATCCAAGGAAGAAATGTCATCTACGGAAATGTCCGAAGGGAGAAGACCACACGATGAACAACCAAGAATCTCCCCCAAGATTTCTGCCGTGAGAACTATAGGAGTTCCCAAGACAGTCGTCTCAATGGAGTGGCTGGCATCGTACTGGCCTCGAATGTGATTGGCATAGAACAATTTCACGAGGCGAGGATACGGTTTGGGATTGGCCTTGGGGTCGTATCGGAGATAATCTAGAAGACCACTATAGGACAGAAGATCAGCAAGGCCGAGGAAATCAGAAAACTGAACGTAATGCTCTAACAACAGTGGACAGTGCTCTATACGGTTGTACGCTGCGAGACACTGAGGGTCATCGCGGCACAACGATATGTCTACACCGCCGACTGGCATAGGAGCTTTACCCTTAGCCTTACGGGTCTTCGGAGGAGGAGTAGGTTCCCTAGTAGGCTCATCCTCTGGGATAAATTCAGAGTCGGAATCGGGAGGAGTAGCCGGAGATTGAAGTATGGGCTTTTTGGTCTTGGATTTGCGGGGTTTAGCTGTGGCAGTCCTAGGCTTCTTAGGAGGAGGCGAAGATGGAGAGGCTAGGGTAGACTTGGCACGACGCTTAGGCTTCGGGGGATTCCTAGGGTCTGAAGGTTGTTCTACGGTCATAGGAGAAGCCCCGGAAGAGGCGATAGGAATTCTAGTCTTAGCCATAGCACTACGAGCACAAGCACACGACGATAAGATCAAAAACAACCTAGAGATCACAAGCTAACAAACCCTAAGATTCGAAAAACACAAGCCCTAGGTTAGAAATTGAAACCCTAGGAGCTAGAGCTTGAAATCAAGGAGAGACAACCCTAGAATAGGAAATCGACACCTAGGAGAGGGGATATTACCTAGGAGGAGGAGTCGACGGCGGCGGACGGCGGCGATCGACGGAAAAACGGCCGGAAGATGAAGGGTGTCAAGTGGGGGTTTTGGGGTTTTCGGGCTGAGCTGGAGAGAAGACCGACTAATAATGAAATTAGTCGGAAGAGATCGAGTATAAGTCGGTCTGGAGTCAAAAAGACATAACTGCCCTAACACACTTAGTCGGTCATAGTTCAAGCACTGACCGACTAGATTACGATCTAGTCGGTCGGTCAATGAGCTTGAACCGACTAAGTCGAAACAGTAGCTCAGATGAATTTCTAGGGCAAGAATTAGTCGGTCGCAGTATATTCACTGACCGACTAGTTTTCAATCTAGTCAGTCGGAAAGTATACTGTGACCGACTAACGAAAGAAAATGATAGGAGTTAGATATAGGCTTGATCTAGTCGGTCTGAGTTCATTTGCTGACCGACTAGATGAGCATCTAGTCGGTTGACAAGTGAACTTAGACCGACTAGAGGAGTCCAAAAAATTTATAATTGATTTCTCTTCACAAACCACTTGGATGAAACATCATAACTCACTCATTAGTCATCTAAATTACCCAATAAAACGTCAAAATCTTAAATACGACTTTCAAATACGAATTCGATCATAAATTCAAATATATCACATAAAATTCCCAAAAATTCAATTAATCTAGCATGAACAAAATATCGCGAAATCGAATAGCATGCAAGATAATTGAATGAAATATGAATCCTATATCTCGGATTCATCCATAATCCCCAATTCTCGACGCAACCGCACAAAGGAGTCCTCCTTTAGGGGTTTCGTGAAAATATCGGCGATTTGCTTTTGGGTTTCAACGTACACTAATATGATGTCCTTTTTAGCAACATGATCATCTAAGAAATGGTGTCGGACATCTATGTGTTTTGATCGGGAATGGTGCACCGGATTCTTTGAAAGACAGATAGCACTTTGGTTATCCACCATGATAGGGCTAGTATCACAGTGAATACCAAAATCCTTCAAAGTGTGTCTCATCCAAAGAACCTGGGCACAAGCGGCACCGGCGGCAATATATTCCGCCTCGGTGGTTGAAAGTGATACGGAATTTTGCTTCTTGGAAAACCAAGAGACAAGAGAATTTCCTAGAAAATGGCAAGTGCCACTAGTACTTTTCCTGTCGGATTTGCATCCCGCATAATCGGCATCACTGTATGAGACTAACTCATACGTGCTAGATTTCGGATAAAGTAATCCAAAATCCAAAATGTAACTTAGATAACGGAAAATACGCTTTACCGCTACTAAGTGAGACTCCTTAGGTTGAGACTGATAACGAGCACAAATGCATACGGCAAACATAATATCGGGCCTACTTGCGGTAAGATAAAGTAAACTACCTATCATACCTCGATATAGATGAATGTCTACATCCTTACCACCCGTATCCTTGTCGAGATGCGTAGTCGTGCTCATTGGAGTCTTTTTCCCGGAAGCACTTTCCATTCCAAATCGCTTAAGCAACTCCACCGTATACTTCGTTTGGTGGATGAAGATTGCATCGTTCATTTGGCGAATTTGGAGACCTAAGAAATATTTGAGTTCGCCCATGTGGCTCATCTTAAATTGTTCCTTCATAACATTAGAAAACTCTTCGCAAAGAGTGAAGTTAGTAGCACCGAAAATGATATCATCAACATAAATTTGAACTAATAAAATATCATTATTCGCATGCTTAACAAAAAGTGTAGAATCGGCTTCGCCCATTTTAAAATTCAAATCCAAAAGAAAATTCTTTAGGCGATCATACCAAGCTCGAGGAGCTTGTCTCAAACCATAAAGAGCTTTCTTTAGTTTAAAAACATGATTTGGAAATTTTTCATTTATGAAGCCCGGAGGTTGAGAAACGTAAACTTCCTCAACGACATCTCCGTTTAAAAATGCACTTTTAACATCCATTTGAAATAACTTAAAATTTTTATGGCATGCATAAGACAATAAAAGTCTAATTGATTCTAATCTAGCTACCGGAGCGAAGGATTCTTCGAAATCGATACCTTCCTCTTAGCGATAGCCTTGAGCAACTAACCGAGCTTTGTTCCGGATGACGACTTGATTTTCGTCGGCTTTGTTCTTGAAGATCCACTTTGTCCCTATGACGGTGTGGTTCTTCGATGGCAAAGGAACAAGCTCCCATACCTCATTCCTCTCGAATTGAATGAGTTCCTCCTCCATGGCAAGGATCCAAGCACTATCTTCGCAAGCTTCAACTATATTCTTTGGCTCTATTGATGAGACAAAGGCACTATTTGCGAAGTGGTGGACTTGCGATCTCGTCTTGACACTATCATGAATATTGCCAATTACTTGCTCATGGGGATGGTCGCGGACGGTTTGAAGCCGTTTGGGAATACCTTGATCACTAGGCACATTCTCAACAACTTCATTAGTCGGGTTAGTCTCAGTAGAATCAATAGAATCATTAGACTTAGAATTATCAAACGAATCACATAAAACATCCATAGAATCATTATCATTTGAAATTCTAGTTGGAACAAATCCTTCATTAAATGAGACATGAAGCGACTCCTCGATCGTTGAGGTTCGTTTGTTGAATATCCGGTAGGCTTTGCTACGCGAAGAATATCCAACAAAAATCCCCTCATCGGATCTTGGATCGAATTTGTCCAAACTACCATATGTGTTCTTAATAAAACATTTCGAACCAAAAACACGAAAATGTTTAACTTGAGGCAACCTACCAAACAACAATTCATAACAAGTTTGTTTAGTGCCGGGCCTCAAAAGTATTCTATTAAACACATAGCAAGCGGTGTGTACCGCTTCCGCCCAAAATTGATGGCCAAGTTGGCTATCATCAAGCATAGTGCGAGCACACTCCACTAGCGTCCTATTCTTTCTCTCAACTACACCATTTTGAGGAGGTGCACGAGGGAAAGAGAAGGTGTGAGTAATATCAACTTCATCACAAAATGTCTCAAAAGACTCATTCTCAAATTCACCTCCATGATCACTACGAATAGTGACAATGGTGGTTCCTAAGAGATTTTGTACTTTCTTAACAAAAATTGTGAAGTTTTCAAAAGCTTCATTTTTATTACACAATGAAAATACCCAAGTAAATCTTGAATAGTCATCTACGATGACAAGTCCATACCTTGCATTTCCTAAGGAAGCTACTCTAGTTGGCCCAAATAAGTCTAGATGTAATAGCTCTAGTGGCCGTTTAGTAGAGATGCTTTTCTTAGGTTTAAATGAAGATTTAGGAAGCTTGCCACGTTGACAACAATCACAAAAACTTTTCTTTTCAAAAACAAGCTTCGGAAAACCTTTAATAGAATTTAATTTCGAAAGCTTATAAAGTGTTCCAAAGTTCACATGTCCAAAGCGTCGATGCCATAAGTGTTGTTCACTTGTGTTGGCAACGAGACATTGTTCATATGACTTCGGAAGATCCAAAATATAAATGTCTTTATGACGAGTTCCGGAAAATAATAATTTATCATTATCTTTTCTTAAAATATGACACAATCCTTTCGCAAAACTAACTTTGTAACCTTTGTCACAAAGTTGGCTTATTGAAATAAGATTATGATTTAAACCACTAACAAGATAAACATCACTAATTAAGGGTTTAGAGGGGTTACCGACTTTACCAACACCTATGATGGTTCCGCTCTCGTTGCCTCCAAATACGACACGGTTTCCATTCGCAATGGGAACCACTCCGGAGAGCAATCGAGCGTCACCCGTCATATGTTTTGAACACCCGCTATCGAGTATCCAATTCCCTTTGGAGCCAAATTTGAATTTGTTGCTCCTTTCCTTTTTCTTTCCCTTGAGTACCTAAAGATAGAGACTTTCATATCATGGTACCCAAGGTCATTGGGTCCTCAAGGGTTAGACCTTTGGAAGCCAAGTCCAATTGGACTTTGACTTCCCCACATAATTCCTACTATGCACAACATTCGAAAAATAAGCATTCATATACACTTGTTTTTCATCCATGCTTGTGTCCTTTGGGCTCCAAATAGTGAAAATTTTGGGAGCCATCATCCTATTGGTGCATGCATGTGACGTTGATTTCTACGTGATGCATGTTGTGGATAGGCATACGGGACATGATGGAATGGTGCACGACGAGAATTATTCATATGATGCGGTGGGTGAACATATGCATGTGTGGGAACACGTGCGTGAGGGTGTCTCACATGGTGTGCACGTGCCCGAGAATGTGTTGCATAAAAATCATCATATGTGTGTGATGGTGGAGTAGGACGTGTGTTCCTACGTGGCATGGTATTGGTGTACATATAAGCATGCCCCTTCTTTGGAGGTCCACCCGAAGTGGGTTTCTTTCCAAAAGAGGGCGTGGACGAGGTGGAAGCACCATTGGTAGATGAACTACCAATAGAGTGTTTGCTACCACTCGTAGAGTCACCGGAAGTTGGCCTAACAAAAGTAGTGGCCGCTTTGGATGGACATCCCATCGTGTACCCCAAACCAATGTGGTGATTGGCCGGAAGTAAGTCACTTAGGATTTTATCCAAATGGTCCTTACCTTTATTGAATCTAGTGATTCGGCCTAATGTGTTCTCATATTTCTCTTTGAGAGAACGCATAGAAGTATCCAAATTGGACACTTGCGATGTGAGCACAAAAACACGAGATTTAAGATTCTCGTTCTCAATACTCAAAGTCGAGTTTTGAGAAGTTAAATCCGCTATCCTATGTTCTTCCGGATCATCTATGCTAACATGTTCAAGTTTAGATTTGAGATTAAAAATCTCATTTCTTAACTCTTCAACAACGGTGTCGTTGTTGGTTATGATAGTCTTAGGCGAGGTTTGAATGCTAGCTAGGTCATCTTTTACTTTAGTATATCGATTTACTAATTTTGTATATTTAGACCATAAGTGAGAGTTAGCATCACTAAGATCATCCATCGTTACCTCATCGCCTTCGTCATCGCTATCATCGGAAGAGGAGGATCCTTGATCATGCTCCTCTCTCGCCATGAAGCACATGTGCGCTTGCTCCACTTTCTCATCATCCGACTCTCCGCTTGAGGAATCCTCGGAGTCGGTGAAAGTAGTTCCGACAAGTCCCTTTTTGTACCCCTTTTTGTACTTCTTTGACTTGTCGAACTTTGGCGCCTTCCACTTCTCCTTTTGCTTGTTTTGAGGACAATCCGCTTTGATGTGTCCCGGCTTATTGCATTTAAAACACAAAGGTGGAGAGGCGTTAGTAGAAGTAAACTTAGATTTTTGTTTGAAGTTACCCTTTCGGAAGAAGCGATTGAACTTCTTTGCCATGAGTGCAATGGATTCCATGTCCATTTCTTCTTCCGAGTCCTCATCATCGGTAGAGGTGGATGAAGCCGCCTTGAATGCAATCGCCTTTTTCTTAGGCGCATCTAGGTTCAAATAGGACTTCATCTTTTCTTGTAACTTCACCTTGCTATCTTTGCGTACCTCGTATGACATCAAAGTACCCATTAGTTGAACAACGGTATATTTATTCATGTCATTACCTTCCTCGATGGCGAAGGTACGTTTTTCCCAAGAAGAGGGAAGTCCTTCAATAATCTTTGAGCACTTCTCCTTTTGAGTGTAGGACTTGCCGAGGGCCTCTAACTCGTTTATTATGTCAACGAAGCGAGCGTAATATTCTTTCATCTTCTCGCCCTGTTGCATATGAAACATTTCGTAATCTTTGTTTACGACTACGAGTTTAGAGTCTCTTACCCTACTCGTCCCTTCATGAAGAATGAGGAGGGAGTTCCAAATTTGATATGCACTCTTACATGTGCATATCTTATTGAAATCCTCGGGCTCCAATGCACATTGCAAGGCGTTCATTGCCTTGGCATTGCTTACCTCCGCGGCGACCTCCGCGGTAGTCCATTTCTCAAAGTCTTCTTCTTTGGGTTCGATGTATTCCTTCATTGTAGTCCTCCATAAGGATGCACTCCGGAGGAAAGTCTCCATCCGGCACTTCCAGTACCCGTAGTTGGTACCGTTGAAGAATGGAGGCCTCGTAGAGGAATGTCCTTCCATCACCGATGACGCTCCTTCATGGTTCCTGAAGGTGTCATAGTTGGAAGGTGGAGGCACGGTCTTGTTGTCGTTGGCAGACATAGCTGAGTATCTGGCTTTGATACCAAATGTAATGCCCTACCAGCTACTGCACAAGTACTAGAGGGGGGGTGAATAGTACTTTAAAATAATAAGGAGTATAATTCCAAATTAAATTGCAAACAACTACCAAATCAATTTGCGGAAGCTTAAATTGAATGAAAACGATAAAATTAACAATGCAAACAAACGATGTTAATGGGTTCGGATCCACCCAAGTCTCCCTGACTTGTTCCCGGTGATCCTACGTCCCAACCACCCGGATCCCTTCCGGATACTTGAGTTAGAAACCCTAACTCAAGATTTCCACTATGAATATCTTGTGAAAAACCTTCATAAGATCAAATCATACATGCAATAGCAAACATGAATCCCACAACCCGGGATCACAACCTTCTCTCACAACCGAGAGAATCACAAGCAATATAAATGAGTTATATTGAAATAAACAAATCTTACCACAAAATCCTATACCTTGAGTTTTTCTTACCCAAATGGTGAAATGAAGGATTTGAGGAAGATGAAGTCACCAATACCTAGCACCAAGGAAATGACCAGCAATCGGTGCCTAGGAAAGAGTTGGAGACTTGGATCAAGCAATAGCTTGAAGAGCTCACCAAGAACAAGCTTCTCTCTAGATCTAGAAATGAGAGAGAATGGGTTTCTTTGTGAGGAAGAGAGCTTTAGATTTGAGGGAGAATAGCTATCTCTTTAGAACTCAATGAATCTCTTAATGGCAGCTCTATTGAAGATAGAAATGACCTAGGTTCGTATTTATAGGGTCCCATAAAAACAAGATAGGTCATTCTCCAACGGAAAGAAATCTGTGAGGATTAGTCGGTCAAAGAACAAACACTGACCGACTAGTTCATCAACTAGTCGGTCAGTCACAAAGCATGGACCGACTAAGAGCAGATCTGAGAAGAGATAGAATTTCAGACCTAGAAATCTAGTCGGTCCAAGAAGACTGTCTGACCGACTAGTTTCACAATTAGTCGGTCAGTCAATGAACGTAGACCGACTAAGAGCAAAAAGAATTAGTCTGAAGACAAAGTGACTTAGTCGGTCCAAGAACAAAAGTTGACCGACTAAATTGACAACTAGTCGGTCACCAAACGTTCTTAGACCGACTAACGGTAAACAGTAGCTTAGGAGAAATTTAGAGTGAACAGTAAGTCACAACTAGTCGGTCAAAGAAGCATCACTGACCGACTAGTTCACAAACTAGTCGGTCGGTGAGTCAACGTAGACCGACTAACTGTAAACAGTAAAGTCCAAGAAATTAAGGAATCAAACTAGTCGGTCCAAGAACAGTTGCCGACCGACTACATCACCATCTAGTCGGTTAGTACTTGTTCTTGTACCAACTAACATGCACAAAAAATCCGAATCGAAGCGCGACGCTTCGAGGAAGTTAGAATGAACTTGTGCAAGGATCCTAGAGCTACGAAATGAGCGAAATGAAGATAGAAACGTAAGATATACTCAAGGCTTAACATTCTATATATATCGAAGCTAAAAGACTATAAATAAAACCTTAATAAACGGTCTTCGAGAGCTTCGATTGAATCTTCATATCTTCCAAAGCATCGCAAGAGCTTCAACGAAGCTTTAGGCATGAATATGAGCTTTGGAAAGTGTTGAGATGTCGCTTTGAATATTCTCGTGAAATTGGCGACGATCTCCAAAACTGCGCTCACAAATTGTTAGTTCATGGATTATTTATGTTTGCTCATCATCAAAACCAAATCCGGGGAGTCCAATATTCAACAGGTTAGACCCACTGGGCCAAAAGGCCCATGTGCAAAGGCAAACGGGCGACGCCCGCTGGCTGCAACGGGCGCACGCCCGTTGCACAGCGGGCGTGGCCCGCTGCAGCAGCGGGCATGGCCCGCTGTGTGCAGCGGGCGGGCGCCCGCTGCACAAGCGGGCGTGGCCCGCTGCATCAGCGGGCCATGGCCCGCTGTGTGCAGTGGGCACGGCCCGCTGCACGCAGCGGGCCAGCGCCCGCTGCAAGCGGGCGCGGCCCGCTGCAGCAGCGGGCGGGCGGCCCGCCCTTGCCCCCTTGGGCAGGCGCGCCCGCTAAGTCTAGCGGGCGCGCCCGTAACTTAAGTCAAATTAGGGTTTTTGAAAACCCTAATGACGGCTACGAATTTTGTGAAAATTGCTAAACTTTGAGCAATTGTTTGAGGGGTCAAACGAAGTCGAAATTCGTCACCGTCAGTTCCTACGCGTTCACCATTCCATGCTTTTCTGATTGATAGCTTGTTTGGTGTCTGAAGTTTAGTATGTGAGGAGAATTAATTCGTTAAAGTTTGACTTTGTGAAAGGCTAACTTTAAAGGTGAAATTAAGCCAAATGACTTAATTTAATTTTTCTCTTCATGGGGATTGTCCCACATTGCCCGCAACGAGAAGTTGAGTGCTCACTCCCTATATAAATAGGGGTGCACTCTCCTCGTTGAAAAACACACCAGTCAACGATCGAGTAGCTCCAGATTTTTAGAGCAAGCTCGATCGGCGACTAAATCTCTCTCTCTATTTTCCTATTCTCCGGAGTAGTCCTAGCACGACTACGAAGGGGGTTTGGATCTGATCCGGACGTCTAAGACGCGGGTTCTTCTCAAGTGAAACTTTCTACCGCGTGTGATCGGCTCGGAGGCGAAAGCGGCTCGGGCGGATCGGTGCGAGGGTGCGAGGCGGCTCAGGGAGATCGGGTCAACGCGGCTCGGCTACGAGGAGCTTCTCAAGACGGTGCGGTACATATTGCCTGCTCCAGGGCCAAGATTCCGGGTATGTGGATTAAGCGTTTTCTAGCGTAGTTTTAATTAGTCGCTTAGTGTAGATCCTTCTTGGGGTGGTCAGACCCACTCCAAGTCGGCATAGATCGGGCTAGGTTCTGGCTCCCCAGAGCCTAGCTAAATAGTTTAACTAGTGTAGAAATTTGATTTCTGGTTTTTCCGCTGCGCTTTTGTGCCTCCGTGGTCCGTCCGACTTAGGACGGATACGGATCCGAGCTCTGGGGGTCCGCCAAAACCCCAACAGTTAATTCAAATTAAACATGGCAGTTAAAATGCAACATCAGTTAAGGATGCATGGTTGACATGAACAGTTAATACGCGTACCGTTAAGGGAAAGTAAACATGACATACAAGCATGATGAAGGTGACGGACCAAGCTTCGTTGTCAAGCTAGGTCAATGGCGTCCAGACGGCTATCCTTTCACCGTCTAGTCTCTTTTACGCTAAAGCAAGGCAATGGCCTAAGACATGGCCCAAATCAAGAGATGCAAGTTTCACTTGCCTGATACCGGGATTGACGAGCAATGAAGATCGTCACACAAGCTAACTACGGAATGGATCACTGTTATGGCAAAACAATCATTAACACAATGATTCTAAATTGGTTTCTTATTAGAACCCTAACCATCTAATAATCCATTTTATTAGGGTTTCACAATGTCAATGTGGGTTATGCTAAAACTAAAGGAATCGAGTATTACCGTGAAGAAGCGAAGGAACGATGCCGAGCAACCACGGCAACGAAAGAACGATCCGGCTCAGATCTGGAAATGAGGGAAAATTCTGGAGAAATGGGTTTTGATGTGGATTTTGGGGGTTTGATGAAGGTTTGGGGATGATGGAAGGTGGGTTGTGACAAGGGAGGGTTTGGATGATGAAGGATGAGCTTGGGATGAAGGATTAATGGTTTGAGGAAGATGGGGGCTCAATGGGGGAGAAATTAGGGTTTTAGGTCATGAGGGAGGAGAAGAAAACGTTTGGAGGGGTATTTATAAAGTTTGGTGGCGGCTAGCGCAAAACTAGGGTTTCCTGTACTGTTTAGTCAGTCAAAGAACAACCACTGACCGACTAGTTTGGGAACTAGTCGGTCGGTTGACCAACGCAGACCGACTAAGTGTAAACAGTAACCCAGACGAAAATTAGGATTTAGATTTAGTCGGTCAAAGAACAATTACTGACCGACTAGTTTGACATCTAGTCGGTCGATGAACGTTCTTGGACCGACTAAGAGTAAACAATAACTAGTGTCAAAATAATTTAAAGAGTTAGTCGGTTAAAGAAGCATTGCTGACCGACTAGTTTGCAACCTAGTCGGTCGACCAACGTTCTTAGACCAACTAACGACAAACAGTAACTCCTGAACATTTAACAAAGCCAACTAGTCGGTTCAAGAAGGTTTTCCGACTGACTGGATCGTCATCTAGTCGGTCGGTGCCCCTTCTTATACCGGCTAACGTGCACCAAAAGTTCCGAAATGGAGCGCGGAGCTCCGGGATGGTTTCCTAAGTCTCCTAGGCTCGTTCTAACTCTAAGATATCGACGTTATGAAGCCCGCCACGAATGACTTACTTCAAACACGTCGATCGACGAAAGAACCTAGAGAATCACAACGAAATGAATGAAAATGAAAACTACGGAGACGAAAATCACACACATAAGGAGAAAATCCACCAAAATATATAATATTATATTATAAATCCAGATACATGGAAACCAGTCGTTACAGATTCTCTTTATGGGAATTAACTCTCTTTGTGGGAGTTTAGTGTCCTAGTGTAGGACTAACCCTAATTCTCTGAGTGGGAGTTAGTGATTCTCTGTGTGGGAATCTTGATCCTTGTGTAGGATTGGTTGGGTCCTTGTGTATGGCATAAATCCTCTTTGTGGGGTATCTCTTTGTGGGATTTGTATTCACTTCTCTGTGTGGGAATATAGTGAATTTTGGTGTGGCTGGATGTACCCAAGTTTGGGGAACCAGGGTAAAACTTTGTGTTTGCGTTTGGATTGATTGTGCCATTTATCTCCTCTTGCACTTATAATTCCGCATTTGCAAGTTTAATTTTATTTGGACAATCTTATTGACATTACACTATTCACCCTCCCTCTAGTGTGTGTTGTTAGTATTGCAAGGGGTAGACGATCCCTACAACTCATACATATAGAATGCCCAACCAACTAAGCGAATGAATTTCATGGATATTTCATATAGTGGTTTAATATATAGTCTGTTTAAAGCGTATCATTTGAAGTTGAAAATTTAAAAAGCATGTGGGAACCAGGGTAAAACTTTGTGTTTGGATATTGGTGTGGCTGGATGTACCCAAGTTTGGGGAACCAGGGTAAAACTTTGTGTTTGCGTTTGGATTGATTGTGCCATTTATCTCCTCTTGCACTTATAATTCCGCATTTGCAAGTTTAATTTTATTTGGACAATCTTATTGCCATTACACTATTCACCCCCCCCCCCCCCCCTCTAGTGTGTGTTGTTAGTATTGCAAGGGGTAGACGATCCCTACAACTCATACATATAGAATGCCCAACCAACTAAGCGAATGAATTTCATGGATATTTCATATAGTGGTTTAATATATAGTCTGTTTAAAGTGTATCATTTGAAGTTGAAAATTTAAAAAGCATTAACTTGCACGGGCTAGGATTTGAACCACCAACCTCCTCATAGACAAAGAGGAGTGCTAACCAATAATCCCAGAACTACCATTGAAAGAAGATTTGCATAATAATATTTATATATAATATATAAGCGAGTGGAATTCCAGACAATTCGGGTTGAGGGTCAAACTCGTACCCGACCCGGATTTTATCTGAGTTAGTCGGATCGACCCGAATCCTACCCGACCTAGATTCGCTCATACCCATACCTGACCCAAGAAGTAGGATTCGGGTCGGGTCGGGTCGGGTTCATTTTGCCACCCCAACCCGTGGTCTTGGTGATATCTATAGAACTTGATTTCATCGTGCCTGCCTCCTTTCATTTTGGGGGAGGTCGGTTGATGTAACCCTCGTTTTGAGAGTAAGCCATTATTATCCTTTGGGAGCATTGAACTTTATGAAGATCATATCAGATTTATCTGACCTGTCCCCAGGATTGCTCTCTCATCTTCTGCGATCTCCTTGCTCTCGATAGACATGTTCCTTATGCCTAGCTTCCCTCTTTAGTTCAGTCAGGGTTTTGGAAGTGCCACCATCACGGGCAACTAGTGCCTCTTTTGCCATCATGAACCGCTCTGCTCTGGCAAGAAGTTGATCTAGGTTATGGGATGGACTATAGTTCAGAAACTTCATAAGGTCATTACTGAAATTCTAGCCTGTAAGGATCAAATACATTAGAGGGGGTGAATAGTGTATATTAAAAAATTAATTGTTGCAATTAAAGAGTTACTTCTAATTGCTTAAGATGTGCAGAAAGTAAAGAATGTAGAAAATGTAAATCAAACGCAAACACAGAGAATTATCCTGGTTCGGATCCTTTTGATCCTACTCCAGTCCTCTACCCCGTAGAGATTTCAATCCACTATAATCACTTGCCCCGCAAGTACCAACTTACAAAAATGGCGACACTCCCCGTGTACCAAACTTTGTACAATCTCAAAAGAGATTTAAACATGTTAAATAAGAAATAGAAAAACACATATAGCCTTGTTATGAATTAGAATGAAATTCAAGGATGGTGTTTAAAAGAGAGACTTCAAGATGTATAAAATATGAAATGAAGAACAATACTTGAAGTTCTCTGGTTCATAAAAGAAGAGAGAGATCAATCGATTTCTTCTTACAATTATGAACACAAACAACTTTCTAAAATGATATTGAAAAAGATCAAAATTGCTTCAAGGAAGAAAACTTCAATTTCCAAAAGATCTATGATTAAGAATCTTGAAGTTCTTCCGTTCTCATAAGAAGAGAGAAATCTATGGATTTCTTCTTGCAATGAGAAAAGAGCAACTAAGGCAAGATTGCGTAGAATCAACAATTCTAGGAAGAAAGAGAGAAGAAAGTTGTGTGGAAAGAATGAGAGGTATGCCCACTTATTTATAGTATTTTTGGGCAGTTATTCTGAGGGAAAATGGGGGGAAAAGGAGTTTCCTACCGTTCAGAAACGGTCTGGAAAGTTTCAGAAAAAACGGACACAAAAACTTCATTAGTCGACTAAAGAAGGCTTAGTCGAATAAAAGTCAAACTTTGGAATTTTTGACTGAAATTTTAACGGTAACTTTCTGAAGTTGACTGAAGACTACTCAGAAATTTTCAGGTCAAAATTCGAAGAAAAAGTTTTTAGTCGACTAATGGTTGCCTTAGTCGACTAAGACAGAAAAACGTGAATTTTGACTTATCTGAAAAAGGGTTGGTAGGATATGTTATTAGGAACCTAGGACTTAGATGGATTTCATATTCAAGGCTCTGAAATCTATAAATATAAAAATACATCAGTCCGTAGATTTCCGTAGATATGTATGATGAGCTTCATGTGAGTATTTGAGATGCCTTTGTGCAGGGATTCCTTATCAAGTGATTATTGTCCAAGCGTGGATATATTAGGAATCTGCATATCTGCATAGATAGAGTGAGTAGCAATAATAATAGTTGTCACATCAAAACCATAGTGAATAGAATAGGAAAGTGAATATGAGATTATGAAATCCCAACAATTACATCGGAACTCTTTCTTAAGTACTGGAATGGTTACTTCATCACTGCAACTTTCAACGTTTAGTCTTTCAGAATTGAAACGCTGTAGGAATCTCCTTAGCATCTCCCCATCCTTCTGAACTAAATTGAACAGGTGGTCCGAGCTTCTTTTCCTCCTCCTTCCTGCCATGAATTGTTAGCAGAAAGCTTGGGCTAGGCTTTTGAAGCTTCCAATAAATCAGCTAGGAAGCCCTTTGTAATACTCCTTTGCAGCTTTCTGAAGAGTAGGTTCGAAAGATCAGCAAAGAAGATCAAAATCTGCTCCTTGTATCTCCATAACTCCCTTGTAATCCTGGATATGTTATTGAGTGTCACCGGAACCGTCATACTTATACAAATCAGACATCTTAAATCTGGATGGGAATCGAGATGAGGTGATTCTATTCTTTAATGGGTTATTCTCCACATCTGAGCTCAATGAAGGGAAGCGATGTCATTGGACATCTTCTTAGTGTTTGGATCTCCTCGACCGATTGTTGGAAGTGCAGAGGAATCACTTCGGTTACTATCCAGGTTACTAGATGAGTTTGGACTTTGGATGACACCCTTTTGAGATTTCCTTTTATGGCCTACTTGAGGCCTCTGATGAGGACACCTACTTCGCTTTTGTCGATTCTCTTAATACGGATCATCATCCAAAATGATAAGGCGATCTTCTGCTCGCTTAGGAGGAGGTTGTTGACTTTTGAGATCAGCTGTAGATAAGTTATTACCCACATTCTTCCCTCATTGTCCTTCATCGTTTTGAGGTAAGATGAGGGTTTGTGTGGTCGCTAAAGAGAGAAAGAAGGCATGCCAAACCATTGCTCTTGATTTAGGGGTGTTGCTCATTGGCCCGCTAATACAGTAGGCAGTGATATAGGATAATGTAGAGGAAAAATTGGGAAGATCGTGGTTACCCGTTTATTGGGGTTGTGGACCTGTGAGCTGTTCTACAACGGTGGCTAGCGTTTGTATGTTGGCGTTTACCTTCCTTATGAACAAATGGAACTGCTCCAAAGTCACTAATTGCAACTCGTGCATTTCACGAGTAGAAGAGATATGATCTAGGGTGGAAGGTGTAGCTTCTGTCGCCCTTATGGTCATTGGCCTTTCAGGCCCTTGGTTAGAAGATTGAGTCGTTTTGGGTCTGGATGATGATGTGAATGTTGACTCGATTCCTACAGATGGCGCCAGATGTATCTGGGTGTTTTCTCACCACTGGAATTGTTGATGTACGGTCCAGATGTAGCTGCTATCGTGGATGAAGTAGGCAGCGTTTTGGACGGCAGATGAGCTATACACAAGCTAAAGGAACTCCGGGCCGAGCTATAGAGGTCGAGTCTGAGCTATCTCTCCAATTGTCTGTAACACAGGAAGCTCGTCAGGAGGTCGAATTTGGAGTCCGATCAAATTCTCTTCGATGCTTAAGTAAGTGGTTGACTCGAAAAAGCTCATTTTGAAACTATGTTCGACCTGTTGGGAGGCCGTCTGCTAGTTCTTAGGCCGAACTATGGAGGAAATATTTAGGTTGAGAGGATTATGAGGAATACATGAGTGTAGGATCTTATAGATTCGTCACACCTCTTGAAGAGAGTATTTATAGGTAATGGTCTAGTGAATGCCATCCGCATATAACGCTCGAGCATTTATGATGATATATAGTCTTTGGCATGTGCTGTCAGTATTGATGAAGGGCTAATGGTCAATCATAGATCGCTTGGTAACCATAGGAGCCCAACGGTCAGTCGAGTTGTCGTTATAAATGACACTGTGATAAGCCGCACATGAGGGTTTCTAGATTACTAGGCCAAAGTCATGGGCCTTACTGGGCTCATAGCTAGAGATAATTAACTGGGCAGCCTCTAGACCGACCTAGGGTCGTATCAGTTGTAACTGTCAACAGACAATAGTTGAATTGCCAACAAACAGAAGCTGTCTGAACTAGTCGACTAATTACTTTATTAGTCGAGTAGTCAAAACAAATAGACAATCATCAAAGTATACCTTTGTTAAATTGTCTCTCTATTAGTCGACTAATAACTGACTATGAAAGCAACAATTTTATATTAGTCAACTAGGAGAACTATTGGTCAAGTTCAAAGTTAAGAAATAGTTTGTATTAGTCGATTAAAGCTGTTAGTGGTCTAATGGTTTAAAATATAAAAAATTCTGTATTAGTCAGTTAGAGCAAGGGATTAGTTAACTCATCAACATAAATTTGAACATGCAAATTATTTGTACTATGTTAGTCAACTATTCGGTGTTATCAGTCGACTAACACCATAATTATCTTAGGATATGATCATGAACCAAGTGTTGGGCATTGATTCGTCCTATGTGTATTTTGATGATAAGCAACCATGTCATCTAATAATCTTTGAGTAGATGTATGAATATATAAAGCAAATCAAGAGCACTCAATGGTTAGTGGTTCAACAAGGAATAACAATCAAAGGAGCTAAATGAAAAATTCAAGATTACATCAAGAAGCTAACTGTAATATCTTTATTTAATGCAATTCTATTTGTGTCTTGATTAGCATGTTAAAGCATTAGTTGAAGCTCTCACACACTTAGGATTTTTAAAATAAGTTTTTAAAAATATTTTAAAACAGTTTTCAAAACATTCATAAGTGTTAAAAGGCCAAAAACAATGTTCTATAGGTTAGCTATGTGAGTAGAATAGATACATCACCGACCAGCCAACCCTAGAGATCATATGATAGCTTGCATGTCAATCTACTCGACCAAAGTATATGAACTATTCGACCAACTCATGAGCTAGTCAACTAGTAAGTACAACCGTTGCTAGAAAATATAAAGAAAAACACTTTTCTTAACATGCATGGCCTAGTCGATTAGTAGCCTTCATTAGTTCACTAGCTGAGCTTCTAGTCGACTAGGAAGTCAACTATAGTCGACTATGATTAGCCATTATGCCTATAACAAGAATTTTTCGACTAACCATTTTATTTCGTTAGATGGTATTTTGGTAATTTGTTTTGCCTTGTTTTTTACCATATATATAGAGTGTTGATAAGAATTTATTCATAACTTTAAAGGATCAATTTCTAAAGAGAAAAATACTTTCTGTGCTTAAAAGATTTCAAAAGAAAACCTTCGTTCTTTGGCTAAGTTTTTTCAAAAGTTTCATTCTTTCTTTGGCCAATCTCTTGATCTCCAAAAGCTTCAATTTCATCATTTTGAGATCAATTATCATATAGCTTCATGACATACGCAAGAGCTTCAACTCAGGCTATAAGTAATTATATCAATAAAAGCATTTTAAGTACTTTCTCACTTGTGGTTGTGAGAACTGAGAAGTGGTTGTTGAAAATCCTCATGTGAAAGGTGTTGACAAATCCTCTTGGTATAGATGTGGTATGAAATTCTCAAATGGTTTGAGGTGGTTGTAAAATCCTCAAAGGTTCAAGTGCTTGGATTAACATGCAGAAACTCATTAGGTTCACCCGATAATTGGTGTTTGAGGTTTTAAAATATGAAGAATAAAATGAATGGTTCAGATCACAAAAATGGGTGGTGTGCATATGATTGCTTGGGCCCTGTTCTTTTCGCCGAATGTTATCGGTCGATGAGATGTGATAGTTGGAGTAGCTTTCACTTGCCCATGCCGGCCTATCGATTGCCCCCTCCACCATCAAATTCTTGATCCTCCGTCTCTCGCCTCAAACCCCTCGCTCTCTTCCGGCCGTCCCCCCCAAAAAAGAGAAGCCAAGCTCCATTGCTACTCAATATCAAACCCATGCCGGCCGTCCGTACTCAACTCGGCCTCCCCATCCCATTATCAATCCAAACTCGGACCCGGTTCGAACGAACCGGACCCGTGAAAAAACTAGGAGGACTCCCTCCCTCTCGTCGCAAAACTCCCACCTCCGTTTGCCGAGCAAAAAAGGCAAGGCAAGTCGAAGAAGAGAAAAGAGAGAGGCTCATCTCGATCGAATTGAACGAGAAGAAGAAGACGCTGCGGGTTCATTGTCTTTTTGCAGGGATCGTCGCTTCTCTCTTGGGGTTTATTCTCCTTTCCAGATCCCAATCGAAGAAGAACAAGAAGGGTAGGATAAATGAGGGAGCTTTGGGCGTTTCCGAGAACGTGAGAGTGGAATGTGGTTCGGATTCTGCCGACAATGGTCAGCCTGACGTCATCATCGTCGGCGCCGGTGTCGCTGGGGCCGCGCTCGCCTGCACGCTAGGAAAGGTGATACATTTTCTCTATAACTCAATCCATTCGCATCGAGAAAGTTTAATAAACTTGATACTGATAAGAAAAAGACAACATTTTTTCCTTTTGAAAGATTGATCACTGAGTGAGTTATATGATTTGAACTTTACCCCCTGAAACTGGTTCTTGGGCCCGCATTCTACTTGTTTTATTTTCATTTAGTTTGCCTTTGAAGTTAAATGACATTTTCATCCATAGATTCATAGGCCAAGAGCATGTGAAATTTTTTCTTTTATTGCTCAATGAGTGAATTCCATATATGAGGTTGACTACAGAGTAGGAACCTCTCCCAACGTAGGCCAATTGATTAGCGGTCTCGAACGGGGCAGAGGAATTGATCAACATCTCCATGGAGACTTATGCTCCATGTGTAAGCTCTATTTTGATGCAAAAAGACTTTGATGGTGATGAGTTATCGTTTAACATTTATGTTGTAAATTAATGTAATTTGATTCAACTGTATGTTGGTCCATTCTTATTCTCTTATTCGGCATCATTAGCTTTTTTTCAATATTTAAGTAACAAAACTTCCAATGAGTTGTGACAGTTATTACATCAAACCATCTTGTTAGATTCACCAACTAATATGCCCCCTTGCTCTGACAGATTACATAGATACATCACATCTTGTGGTAGATCCCCCCATCGCCCACATGGGGCTAAAACAGAAAAAAAAGACCAAAAAAAAGAGAAACCTTTTATTAAAAAAGGAAAATCCATTATATGAAGGGGATTACCTTCTGTTCCAGTGTCAATTAGGGGGTCGCCTCTTGGAGTAACGATAATTTGCGATTTTTTATGATTATATAATGTTACTGTAAGGGGTGTTGCAAATTCATCTTTTTTAATGCAACACTGAGGTAGCGTTTTTTCTTTTCTTTTGCATTCTTCTGTGTTGTCCATAAATTTGCACGTGCACACACATGAATGCACACATTCTTTCCTTTGACTCACATTATTCTTGTGCTAAATGTTTTATTTTCTCTCAGTCCATTCTAAAACCTAGATAAGGCTAGAGGATTGTGTTGGGTGGTCGACAACCACCACAAAATTTAATGGAATCTCTATTGGATGAATGTAACTGAATGGAGCCAAGATGGCAGTGCACCCTCTAGGCTGTTTATGAATGTGTCTTCTATTGTCTATAGTTGATCATAGCATATGTAATCTGGCTGGGCTGGTGTATATGGATACCTCATATCCTAGAATCATTCATCTCCAGGATTTCATCGCTTTAAGCTTATGTTAAAAAGCCAGCGGGGAAATCTACTTGTGACTTGTAGTAGCTTTTAACGATAGTTAGGAAAATGGTTGGATATGACATTCAGGGTTTTGTGAAGAATGGTTTATTACCTTATAAAACTTATAAAAATGAAATCATGGTTCGAAAACTTGGCTGATAACGATACACATTGGCATATTGTTGCCTTTTTCAGGCTTGCGCTACAAAATTGTAATCTTTTTATTAATAACGGTCGAATTTTGGACAATTCTGATCAGAATCAGATGAAATTTTCTAGAACAAAACTAAAACCTTATGGTACAAGAAATACTAAAAAAGCAAGATGATGAACATTAAAAACCCTGGCAGATGTTTGTTTATTAAAAAAAATCCATTTAGACGTGTTCTACTCCATTTATTTCTTTAGTTGAGAAAGTAACTAAATTTTTTTAGAAAATTAATTGATAAAAATACAGGATGCAAAAATATATATTTTTAAGCTGACATTTAGCTTTAATGCTTTGCTGTAAAAAACTTACTAAAGCACTGCTTAAACTCGCTTTTGCTTCTCGCTTTTTGTTACTCTTTAGTTCTGTGTCAAGATTTTCAAGATTTTCATATTGGATGAAATCATGTTAAAATGTTAAATTATTGCATTTCAATTCTATAAATCCATATAATTAATCATTAAAAAATAATATTTTTAGAATTTTCCTTTAGTTTCTTGCCATTTCCTTCATTTATCTATTGTTAAAATTTCTCACTATTTTTTAAATAATATCACTTGATTTTTTTCCTGATTAAACCTCCTAGAGCTTTAATACTTGAGCAAAGACACCACCTTTGCTTTTTTGCTTCTACAATGTTGACTTAGTGTAGTAGTATGCATCTAATATATTTTATAGATTTAATACATAGATTTATAAATAGGAAATTGTGGAAAAAATGTAATGCCTCCAGTCTCGAACAATTTATTTCAAAGTATGTTGTATTAAATTATTATTATGCCATAACCATTTATTTCTACCATACAAAAAATAACCTATAACTATTCTACGCAACTATTCTACTTGATACAGTGTTTTACAATATTTCCCCCAAACATGATACAATCTCCACCAATTAGCCCAAAACATTAGATCTAACTGTCTTGGATATTTATATTATTTTTAATGCAAACAATACCTTAAGTCTGATACCTGCACCATGTATCGTTCGAAACTTCTAATACAGTCAATACTATTACTATATTCCAATAATGATGATGATATTGATCCTAAGCTTTTCTTGGACATTAAATAAATTAAATGCCTGATCAAGAATGGTTATTGCATCAAAATGTGTGGCCATATTACACGTGTGCGTTAATGATAATTAAAGAAAGAATATTGTGGACTGGAAATGAGTTCATCTAATGAAACCGCTAATGCATTAGGTTATTAATATTTAGAAAGAATGGCAGAAAACTGAATATCCCTTGACATGAAGTGGCATCTATTCCTCTTGGATTATCAAATATAGCTTAAATGTTCATTCCATGAGCAGACGTTTCTATACTTTTTCGGCTTTAGATATACTTACATGGAACCGGATAACCCTTCCATAAATAGGATTTTTGTCATGTTTTATTAACAGAGAAAGGAAAAGATGGGTTTTCGGAGGGATCACTCTATCAAAAAATTAATCTAATTGAAAGATAATCTCAATCATTATATTTATTCAAGCTGACCATTCAAAGATTGTACTAAAAGACTGACAAATTAAATCTCAACTAATCTAAAAAAACAAATATATTAATGTAGCTTAAGATATTTCTAAACTAAATCAAACCTATTATCCTAATTAACTTCATCTCAAAACACCAGTAAAAAATACTTGAGCATTAAAGATTACATCTGCTAATTGAATCTTTAAGATAAAATTGAATCCAATAGATGGCCAAATTTGCTCCCCAAGTCGTAAAGATACAATTTGTCTACAAATTGTCCAAGGAGGTGAAACGGACCTCCTCTAAATTCCCGTCTTAAAAGGAGTCTTTATAAGATACAATTTGTCTCCTTTTCTGCTCGGAGTCGGTGAAACAGACATCCACCAAATTCTCCTCTTAAATGGAGACGTCTTGTCTAATTGTCAAGGAAAGAGGTGTTTGGTTGTGGATCTTCTCAGAATCCTTTGATGCAAAGTCAAACAAAGTCAACCACTCATTACATTAGCAGATTCTTCTAATGATGATGGTATCTTATCTCGTTTATGGGAGCAAGTGAGGCGAGAACTTTGTGAGGCATGAGTGAGGACAAAATCAATTGATTGCAATTGAACCATATTGTATAAGGACAACATTCGCATTCTATTGCTGGTTGACCTCATGCTCATGCCGCATTGGCCCTGGAATTGGTTATAGCTTAGGCTTGGCTTCTATGTCAACTCTGCCTTAGGCTCGGTTTTCTGTTCTTTCTTGGCCTTGCATATAGTTTTGGGCTTGCTCTTGGTCTTGGGTCGGGGTCAGGGTTGGGCTCGGGTCTTAATAATATGTACCCCCAAATAAAGCCAATCCTGTGAACAAATTGAATATCGAGCTTGCACCATCAATGGTAAAAACATTGACCATTAAGCTTATTTAACATCAATGACATACCTGCAAAACTTATGCATATTAATGCTTGAACATCAGTCGACCCTTCCTAACCCTAATCATCTCTATTTATCTGAAAGACAAACAGACTCATTTAAATCATCATATAGTCAATAACTCTTTTAAACATCATCATATCTAGATATATAGTGAAAACAAGAAAAAGCATTTCTCGTCTGTTCTCTATATTTGACTTTTTCCTCTAAAAATTTGCTTTAAATGTGTTCTAAGAATAATGAAGAAAACAATCTCGGTCCTAGACTTGCACCTAGAGTCCTAGATTATTGTCATCTCTTTGCTTTTTCCTAGGTGATTGCACCTATAGTTTATAGCTACTGCATCTTTTCAACAATTCCAAATCTTTTCTCTAAATCACACGAAGTTAAAACGGCCTCAAATAGCTAGGGAGAGTAAAATCTGATTGGGGTTGCATTAGTTAGAAGCAATTTGAGATATGATAAACATATTGCTCGTATTATATCAGATTTCAAGCATGCCGATATGAACTTGTTGAAACTAGATAATGTCATTAATAGTTTCTAATAACAACTAATATTAGAGGAGATATAAGGTTTTAATTTTTAACATTTGAAATTGACTTTTAGTATGTATAATAGTTAAAAAAAATCTTATTTCACGGTCAAAAATCAAGATTGAAAATATTGGTCAACGATTGAATTATAAGAGAGAGATTGCAAGAATAAAGGATTGGTAGGTTCACATATGCATCTGGAGTTCATCAATGGCAGTGCAATAACCATCATGGTATCAATCATCCGGATTCACCTTTATAAAGGCATCACCCACCATTATGCATTTATATCCAAAGTCATACTTCATGAAAAATATTTCATTTCATTCATCCAGTTTGATATATTTTGAAGTAGATTATATATCAACCATTTGGCTAACTTTCATTTCATTACTAATTGCATGCACCCCTTGTAAATAACTATAAGGACTAAATCTTAATAAGTGAGAAACTGGTGCAAGATCATGTAAAAAAAATCCACGCCCTCTCACACCTATTATGAGCTCGGTTAGGGCTTTGGTTAAAAAAGAGAAACAGTGACGTAGATAAAAATGATATACATATATAAATGAAACACTCATTGAAGATGAAGATTTATTTACAACCAACAACCATTTTGAGCTAATGCAATTGATACATAAAATCAAGGTTTTAGGTCTCAGTTTCGGTCTGGGTATCATTCTTCCCAAAATTTAGGTTTCGGTATCGCCCGTTTTGGAAGCAAGTTTCGGTTTCGTCCGTATCGCTAGTTTCGGCAGTTTCGTTTCCGGTATCGGTTTTGGTTTCGGAGATACTTTAAATGTGTATATACTATATACACAAGTGATGGTTTCGGAGGTTCTTAAATCTAAACCTTTCAAATACTTTTAAATACTTAACAAACTAAAATATTAATCATACACTATCGAATAATAAATAATAAATAGATAAACTAAATTTGAGTTCGTAATCATATCAAATACTAAATACCTAACGTTTTGTATTTAAATACTAAATATTAGATAAATGCATAGATCCTAAAGCTTGCCTTGCGCACCCACCGTTTTACCTTGCGCACATACCACTTATTTACAAATTTGTCAAAAAATCAATGGGCGTTGCTTTGCGCACCCAACATTTTGCTTTGCGCACATACCACTTATTTACAAGGTGCCACAAAATATCCGCTTGATATGCGCACCGACTATTTTACTTTACACACATACCATTTATTTACAAGTTTGACTTTTTAAAGAACACAGCATCTCCTGAAAGGTGACTTGGACCTCTTTCTCTCTCTCTCGCTTTGCTCTCTCTCATGCTAGATGGTCGATGCGGGTTCTGCGAGGCAGAATGCAGGTTCGGCGAGGCGGCGACGCGATGAGGTGAGTTCAATTTTTCATCATTTTCCTTTTATCCTTTTTCTCCTTTTTTTCAGCAATTTTTTCTTGGTTCTGCCTCTTCTTCGTCTAATTCTTCATCATTTTCAAGCCGAAACCCTAGGGGTTTCTCCTCTCTTTTAACCGAGCTTTCTATGCAACATATTGATTCACGAAATTTTTTGGGTTTTTAAGAGAATTTTTATTTAATTACACATTCTTCTTTCTCTGTTTTCGATCGGTACTGAACGGTATCAGTCAGTTACGGCCGGTATCGGTCAGTTTCAGTATGTATCGGCCGAAACTGACCGATACCGTTCAGTATCGGCCGATACTGAAACTAACCCTTGGTTTCGGTATCGTCAACTGCCGATATCAATACGATACGGCCGATACCTCAAACCCTGCATAAAATCTGATATTTTTGATATGCATTATCCGATATTTTTGATATAATCGATACTGATACTAAAAACCACAGGCCAACACCTAAAGCGAAATTGAGATTCGAGCCATGGCTGGAAGTCCAAGTTGATTGTGGGTGAAGTTTTGTGTTTTACTACCAAATTGGCAGAGAACGAGAAGTGATGTGATTTTTATGGGAATGCTCATGCAAAAGACAATCTCAATTACAAAATTATCGCTTAATCAATTGATTTAATTCAATTAATTGTTCAAACAGATCTGAATATTTAGCTATTATACCACTTTCTTTTATATGGTCATCTGTAGCTTATAGACAAAGACTAATAAATGAAAGTTCAATTAACATATGTTATCAAAACAAATAAAGATTAAGATTGGTATAGGTAAAGTGTTAGACACGGTCGTCGCCTAATAGGGGGTATTTGAGGTTTTAGTTATTTTTATTAGGGAAGTGTATTTGGGTAATTTTCTATTTTTTCCTGAACTTATATTAGAGAGGGGGCTAGCCGGCCCTAGGGATGCTTGATTGATTGAATTATTCGTAAGGGTTCTTAGGTAGATCTAGGAGAGTGCAGACGTCCTCTTAACGGCGTCTTGGGAGGGAGGTTACACCAATCAATTGTAGCCAAGGTTATCATTTTTATTCCAATTTATATCAAATTCAGTTCAGTTTTGTTCGGATCCTATCATTTTGGTATCAGAGCGACAACGATCCATGTTGGCGTCAACGAGAAATAAGGATCGAAGCGAAGCGGGGAAAGAGAAAAACAATGGAGAGATCGAAGAGATTAAGAAGACGGTGTCGGCAAATAGTAAGGTTATCGCTAATTTAACGAAGATCATGGGGGGGGATCGCAGCGCAGCAAGGCAAAACAGAGGAAGCCGTGGCTCATATCGCTTTCCAATTCGTGATTTTTAACGAGAAGATGGAATCTGGTGGCGTAAACCCTAGTTCTTCCAAAAAGGTCCCACCTTTGGTAAAAGGAAAGGAAAAGGTGGAATCTTTCGCGGAGGGAAAGGATGGAGTCTTTTACAAGACGGGGTACGTCACAGACGACGACGATGAGGAGAGGGAAGGCCTAGGGAGAGCGAGGGGATCTGGGAAGCGCGTCGGCATCAGGAGGGGGCGGCCGAACCCCAGGATCCAACAGGGGGCTCGGCCGCCGCCAAATCAAGGCGGGGACCTCCCCCCGCCCTCGGCGAAACCTGGCTGGGCCGGCGGGACCCTGCTGACCTTCAGCAGGGCCCGTCGACCCCGTCGAACCAGCAGGAGGGCCCGTCGGGCCTCCGGCAGCCCTGGCGAGGCCTGCCGGAGGACCCGCGGGGTCGGGCAACCCCCGGCAGTCGCCAGGGGGAGGCGAGCACGACCAGAGGCATGGGGGCCTTTTGGGCTTTTCGGGGCATCGGCCAAGGAGGCACAATTTCAGGGCAGGACGGAGCGTCTTCAGGTCAAATCTGAGCCCTTTGGCTTTCCTGGATAGCGGCAAGGCCCTGAGGAGTACTTCAGGGCAGATCTGAGTCTTTTGGACCCAGGCAGGGAGAGTGTCCATATTACGGGGATGGAGGAAGGGGCAGAAACCATTATGACGACGGCAGGGGAGGTTATGGGGCTGAGTTTGGTGACGATGCAGGTTGGGATGACTTCGAGGGTAGGGGTGGAGGACGTCGAGGGGACTATGGAAGCCGCGGAGGATGACCTCCTAGAGGTTATGAGGCCCAGGACGAGAGGTGACAGCACTATCACCAGCCCCGTCGCACGGAGGGAAGACTAGACCTGGGTCATTTTGCGGGAGATGTGAGAGAACGGAAGCTGAAGATGCCCATGTTCAACGGGGAGGATCCGCATGCCTGGCTTTTCTCGGTCGAGATGTACTTCTCTGCTTATCACATGACGGAGGCCCAGAAGTTGGATGCAGCGGCCATTTGCATGGAGGGGAGAGCTTTGGGGTGGTACCAGTGGAAGGAGATGATGCATCATTTCCGTAGTTGGGAGGAGTTGAAGAACCTCATTCTGGAGAAGTTTAGGGATCCCCACCTGGAAACCCTTCACGAACAGCTATTCACCCTCAGGCAGGACGGACCAGTGAGGGATTATATTGGGAAGTTTGAAATCTTGTCGGGGCGAGTACACGGTGTCACTGATGAGTCCATATAGGGCACATTCATGAAGGGCCTGAAGCCCAATCTTCGTGCTGGGGTTCGGCCATACAAGCCTAAAGGGCTGTCAGAGGTCATGGAGATGATACAGATGGTCGATGATGTTCAGGCTGAGGATAGGAGAGTTAGGAGTGGGTATGGTGGTCAGGTGCAGCGCGGGACCTGAGCTGTGTCAGGGAGTGAAGACTATCACAGGGACAGATCAGGCGAGTGACGAGAAGGGTGAGGAGAAGAGCAGCGCACCGCCAACAGGGGGTCAGTTCAGGAGGATGACTGACGTCGAGATGAGAGAGAAGAGGCAGAAAGGGCTCTGTTTTAGATGCGATGAGCGGTTCACCCCAGGACACCACTGTGGGGTTCGCAAGCTGCAAGTGCTGATTGCCGGGGCAGACGAGGAGGACGTGGAGGATGAAGAGGCCGGAGTGGAAGACGACTCCCACTTGGAGTAGGACCGCCAGAAACTTCATGCACCACCTTGAGAACAATGTGGATTTTCAGGGGCGGAGTAATGTTAGACCCGGCAGGCGCCTAATAGGGGGTATTTTTGAGGTTTTAGTTATTTTTATTAGGGAAGGGTATTTGGGCAATTTGCTATTTTTTCTGAACTTATATTAGAGAGGGGGGCTAGCCGGCCCTAGGGATGCTTGGTTGATTGAATTATTCGTAAGGGTTCTTAGGTAGATCTAGGAGAGTGCGGACGTCCTCTTAACGGCGTCTTGGGAGGGAGGTTACACCTATCAATTGTAGCCAAGGTTATCATTTTTATTTCAATTTATATCAATTTCAGTTCAGTTTTGTTCGAATCCTATCATAAAGCTATATATCACACATATTCTCAAAATGTAAAGTTAAAAATGGATACGACCAAATGCCCAATCAAATCCAAAGTTAAAACTGAATCAAATCAGATTAAATTTTCCAAAACCATTTCTAATATAAAATGAATATAAAATCTATTCATGGAGGATGGGGCATCTCTGCATCACTTATGCATTGGAATTTTGTTTTTGCAAAGGTAAGCATGCAAAAGAATATTAGAAGGCTATTTTTGAAAATTCAAGACATGCATACATCATGGCTATGCTTCTTGAAAAATACAATTATATTTAGATTCATTGTTAAAAATCCCACTTAAATCTCTACCTACGCTTTTCATTTTTCGGAGCACTTTAACCCTAATTCAAGATTTTGAGCATGCTTTGCTTTATGAATTGTCTTCTTTTGTTGAATTATTGATTTCAATGTTATAAGCCTTTCCATCAAAAAGGTATTAGTATAATATTCTCTTTATCTCTTGTTTTTTTCCTTTGTTTCTCTATTATTATGATATTTTGTCCCATTTTTTCTTTTTTATGTCAGTGCTTTTTTCCACTTTTTGTCATTTATGCCCAGCTTAAGCATTGGAACAAAATGCCATTTTTTCCACGATCGCTTTCCACAATCTTCTTTGGATTTTTTATACTGCTTAGGACTAGAAATAGAATTTTGTGATATTATTAATTATAGAGTCACTACATATCTCATACACGTTGGTTTTTAGCACAATCACATGTGGAACATGTCTTGCCCAATGGCTCTTTCAAAATAGACATCTGTTGCCAAAGATATTGCATGTACCTAGAGAAATATTAAATGGAGCATTCATCTTGCCGAGCATTGTATGGATCCTCATGTACAAAGAAAGATTGAGCGTGCGTAAATCGTTGGTAGAGATCATAACGATGCATCCACATATTGCGAACAATGATGAATATCGACAGACAAAGAAATAATATAAATAATATCTGAAGCTATATGATCTATTAGAGCCTATTCAACTGCTTTCTTGACATCTTATTTGGTGCTTTAGTCCCATCAATGTGGCATCTAAAATCTAGTACATCAAACAATAGTTGAATTGATATGGTCCACTTTTGGTTGTCAGATCCAATTAATTTGGAACAGAATTTTATAAGGTTACCTTAATTAGGAACTATGTTACCATAATTAGGAATAGACTTTTATAATGTTACCTTAATTAGGAACTATATTACCTTAATCCAAATCAAGGCTCTGGTACTATGTTACCTTAATTAGGAACAGAATTTTATAATATTATATTTTTATAAGGGCAATACTATAATATATAGATACATGCTTGAATACAATGTTATAGAAATCCTAGACATCGAGGAGTGCCAAAACCACTGCCTAGCGCCTCGGTGCCATGGCGGTAGGGAAAAAAGAGAACAAATTGAGAACAGAAATAGGTACGTACATCTCCTTTGTCATTGCCACTTGCCGGCCACAACTGCCCTCCCTTACCTCGGTTGTCGCTACCCTTGAGAAGCAAGAGAGAAAATGAATGGGGTGAGGGACTTGACCCCTAATCCTCTAATATTGACATTAAGAGGCAGGTTGGGTTGAACCCCTTTCTTTTAAGTTAGACTAGAATCGGGTCTGGTCAAACCTGTCACAACATGTGGTGACAACACGGTCGAGGTGTGCCGCTTTCCCTATTTCACCTAAAACTAAGACGATTATAATGAGGCAAAGCTAGGAAGAAAGATAGAGGGGTTATGGGCCGGACCCTAATCACATAATATTGATATTTAGAAATGGGTTAGGTCGGATCCCCATTTAAGTTAGGTCAGCTTCTAAGAATTAGGTCAGGTCAAACCTGCCACAGCTGCAAGGAAAGTGGACGGTGGCTGAGGTACATCACACTCTCTTTCTTGTAAAACTAGACCGATTAGGAGGAAGCGTACCATACCCCTAATTGAGGTAGGAAGTGGGCCGCAACTTAAAATAATGTTGATATAAGATGGAAATTTCTAAGCCTTGACAATGTAGGAAATCTAGATAATAGAATCTCCTAAATATGGTTGTATTCCCTAACAACAATAAATTATATACCTATGTAATTTAATGTTGCAATCATGGTTTGAGGTATCGCCCGATACCTCTTGGTATCGGGCGTATCAGACCGGTACCGCCCAGTACCAGTCCGATACTGCTGCATAAAATCGGTATCGGCCGAAACCCTAGAGTTTCGGCCGGTTTCGCCAAGTATCGGACGAAACTGGCCGAAACCCTAGGGTTTCGGTGGGTTATGGTCAAAGAAACTGTCCAAAATTGAAAACGAAGAAGAAAAAGAAGAAGCAAGAAAAAACTGCGAAACAAAAGAAAAAGAAAAAAAAGGAAGAGAAACTTACCTCGCCGCGCTGCCTCGCCTCGCCTCGCCTCATGCTGCCACGCCGCTCCCGTGAGAGAGAGAGAAGACCGTGAGTGAGTGAGTGAGAGAATGACGTGAGCGAGAGAGAATGGCATGTTTCAAACTTTTGAATGGTAAACTTAGTAAATAAGTGATATGTGTAATGTGTAGAGTAATTGAATAAGTAAGATATTTTATGGCAAACTTGTAAATAAGTGGGTATGTGCGCAAATTAAAATGGTGGGTGCGCAAAGCAACTCCAAGCTCTTTTTGGCAAACTTGCAAATACGTGGTACGTGGGCAGAGTAAAACGGTGGGTGTGCAAGGCAAACTTCTAGCTACTTTAGTTTTTTACGTATCTGATAGATTTTATGTATTTAAAACTACTGATACAGACCAACCGAAACCCACGTCTGATACCGTCGAAACGGACGATACCGATACCGAAACTTAAATTTTCGAGAGAGCGATACCGCGACCGAAACCGAGACCTCAAACCTTGGTTGCAATGGTTAAAAAATCGAATATCTTTGGATAATAAAAGGATTTTTTGTTATCCAAATCCAAACAACCAAAGTAACTATAAAAATTTTTTGTTGAGATAGTAGGCAAATTATATATATGCATCTACAAGTCAATAGAACTATGACCCTACCTTGTGTGCTTAATATTTTTACATTCTCATATTTGTTAATACATTTCTTTATATATCTTTGATATGTCTAAAATACAGTACAAATACTCCTGATATGTGTAAGGAGTATCTGGAAATTATCCATGTACCTAAGAATCCAATATGTATTGGACAGGTGTAACCTACTTTATCAAAGTATTGGTACTACATAACTCTCTAGCATTATAAGTAATTGTACTCGGGAACGTATATAATAATAGTGTTGGGGATGCCAATGCTTCGTAAGCAGTTTTCTCCATATATAGCACATTACCCTATAAAAATTTGTTCTGGCACAAAATTGAGCCATATCGTCTTATTTCTTGTAGGATGGGCTCCAAGTACATGTTATTGAGAGAGATTTGACAGAGCCTGATAGAATTGTTGGAGAACTTTTGCAACCTGGAGGCTATCTGAAATTGATTGAACTAGGCATAGAGGGTATGTGCTAAGAGTTATCTTGGGAGACAAATTTTCATCGCGATTAGTCCTCTTATTATTTTGATGCTTACTACTTTGCATTTAAATTTCCTTCAACATTAGCACTTTTCTTTTCTCTGCAGATTGTATGGAAGAAATTGATGCTCAGCGCATCATTGGTTATGCTCTTTTTAAAGATGGAAAGGATGTTAAACTCTCGTATCCCTTGGAGAAATATCATTCAAATGTTGCTGGGAGGAGTTTTCATAATGGGCGCTTTATTCATAGGATGCGAGAAAAAGCTGCAACCTTTCCCAAGTAATTTCCCACTTTATCCAAGGTCTATTATTATAGATAAGATTGCTTCTCATTTTCTAGTTTAAATAAGAAATTCTGTTGTAGAAGGCTCTTATATCGGTCTGCATTTATTCCCAACACAATTTGATGTTTATTTTTCGCTTGTGTCATCTGCAAAAGGAGGGGAAATAATATTAAAAAATAAAATCAGTGTTCAAGATTTTGGTTTCGGCCGAAACCTTTGAGTTTTGGCCATTGCGTACCGGTTCCGGTCGGGTCCGGTATGAAACGGAGCCGAAAACTCAGCTTCGGACTGAAACCGAGAAAAACCCATATAAAATCGAAGAAGTAGCATATATACAAAAAAGACAAAAAAACCCACGGATTGTTGGAAAAAAGAAAGAAACATTAGAAGAGGAGGATGATGAGAGAACAGACCTTGCCGATCTCTCCCGCCGCCTCGAAACATCAAAGAAATTCTCTCTCCTGTCGTCGCCACCTCGAAACATCAAAGAACCCTATGCCCCCTGCTCCCGCCGCCTTCAAACATTGAAGAAATTCAATCTCCCGTTATCGCCATCTCGAAAAATCGAAGAACCCTACGCCACATGCACCTGCCGCCTCAAAAAATGGAAGCAACCAACTCCCGAGAGTGCTGGAGGGCTAAGGGCTTTGTTTCAATTTGGGTCTTCGGGTTGTTGATATCATTACCTAAGGCGTGCCCTCTAACCCGAAGAAAGATGAAACTTTAAAATGCGCCCCGAGATAGAGGGCTAGTAAAATTACAATATTACCAAACGTTTTACATTTATTTACAAGTTTACCATTATTTTTAGACTGTTTAAAGAAATGGAATGGCAAGCTTGTAAATAAATGTAAATGTTTGCCAGTGAGCAATTGCTCCGGCAACGCCTCTTCCCATTCCCTCTTAGGAGCCGCGGGATCAAGACCCCCCCCCCCCCCCCCCCTCCGTGAACTTTTCCGCTTTCCACTAAATCAAAAAATGTGTAACTTGACTAGAAGCACTATCGAATCTACCGATTGGTTGTAGCTTGGGGAATTATGTAAATTGGTGTAATGTGTATTTACATACAGTTCTTTACATAATATGTAAATTGTGTAAATTGTGTAACAAAATGTGTAATGTGTAATAAATATCTATCGAAATGTTTAGAAATGTAATAAATATCTATCGAAATGTAAATTGACTAGCAACACTAACACCTTTATTATGATTAGTATTTAGAATGTTTAGAAAAACTACTGAAAGTATCGATACGGATGAAACGAAACGCAATTCCTAGACCATTGAAACGAGCGAAACCTAACGAAATCTAAAATTTCCAAAAGACCAAGACCGAAACCGAAACCAAGACCATCTACTAACATTGGTATAAATGACATTTACATTCCTAGCTTTTTAGTGGACTGAAGAAACAATGTCTTTGCTCAGTATGACCATCTGCATATGTGAATTTTCTGCAGTTGTCTCTTAAGTGTATTGACACACATAATTTCTTGATGTTCTTTCTCTTTTACTCTCAGTGTTACGTTGAAGCAAGGAACCGTAACAGCCTTGCTGGAAGAAAATGGGATTGTCAAGGGGGTATCATACAAGACCAATATTGGCGAAGAACTAAAAGCTTATGCTCCTCTTACAATTGTATGTGATGGCTGCTTTTCAAATCTGCGACGGACCCTATGCTCTCCTAAGGTATGTCTGTACGTGGTTCAGATACTCTGTCCTATGAAATTTCCTGAGAATCTATATTAGATTTTAACTTAAATTGATGGTGTGATTGTTGTTTATAATAGTGACAGTTAAACCATTGAGTTATGTAATGTTGTTATTTGCAAATGCTTCTGGAGGTCATGGATATCTTCTCTGATGCAGTTCAGGCAGCAGATGATGTTGTTTCTCTACCGCAGACAAATCTAATTCTATGAGTAATTTCTTCCTTCAGATCGATGTGCCTTCCTGTTTTGTTGGTTTGGTCCTGGACAAATGTCAGCTGCCATATCCAAACCATGGGCATGTTGTTATGGCAGATCCTTCACCCATTCTTTTTTACCCTATAAGCAGCACAGAGGTTCGATGTTTGGTTGATGTGCCTGGGCAAAAGCTACCTCCCATTGCTAATGGGGCAATGGCAAATTATTTAAGGAATGTTGTTGCACCACAGGTATACTTGATCTTGACATAGATTTGAATTTAGATGCATCTACTGCTTTTATATTCTTTGCCAGTGTCAATATTGGTGGGATAATATTAATTCATAATATTTACTAAGCATTACTTTCTAAAAGGTGACTATGGGAGAGGGTAATTTTCTCCCACATGCAATTAGTAAGATCTTTACGTGGAGTATTTTCTTTTACTGTTATTTCAGGTACCTAGTCAACTGCATGATGCCTTTCTAGCTGCCGTTGATAGAGGAAACATAAGAAGCATGCCAAACAGGAGCATGCCAGCATCTCCACATCACACTCCTGGAGCCCTCTTACTAGGGGATGCATTCAATATGCGCCACCCGTTAACTGGTGGAGGAATGACCGTTGCGCTGTCTGATGTCGTTCTTCTCCGTGATCTTCTTCAGCCCGTGCATGATCTGCACGATGCTACTGCTGTGTGCAAATATTTGGAATCCTTCTACAAATTGCGTAAGGTTAGTCATATTTTAGACATTGCTGAGGTTTATCAGATGTGGTGCAACTGCCAGGAAAAATTGGAGTGTATTTCATTTTGTTTGTAATCAGTTTATCTTACTTGATTTTGCAGCCTGCTGCATCTACAATTAATACATTAGCTGGAGCCCTGTACCAAGTCTTCAGCACATCAACCGATCATGCTAGGAATGAGATGCGTGAAGCCTGCTTTGATTACCTGAGACTAGGTGGTGCCTTTTCAAAAGGGCCTATATCGTTACTTTCAGGTCTTAATCCTCGCCCTTTGAGCTTGATTGCCCACTTCTTTGCTGTTGCAATATATGGTGTTGGCCGTCTGTTATTTCCACTTCCTTCACCTAAGCGATTGTGGCTTGGAGCAAGGTTGATCTCCGTAAGTGATTATATTTAAATTTGTTGAAAATTCATATAGCCGCCGTACATATTTGAAGCTCTGCAAATTAAGTAGGACTGAATCAAAATTCAGTCCAAAACTCTAGCTACTTCTCCAAAAATGTTGGCCATCAATGTTTTGTATCATCAAGTTGGGAGTGCATGGTTCCCTATCTTTATCACTGATTATTAGCATATCAGGAGTCATAGAAACTTGTAAAAAAATATCTCAAGGAACTGAGCCGGTCCGTGTTGATATCTACTAGCTAGGGTCTTTAAGGCTAAACTATTGAAAACTACCTTTATCATTCACCCTTTTTACCAAAACAACCATATTTGTACATTATTCTTTACTACGTTCAACTTTAGTGAAAACTACCCTGTCAGTCAGAGATTACCCGATGTTGCAAATGACTTTTTTACCCCTCCTTATTGGTGCATCCACATTAATTGACAGTAGCTTCACATTATCTCTAACTGAGTTGGAACACAAAAAATAAAAAATAAATAAAAAGAAGAAATAAATAACTTTTAAAAAATATCTCCTCTCCCCCCACTGCAAACCTCTTCATTCATCAAACAAACACCCCACAAAATAATCAAGAATGGACCGTGGAACAAGAAAAATTGGAAAAAAAGTCCATCTCCATCTCTCTCAACCCCATTCAAACAAACCCATTGACAAATCATCAAGAACATGTGGATGAACCAAAAATTGAATAAAAACCCCAAGCCTTCCTCCTAATCTTATGTCAAGGCCACAATCTTAAGGGTGATTTTGGTGGTCTAAGTTCCTAGCATCGAGTTTTTCATGCACATGTGAACATCTTTTTTGTGTAGTGGAAATGGAAATTCATCCTAACTATGATTTAATTGTGACGAGATCAGTAAGATTGGGTTCCTCAATGCACTGTGCTAACATAAAACTACAGGTTACTTTAAGCACAAACATAGCTTTTGAATGCATTATTTTCGATCACTTTCAGGAGTTTGAGATACATAATAATTTCCAGTGGAATTTACCCACTTTGTGGGTGGAGGATTCATGCGAAGCACAAAAATACCTATTAAAATTGAAAATGATTAGCCAAAGTAGAATATGTGTCGAACAGTTTCATTTCCAACTTGGGTGCAAAGAACCAACTAGATTGACCCAGCGGATAAATCAGACATATATGCCATCTAAAAAGCACTTATCTAGTTTTCTTGAGTACGTGTACTTTGTCTTTGAAGGAGGAGTCCTCAATTGTTTTCGGCTCATCACGACTATAACCAATGATTAGAAACTCAAACATCCATCAAGGTTCATAGATCCTATTGAATAGAGTGATGGAAAAGGAAAGTTGCTTCCAAAGACATGCATCGAGTAAGCCCATCATCATCCAGATACCATTCAGATGAAGCTAACTTGGCGTAAAATCATAAAAATTAAACAAATTTTTTTAGGCATATTGAAGGGGAAACGAAGACCAGCTGGAGGTCTATTCATTGATAACCGTTGATAACATAAATCTCGGTAGGACTTCTCAAATAAACATAAATCTCACCCTTTTGGTTATGATAAGCATGGTCGTCTTTACCTAAGGTTATCCATTGATAAGTCTTTACCTAAGGTTATCCATTGATAACCGTCGGGGATGAAGTACGTTAGCTGGATCATCTGGAGGTCAAAAATCCTAACTTTGGAAGGGGTGCTCCAAACGAAACTCAAAAGTTATGCCATCAACTCATTTTCAAGATGAGCAACTGTAGAACCTGGTAATGGTAATGGTTGTTGGCCATCTCGGTAGGACAACCTAAAGGGCAATGTGCCTCCTTCCAGTTAGTGACAGGCCAGAGGCTTGGAGGTTCAGAGGCAAGTCCAGTAGCCTAGAATTTTAGGATGGCACCATGAGAATAAGGTTTGAATATTTAGCAAGGTTGGAAGTAGAATTAACCTTGAAAAAGTCGGCGGAATAATTCAGGTTGAAAGAATTGAATGGAAACCCCAAAGGTGACCCAAACTCCATAGAGGAGGAAGCTGATGAGGACATAAGTCGTGAATGGCCCTCTAAATACAGCCCACCAATCTGAATTATCCTAAAATAGGGAATACTAAATTAATGAGTTACGATCCTCTGACGAGGAATCAAATGTAGAAGAAACAGGTTAGTGATTGGATTCTGGCCCATCGAAATATCCAGTGCAACCTCATCTTGTGCGATAGCATGAAGTATCTTATTAACAGATGATGTGAGAAGCAATTTGGGTCCCTTTCAAGTGGAGAGAAGAGATAGTTTAAGAAGAAGAGGTGGAATAGAATTCCAACCATAAGTAGTTAAGAAAATTCAGGGCGAAAAAGGATGAAACTTACCTGTAAGGGGTAGGAGAAGCAATGTGTTATGCCAAGAGGCTACTAGTCTGGAAGACAACTTCAAGAAAACCAAGGCACTCTAAGAGAACTAATAAACATTGAAGGTTCTGAGGTCACTTTGCGCTTAGGGATGTGTGTGTGTGTTTTTTTGACTAGGATCCATTCGGATGGATCAAACATGTATATCCATCCAAGTCAAAGTTAAAATTAGACAACCTAAATAGAAAATCCGTTCTGTTGGATGCGATCTAACATGTCTAAACTACCTCCAAACAAAATTTCATTTACTTTGAACATGTTGTCTATGCATCAAGTGGTTGTAAAATTGATGTTTTAAAATAGTCATAAAATCGACTAATTTTGCAACCGCTTGATGCATGTGCAAAATATGTCCAAATTAGTTGAAATTTTGTTTGGAGGTAGTTTAGACATGTTAGATCACATCCCACGGAACGGATTTTCTATTTAGGTTGCTAATTTTAATTTTGACTTGGATGGATCCGCATGTTTGATCCATCCGAATGGATAATTAAGTGGCGGCTAGGGTTTGGGGATCATGCTAAATTTGTGAAAGAAATCACTAGAAGATTGATTAGAACTCTAGTTTGTGGAGAGTTAGGCCTTTTTCTCTCGAATCAAAGGCTGTGAGAGCGGCATCCACTTGAAAGAGGTCAACTATCTTGTATTCCCTATTGAAATCTAATAAAAAATCCATCATTTCCCCCCAAATCCACTAAAAACCCTAAATTAGTTCCCAAATCTCTTCCGGGCCGTATCATAAACGCATTTCTTGTAACCATTTGATTATTGAACTAACATTGAATGTTAAATCTTTTCTATCATTACAACATATAAGCTAGCACTTGCACATTATGCTTGTATGCATTACATATAACTTGCTTTCAAACTACGTAAAACACGAGAACAAACCAAGGAGATGATCATCAGTAAACTGCATCCACATTTGATGAAGGATTACAGATTATGCAGCTGTATCCGATTCCAATGCACATGGCAAGCATGGAAAGTAGAAATATTGACAACCTACTTATAATAGATAGGATATATTGCGTTATTGAGGGATTTGTAGGTGGAAATTAATGAGTGGCAGCAGCTTATAGTATCGTGCAACATAAGGTGTTGCAGAGAATATGAATCAGTAAAGTATATTTTTTTTCTGAATGCGAGGTTGAAAATAGAACCTAATCAAGACATTCTGCTGGAAAAAACATAATGGGAGGTTGAAATTCGTTAGGCTGGGACTTCTGTGTAGCGTGTTGCATTGTCGTTATTTCTGCAATCCCTTTTGCTTCTATTAATCATCAATGAACATGTAGTAAACGTCTAGTTATGAAATATCTTGAAACTTACAGCATGGTTTTTATTAAAATATATGAAATTTCATTTTCCAATATCATTGTAATGAACTTGTCTCTGTTCTTTCTCAGGTTGCATCCGCCATCATTTTCCCTATATTGAAAGCAGAAGGGATACTGCAGGTGTTCTTCCCTGCGACTATTTCTGCTTGTCACAGAACTCCGCGTGATCAATGACATTCTGACCGTAAACAATTTTGTAAATGTGATTGGTGAAAATGATTGAATGTCTCAAAAATGCAGTGTGGGTAAAAGAAATTTTTACATTGATTCCTGCTTCCTTTTTTACTTACTCATGGTATTAATTTGGTTGATTACGAAACGAAAGCCATAACCGCTGTTAGACTACCTATCAGTGCTTAAATATAAGCTATTTTTATCGAGTTATCTTAAACGAAATAAGATAACAGTAACTGTTATTTAGAACTTAAAAGATAGTATTATGAGAAAAACCTAAAATATAATGGTAGTTTTTTGATAATTAGCCAATAAAAATGCTAGAGATTAATATTTCAGAGTGAACCATACTGTCAAACAACCTGTAGCATCAAGCACTGATATCTTTCAATGGATGATGACGAGTGTTCAAGAGTTTGTAGGATCACTCGTGCTTTAAATTGTCAGAAATCCAACATCATCAGCATATGCAGAAACCCACAGCACAGATAGGATCTTAGAAAATATGGGTAACTAAACATCCATCTTTAATCATCACATTTTCCTCCCAAAATACAATTGCAACTTCAACTGTTTTTTAAACAAAACCATTCAGCTGCTCCGTTAAATGCATAAATCAGCAGCCCAACCTAGGGAATTTGAATGAGGGAGTCCATTAAATATGTTTGTATTTTATCAAGGAGAATATTCATATAACCGGCTGAAAATCAGTCACAATATGTGTATTTCCACTTAAATGATCCCCATACCCCATATATGGGCATTGCTAATTACAAGAAATAAAAAAATAGTCGATCTCTCCCCCTCTTTGTAGATCTATTATCTATATTACTATATTACTAGTTTTACATTAAACCAATTAACCACTTTTAAATAAAACACTAACATAATATATATTACATCTCAACAATAACGCAGAGGAATGCATCAGCATTCTCTAGTTGACAGGAGCATACATGCACCATACTGTCGTATGTGACATTCATCGACCCTTCAATCACCATCAAAACGCTAATCAGCAATTTTTCTCTCCATAGCCATGAGCATGCTTGTTGCCAACAATACTGATTGGTATTGAGACGCCAAATTCTACCTACATCTACATTATGGCTGGCCATTTTTCCTCTCTTGTTTTATTGCTTCATATGATATCATAACTTCTTTAAATTTTGCCTCCGCCGCCTCTGCAACAAAACAACCTTAGCATATCATATCCATGGTCCAAGATGACAACAAAAATGATAAGCTCCACTGGACAGTGGAGAAAGAAATGTAAACTCGTTAACATGGCACTCACCTTTATTACCCTGATTTTGATCTGGGTGATACTCCATCGCCTTGGCTCTGAAAGCTGTCTGCAATTTACATTGGAAAGTATTCAGTCAAACCCATAAAGCTCGTATGCCAGTGAATGAGTTCAACATGTTGATAGCATGACAGCAGGATTAGTTTGCAGCATAGATGCTGCACCACTGACAATGATATACGTCATTTACATCCCACCTGTTTATGTTTACCCTACACAACAGAATTTCCTCCAGTGTATGAAGGTAAAAAGAATTGCAAACAGACTAAGGCATATAGCCGACCTGTATTTGAATATAGGTCCAAGCATAGTTGCCTAAGTCACACTCTTTTTTCTGTTTCACAAAAGTATGGAACGATAGTAAATTTTGGTTGGTTTTTTTAAGTATAGGTCCCTCAAATTAGCTTTGATTCGATATTGGTACCCAAAATCCTATTATTTGCAAAACAAATAATAATAATATTAATTAATTAATTAATTAATTAATTAATTAATCTTTTAATTTATTAGACTTTTACCCCTCCTGATGGTTTTCGTCCAAAATTTAACTCATGTCTAGTTAGGGCACTACATTGGGTTTCAGTTGATTTCATTGTAAAATTTAACTCAGGAAATTCTAGAGTTGATTTCGGGTTTCTGTTGAAGAGGGCATTGCATTGGGTTTCAGCCTAAGACAAGGTGGTGGTTTTGGGTTTGGATTTTGGTTTGGGTATAAGATGGAAAGAGGTCGGAAGGGATGGAGAAAAAAAGTGAGGCTATGCTTGGGTTTGGGGGGTGGAAGTTTTTGAAGGATGACAAGAGGCTGGAGAACGGGTTTAGGGATAGAGTTTGAAAAGGAAATTTCCTTGATGAGAGGATAGAGGGAGATGGCATTGGGGTTAGGGTGCCAGGGGAGGGATTTTTCTAAGAGATTAGAATATGGGGAAGGGAAATAGGCTTAAGATTAGAGTTTGGAGGAGGAACTTTAACGAGTGACGAAAGGGAACCTTGCTAACAATTGAATTTGGGGGTGAGAGGAGAGTAAACTGATTTCTTGATGGATGAGAGGAGAGTGGTGACGGGGTTAGGATTAGAATTTGGGGGTGTTGTTTTTGTTGTTATTTCTTTTTAAAAAAAATTTATATAAAGGAGAGAGGTGAGGTGTGGATGTGTTCAACGTTTGGAAGAGAGGTGTCATGGGAAACGAAGGGTAGCGATGGAGCTTGTCAGAGAAGATGCCTATGGCCATAGTTGAGGAGAGGAGGGACATGTGAAAGAGGATAGAGAAGAGAAGGATATACGGAATATTCTTCAATTTTGAACAGTTGACTAGAGGAATTAAAGTCTAATAATAAGTTAAAAGGCTTGGGAGAACCAAATCGCAAATGATATGATTTGGGTGACCAACATCTTAAAAAACATTTGGTTCTTGCCGAAGGCCTGTAAGGTTTGCTGCCTCGTTCAGACCAGATAAAACTTTTACAAGAACCAGAGGACAAAACTATAGGGAATATACTACAGGAATGTAGATAAGCAACATACAGTCAGCTTCTTAAGTCCCAAGTACTTTAGCAACCATCATGTATACAATTCACTTGATGTAAGTACAAAAGATGGATACTTGAGCAACCTTGCTAACAATTGAATTTGAGAACCAAAACAGCGAATCATCTAGAATGAATTTAGCCATTCTCAAAACTTTTCTCCTACCAACAGTCATGACCTATCAATCAACTCGTGGATTATTTTAAAATGAAGACTACAGCGACTTTAAACCTTGACATTTGCAAGATATAATGCAAACATGGCATATCCTAAAACATGATTACATGGACATTTCGAATGAATGCACACCAGTGCAATGGATCATTCCTATTAGCAAATATTCTATAGACAAAATTCAGAGAAAAATATGTAAATGTAAAACTATAACTGCAATATAGGCGAAAATGGTATCATATTGATAAATAATTATCATAACTTGTCCTCCCCTCTTAGAATAGAACTCCTGATCCCCAGGAATGATGGTTTTCTTATGTAAGTTACCTATACAATTTTACAATATCTTCCGTACTCGTTACAAAAATAACGACGTACTCTAAAAACATAGAAGGAACTCAAGGGTAACCATAAAAACATTCTTTGATCACTGAGGAGTCGGCTTTCTGCCATATCCCACATGTATCTCATTACAGATGATGTGCCAACATGTAGGAGTAAAGAAAGATCGCCTCTTCAACCCCAAAATAATAATAATAATAAATATTAAATAAAGTCTTGACACTCTTTGAGCGTGTCTGAAACGTCGCGTATTCATGCTGAAAGTGGTGCCAAGCATCCATGTTGGACACCACAACAACAGCCTATGTGGAGCAGATTCCCGGGATCAAATGATTGACTATATTACTTCACAATAGATTAGACAGAAACCTTCCAATATGAGCTTGACTACCCACTCTCCAAATTAAATTTTTTACCCACCCAAATCAAAAATCTGTTCAGTTAGATGTGGGGTAACATATTTAAACTGCTTATAATTGAATTTAAATGATTGTGGTAGCTTTTACACAGGCACCAACTGACTAGTTAATTTTATGACATTTCTAACCCATTGAATTTTTCGCCTATTTAGCATGGGCAAAACGTGGAAATCATTTGAATTTTCATTTATAAGTAGTTCAAATGTGTTCAGAACGGATTTTGGTTTTGGTTTCTAATTTTTAAATCTGAGATGATATAATATGCATGTTTGATCCTCTCAAGTGGATCCTAGTCAAACTCAATGAGAATATAATTGACCACATAAGACAAATATAACTAAGCAATTGTGTTGACGAACTGAACATCATAAACTTTCCATTCCCTGCCAGAAACTAGGATCTTAGACCCAACAACCAGTTCAAAGTGGTTATTTCATTGGATCATGACAACAAACTAGATTAATTCATATTATAATCACTAACCTGAATTGATCATTACAAGAAAATAATAAAGAAAATTATGTAATTGATGAGCTTGACCTATGTCATTGCCTTGAAGAAACTATCCAACACAATCAAAATATAGGACTACAAAGCTATAAATAATTGATATATGTAAAAATACAAAATTATGGAGAAATAGAAATTCAAGATGTACCTTAATCTCAGCGTCAGAGTACGGTGTTGCCCTCGACCTACATTTAAAAGAAAATAAATTTATGAATCAAACAGCTAAAGTGCAACACATAAAGTCTATAGTAATTAAAAGACAATATTCAAGACTAATTGAAGACCAGTAGACTTTGAAGTGACTGAGAGGCATTAATCACAATAGTCATCCCCCTTCATCTACCTGCAATGAATCATATACTCAATTCGTATGTTTTTTGAACCTAATACCATTTGTCTTCCAAGTTTCAGTTCAACCATTCATAAGTATCGTTTGGTTTGATACATGCAATAACAAAAGTAGTCTTCACGGGGTTTTCTAAATTTATTTTGTGAAATGGTTTTTTAAGTGGTGATGTAATAGTGTTAAAGCATCTCGATGTTATGCAATGGGCCTGAGGTTCAAATTCCCTTTTTCCATATAACCTGTATAATTTTCTTTCCCATGCCTTCATACTTAGAATGGAACTGTGAATGGACTTGAAAATTTTATGATTTCTCAAAAACTTTTTAAGTTCATGGAATGAAAAATGTTTATAAAACTGGCTAAATTATTACGTGTTTCAGTGGCCTCTTACTATATATGCAGATGTATTTCCTCTCTGCTTTTCATATACTACCCTTAACACAGAAATCTACACGTGTTCTTCAATATAGTTTAACAATCTCTGGCACGTGTATCCTCGCAGTGTTTTGGAACCGGATAATCGTTAGAACATTTCTATTGTGCAAATCCAAGTTTGCAAGTGCGCTTGGCTACAATTCATCCCAGTCCGTCGTTATCATCATGCTCAATTCAGTGAACCTGAGGCATCTTTATAGGCATTCAATATGTGTATGCTAACAAATAGGGACACGAAAAACATGCCTTAAAAGGTGTATATAGGTAGGGCAAAACAATAACCAGTAGGCATACGTGACTGCAGCCATGGGGAGGGAAAAGAATAAACCTTTTAAAAATGAATGTTGTTATCCACTCTGTGTGAGGGCTCTTATTATTTTCCAAAAGGAACGAGAGAACCGTGGTTTTTGGGGTGGGGGAAGGAGGCCTTTTCTTTTTTTAAAGGGTGAATTGCACTCAATCCCATGTTCTAGATAGGGTCATATTACTTAACACCGCTAATCTTTAAATCTAACAATGAGACCCCCCCCCCCCAAAAAAAAAAAAAAAAAAAAAAACAACAACAACAACAACAACAACAGAAGTTATAACTATGAGCCTTCTTATTCTATGAGAAGTAGTATAGGTAGACCCCCCCGAAACAAGAATAAAAAGTTACACATAGACCCCTTGCTTAGGGGGGTATTGTTAGTTTCAAAAATTAGGTGTGTTAAGTTACATGACCATCGTAGAATAAAGTTACACTTAAACCACATGCTCAAGGGATCTCACTATCAATTTCAAAGCGTAGTGGGAGTTAAGTTACAAGACCATCATAGAACGAGAGGCATGTGTGCAATTTACCTTTTTTTAATTATGTGCAACTCAGAAAGAATTTAAGGTGAACCTTAATTCATGCTTCTATACATAAACTCATTAACCAATGCTATCCCTACATCACTAGTCATTAATGTGCCTATTTCTATTCCTTAAAAAGCAACATACAATGTCAGTTTCCCCAATCAACACATCTACCAATGCATTTTCAGATAAAGGGCAGAACCAGGATTTTGATAACGGCGGGGCACTATGAATCACTAATATTTCATGATTATATCTTTTCTACGGTTTCTGAAATTCTTTTTGGAGTAATTCTTAATATATGTGTTAAAAGAAAAACACCTGAATCAAATTTGTTTACAATAAACGAAATAACGCCTCTAAATATTAGCTTCCATATTCAAAAAATTCAATCACAGAGATATTAAGAACTTTGGCAAGTTAAAAATAACAAAAAACAGCTATTTTAATATTTTTATCAATTTTTACAAAACACAACATGGCAAGTAGCTTTACTAATGAATTATGATTATAAAACAAATAAGGCAGGCCCAAACATTTTACAAATATTAGAGACAGTGCAATTACTACCTAAGAAACAAAAACAACCCTCGTATTTTATTAAATTAAGAAAATTAAGAAAACAGAAAAAAATTCAAACTTATAACTTATCTTGTGAGTTAATGATCTCATGATTTCATCATCGTATCCATTCCACTTTTTCTATTTGCTGAAAATGAGAAGAGATGAGCCATGCAAATTATCCATTTTAAGTGATAAGAGAAAACTCCATTATTTTTTCAAAGATTAATTCTATAATTTCACCTTTCAAGTTTCAACCGCCCCACTAGACAATTAGCTGTTCCTCAAATAGATGAGTTATCGTAATTATCTGTTGGAAGTGATAAGAGAGAGATCCATTCTTTTAGAAAGATTATTCTCACCTAACAACCTATCAACTAGCTAATTAGTTTCTCCTCAAATTTGATATTCAGTTATTAACTAATTGACGAATAATCTATAATTATTAGCTAATTTTTTCCATTGTTACTCTATTTTATTGCTCTTTAGTTTCCTTGTAAATCTGATAGCTAATAAGGAATTAATGTCAAGATTTGAATCTAATCTAAATAAGGCAGTTGAAAAGGCATGCATTCTGTTAAGGCTAGATTCCATCCATCACTAGTTTGGTAAAAAGAAATTATAATTAATCTGACAACCGTATGGATTCAAAGATACATGTAAAAGAATGAAAAAGAAAAGAAATACTGGTAAGATACCTCAAGGACATGTTAAACTATTTTAAAAAGAAGAGAAAAATGATCCATACTTGCATTTGTAAAATTCATAAAGAGTATCAATAAGAAAATTTCTCCATTAATATTTTGATGACATCATTAAAAATTTTAAGTCAAACAGGATTAAAGTGCAGCTCAGATTTTTCTGCAATGTTTTTATGAAATTCCTGTAACTGCAAACAGTACTGGTTTACAGAAGCAATAACAAAAGCTTATCAAAGTTTTGTCAACAATATGAACCCTTCCCATCTCTCAGCACTGTTAATGGCCATTTCCGCTAGGTACATTTCCGCTATTACCTAGAATACACTTTTTACTGCTTCAATCCATATGCTTTAGGTATATCCCTAAGCCACCGCGCCACAACCGATATCCTACTGCTCCTCCTAAGTGGGACGCTGACAGCTTCCTGTTATTTTCTATTATCAATTGAAGCTTATGTTATTTTCAATTGAAGCTACCTAAATTCCTGTGCATGGAAGCAACCTTGGTTCTTATTAAAATACAATGTTGCATACTTAATGATTTTGCTCATTTCAAATTTTATTTCAGCTACCTAAAATAGCATGCAAAAGTTTTGAAACAAAATGGGATAATTTAATATAATATATAACCATCTTATGTTAATTTCAATTGAAGTTACCTAAATTCATATGCATGGAAGCAACATGGTTGATTGTTATTAAAGAACTCAATATTACCTACTTGATGATTTTGCTCATTGCAAATTTTAGTTTAGCTACCTAAGATAGCCTGCAAAAAATTGAAACATGATGTTATAATTTGATAGAAGATATAAATAACTATGGATTTCTAACTCAAACATGTTTATATTCATCTCCTTACCTTCTTCGAAGAAAACCCTTAGACAAGCATCCTTGTCTTGTCATTATTGTTTGTCTGCGGCATAATATATAATAAATCTAGATTATTTTCTCAATATAAAATTATAAAGTTACAACTCCGTAAATAATGTGTCAAACAACACATCATTTTTTTTCCAATTTGTGAAAAATAATAGCACTATTAGATTTGAAGTTGAATGAGCATATATGATCCCTTACAAAAATTTGCATTATAGAACAATCCACCTTAATTTAAATCTAACATTTGAGGGAGGACGAGTGAAATCACGTCCAATAATAAAAGGCACAGTTCATGGCATTTCGTGCTAGATTTAATGGCCATTTGTAAAGCTTGATGTCAGATGCAATGCAATCGCATGTCTGATCAATGGCCTATGTGAATTTAAGCCTCTTATTTCAGTAAACAAACAAAAAAGCAGACAGTCAAGGAGCATATAAAGCTTCTCAAAAGTCAAAAATATGCCATCAGAATCATGATCCATGAATTATAATGCCAACAAATCATGATATGTGATATCTTCTATATTAACAGAAATATGGATGGTTTACATCTAAAATAGACTATGAACAACAATGGTCAAGTTATGGTGCATGCGACATATCTTCCACAAGTTAAGTGATGAATGATAACTATAGCTGCACTGCAAAAACAGCCAACAGAAAGGTCATCAGTAGTACCTGTCAAGACCCAGGACTGAGTAGTGATGTGACAATAAAAAATTTCCACAGGCCCTAGGCGTTGATCTGGGATTAGTTCGATGATCTCTGTAAGATGTGTCAGTCTTCCAATACCAGTCATCCCTTTGAAAATGTTGATATGCACCAGGACCATTCTCTCTCCAAGCTTCATAGGGTTTCTTATACTTGCTTCTCTGTCTGTTAAACACATTTTGCATGCGCCTTATACGCTCCTGCACGAAAAATGTCGTAAGTATCACCCCACGATGTGGGCAAGGAATATCCGTACAGAAAAGAATGTTATAACAGAACACTTCATCTGAAACAGATATTGTCATAACAGCTCATGAGAATTGATCAAAAACAATGAGAAATACTTAAATAAGAAACATGTATATTCAATATTAATGAAGATGTAGCTCAAATGCATCCTATATGAAACAGCAGTTAATAACGCTAGCTAGTGAAATAGACACATACATCCATCAAATCTAACTATGAAATGATCAAGTCTTGATCATGGACAATGCCAGCTTACATGAATCATGTAACATGTGATCTAACTTTATGCACTTAATTGAGCAATTCTACTCACGAGATTAAAGTGATTACAAGTGTACTAAAATAAAGACTACATCAATACACAACCCTTGATAGGTTGGAAAATCAACGTCCTTACAACCCTTGAATGATTGCTTAGGTTTCCACAGCTGGGAAAGTTTTTAAAAATCTGGTGAAGCCATTGTCCCAATGGGCAGTAAATTAAAAAAGTTTCTAACAAACTTTGTAGTATAGCAAAGACCTTTTTTAATTTAATGAATGTAAATATTTGGAAAATGGGCACTCCTTCGAAAAAGCATATACTAGGCTACACTTTTTTCATAGTGTATATATCTAGATTTCTTTTCGAAGTTTAAAAATACAATTTTGACCACAATATCAGCATGTGGATTGTAATATCGGTATCAACAGTATCACAAGTATCCGGCGATGTGCATCACAATTGTCGAGATATATGAATCAGTTGCATTACCGCAGCATGGATGTTGGTTGCATGTAGAGATTAGTCTGTCTACTTCTCTTCATCCAAGATGTTGTATGTCATTATCTAAGCCACTTCATCAATAGGACATCTTAATAAAAGATTTTATCCAAATTAATCAACTCAGGTTCAGCTTACATATGTCTCAGAGTTTGGAATGTCAGCCTTAATATGATCCACTACTAGATGTGTATATGCGAAATTTGAAGAGCACCCCCCCCCCCCCCCCCCCACAAAAAAAAAAAAAAAAATCCCAAAAAATGGCTCTATTTCCATATCATTCCCCACAAATCTGAACTGATAGTGGTATGGCCAATATGTAATGATATGAGTAGAGTTTTCGAGCCCTGATTTTGACTATTAAACAAGATTTTTTTCAACTGTTATTTAAAATAACTCAATTTTTAAAATTTCATTCAATTGGTATTAAATTCATCGAGATCAATGGGACTGGTCACCTTCGGACGAAGCATAATGGCATGCTTCAAATCCAATACGATATGAGCAATGCGGCTCTGTATATATCAATATTTGAAACAATATTTCTTTTATTTACCGATATGAGCAATACGTCTCTATATGTGATTATAACTCTCACCTATTGCACTAATGTTCTTAGTCAAATAACTATCTTAGGAACCCCTTCATTTTTCATGTCACTACCCTTTTTCTTCCAAAACAACTCTAGTTTTCTCTTCATTTTACATGCGCTCTTTTGCCCCCTAATGTGAAACCAGGTCTTATTACATATAAAAAATTGAACAAATGCCACTAGTCTAGAAAGTCAGCTTACAGTTAGGAAATTTTATTGGTCATGTACTATTAAGTCATATAACCAAGTAAAGCAATGCTCCAAAAAATTATTGAGGAAGGGACTAATTCGAGGAAGACCAAGCTTTGATCTCAGTTACATTTAAGTGGTAAATAAGATGGAAATAGCCAACTGAAATTCCAAAAGATACCAATAGATGTCTAATCCCACCCCTCTCCAAGCAAGAACAAGGGAAAAAAATGTGTTTTTGGGTTTTTTGGATGGCCAGGGTTCGTGTGATGTGTAATTGCGGGACTAATTGGATAAAGACTAAGCTTTGATCTCAGTTACATTCAACCAATAAAAAAATAGAAGAGTCCACCTAACATTTCAAAAGATACCAATATAAAGAAAATATCCCTCCTTAAAAAGGGTGAAGAGAGAGAAGAAAAAGAGTGTGTGTGCGCATGTGCACGTGCGTGTGCGTAGGGTATTGGGACACCCTCAAGCCATCACTCGAACGATAACACTATCTAAAAAAGTGCGTCCAAACCTAGGATACCACATGATAAGCCAGCACTTACACGCGGGCAAACTATTAAAGAACAAAAAATAATCATAAAAACATGATTGTTTGTCTCTTCTCTAGATAACAAACTATAACTAAATATTATGATAAATGAACCATGGAATTAATATTGTGAGGATGTTATTTAATTCACAGGTAAGCAAACAAATGTTTCAGGCTTCGGAACCTATCAACAACTGACCAATAAATAATGAATGAACAAAAAAGAAAGAAAGATCATTGGACGCACTCTCTGTAACCAAAACATTAATATCAGTTCATTTATTAGTCAAATTCAATGGGAGATGCAAGAATAGTTTAAATAGGATGCGGCAGACTTCATCAAGATACTGTGCACTTATAGGCTGTGTAAGCTAACCTTAGAGAGATTTAAAAAGTTCCCTTTGATCATGGAGACGCCTAAAAGTTACGTGTAATGCACATTTCATAGGTCGGGAGAATAGGAAATTGCATTTATATTGACCAAATAAACAAAATACAACAAAATACAACAGAAAAAAAATCCCTTAGGAATGCAGCATATAGAACCATTAGTAATTTATTAATTCTTTCCAATTTTACAACCAGTCATTCTCACCCCAAAATCATGATAAATTGCGCTAAAAATTATCAAAATATCATTTAATGAAGCTCGTTAGTGAATGAAGATTATGCTAAAAGTAGGGAGATCCTCACTATTAAGGAAGACAAGGTTGTGGAGAGATAGGATGTTATCTAAGAAAACAGTTTGCCATTAAAAAAATCAGAGTGGTCCCAGGTACATCAGGTTTTATTTCACAAAATTTGATGAGTATTTGTTAAAGCTAAAAACAAGGTGCTCACCCAATTAATTTTATGGTTCCTGTGAAATGTGGTATTATAAACTTGACAGACTTGATGGAAAAGTTCGTGAATAAACATCAGCAAAAGTGGCAATGAGATATTCCAGGAGTTGTCCCACCGCTCTGATACCATAAAATGACTGGTGCAAGAATTCTTTGCAAGAGAAGGGACGAGGTGCTCGACCATATTCACAGATGCAACAAATAAAATCTGACTTATCCCAAGTTGAACCTTGATCCTATGGGTAGCCTACATTAGATCATAAATAGAAACGGTTAAGAGAATTCTCTTCTCTTAAAAACTAGTGCTCATAATGTCATTTGGAAGCATCAACTTTATTGGAATGTCTGAACACTCATTTTGATATTTTCGCTGAGCACAAGCCTAGAAGTAAAATAGCATGCCAGTCGGAAAGAATCCAGTAAATATAATACAAGCTCAATGTGCTATCACTCGTTTGATTTTTCTATAGATTGTTTACCTAAAAGTATGAAGTTTAAAATGTGGTCTGCAAGTTATTAGTCATGTGCAAGCCCCCTTCAGTTCAAATGGGTTACCAACAGATAAATGTAGGCAAAGGTCAAAATATAAAAGCTAGATGGATATGCCGCCTCAAATATATAGTTGAAAGCAGTATTGTCGAATACTTCAAAGTATAAGGTAGTTGAATTGTAGATACTTGAACAGCTGGAAGCCTACATGACACTCCAATGACGCATTATATCAGTAGATTTCACCACCAAGTGCATATGTTCCTGCAGATATGATTTTAGAATGGAGCAGATCCCATTGTTAAATGTCAATTTCTAGACATACATTGTTAATACGCAACCCAATTGCTTAAGCTTTTTGGTAAAGCAAATGTTAGAACCATTTTACCAAAATGCTTAAACTGATGAGTTCTAAGCAAATCATGTTTATGAAGCAAACTTAACACTTAGCAACATTATAATCCCATTGGGATAATTATCCAGAAGTATTTAGGCAGTATCCCAAAAGCATGACTATTAACATAACTAAAAGAAACACAGTATTTGCACATGCATATGATAGTGGCGTGGCAGGTCTAAAGTAACGTAAGGTGTCAAATTTGCCATAGAATTTCATTTGAGCTTGTACCACACGTCCAGAAATATAAAGGGAGACAACGAAAGGAATTGACATGGAAATGGAAAATATAAAAAGGATCATATATCACAGAAAGAACAAGATCATGGAGTATCTTTATTCAGAGTGTTGAGACTTTTACCGCCTTACTCTATGCTATTGTCCATTTCATTTCATCTGGACATATAATCATCAATATTCTCTTTTGAAGGCATCATTTCACATCACCAATGTTTTTGTGCACAAGCACAACCATTCAGAACAGCTCACAGAAATTACTCTTTAACCAGATATCCCATGAGATGCATTTAGAATGAACATAACCCGATCATTATATCATTTCTTTGTAGTGCATGTCCTTGAAACCATTAGAACATGTTTAACTAATTATTTAACTGTGGCTACTATACAGGAACCCTCACATGTTCAGGAAGGACATCAATCTTATATAAGAAATTGTAATACATTAACCACTCAAACCAACGTACAGTCAACAAAAATTAATAAAGCCAAAGATCAAACATTTAGATGATAACAGCAAAACAGAAAAAGAACATTGATATAGAGATTGAATGAAGAAACATGTGGGAAACTAACCAGTCGCTCCATTTCCTCCTCATACTCTTCTTGCATTCGTTGGCTATATCTATTCCAGGAATTACTTCCACGGTTTGAACCACTGGTTCCACTAGTCCATGATGAAAAAGCTCGAGACTTGAGCTTCAGACAAGGAAAAGAAAAGGTCAATTCAATTATGTTACAATGGCAAAGAAGATAATATCTATATGACCAAAAAGACACAATATAATGTTGATACTAAAATACAAAAAGCGAGACAACCCGTCAGTTAATGCAATAATAGTCCCAAGTTCAGCGTCCATGAATAATTCAGGAAGGTTGAGACGTTCAAAATTTGAAAAAAGATACTGAAAATTCGGACATTGTTTGGCAAAATATTGGCAAATCAAGTGGAAGAAAACATTTATATATCTATTATTTTTGTTTATAAGGTTTACATGCCAGTTTGGTTCATGTAAGCTTCTTCAGCTTAGTGGCAGCAAGTTCGTGGTTTGTGTTAGTTGGCCATGGATTCAAGCTTCAAACTAGGTTTATAAAAATAGGTTGATTTTTTTTTCCAAATTGTAGATGGACAATTTTTACAAATATGCCAAAAAAAATTATTTAGTAAAATCGACCTAAGAATAATTTATTTAGCAAAATCGACCTCTTTTATTCCAAGGAGCAAAAGAGGTCGATTTTGGCCCGTGGGACACACGTGCCCCACGGGTCGCATCTTCAGAGTGCGACCGATAGCCGCACTTTCAAAGTGCGGCCCTAGGCCGCACTCTGCAAGTGCGGCCCTAAATTCACAAAACAAACAGCGCCCGCGAGTTTGCGGGTTGCTGTTGTTCTTCTTCTTCCCAAATAACCCAAATTACGTCGCTACTTCAGAGTCCGGCGAGCCATTTGTGTCTTGGGTGAAAAATCGGCACTATTTCAGGTAATTTCTAGACTCAAGTTTTCTATTATTGAATGTTTTTTGTGTTTATTGTACAATCTAGCATGAAATTTAGGGTTTATGAGATAATTTCTATAATTGGGGAAATTTGCAGTGATATATTTCTATAATTGTATGTTATAAGGTTTCATAAAATAGAGGAAGCTAGACCCATAACTAATATGTTCTTGTAGGACCAAGCACATCATCGTTCTGCGGATGTAGTGCAAGGACATGTATTTAGAAATAATGTATAGTAAAAGTAATTAATTATGATTGGAAGTAAAATAATTAATATGTAAATTATATGTTTACATGGAATAATAGGAATTGTGGATTATGGGCAAAAACATACAAAGTGGAGCTTAGATGAGCGTGCGCGAGATTATATCGAAGCCGCCAGATTACACCTATGTGTGAGATTGTGTTAGGTACGGTTGGACCACGCACTGCTGACGGCTTTGGTTGAAAGATGGAGGCCAGAGACAAATACATTTTACATGCACCAGGGAGAGATGACTATCATGCTTCAGGACATGACAGTCATCACATGCCTACCCATTGATGGGGAACCCATATGACAATGTGAAATGCGAGATAGTAGCTGGGGTGCGTTGGTGGAGAGGCTACTTGGCCAGGATGACCCATCAAGGAAAGCAGCCAAAGTGAAACTTAGTTGGCTACGTGATACATTTAAGCATTTGCTTGATGATGTAACGGACGAGGACATTCAGCAGTATGTACGAGCGTATATGCTTCATATGATTGGAACCTTACTGGTTTCGGATCCAAGCAAAGGATCTATAAACCTACGTTGGTTGACCAAGCTAGAAACTTTTGAGGAGGCCGGTGCATATTCATGGGGAAGTGCGGTACTTACGCACTTGTACTATGAGCTCAGCAAGGTTGCATTAAAGCAGACAAAGTCTATCTATGCATGCGGACTCTTGTTGCATGTATAAATTTTTTTCGTTAGCTAAATAGTGATATATCTATATATATCTTTATATATTTCACATCTGGGAAAAATTCATATTTACAGGCTTGGTCGTGGGAGAGAATGTATATAGGAAAACCAAGGCTCCTGGAGGATGTATTCGCTGACACCGTTTCCTATGGATTTAGATGGAATGCGGTGAAAACATTCATCGAAACTGCTCATGGGAACCTGGATACGTACAGAGACCAGTTTGACATGTTAGAGAGTACACAGGTATGTATATGTAAATTTTATAAAGTCAAGTGAACAATTGATATATAATACAATACACTGATAAATTTGTGTCATTCATGCCTAATAAGTTACCTGGGAGCCTTATGTAGAGCGACTCGAGCAGCTGCTGGCGTTATGTCACGAACATCCCGAGTTATGGCGTGTGAGGGTTCCCATATTCTGCTGGGAAGCACGGGTGATGCATGCACCAGACCGCGTCATGCGGCAATTTGGTTTACGTCAACACATTCCAGCTGCACTCCCAATCTTGTCGGGAAAGACAAGACCATCGCAGTCAGCAGTTGTTCCTGTACTTAGGAATCCACTTACGCATTAGATCAATAAAGCAGATCACATTGTGCATGAGGGTGATGTGGTATCGGTCACTGCCTATTTGGAGTGGTATTAGGGGATTACCAGGAGGTGGATTTTTCAAAGGCAGGAACCCACGTTCTCACAAATACCCCGCGGACCCATAGAGCGCCAACATGTAAGAAGATGTTCAATTTTTTTTGTTTTAATAGTATTTTTATAACTAATATGATTGGTACTTAATTTGTTTTACAGGTTAAAGGATTTGTTACATTATACGATATGGCGGGCCAAGGAATGCAAACACATGATCCGGGGTATTTCGGTACGAGGAAGTCCCATATCGATGTGGTTCTACAACGTACACGCCATCTGCCAGAAGGTGTAGATACGAGCATGTTGAGACGTTTTTATAGTATGGGTGAGGGGTGACACCGGTACTTCTCAGCAAGAGCATACATGAGCAGATGGCGCCGGCACTTCTCATCAGCAGCATACAGGAGCAGATAACACCGGCACTTCTCAGCAGCAGCATACAGGAGCAGATGATGTCGGCACTTGGCAGCTAGAGCAGCCCGGAGCATATGACGCCGTTACTTGGGAGCAGACTGGCAGTTGGCAGCAGCCCCCTCCCGTATCATATGATGTCGACAGTTGGCAGCAGCCCCCTCCCGTATCATATAACGCCGGCAGTTGGCAGCAGCCTACTGGATGGGATCCTGTATGGGACGTTCACAGCCATTGGCAGCCTACACAGGGTACATGGGATGACACCGGCATTTGGCATCCGCAGCAGACGAAATGTGTTGAAGGAGGTGTTTCACAGCATGGTAGCACGTCGCATCCACTTCAGACAGACTGGGATAACGCAAGCGTTTCACAGCAGCATGAGGAAGTGGATGTTGGCACGTCTCAGCCACCTCAGACAATGTGATGATGTAGGCGTTTCATAGGAGCCACCTCAGCCACCTCAACCGTCTCAGTATAAACAGGAAACTTCATCGGCTAGGTCATTGTATGAACATGTATTTAGTCGACATAAAGGGGGTCGTCGACGATATGTGTGTTTGAAATGTGTTATGAGACATGTGTTATGTATAGTTTCATCAATGAATTTGATATTTGATATATGTGTTATATGGTGGTTTCAAAACAATTCATTCATACACCCCATATTCATTCAACATATTCATTCATACACCCCACGTTCATACATCATATATGCGGCCTAAATACTTTGGTCAATCCGGATACACAAGATGAGGCTAGTAGGAGATGTCCGTGGCGTATCCATGTCGTCGTGTGGAAGAGTAGCATTGGGAAGTTCAAGATTCAAGGGTTGTTGAGGAACATACTTGCAATAATTCAACACTCAATACAGATCACAAAAAAGCCACAGCATCCTTCATTTGTAACATGATTATGCCAATGGTGAAGACAAAGTTGGATTTGACACCGTCAGAAATCCAAGAGGCCATAAACACCATGTTAAGGATCCGAATTTCATATTACAAAGAATGGATGACAAGATCGAAGGCGTTAGAAAGGATTTTTGAAGATTGGAAGGAGTCATATAATCGGCTACCTCGGTATTTAGAAGCCATTTCAGAGACTAATCCGGGTACAGTTTAAAAGATCACTTATAACACAATCGGGGAAGTAGTGGCACAATTTTCTGGGGTCTTCTGGGCATTTGGTCCTTCAATCAAAGGTTTCAAGCATTGTCGACCGATCCTAAGTATTGATGGTACCCATTTGTATGGAAAATTTGGTGGGTGTTTACTTGTGACCACCGGAGTGGATAAAAATGGTGAGCTGTTTCCCTTGGCATTTGCTGTTGTGTCAGCTGAGAACCAAGAAAATTGGAAGTGGTTTTTGCATGTATATATGAATGCATACCAAGTGCCCATAGACGAACGATTACCTTCATTTCAGATAGAATGAAAGGAATTCCACAAGCACTAGAAGAGGGCTGGCCAGCACATTGTCACCATAGGTATTGTCTTCAGCATATTATTGCAAATTACAAGTCAAATGGATTCCGAACACGTACCTTGGAGGGAAACTTCTGGATGGCTGGCACTGCTTCAAACGTGCTTTCATACAATGCCTTTCGTGCCAAAATCAGAGACGAGTCCATTGAAGCAAATCAGTGGATATCTGCAGATTTACATGGGACAGAAAGCATGTGTGTGATGCATGCCGATCGTGGGAAACGCTATTGTATCATGACAACAAATTGTTCTGAGAGCTTCAATGGGGTGCTCAAAGATGCTAGAGCTCTACCGATACAAGTGTTGGTAGGAAGAATATTTTACAGGTTAAATAAATATTTCTACCATCGAAGACTGAGTGGGCAATGGTGGACGACAGATTTTGTACCCACAACAATGGACATTATTGGGGAACGGAGGCAAAAAGCCCGAACATTTATGCTCACAAGGTTTAGTGATTGTGAGTGGCAGGTGGCGGACAACGATGGCCTCGGTTATACTGTCAAGTTACATGACAAGAAATGCGGATGTACTTGCAATATTCCTATGTTTCAACACATGACATGTGCCCATGTGATCGTCGCAACGTCCAGACAAGAATATGGTGCCAACATAGCATATATGCCATTCTGTTCGCTATGGTATATGGTTAGCAGATATCGCATTGCATATGAACATTTATTTCACCCCATACCCGATGCACGGTATTGGAAGGCTTGGGATGGTCCCAAATTACTTCCACCCGACAAAAGAAGACCTCCAGGTCGGCCTATATCTACACGTATTCGGGGGCAATGGATATTTCCTGTGAAGGAAGCCGACAGAATATATGTGGCAATTGTCATCAACTCGGGCATTACAAATCACGCTGCTGAAATCCTCCTCTAACACACGCGTATGTTGATTTTGCAATTCATATATTTCTTGTGGATATATATATGATTTTCTAATTTATGCTTATCTTTTAGGTCTTCATCTCAAGGCCGCCGCGTGTCTTCGTCTCAAGGCTGCCGCGTGTCTTCGTCTCAAGGCCGCGGCGGGTCTTCATCTCAATGTCGAGGCAGATCTCGCACATGATGCAATGGTGGATGTTACTCTACGGAGAATGTTGTGTTTGGGCCATGATTGATGTGTTAGGGCCATTTTTTGTATGTTTGCTATATGTTTTATGTAAGTTTGTTGAATTCGATGTGATATTAATTTTGAAAATATTATGTTGATGAATTCAATGTTGTTTGATATATGTGTTATGTAAGCTTGTTGAATTCGATGTGATGTGGGTTTTGATTTAAATGAATTTTCTGATATCGATGTAATGTGTTGTGATATACTATTTGTGATATTTGTGAAACGCTATAGCTGTGAGAAGTATGATAGTGAGAATTATTTGTGACACGTTTTGCTTTATATGCATATGCTGTGATGAATCAAGGATGAATTATTGGGGGAATATGAGCAAAAACAGCTGCTGATATTGAGAGGAGCGGCAGCAATATCAGCAGCATCTGTTTGCAAACATAGAGGAGGGAGCGGTTTTGCTCTCTGTTTGGGAATTTAGGGCCGCACCTGCAGAGTGCGGCCCAGGACCGCACTTTGAAAGTGCGTCTCTCGGCCGCACTCTGAAGATGCGGTCCGTGAGGCACACGTGCCCCGCGGGCCAGAATCGGCCTCTTTTGCTCCTTGGAACAAAAGAGGTCGATTTTGCTAAATAAATTATTTTAGGTTGATTTTACTAATTAATTTTTTTGGCCTATTTGCAAAAATTGTTCATTGTAGATTTGTTTGCAGTTTTATTCAGGAATTTCGTGAATAAACTGCAAATTTTTACATTATATTCATCACCCTTCTGAATTATTGACACACGCTTAACATGTGAATTGATTCGCCATACACACTGTGCACAATTTCGTGCATTAAGTGAATATGAAGTATGAACCCAACACCAACAACCTGATACATATTAGCGTTTAAAATAGGCAGGTGATTACCATGCAACGTGGATGTAATAATATTTCAACTAGAGATAAAATAACTAGGAAAAAGCAGACAAGGGTAATTGTTTACCATCTAATTAGCTTACAAAAATAAAACAAGAAACCCCTCTTTAGTGATGTAGTCTGTTAGGTATCAAATATATTTTAAAAATATAAATCTTTATTCAAGGAAACAAAAATGCATAATTGTGTTCTCTTAGCGAGGTATACATAGCCAGGTCACAAAACAAATCTTACACTTTTCTTGCAATTTTGAAACCTTCAAAAATATCTTAAAATAAGCAATTATGCCAAGGAATAATTACAGTGCCACCATAGTACAATACCCCATACATTGAAAATTATTTTTAATGATTATTGTTAAATAGTCAATGCTTAGGGACCTATCAGGAACAACATGCATTAGGTTCATTTGATTTCCTTCCCAAAATTAGTATTTAGGGAAACAGAAAGGCATAGTTGTTTTTTCTTAGACATGAATCTCTCACCAAGTCACAAAAACAAATCTTACACATCTCATGCAATTTTGAAACTTTTAAAACCATCTATAATAATTATGCTGAGGAATAAATGGAGTGCCACCATACCACATACATTGAAAATTATTTTTAACGGTTATGGACTCATGTTAGGGGCCTATCAGAACATCATTCATAACACACACTTGATCTCCTGGCCAAAAATTGGCATATGCTAGGGGAAGAATAGATTGAAGCCTTAAGCGTGCAATTTAACAAGCCACAAGAGGAACTCAAGATAACAATTCCACATAGGCAACGAGTCCTTATCAGGCGTAACAATCTAAACAATGATCAAAATATTGAATCCAGGTATAGAGGAGCTTCAAAACACCAAATTTATCTTATTTGAGGTCAGGGTTCACACAAATTGACTGAGGCATTGAATGGGAACCAGAAGAAACGCTAAAGATGCAATCTTACATCTAGTTTCCCATGAATTTTGTTAAAAATCTGGAAACAAAAGCTGAAAAGAGTTTCTTTCCAAAGAAAAAAGGACATTCACTGACCGCCATATACGTTAACAAAAGTATTCAATCTCAAAGTTCCTTAAATGGCATGTTAAAGATTAATCTGCTAATAGATTACACAGAACATCAATCTGTAACTGTGTTCAAAATTAGTGAAATATTTAACTACTCTCTGCTTATATCTTCTAGTAAAAGCATATCAGGATCAACAATTTCTAGAACACGATAGGGGGCCAAAGCCTAACTATTATATGCAGGAGGTGTGAAGAAATTAGTAGAATGTGAATTACATTGCCAGCGCCATAATCTGCATCTTCAGCTTAAAAATAATTCACTTAAAAGCCCATTTATGACCACTCATTGCCAGTGAACAAGTTTCAGATTCTATAAAGAGGCAAGCCCTGAAGTGCATATGCGGCAAATGACAACAAAAGCCTATTTTACCTGATTATAGACCCAATCAACAGTAGTTCGTAGCCGACCAGCCTGCAAGGTTGCCAAAAACCAAGTGAGAAGAAAAAGAAGACAATAAAAAATCAATGGGATCCATAAATTAACGTAAACAGCAAAAAGAAGTTCAGACTTATAAAACAAATGAAGAAAACATTACTTGGTACAAACAAAGCACCACCAGATAAAGAAAATAGATTAATGTTGTCTTCTTCCATTTTCAGATAGTCTTTGCTGGATATAGTGCACAATAATGTTGTGCAGAGTTTTTAAAAAAACATGCTACGAAGCTTGCTTAGATGCATTTGAAAGCACACTTAAAACAATTCATCACATAGCCTATAGAATAAAGCTGTATACCATGAAGCTTCCACTATTTTGTATTAAGTTTATGCTTTTGTGCTCTATTCATTGAAATGTAAGCTTTACCTCCCCGTACTTATCTTGATAATTTTGTCTAGTTTGATTATACTTTTCAAATGAAAGCTAGCATTAGGATAGGACATGGTTATGGTTCTATATCTTTATGTATAAAGATTTGGATATGGCTATTAAGAATTCATGTCCGAGCTCGACTAAATTCCATTAAATTGATTATAAGTTCACAATATAATTTCCAATAAACAATTATAAATGGCTATAAATAAGCTAGAGAAGCTCAAATCGACTCAACGTAAACTTATCTAACTCATTTGACAACCTAAACGAGCCCATCTTTAACACAAGTTTAAGTGTGATTAGATAGATGAGTATAATTAAGTCTATTCCTAATAGGCAATGAATAACATGATTTTTGCTTTCAAAATCATTCTTCACTTGTGACTCCTAACTATTATAAGGCTCCGAAAGACACAGGGCTCGGCTTGGAATCGTTGCAAGCTTGCTCAAACTTATTTATTTATTAAATAAACCAAGCTTCAACAAAATTTTGATCTTGGTTAAATAAACGAACATGAACAGTGTAAATCTTGGGGATTTGGGTTAAACTTGTATCTTAAACTTGTCTAGATTCAGTGACCTCAAGTGATACTTACTTCACATTGGCTAATATTGGAAAATTCAACCCCAATACAAAAAAATATTGATGATACTCATGTGATATTATCATATCGGCTATTATCATTTCGTGTACCTTAATATCCTAAATGATATTTTGGATACATAGTTGGTGCAAAAAGATCTTAATATAGGTGGTGAATTTCAATTTATAGTTGACTTATAGCTAGACAAGATTAAAATTTCTTAGGAGCTTACTATATTCTCCTGTTGATGGAAGATAAAGTTCAAAGTTAGCCATTTTAACACCAAAAGAATGATTTTATAAGTCGTTTAGGTTGACATGGTTATCATGGTGTGTTGTACCTCATTGTTCCTTCAGAAATTTGGGAAAACAAACTCAAAGCTTAAAATGGAATAGAATGCTTTGTGTGCCGTAATATCATAGGTTATTTAACAGGATCAAACGAGTTTGATACTTGAATCCTTGGTTCCGTTCTTTCAAGGAAATTTTTAACTTTCTTATCATTTGGCATAACGAAAAAATACAATTCCTAATTCATTCATTGTTCGTCCAACAACATGAACCCACTCTTTTGTGGACGTCCTCAATGATTATTACTTACAAGAAAATCATTTCCCCAGACTCTAACTTCAATGGTGGGAACAACCCTCTATTCAATCTAAGCATAGAATCAGCCAAAGACTTCCACATGAATTCTGTTTATGGTACCTTTATCAATTTTAAAATCATGAGTACTGAAAGATGCTAGGTGGCGTTTCTTATAGCAGGCTGATGATCTAAGTGAAACAGTAATTTTAAAACAGAAAAAATTAAATTCATCAATGGAAAGACATGGCCACATGAATGCAAACCACTCATTTGGCATGTAGTATGTGTTTGATATTTCAATTGAGGGCATGAGAAACACTAGTAAATCTGAAGCCTTGTAACAGTGTCTCTTTTATCCTGAAGAAGTATCGTTGAAAAGACCCATTAGGCATGATACCTTTGTCTTTTATGTACTTCTAAATATATAATGTGTCTCATAGTGTTGTGGCTGTATTAGTGTGTACATAGCTACATAACATACCCTAAAGTGCACATGAGTGGAAGAATCATCTGTTTTTCTTTGCATCGATCACTTCAAATCCAAAAATAGATGCAGAACTTATTTTGAAACCAGCTATGCACGTATATTCATTGCCACATAGACGGTAAGTTGTTTAGAGTCAAACTAGAGGTGAATCCCAATCCCGAATCAGAAAAGGAGCCAAAGGTTGAACCAGTCATTATCACAAGTCAATTATTTTTAAGAAACTAATGTAGATTCTTTCCTCCATCGGACCATCTACTTCACATTTGATATTTCATGAAGCATAAGTTTGTCTATATTATCCACTTTGTAAATTCTTTCTAATGAAAATATATTGTCTTGTAGAATCGCAACACATGTTCAAGTGACCACTAGACATACTTAAAGAAGAGTCTTTGAGTTTTTCCCCATCCTGGGGGAATTAATGCAGTCTTGAATGTTATTTTAATCATTGTTAAGAGAAATGGGAGTTGATTTCTTAATTTCAGACTCTATTAGAGGGATAATTGCAATAGCTAACAAAATAGGGTGCCCTGAGAATTTGCATTCTAATCATACTATCATAGTAGTCTAGACATACTTACAAAAGATAGACCACAAATAACATGTAGTTAATAACCCAGCAAGGATCCAACCAAAAACCAATTGGCAATAGGTGGAGTGGCACCCTAGGTTCTTAATCTAACACATTTATTTTCATTTTTCTCGATGCTGGACTAAGATTTGTAACATACCATTATGCTTCCGTTAACTAGCATCCTTGACAGCTTCACTCTAGCGACACTGGCCAATCAATGATGGTTTCACTCTAGCAACACTGGCCCGCTAATGGTAGCTTCACTCTAGCAATATTGGCCCACTAACGATGGTTTCACTCTAGCAGCACTGACCCGTCAACTATGGCTTCACTCCTATCGTCGGTAGCCATTTAAGTTACCTTTCTTTGTGACTTTACTCTTGCCTTTCTAAGTAACCCTTTCCAATAAATTCACTCTACCCTAGATAGCCTTTATCGATGGCTTCACTATAATCTACATAGCCTTTTCTGTCCTACTAGCAATTTTAATCCGGCATCTAGGCAACTTTTTACATCACCTACCGGTAATTTTAACCTGGCCTATATATAGCTTTTTTTAGACTCATTCGGTTACATGATGGGAACCAATTGTTAAGAACCAAGCTAGCATCCAACCCAAAACCAATTGGCAATGGGTGGATAGGCTCTTCTTTTTTTCATTTTTCCCCGATGTGGGACTAAGGTTCGTAACACATGATTTGAGTTGTTTGTGTGAAGGATGAAGTCCAGTCTCAAGCCATTTTGTTCCAAAATCCTAATCTTAGCCCCAAATTAGCTGCCACCTTTCTTCTGTTACCTACTAATTACCTTTGCAAACAAAAGTAGCACCCCTAATCTTGCAATCAGAAACACATGGTTACATCAGTCGTCTCAGCTTGCATATAACATCATGTTTTAACTAATTTTTTTGCCAAAAAAAATGCATCATTCCATGAATTTAAAACTACGAATAAACAATTTATCCACTAAAAAACAAACCCCTATGCTCTACAACAGAACATGAGGAGATAAAAAGACAATTCGATTACCGCAATCGTGGTGGCGGTCGCACCCATCAAGCCGAAGACTAGCGCGCCCAAAATCGAGGGCCCGTCGTCGTCCCGGTCCCGTTCATGAGTACTATCGAAAGGAGCCATCTCTATTTATTTCTTTCTATTGATGCTAACTGTTGTTCTGAAATAGAGATCGAAGTCGACGGGTGAGAGTCCAGAGGGACATCGTTCGATCAAGCGGATGTCGTTTAGGGCTAAGTTTCAGGCCACCGAGAGGTCGGCGACAACGGGTGAAAAAATGGGAGTTAGGTTTAGAAAATCATCAACGACTCCATACAACCGCCTCTGTTTTTTTGTTTAATGTTTGCTGGCGTCGCTCGCCTATTCCGCTTGTTTGCAGAAAACTCATCGGCTCTTCATATTTTGATAGTGGGAGTTGCTCCGGAGAAAATTGGGTAAATGTCATCGGTTAATCATAGGTTTTAATTTTTACCATCAACTTTAAAAAGTTTGCTAGAATAACATCTCAACTAAAAAAGAGACGAAAATACCCACATTCGTTCCCAAACATTAAAACTAAACAATTGCAGCGGACGACGCTCTCCCTCCGACGAGCGAAGCCCAGCACCTCGCGCCGCCTCGAACTCCACTCGACAGCCTCGATACCGCTCATCACCGCCAACCCACAACCCAACGCCAACAGCACCCCGCATCTACGTCGACGCCGAACTCCGACCACCCCGCTTGTGACGTATATTGGCGCATATATTGGGGCAAATTGGCACAAATTGGGTTATATTGACTCATAGGGCTTTGTCGGAGTACGGCGAGGCGTTGCCGTAGATGCGGGGTGGTCGGAGTACGGCGAAGCGGGGTGGTCGGAGTTCGGCGTCGACGTAGATGCAGGGTGCTGTCAACGTTGGGTTCCGACCACCCTGCTTCGCCGTACTCCGACCACCCCGCATCTACGGCAACGCCTCGCCGTACTCCGACAAAGCCCTATGAGCCAATATAACATAGTATGCGCCAATATGCGCCAATATACGTGACGTATATTGGCGCATATTGGCACATATTGGCGCATATTGGCTGATAGGGCTTTGTCGGAGTAACGCGAGGCGTTGCCGTAGATGCGGGGTGGTCAGAGTACGGCGAAGCGGGGTGGTCGGAGTTTGGCGTCGACGTAGATGCGGGGTGCTGTCGGCGTTGGGTTGGCGATGATGAGCGGTGTCGAGGCTGTCTAGGGGAGTTCGAGGCGGTGCGAGGTGCTGGGCTTCGCTCGCCGGAGGGAGAACGTCGTCCGCTGCATTTGTTTTCTCAGGGGGATTTAATTTTGTTGGGTTTAATGTTTGGGAACGAACGGGGGTATTTTCGTCTCTTTTTTAGTTGGGGTGTTTTCTAGCAAACTTTTTAAAGTTGGTGGTAAAAATTAAAACCCATGGTTGACCGATGGCATTTACCCAATTTTCTCGTTGCTCCGCGCACTTACCGAATTGCTCTGTACTTAAAATAAAATAATATTATTTACATTTCTACTTAAGACCTGTTCTTTTGTCCAAAAATTGAGATAGGATTCCAAATTTTATCCTGTTCATTTACTGTTCCTAAGAATCCAACTTCACAATCTTTACGGCTTTACAGCTGTTCTTTTGCGTTTTGATTTTGTTTCGATCACAATCCTACGTGGCGGCCAAACCCGGACTCTCAAGCTCATTTTTGCGTTCTCAGCGATTTGAGCGGAATCCCAATTCGACGTGGGTCCCTCTCTCTCCCGCGCCCCATCAGAGCGCAGCCTTCTTTTTTTTTTTCCCGTTCGGTTGCAGCAGAGGAACGAATGAATTGGTGGCCCTTTGATATTCAAACCGTTGATTACACTATTCATACTCATTTAATTATATTTAGTATTAAATAAATGTTATAAACGGGCTTTGGAGGCCCAACCCGTGAGTAGGTATCCACCCATTATGTAACCCTATTACTATAAATACAGGGCTACGAGGTTCCGTAGCCGCCATGGTTTACAACACGTTATCAGCACGCTCAAAGCTAAGCCGAACCCCTGCCGACGGACGGACGCGACGCGAACGGGCTTCCTTCACCGAACGTCGCTAGATCCGGCGGGTAGGATCTAGAGGTAATCCTGAAACCCTAGATCTAAAATTTCATATGCGCATATGTCTAGATCCAAAATTCTTGGATCGATTGTTTAATGAAAATCAAGGTTTTTATTGATGAAAAATCAAATTTTTACAATAAAAACGTTTTGTTGGTGATTAAAAATAGATTTTTTTTCCACTAAAAAAATTAGATTTTTATCCCCAAAAACCATGAAACCCTAGGGGATTTTCTCGCCGGAACGCGAACCCCCCTAGATCCCGCGCCACCGCCGCCGCCACTCGAAGCGGCGAGCGGCTATCGCCGCCGCTCGCTGCGGCGAGCGACCCCGCCGCCGGAAGCGGCGGGCTACCCCGCCGCCGGAAGCGGCGGGCAGATCCCGCCGCCGGCAGCGGCGGGTCGTCCCCGCCGCCGGCAGCGGCGGGCGACCCCGCCGCTGGCCACGGCGGGCAGATCCCGCCGCTCCAACGGCGGGTCGTCCCCGCCGCCGGCAACGGCGGGTCGTCCCCGCCGCCGGCAGCGGCGGGCGACCCCGCCGCTGGCCACGGCGGGCAGATCCCGCCGCTCCAGCGGCGGGCAGTCCCCGCCGCTGGCCACGGCGGGCAGATCCCGCCGCTCCAGCGGCGGGTGACCCCGCCGCTGGCCACGGCGGGCAGATCCCGCCGCTCCAGCGGCGGGTCGTCCCCGCCGCCGGCAGCGGCGGGCGACCCCGCCGCTGGCCACGGCGGGCAGATCCCGCCGCTCCAGCGGCGGGTCGTCCCCGCCGCCGGCAGCGGCGGGCGACCCCGCCGCTGGCCACGGCGGGCAGATCCCGCCGCTCCAGCGGCGGGTGACCCCGCCGCTCCAGCGGCGGGTCGTCCCCGCCGCCGGCCGCGGCGGGCAGATCCCGCCGCTCCAGCGGCGGGTCGTCCCCGCCGCCGGCAGCGGCGGGCGACCCCGCCGCTGGCCACGGCGGGCAGATCCCGCCGCTCCAGCGGCGGGTCGTCCCCGCCGCCGGCAGCGGCGGGCGACCCCGCCGCTGGCCACGGCGGGCAGATCCCGCCGCTCCAGCGGCGGGTCGTCCCCGCCGCCGGCCGCGGCGGGCAGATCCCGCCGCTCCAGCGGCGGGTCGTCCCCGCCGCCGGCCGCGGCGGGCAGATCCCGCCGCTGGCCGCGGCGGGCAGTCCCCGCCGCCGGCAGCGGCGGGCAGTCCCCGCCGCTGGCCACGGCGGGCAGATCCCGCCGCTCCAGCGACGGGTCGTCCCCGCCGCCGGCAGCGGCGGGTGACCCCGCCGCCGGCAGCGGCGGGCCGTCCCCGCCGCGCCAGCGGCGGACTGATCCCGCCGCCGGCAGCGGCGGGCCCCAACCCCGCCGCCGGCAGCGGCGGGCCCCGCCGCCCGCAGCGGCGGGCCCCCAACCCCACCGCCCGCAGCGGCGGGCCCCGCCGCCCGCAGCGGCGGGCCCACCCACGCCGCCCGCAGCGGCGGGCCCCGCCGCCGGCCGCGGCGGGCCCCACCCCCCGGCAGCCGCTCGTATCGGGCCCCCCCGGTGCGCGCTCATGCCCGGAAACCCTAGCCGCCTGAAGCGGCAATCCGCGCGACCATAAACCCTAACTAGGGTTTGACCCCGAAATTTTTTTCGATTTTCAAATCTTTTTCAGATTTAATTACGATTTCGTTTTCGTCAAAATCTGTTAAATTACACAATTTTTATTCATCGCATTTTATCCGGATTATCTGATTATTTACGTTTAATAATTAGGAAGATCCTGCGACCGCTCTGCCGTTAGTCAACTAACCTAACGGTGTATGACGTTGCCTAGTGGTCCAATAATTATTAAACGAAAAATTTTCATTTCCATTATAAAATGCATGTGATGATTAATTGTATGTGTTAATCGTCTGCTATGATATTAAATGCCTGCCGCATTTTTCTACGATGTGATGTATATTTTTGTTGCCTCTAGCATGAATTTCCACTTAAACACTATAAATGCATGCGTAGAAAATTATATGCCCGTCGCATATTTAATGTTCTGTAATAAACATTTTATTTAGCATGCTAAAATCTTTTTGATGTATTTTTAATGCCTGTAGCATAAATATATGTCTGAGATAAAATTATTTATATACCTGCAGAATATAAATAGCATGTGTATACATCATAATTGTTTCCATTAAGGTTAATTAAGCACAACTTTTTAGTTTAATGGATTTATATTATATGTATGATGTGCTCATGATACGACAACTTTTTATGACAACAAACCAATAATGATTTCAATAAATTTTACCATCATATCCTAGTTGACAAAATGAACCTGGAGTTCAAAACCAAAATGAACCTGAAGTTCAAAATCAAATCAAAAATCAACACCCTTTCACACTAATAAAAATTAACCAGTACGAGGGATTATACGAAAAACATTTATGCGTTCTCTTTTGGAAATACGCATTTCGCGGTAAATAGATCTCTCAGATCTATGGTTTGTATAAACCAATATGGACACCAGCAGTTGTCATAACACCACCGAACTCTTTTGAGTAATCTCACTTTACAAGGCATGATTCTTGAATCCAACCTTATGTTTTAAGCGTACGCCCGAAGTCGTGGCTTAATTGATAAGTGAGAAATTGTAAAATTCGTACCCACGTAATTGTTTCCCCTATAGTATGATTCTATATCTACACAATACTTGAATAACTCAATAAAAATGGCCCGTAGACCATACTTGAGTTTTCAAATAGACTTTTAAAAGTCTCTCATAAATTAGAAAGTGGAAATATAGAAACTAACTCATTTCCCTTGAATAAGTCTACTTTATAAGACCAATAATCATTCTTCCTTATAAACGACAATAAGGAAGACTGAAAACAGGGGAAGTCTTGAATAAAAATAAGAAAGGGAAGATATGATGTACCTCGATATGGAGTATGAAATGGCAACCCAATATCAGACCAGAAGCTCTGACAAGACCCATAATGCTTTTCGCAAAATTAATGGGCATTAACGTATGCCATATAAAAATATATACATATCTAGTCTAAACGACGAAAGTCAAATTGACAGTATGTATAATTCGCTACTTCCCGAGGATAAATAAATTTTGAAAATAAATTTGATCTGTTGTCATAATATGAGTCTAAAATGAGCACAATTGTGGACGTATACTTTCTAGAACCCACATCATACTATGAAACTTGTTGCTCTAACATAATTATTAGTAGTATTCTCTTGCAGTATATATGTGCCTTTTACGCATTTTATTTTACTGTAAATGATTTATCATCCTGAATACTCCTAAAATGAGGATACCATGTACTCTCTGAAACTTATAAAGTCCCACATAAATTCAAACAGAGGAAATAATTTGGAACACCAGAAGTGTCCAGAATCGACCAACTTTGGATCGATGTCACCCTGGATTGATGATACAAGACATCATTAACCAGACGAACCCGAAGATTCTTCAAAAAAGGGTGAAACTCTCATTATCCCATTCAAAAGGGAAAAATGATTACGAGATCATCCCCATTCACATGGACATTGACTCTCATCACTTCCTCAAACGAATTTAAAATGATATACTATCATTAGTAAAATGAGACCTTTAGGCCTCTTGAGAGTATTTGAGGGACAAAAGTGGACTCACACACTCCCTACATATGGCTAAAGATGTACCTTAGAGTACTCATCTATATATCCTCTTAAAATGGTCATAATCAAAACCCTGTTATCCAACCGCAGTCCAGATTATTATTAATCACAACGGACATATTACATTACTAGGATATTGGTTGGGCTTTTACTTACCCTCATACCACCCTCAAAATGCCGCAGTGGAACTTATTCATCGGGACTAACCCTCCTAGATGAATATGTTCCGAGATCCCCAAACGGGGGAGGCATTAGAGCACATCTTATAGATGGAGCCTTGACGGGTTCATATCCCTAGTTCTATGCTCAACTTCATTGAAGTCGAACTTAATGCGGATTTTTGGGATAACACTGGGAAATCAATTTAACAACTGGAAGAAAATTGAACACCCTGAAGCTTTGTGTTCACACCCAGAAATGGGTTATATGTAAATCATTAAAATGATTTAAACGGATTACTTATCCACTAGAAATCCAGTTGTAAGGTGACCACGTGGGAGCATGCAAACCATCAGAACGCCTCCTTAGAAACTATTTATATGAGCCTGATCACCTCATATAAACAGTTTCCGAGAACCCCTAACGGGGGAAGCGTTTAGTACACATCTTATCGATGGAGTCATGATGAGTTTACATTCCCATATCACCACTATGGACCATTTAAAACATTAATACCTATGATCTGATTATCATGAATAGTAATGAGATCCGGAAGATCCACATTTATGAAACTGTTAAACAGTTATCAGACATAGCTACCGACAATATAAATATTGTCAAATTCACACATCCCTGCTACTAAAAATCCAGCTAGGATTGACATACCAACTTTATGGATGCAATCTACCAGTAGCAGAAGTGGATATCCTCAATGGATGAGAGGACATACCACGAGAACCTAAAACAATACCACCACAGGAAAATGAGCTCATCTCCATATCCTCTCCCTTTCCAGAACCTCCAGAAGAGATAAATCTGGAATAAATAGAATAATGTACGTACACGGAGAGGTATTTGGATAAAACACACTTGTCGACAATTACTCACATTTCATTTTGCCATTGATATCGTTCACAATCTCCGTTTCCTGAAGCAAACGCAGAAATTTGGCCAAATTATGTGGAACGAGGCAATAATAAGTTGAGCTGGACTCACTTATGAAATGTGAAGTGTTTGGACCTGAAGTCCTGATATCAAAAGATATCAAACCTGTGGGCTACCGAGTATTGTATAAATAAATAAAATCGTATGCTATAAGCAAAACGCTATAGCCTTAGAGGTTTATTTCGCAGAAACCAGGAAGTAACCATGTAAGATGAGTTTAACTCACTTACAAAATTAATCAAACTGATGCATCAGGCTCCCTGGTCATGATTGCGAAACCCATGCGATTAGCAAAGATAATTTTAGGCTATGTTGCTATGGATGATGTGACAACATACCTTTATAAACAATCATCCTGAAGATGAATTATCATCCTGAAGATGAAACCTTCATCCTGAAGATGAATTATCATCCTGAAGATGAAACCTTCATCCTGAAAATGAATTATCATCCCGAAGATGAAACAATCATCCTGAAGATGAATTATCATCCTAAAGATGAAACCTTCATCCCGAAGATGAATAATCATCCTGAAGATGAATTATCATCCTGAAGATGAAACCTTCATCCTGAAGATGAATTATCATCCTGAAGATGAAACCATCATCCCGAAGATGAATAATCATCCCGAAGATGAAACCATCATCCCGAAGATGAATAACCATCCAGAAGATGAAATTATCATCCAGTCGATGAAGAAACATGGAAAATTGCAATCCACCAATACACCTACTGGTTGTATGGATGCACATTAAGACCCCTTCCGTTCGCTGGAAGAGGGGAAGGATATCCTAGGTCCTGAAGTGCCTTACTCAAATGTCTTTTGTACACTCCTTTATCTGGTAGTAAACACTTTAATCAGATACAGTGCAGCGCCTGCAGCGCACCACTGGACCAGAGATATGTAGCTTCTGCGCTATCTCCAAGGGTCAAGGATCATACAACATGTTAAATGTATTTGCAGATACAGGTTACAGATCATCGCGATGACTGCAACAAAGAAGCGACCACCTCCTGGAGACCAGCAAAGCATGCTTCCAAGGCAACATCAATCCCACCATCCCGAGAGGCTCATCAATCCAAGAAGCAAATCATAAGTACGCATAGCCAGGTCCTGTAGTACCTCGCAGACACAGTGAAGACTGGTCAGAGACGTGATGCTACCTACCGAGTCTGCAGACCACTCCCCCTCAGAAGAGATCCCTCAGATTCAGTAGATGTCATAGATGAGCGATACTTGTATAGATGAGCGATGTCTTGTATAGGTGAGCGATGCCTTGTACTTTGTATCGGAACACTGTAAGAGATTGATGTATAGTTGCCTAGGAGATCTGCAAGCCTGTAGCTTGTACAGATCAGGGGGAGTCAAATGTAGTGTTGTACTCTTTTCCCTTGGCTATTGGTTTTTCCCACTGGGTTTTCCATAGCTAAAGGTTTTAACGAGGCAAACTCATTGACTCTGGATCCAGAAGTATCCACCCCCTAAATACTTCCACTAATCAGGGGAAGTTACGGAAACTGTACTCTTTTTCCTTGGTTATTGGTTTTTCCCACTGGGTTTTCCATAGCTAAAGGTTTTAACGAGGCAGGTATCCCTAACTTAGGATCCAGAAGTATCCACCTCTAGTGATATCCATCGATCAGGGGAAGTTATAGAGACTTGTACTCTTTTCCCCTAGCCATTGGTTTTTCCCACTGGGGTTTCCTTGGCAAAGGTTTTAACGAGGCAAGTACTCTTAAACTTGGGATCCAGAAGTATCCATGGACCCATGATCAGATAAGCTCTATGAACCCTGAAGCGTTCATCACGGCTTACAACAATGGATGGATAAGGGGAAGTGTTATAAACGGGCTTTGGAGGCCCAACCCGTGAGTAGGTATCCACCCATTATGTAACCCTATTACTATAAATACAGGGCTACGAGGTTCCGTAGCCGCCATGGTTTACAACAATAAATAATATATTAAGTAGTTATTTTAGTTTTAAGTATTTAGTTTAGGTATAAATAGCACATATTAAACTTGAGTGGACCACACACAACTTTCTTCATCCAACTTTCTTCATCCAAAAGAACACACCACACGGCGTGGGACCCATCTCAACTTTCCAACAACTCAATCCAATCCCACATTCCAACAAAAGAATACACTATACACAAATTTCTCTCTCATCAGATTTCTAACTTCTCAACTTCCCCAATTATACTTTCATACAAAAGAACAGGCCCTTAGCCTACGATCGAAGGTATCGACAATACCTCTTGAGCCTGGTGGATATTCGCGCCTGGGTGAATCTTCGACACGGGTAGCATCAGATCGGCCAACGCCGACGGCACTTTGGGATGCAACAGGCGATCGGAAAAAATAGAAGTCGATGGAGACATTGACGTGGGAGACGTCGGTGGTCTCGTGGACGATGTTGCCTATGTAGGCGGAGAGGGTATGGTTCCATTATCTCCATGAATCTGGCATTGCCCATGTATCGGGCGTCATGGGCAGCTCGTGGGCAGCTCGTGGGTTCCATTATATCCGTGAATGTAGACAGAGTGTGATTTAAAATTTGTAAATCGATTTCAGTTCTATTCTTTTCATCGGATGCTGCCCACGATGCCAGAGAGCCAGACGGGGTCTTTATTCCTCACTAATTAGCTGACTGAGCTCTAAAGTTGAACTTACGGTTGGGCTTTTTCCCCATAGGGTCAATGGTGAGCTAAGAGATTTAAGGACAAGTTTGAAATTGATTCTCTTCATGGGATGATTTGCCAGCATCGGAGGATTTGTCAGGCGGAGGAGCTCTACGCCTGAGAGCAAGACGCCGAAGGTACGGTCGAACTGGCGGCCGCGGAAGGAGGCGGACCACTCGAGGACGGCAAGGCATGGCAGAGGGCGGTGGAGGAGGCAAGAGGGCGGGGCGTAGGGGGCGGCGACATGCAGTTTGGAGTAGGTGTAGGCAAAGTCGTGTCAGAGGACTAGGGTTGAGCAGGGGGGTTTGAGCTTGGGGGTTTGATGAGCTTCGTTAATTGGAAGAACGTTGTGGGAGGAGGAGATGATGGCCACGGGGTGTTACTGTTTCAGTTTCGATGTGGGCAAAATTACTAGCGTGCACAACAGACAAAAGTTTTGCATGTTGTGCGCGGTGAGTAATTTGGCACAAAGCCAAACATACCCCTAAATGGATCAGGACGGACTTGACCCGACAGTCCGATCTGACCCGCTTGCTACACATAAGTCTAGCTCGGCCTCACTGGTGTTGAGCTTGATTGCAAAAAACCACTTGTTGGGGGTAAAACCCGCGTACAATGAATTTGTATTATGGGTAACCTAAGGCACGGTGGTTATGTTAATGGTGGGATTAGGGTAGGCTATTTGACAGGTGGTTAGTGTAATGAGGAGGCTGAATGCACTATGAGGGCTGACCACGAAACGGGTTCTCCAGGACTTTGCTCCTCGCCTGTCGCACTGCCAGTGGTTGGAGTCGAGCGCGACCAGTTGAGACGAGCCCGCCTGCACAAGGAGCAGCTGGTCAGAAAGGCCGGGTTGGGGTCCAACCCTTAGCCTCTCCGATGCCTAAGTCAGTGATAGGACTTAAAGCGGGGGCTGGGCACGCAGGTCGGACTGAGAGTGAGTCGACCGTACGTGACGAGCTATCGGTTGTGGAAGAACAAAAATATGGAAGACCTTTGCTCTTGTGTGTGAATAATGAGATTGAGAGCGAATTTGCCAACCCTTTTTCCATTGGAGGCAAAGGGGTATTTATACCTGATGGAGACGGGTAGGTGAGGCTGACCTGGCATGCTGACTCGACGTGCTGAGCTGGCCTAACTTTCAGCGGAAGCTTCGAACGAGGATGTCAGGATCAGGGGTGTCAACCGCACTTTTGCCAGACGGTGCAACAGCCAGGGGCGCTTTTGTTAGGATGTCAGGGCCGAAAGCACCAAGTGTCAGGGGGCGCAGCGGCCAGGGGGTTCTTTGTCAGATGGTCGGGCTGCGGGTGTGTCAGTCGCGTCCTTTGTACCAGGTTGTTTGTCCTGTCTGATGTGCCAAAGAGTTGTTGATGCGCAACCGAGGAGTGGGGTTGCCGGTAGGTCGCTGGTCGCCCCTAACTGAGGACGCGCGGCCCGGTCGCACGCCTTGCATGCCATTCCTGGCGAGCTGGGGGCGGGCGAGTGCGCAATCAGCTAGGATCGTGGCGAAGCGTGCCCCCACCATTGGTCGGGGCGGAGTGCGCCCCTTCCCCAGTCGAATTTGACCCTAGGATCGACATGCGTTATGCTGGCCTGGAAAACTAGCGAGCGGCCTCCGAAGTCGGGGCAAGGGGCGTCCTATCGCTGGGCCGGCTAGCCTTAGGGATGGAGGGGCATGCCGACAGGGTATCAGGCAGACTGGGATGGGATGTCGGACTATCACGATCTTTAGGTCGTAATAATTGCCCCCGGCATTTGAGTTCGAGGAGGGAGCCCGGCTCGGCTCGGATGACGCACCACTTCCCTTACCTAAAACGGCGGTTCGGATTCTGATCCACGTTCGATAGCGACGGCGTTGGTCTTGGAGTTCCCGCCCGGTTGGCCATTATTGCGATTTGAAAGGGTGAGGGGGAAATCCAAGTGCCTCCACTACTGAACTTGCGACACGTGGTTGAGGTGACTGTCACGCCAGTCGAGGCATCAGGAAAGCTCCGATGGGCGCCGCATGGCGGCGCGTCAACGGTCGGGATTGTAGGATCTAAATAAGGCCTAGAGGGGGGGGTGAATAGGCCTTTGACCAAATTATCGCAAGATAAAAATTAAGCCTAGTTTACAGCATGCAGTTTAGGAATCAGACAATCAAAGCATTCACAGAAGACACAAAATTTAACGTGGTTCGGTCCCCATGACCTACGTCCACCCCAATGAGCAATCACTTATACTGTTTCTTTAAGAAGTTACAATCTCCCTTAGATTGGTGCACCAACACCAACCTGTCAGACCAACTCAAGCTCACCAAAGCCAAAAAGAAACATACAAGTATCACTCCCCAACCCAACTTGCCCCAACAAGTTTGGTTCCCAGAATCCCAAATAACGGAAGAAATTATATTACAGAAATGCTGATCAAAACATTAATAACTTCACAAATAAATAAGATCAAGAGTTTAGAAAGCTCATTTGTGAAGATCTCTCTGGTTGTCGTCTTTCAGCACATCAGTAGCTTCGCAACGCTTCTTACGGAATGATGATCGGATGTCTGTAGAAGAAGTAGTCGCTGTCCCCGTGGAAGTAGTCGGTAGAAGTTCCTCACTCAAAGTGATCTCATTTTCTGCACAGGAGGAACTAGCTGCTCAACTTGCTATCACTGCGTCGGGGATGAAGTCACGGTCGCAACGCTTCTTACGGAACTCAATTTGGATCTCTAGAACTCCACTTATTGATGAAAATGTGAAGAGATGTACATGGGTATATATAGGATCAGCTTAACGGGTCTGTGCACTGTTTGAAGGGATCCGCTAACGTCGGCTTCACGGGTTTTAAACCGCTGGGACCCGCAACCGCGAAAGCGGCATGTCGGCAACCGTCGGATCGGGGATGGACGGACGAGATCGAGCCACGTCGCCCGCGGATTCAGCGTTCAGCGCCCGCCTCCGCCGACCCGGACCCACGAGCCGCCCGCCTTCGCTGACTCCGAGTCGGCAGCGCCTGAACCGTTGGATGGAGATCCAACGGCGGAGATTAAGCCACGTCGGCCGATTTAAATTCTGCGATGAAGCGTATATGGGAACAGTGCCGTATGTCGTATTTGCTGAGTATTTTCACTGTATTCTTGTGTATTTGGGCATCAAATAAATCCCAAAAATTCTGAAATAATTCTCAAAAATCCCAGAGCTTCATTTTGACATGTGAGAATTGTTTCACCTCATTTCACCACTTGTAGAAAAAGTTTCTTCTTTGTATACTCAGTATTTTCTCGTATTTCCCCGTATTTGGACTTCAAACAATCTCCATAAATCCTGAGAAAAATCCCATGCTATTTATAGCCTATGATTAACTCTAGGGTAGAGTTTCATAGCTATACTCTCTCGTTTGATCAGCTTATGTAATTCCAAATGAAGTTTCAGCTCCGTATTTCAACGTACTTGAGTACGTGCATATGTAACTTGAGCAATCATGACTATAGGGACCTGTGACACACTCAACAAACAGATTAGAACAGTTCAGTAGGGTTTGTTATCATCAAACATAGGGTAGGATGCTGTTTCCAACAATCTCCCCCTTTTGATGAGAACAAACCAGACATTAAGATTACATCAAAAATGTGTGAAGTGTGTGAGTGTGTGAAGCATGAATATGAGCATGAATGGCAAAATGATATGCTCCCCCAATTGACATGCTCCCCCTATCTCTGATCAATCTTAATATTTCTCTCCCCCTTTGTTTTCATCAAAAAAAATGTATGAAATAACATATGAGGAATGGAAAATTGAACATTTATAAACCAAAACAAAAAGGCAATACATTGTTTGACCACAATGAATAAATAAGCAATAATCACTAAGTCATAACTACCATAATTCATCTCCGTGCTCAAGTGTGATGATCAAATGTTTAGTACATATGGAGAGGTAATAAGGAATACATCCTGTCATAACCATCTTTTCCACTGAATATATGAACATCAAAGATTGAGTTTCCCCTTCTCATGTAATATGAGTTCAAGTTACCAATTCCAAACATGACCGAGAAGGATTTTTAAATGTGAAATGGCAGTGCTTGACGGACTTAACACCAACGCTAAAAAATGACATTTATAGCATAAGTTGGATGTCCAAGGGTAGTATCAAGGACATGGATCGTATCCATTTTTCATACGAAGCTCTGTGTATATATTTTGAAGACACTCATCTTGCTATTCTTTTTATACACGTATATTTTGATGAGAGCTTTTCTTTTTACCCATGCCTTGAAACATCATATCCCATTAAAACATAAATTAGTCCACCAACAACCACTTTTCTTATTCAATATTTCAAATCCATATCAAAAAACATATTGATCTGTGTAAGTGTGATTGGATGATGAAAAACGTTAGTTACTCATTAATGAATATGACCTAATTAAGCATGTAGTCTTTGAATGCAAGCATTGTTAAGAATATAATATTCAAAATCCATAAGACATATGTTTTGCATTTAAAGCTGTTTCTGATGAAAAATAAAAAATGCAAAAGGAGGAGATAGACAATTCACTTTCCCTTTCTGTTTATATTTTTCTTTTTCATTTTTTTTTCATTTTTTTTGTAGCATACCACACAAAAACAATAAAAGCACACCAAATAATATTTTCACTCTAAATATAATCAATAATGCCCAGTTCTAGACGTAGACGACAAAAACGATCTTCTGGCAAAGGTTTTGTAAAGATATCTGCCAACTGAGAATCAGTAGAAATATATTCAATGGATACATCCTCTTTTGCCAAATGATCTCTAAGAAAATGATGTCTTACATCTATGTGTTTTGTCCGAGAGTGATGAACAGGATTGTTAGAAAGATCTATAGCACTCTTACTATCACATCGTAATGGAACTTTTCTAAGATCCAAGCCGTAGTCAGACAGGGTTTGCATCATCCAAAGTACTTGGGCACAGCAACTGCCAAGGGCAATATACTCAGCTTCAGTAGTGGACAAAGCAACACTGTTCTGCTTACGACTAGACCAAGAAACCAATGAATGTCCTAGCATAAAACATGTTCCACTAGTGCTCTTTCTATCAATCATACTACCAGCATAATCAGCATCAGCATAGCCAACCAAATTAAGATTACCACAAGAGGGATACCATAGTCCACGTGTAGGAGTGTGAATAAGATATCGAAAAATCCTCTTAATGGCTATCAAATGTGATTCTTTTGGACAGGCTTGAAATCGTGCACACAAACAGACAGAAAACATGATGTCTGGTCTAGATGCAGTTAAATAGAGTAAGGACCCAATCATACCTCGATAAAGCTTTTGGTCCACATTTATACCTTTGTCATCCTTTTCAAGCTTCGTCGTCGGACTCATTGGAGTTCGCATTGGCTTTGCATTTTCCATCCCAAATTTCTTCAACAGTTCTTTTATGTACTTGGTTTGTGAAACATATATGCCATCTCCAGTTTGTCTTACTTGAAAGCCCAAAAAGTATTTCAACTCTCCGACCAGACTCATCTCAAATTGATCCTGCATAACCTTTTCAAACTTTTGGCATAAAAGATCATTAGTAGCACCGTAAATAATATCGTCCACATAAATCTGAACAATAAGAAAATGATCCTGTTCATGCAAGATAAACAAAGTGTTGTCTGCACTACCCTTTTTAAAGTTATTTTCCAAAAGATATGAACTGAGACGGTCGTACCAAGCTCTGGGAGCTTGCTTCAGACCATACAAAGCCTTTTGCAACTTGTAAACGTGATTTGGAAAACTATGACTTTCAAAACCAGGGGGTTGTTCAACAAAAACATCTTCTTTCAAATAACCATTTAAAAATGCACTTTTCACATCCATTTGCTTCAATTTAAAACCTTTAAAACTTGAAAAAGCCAGCAATATTCTAATGGCTTCTAATCTAGCAACGGGTGCAAAAGTTTCATCACAATCAATTCCCTCAATCTGGTTATATCCTTTGGCCACTAATCTTGCCTTATTTCTGATTACATTTCCAGATTCATCAAGTTTGTTTTTGAAAATCCATTTAGTGCCAACAATTGGGTAATTATCAGGTCGGGGCACTAATGTCCAAACATTATTTCTATCAAACTGATTAATCTCATCATGCATGGCCATAACCCAACTTTCATCAGTTAAAGCAATTTCAACGTTCTTAGGTTCAATTTCAGAAATGAGGTCACCATGAATGCATAAGGCACACAAGTTATTGAAAGTGGATCGAGTGCGTATACCTTCCGTAGGAGTCCCCATGATCAGCTCAGGTGGATGATGTGGATTGAACCTAAGCTCTCCTCTTTCCAGTCTATTTCCTTGTGGTACTTCTGGTTCAGCTTCCTTTTGGCCTTCAGATGGTTCAGCTATGTTTTCAGGCTCTGTAGTTTCCCTATCTGCATCTCCAGCTTCAGTTTCCTTGCAATTTAAAGGATCTATTTCAGCTTCATCAAATTTCACATTAATTGACTCAACAACAGTTAAGGTTCGTTTATTGTAGATCCTGTATGCTTTGCTCCTTGATGAATATCCTACGAACACTCCTTCGTCTGATTTGGATTCAAATGTTCCCAGCTGATGTCCTGTGTTTAAAATGAAACACCTGCATCCAAATACTCTGAAATATGAAATGTTAGGAGTCTTGCCATGCCACAGTTCATAGGATGTTTTGTTCATTAAAGGTCTAAGCATAACCCTTTTGCAAACATAGCAGGCTGTATTCACTGCTTCGGCCCAAAAATACATAGGAAGAGAATAATCATTAAGCATGCTTCTTGCCATCTCTTTTAAAGTTCGATTCTTTCTTTCGACCACTCCGTTTTGTTGAGGTGTTCTAGGAGAAGAAAATTCATGTAAGATCCCTTTTTCCAAACAGAAGTTTTCAAAAACAGAGTTTTCAAATTCACCACCGTGATCACTTCTAATTTTCATAATTGAAAGATTTTTCTCATTTGAAACTTGATTACAAAAATTTTGGAAATTTTCAAAGGAATCCGATTTCTTGGCTAAGAAGTAAACCCATGTATATCTAGAAAAATCATCGATCAAAACAAAACAAAATCTCTTTCCATTGAGGCTAGCAACATCGGTAGGCCCAAACAAATCCATATGAATCAATTCTAGGACTCGTGAAGTGGTAACTTCCCGAATTCCCGTAAAAGTGGATCTAGTTTGCTTACCTTTTGTGCATGCAACACACAACTTACCATTCTCGTACTGTTGATGTGGCAAGCCTCGGACCAGGTTTTTATTCTCCAGCTTATGTAGCAACTTCATGCTGGCATGTGATAGTCTCCGGTGCCATAGTATAGCCTCCTCCTCCCTGCCAATCAAACATTTAGCAATTGTCATTTCTTCAATTATTATTGTATAAACATTATTTTTCCTATTGGCTATGAAGAGGGTATTACCTGTGACCGAGTCATAAATTTTACAAATTTTCTCATCAAAAAGTACTTTCATACCTTTGTCACAGAGTTGACTTATGGAGATGAGGTTGTGTTTGAGATTTTCAACCCAGAGGACGTCAGAAATTTTAAAAGTATTGTTGCCAACAATACCTTTACCCATTACCTTGCACTTGCCGTTGTCCCCTAATGTAACACTTCCTCCTTCTTGCTTCACGAGGCTAAGGAACTTGTCGATGTTCCCTGTCATATGTCTTGAGCAGCCTGAATCCAAATACCACTCACACAGTTGTTCCTTAGCCACACTGAGTCCCTACACATAAGAAGAACAAGGTATGTGTGACCTGGGTAGCCAAATAGGTCCACAATGGTTAGTCATAGTACCTTTCGGAACCCATACTTGTTTGAACTTCATGTTTTGGTTCTTATAACGACAATTTCTATATAAATGTTCAAAAGAACCACATGTATAACATTTGGCGTTCCGTTTCTTTTTCTTGATGTAATGATTTTTCTTTATCATGTTTTCATTATAAACATTTCCAAATCCTAGTCCTTGTTTATCGTTTTTGATTGACTGGTATCCAAGAATGATGTCTAGTGATTTCCTTCCTACACCAAATTTTCTGATACTCAGTTTTAAATCAGAGACTTTGGATTTCAAAAAGATGTTTTAATTTACTAGTATGACACTTTTATTTATAAAACTCTTTCTAACATTATCTTCATTTTTAGCGAGAGTTTCTATTCTTTTATTTAGGCCAACAATCTTTTCATTACCATTCTTAATTTCTAGCTTTAATGAAGCACAAGTCTGACAAGGTATAGCTTCAGTAATACTAGATTTTCCTTTGACTTTTTCAATGGTAATTTTGAGCGATGCAATTTCATTTTTCAATTTTATTTCATTTTGGAAAACATTATAATTTTCTTGCTGTAGTTGGAAATTCATTTCTTTATAATTTTCTATAGAGGATTCAAGAGAAGTAATTTCTGAATTCATGTTTTCACAAATGTTCATTAATTCTGATAAAGAAAATTCATCTCTTACCTTGTTCGTGTCGCTTTCACCTATTAGGCAAAGTGATGATTGTGCTACTTCGTCTTGTGGTTCGTCTTCATCGTCATCATCCCATGTTACCGCAAATGATTTCCCTTTGGCTTCGGATGACGCGTTCTTTGTTGGACAATTTTTCATGAAATGTCCAAATTTCTTGCAGTTGAAACATTGAACACTTTTAGTAGTATTCTGTTCAGACGAGGAATTCAAAGGATTAAACTTATTAAAACGATTGAACCTTTTTGCCATTTCAGATTTTCCGGCAGGAGTTCTGATGAAGCGTCGGAATCCTCTGACCATCAGTGCATGTTCCTCGTCGAGATCTTCTTTGTCACTTTCTTCGGCTTTGAGAGCGATGGTCTTTAAAGGTTTAGCCTCACCTTTTTCTCTTGTCTCGACGGTTTTGAGTTCCAGCTCATGGGATAACAGATTCCCAATCAGATCATCCAGCTTCAGCTTAGTGAGATCTCTAGCTTCTTGGATGGCCGTCACTTTAGGTCGGAAGGAACTAGGAAGCGCTCTTAGGATTTTCCGAATGAGGTTGATGCTGTCGTAAGACTTTCCCAAGGCTTTTGAGTTGTATACGATGTCGGTGAAGCGAGTGTACATGTCCTTGATGGATTCTCCTGGTAGCATGTGGAAACCATCGTACTCTGAGCTCAGCAGCGCTAATCTGGACTCCTTCACCTGAGAGGTTCCTTCGTGAGTGACTTCGAGAGTGTTCCAGATTTCCTGCGCAGTAAGACAATGAGATATACGGTTAAACTCAGTTCTGTCAAGTGCACAAATAATTGCATTCATAGCTTTACCATTTAGAGCATAACGTTTGTTATCGTTATCATCCCATTTATCTTCTGGTTTTGGTACTTCAATATCTTCAATTTTGATTGTAGGTGGGTGATAGCCTTTAGCAACAATTTTCCAAATTTCAAGATCTGAAGAGACTAGGAAAATTTTCATCCTAGCTTTCCAGTAAGCAAAATCAGTCCCATTAAATTTGGGTGGTCTAACTGTAGACTGTCCTTCAGCAAATGCTGAATCATATGTATTCATTATGAACTAGACTCAAATGGCCAGGCCTGGAGCTTTGATACCACTTGTAGGATCTAAATAAGGCCTAGAGGGGGGGGGGGGGGGGGTGAATAGGCCTTTGACCAAATTATCGCAAGATAAAAATTAAGCCTAGTTTACAGCATGCAGTTTAGGAATCAGACAATCAAAGCATTCACAGAAGACACAGAATTTAACGTGGTTCGGTCCCCATGACCTACGTCCACCCCAATGAGCAATCACTTATACTGTTTCTTTAAGAAGTTACAATCTCCCTTAGATTGGTGCACCAACACCAACCTGTCAGACCAACTCAAGCTCACCAAAGCCAAAAAGAAACATACAAGTATCACTCCCCAACCCAACTTGCCCCAACAAGTTTGGTTCCCAGAATCCCAAATAACGGAAGAAATTATATTACAGAAATGCTGATCAAAACATTAATAACTTCACAAATAAATAAGATCAAGAGTTTAGAAAGCTCATTTGTGAAGATCTCTCTGGTTGTCGTCTTTCAGCACATCAGTAGCTTCGCAACGCTTCTTACGGAATGATGATCGGATGTCTGTAGAAGAAGTAGTCGCTGTCCCCGTGGAAGTAGTCGGTAGAAGTTCCTCACTCAAAGTGATCTCATTTTCTGTACAGGAGGAACTAGCTGCTCAACTTGCTATCACTGCGTCAGGGATGAAGTCACGGTCGCAACGCTTCTTACGGAACTCAATTTGGATCTCTAGAACTCCACTTATTGATGAAAATGTGAAGAGATGTACATGGGTATATATAGGATCAGCTTAACGGGTCTGTGCACTGTTTGAAGGGATCCGCTAACGTCGGCTTCGCGGGTTTTAAACCGCTGGGACCCGCAACCGCGAAAGCGGCATGTCGGCAACCGTCGGATCGGGGATGGACGGACGAGATCGAGCCACGTCGCCCGCGGATTCAGCGTTCAGCGCCCGCCTCCGCTGACCCGGACCCACGAGCCGCCCGCCTTCGCTGACTCCGGGTCGGCAGCGCCTGAACCGTTGGATGGAGATCCAACGGCGGAGATTAAGCCACGTCGGCCGATTTAAATTCTGCGATGAAGCGTATATGGGAACAGTGCCGTATGTCGTATTTGCTGAGTATTTTCACTGTATTCTTATGTATTTGGGCATCAAATAAATCCCAAAAATTCTGAAATAATTCTCAAAAATCCCAGAGCTTCATTTTGACATGTGAGAATTGTTTCACCTCATTTCACCACTTGTAGAAAAAGTTTCTTCTTTGTATACTCAGTATTTTCTCGTATTTCCCCGTATTTGGACTTCAAACAATCTCCATAAATCCTGAGAAAAATCCCATGCTATTTATAGCCTATGATTAACTCTAGGGTAGAGTTTCATAGCTATACTCTCTCGTTTGATCAGCTTATGTAATTCCAAATGAAGTTTCAGCTCCGTATTTCAACGTACTTGAGTACGTGCATATGTAACTTGAGCAATCATGACTATAGGGACCTGTGACACACTCAACAAACAGATTAGAACAGTTCAGTAGGGTTTGTTATCATCAAACATAGGGTAGGATGCTGTTTCCAACAGGGATGGCCTGTTGTCTTCTATAAGTATGGAGAGAAAGAGATTGGTGGAAACTTTCTTCCGATTCTGATTCTTCTTCGCGCTTTCCGTCTTTCGTTCCTCGCTCGCTGACGTTGTCGCTGTTGCCACCATCGGAGGTCCACTTCTGATCGTCTTCTCGGGTTAGCTGCTTTGCTAGGTAATCTCTTGACCCTTTGATTGATGGCTTCTCAGTTTGACTTCGGAGGAGGCAACGGCGTGGCGACGGAGGAGTCAATGGAAGAGGAGAGCTGGTGGTGGGTGCAGAGGCCTTGGAGAAAGAGGACGTGGAGCACCGACGTGCCGAGGGTGATAGAGGCCGTTAGATGTGGGTCGGATAGGATCAACATTAGGGAGATTCGAGTGCGGTCATGCGTCTGCCCTGTGAAGTGCGGGTCCTGGACCCGAGGAAAGGGTATGTTCGCCTGGGGATAATGAGGTTAGGGTCTACGCCTGGTCCTTCGAGTTGGGGCTTCGCTTCCCGATCCACCCTTATCTCCTCCACATGTTGAATTTCCTAGAGCTACCGATCTTTGCCTTGGCGCCCCGCTCCTGGGGCTTGCTAGTGGGGTTTGTCGTCCTGTGCCTCTTGAGGGGTGTGTCATCACCAATGGCGTGCCTCCGGAGTGTCCTTTCGTTTCGACAAGTCGCATCGGGTGCATGCTTTATCGGGACCCTGCATTGACCGAAGGTTCTTTGCCTGCACGAGGCCTGCCTCGATCTGCGTGTCCTTGTCCTCTTCCCAAGATTCGGGTCTTCGAGGCTCCTGGGTCTATTTGGGACGACAGTGAGCGAGTGGCTCAGTCCGAGCCCTTCTCCGGTTGGGGTAGCGAGGACGTGTCCTGTCCCGGAGTCTTCGTGGGGAGGGGGAAGACGTAGCTCGGCCAGCCCCCCTTTTCTCCAGTTTGGGTGGCGAAGCGTGTTAGGCTTGCCCCGGAGTCTTTACTTGAGGGGGGGAGCGAGCGCGTAGTTTGGTCCGTGCCCTTCTCCTGTTTGGGTGGCGAGGATGGGTCTTGTCCCAGAGTTTTTATTTGATGGGGGAGCAAGCGCGTAGCTCGGCCCGTGCCTTTCTCCGGTTTGGGTGGCGAGGATGGGTCCTGCCCCAGTGTCTTTATTTGATGGGGGAGAGAGCGCGTAGCTCGGCCCGTGCCCTTATCCGGTTTGGGTGGCGAGGATGGGTCCTGCCCCCGAAGTCTTTACTTGGGGGGAGCGAGCGCGTAGCTCGGCCCGTGCCCTTCTCCGGTTTGGGTGGCGAGGACGGATCCGGCCCCGGAGTCTTCGTAGGGGGGAGGGAGCCATGGCTCGGCCCGTGGTCTTTTTCTCCAGTTTAGGTGGCGAAGCATGTTAGGCATGCCCCGGAGTCTTTACTTGAGGGGGGAGCGAGCACGTAGCCCAGCCCGTGCCCTTCTCCGGTTTGGGTGGCAAGGACGGATCCTGCCCCGGAGTCTTCGTAGGGGAAGGGAGCCGTAGCTAGGCACGTGCCCTTTTTCTCCAGTTTGGGTGGCGAAGCGTGTTGCGCTTGCCCCGGAGTCTTTACTTGAGGGGGGAGCGAGCGCGTAGCTCGGCCCGTGCCCTTCTCCAGTTTGGGTGGCGAGGACGGATCCGGCCCCGGAGTCTTCGTAGGGGGAGGGAGCCGTAGCTCGGCCCGTGGTCTTTTTCTCCAGTTTAGGTGGCGAAGCATGTTAGGCATGCCCCGAAGTCTTTACTTGAGGGGGGAGCGAGCGCGTAGCTCGGCCCGTGCCCTTCTCCGGTTTGGGTGGCGAGGACGGATCCTGCCCCGGAGTCTTCGTAGGGGGGAGGAGGCCATAGCTCGGCCCGTGCCCTTTTCTCCAGTGTGGGTGGCGAAGCGTGTTAGGCTTGCCCCGGAGTCTTTACTTGAGGGGGAGCGAGCGCGTATCCCGGCCCGTGCCCTTCTCTGGTTTGGGTGGCAAGGAAGGATCCTGCCTAGGAGTCTTCGTAGGGGGAGGGAGCCGTAGCTAGGCCCGTGCCCTTTTTCTCCAGTTTGGGTGGCAAAGCGTGTTACGCTTGCCCCAGAGTCTTTACTTGAGGGGGGAGCGAGCGCGTAGCCTGGCCCGTGCCCTTCTCAGGTTTGGGTTGCGAAGACGGATCCTGCCCAGGAGTCTTCGTAGGGGGGAGGGAGCCGTAGCTCGGCTCGTGCCCTTTTTCTCCAGTTTGGGTGGCGAAGCGTGTTAGGCTTGCCCCGGAGTCTTTACTTGAGGGGGGAGCGAGCGTGTAGCCCGGCCCATGCCCTTCTCCGGTTTGGGTGGCGAGGACGGATTCTGCCCTGGAGTCTTCGTAGGGGGGAGCCGTAGCTCGGCCCGTGCCCTTTTTCTCCAGTTTGGGTAGCGAAGCGTGCTAGGCTTGCCCCGGAGTCTTTACTTGAGGGGGGAGCGAGAGCGTAGCCCGTCCCGTTGATCGGTCCATATTTTACACCTTTTTTCTGCATATTTGCATGCCATTTCGATCGACCATATTGCGATTTTCACGATTATTCGACGATATTGCATTACTTTTCACTATTTCTTGTTTTTGTCGGATTTCAGGAAATATGGAGCGATCGGGAGCAAAAATGAGCTTAAGGGATTTGCACCCACTCCGGAGTGTCAACCATGGCCCTTTTGAGGGTTATTCTGCAATGGAAGACGAGTGGAAGAAGAAAGAACGTCGTAGGAGCGACGAGGAAGCGAAAAGATGGAGATTGGGCATTTTCAGCATGCCACTCGGCTGAGTGAAGGAGTCACTCGGTCGAGCATTGAGCCCCGCTCGGCTGGCCAGATCGGACACGCAACAGAGATGTATCAGCGTGCACTCGGCCGAGCATCGCACGCCCACTCGGCCGAGTGCGGAGACTCCGTCCGCCCGAGTGGCACCCAGACGACGGCAAGCCAAAATGTCCAACTCTCTGTAATCCGTCAGTCGACCACAAGCTCCGACTCGGCCGAGTTCCAAAAGCCCCTCGGCCGAGTGACATTTGCCGCTCGGCCGAGTGATGCCGAGGACATGCAGCACCCAGATTTTCAGACAGCCTCCCACTCTTTTGAAATCTGCTATCATTCCAGCAACCAAAGTATTTTTCTCATATTTTTTATGGATAATAGACTTCATGACGATTCCAACGCTGCCAAGAACGCGCAAATCGGAGGTCAGATGAAATCTGGAGAATTTCTGCAAGTTGATGCTGCAGTGCTGGAATTTCCACTCGGCCGAGTCACATTTTCCACTCGGCCGAGTCGGCGACGGGCCCAGATTTTAAGTTGCGGTTTGGGCTGTTTTTGGGCACGAATTGGAGGGGTTTTCTAGGGTTATTTGCTAGGGTTTTGGGAGAGTATTTAAGGGTTTTGTAGCCACCAATAGAAGGTGATCCCCATTATGTTTTCTTAGCCACCATATGTTTTTCTTAGGATTATTTTAGAGGTTAGGCCATGCCCTAGGCCCCCTCTTGGATCTAAAAGCTTGTATTTTGGATTGAAGATCTTCATCAAGCTAAGTATTTTCTTCTTTTTATTTGAATCTTTGTTTTTCTATCTTTTTGTATGCAAGCAATGATTTCTATTGATTCTCATATCCTTATTGCTATGCTAGAGTAGATTTGGTGTTCTAGGGTTTGGGGATGAACCCTATGGATCTAATTTCATATTTGTGAAGAATGAATTCTAAATTGCTAGAATTGCTAGGAGGTTAGGTTGTGATTGATTTCCTACGGATAGCTAGGGATTTCCATCGATTTGGGATTTGCAAGAGATTGGATTCTAATCGATGGGAAGGCCTAGATATTCGATTTAGGTTTACAATTGGGTTTCTCTAGATTTGGTTTGCAAGAGATTGGACCAAAGCTAGGATTTTTAATTGTAAATCTATACACATATTCGTTTGCAAGAGATTGGACGAATACGAACTATCACAACCTAGATCGTAACTCGAGTTTGCACGAGAGTGGGCTCGAGGGGCGATTGAACGATGATGTCGATCCTCATGCTAGTGGCTTAGGTTAGGGTTTGCAAGAGATTGGGCCCTAACCTAGGTTTGCTATAGACCGGCAATAGCGCGAGAGCGTGAGCTTGGTTCTACATTAAGTTGCGACTAGTTCACCTCAACGCAAGTCTAGTAATATTGAGATTCACTATTAACAATGATGCATGACGGTCCGTAGTGGGGATTCCCTAGCCCTAGACGTCTTTATTTGATTTTATATCCCCATACTTTGCCCGACGATTGTGACAGGATCGCCGCAAGGCAAATTCCCTCTTTTATTATATTGTATTTAAATCGATATTTGACCGATTTCTTTATCATCGACACCGACATCCACCACCATTTCCATTATATCATTCCATAACCATCTCCACCAATAATACATTCGTAGTCAAACCAACCTAGGATAGATTGGAACCAACACCACCTCCTCGTGTTCGATACCCGCTCGCCACTTGACCGTGCGCTTGCGGTAAAACTACAATCGTTCTTTGGGTTACATTCCAGAGCGATCAAGTTTTTGGCGCCGTTGCCGGGGAGGTGTTTCCCGTTGGGTGCCAATTTGTCACAATTAGGTTGATTAGATTACATTAAAATAAATCAAAAAAAATAAAAAAATAGTAAGAGAGATTTTTTCCCACCACCTGCTATTATTATCTTTATCTCTCTTTGTACCACTGACGTCTTTTCCAGGTTGTTTACTTTGATTGATCAGGTGCAGTTGTTGCAGCGATGGTGCTTCCAAAGAAAATGCGAGCGGGCTCTATACAATCCTACATATATCTCGCTGCATTCTATCAGGCTGATGGAGAATCCTTCGGGGAAGCCTTGTCTAGGTTTGAAGGAATGTTAGAAATGTTCCAGACGGAGTCAGACCATGAGTGGAATGACTCCACGCTATTTGATATCTTCACTAGAAGGCTAAAGGGACCCTCACGTGAGTTTTTGAAGAGGATGCAAATGGGAAAGTTCATTGATCTACAGTTGGCAGCAGCCTTGGAGAAAATGATAGATGATGCTCGATCTACCGGTTCACTAACCGTTACGGTAAGTAAACCATACGACCAAGTATTCATTGATTTTGTTATGGCTAATGTCTCTAGTGCAGGTACTATCATAGATGGAGTGTATGCTTCATTTGAAGGTGATCATATCCACCTTTATACCAACAACACTCCACAAATAGAGACATCTGAGTTGCCAAAGGAGGACACGTACACGGACCTATTGAGAAACATTGTCGACATAGTTCGAAATTCCGGTCCATTGACAATAACGGCAGGTGATCCTTTTGAGTTTGAATTTCAAAACTTCATTACTCATTGTATCTCTTCCACAAGCACCATTGATGATGGAGTCTATGCTCTAGTTGAAGGACACAAGACCCACTTTTATACCTCGGTCAAGATACATGAGCCCATAGAGCCACCTGCACCTACTCTTGAGGAAGCCAAGCCATGCAAACGGGTGCCTCGAGCTCCATGACAGAAACAAAGAAGGAGGCATGAAAAGGAGATGATGACGTTTACATTGCCTTCTATACCTGAGGAGCCTGAGGAGGATGTCCACGTTCAGCTTGGGGGAGAGTCAGCTTGTGCCATCGTCGCTCCCCCTTGCCAACCACATGAGCCAAAGCTTGTTTTTGAGGAGGCCTCACATGCGGAGCCAGAGCTTGTCACCGAGGAGGCCGTGCATTGGGACGAGGACACATCCATTCATGAGGATCCCAAGCATTACCCTCCTCCTTTCACGCTACCGCAGCCATCCCCACCTTCTACAGAGGCTGAGCATCCCTCAGAGGACCATGCTTCCACTGATGCTGAGGACAATCCCACAGAGCTTATGGCTCCCCTTCAGGGAGATCTCTTTACTCCATCATCTCCTACATTTGATTATCTTCCCGTGTATGATGTTTTTTATGATTCAGATTTTGGCGACTCATCGTGCCTTTTACAGGATTCATGTACATACGATCAAGAGGTACGATGGGACGTATACGAGGAGGAGAGCGAGGAGTTAGCACCCATGGATGCTATTGAATATGATCAGGAGGTGCGATGGGATAAGTCTGACGATGATGAGGAGCTGCCTGATGAGACCTACACTTATATGCCCAAGCTACCTGAACAACCTGAGGCGAACAATGAGGAGTTGATCGACGTGGTATACGAGAGTGGATATTTATTTCCAGGGAAGTGTTGTCAACCGTTTTTAATTTTAAATACTTATGTTGATGACCTTCTTTGGAATACATTTATTTTGGGGAAGAATTATCCACATCAGATTGATGCGGCTTATCTCTTACAGGGTACAGGTGGAGTCCTTAGAGAGATGCTGGGAGCCGCATTGCTGGAGTCTGATGGAGTCCGTGGACACACGCATCTGACGGAGCCATGGAAGGAACAGTTGGAGCAGTTGCCTGCACCGGCAAAGATACTGGATCCGCCTTTTGCTATAGGTGATATCAATCCAGTAATGTAGAAAGTTTTATGCTTTAAATAAACACGAATTCTCTCGACAGCAAGAGGACCGTATAGATTTGCTTGAATAAATATCACCTCATATGATGGCAAAAAAAATATTTTACACCCCAAACCCATTATATATATTAATTACCCTCTCCATATTTTGATACGCCACATCCTTTTGCTCACCACCATCGAGCATTTCTTTCAAGTGAATACTCACTTTCTTTTTCATTTGACTTGATCACGCTTTGCAAAGCCATGACATTTTGATTGAGTCACTTGAATAGGATTGTTTGGTATAAGCTTGGGGGAAAGCACTCTCATGCATCATTGTATGTGCATGTAGTTGCATTAGGATTTCATGTCATTCATTTCATCATTTTTCATTCACCCCCTTATTATTATCGTTGTTCCTCATATTCTTTCATTATGATCACATTGAGGACAATGTGAAGTTTAAGCTTGGGGGAGTGCATTTCCATGCATTAGTTGCATTTTTACTTTATTTTAGGGCTTTTAAAATTTTCCAAAATTTTGCATCATCTTTTTTTAATTTTCCATCTTATTTTCCTTTTATGTGTGTTCATGCATCATTTTGTGTGCTTGATTTTCTTTTCTTTCTTCTCTTTTGCTTTCTATTTATATATTTTCTTTTCCTCCTTTTGCTAGATGTGTTCCTTATGATGATATCTCTTATTGCTTTAGCAACCATCACGATGCTTATTATTCCTTGCCATGCTATTTAGAGTATTTCAGAGTCTTGCTATTCACATGTGCTTGCAAATCTATTTCTCTTGATGATTCCTCTATATGAATGCATGATATTAATTGAAGCTGAATGTATGGATTAGTGTTTAGTATGCTTTTGTTGGAAAATGCACCAAGATTCACGCATCATTAGTATATCTGGAGCATCAGTTTTATTGTCTTATTCACCTCCTGTTGCATGCTTGATATGATTGTGCGCTTTACCGCTTGACTTCACTTTTTATTGAGATGATTGAAAATATCCATGCTTACATATGAGTTTTAGTTGAAGTATTATTTTATTGAACCGTTCGTGCACATCTTAGAGTGAACCGAGTATTACATTATTTCTTTCTCCACATATATCTTTTTATTCTCTACATGTCACTTGAGTTCACCTCCTAAAGCTACTTATATCGCATCTATTCCCCAAAAATCCCTACAAAAGAAAAAAAGATTGCTCCAAAAAGTCCAAAAAGCCAAAAAGGAGCCAAAATCCAGAAATACAAATCAAATAGCTCCTACCAAAATCCAAAAAAAAAAAGAAAAGTGAGAAACAAAAAAAAAGTTCAAAAAGAAAAAATAAGAAGAAAAAAAAAGTTTCTCTATCTCATTATTGGAGCCACAAAATACTTGGGAAAACCAAGGCCAAAATCCCATTTTCCACTATCATATTCCTTTAGATGTGATGCCTCAAGCTAAGCTTGGAGGGGTGAACTCGTTTGACCATATGAGTGAGTACGACATTAGAGTGGAGAGGTGCACGAATGGGGAAGTTTGATAATGCTGAAACTTAGCAAAATACATTAGTTATGGAGATTTCTTATGAATCGATATAAATATGTGAATGCCATGACTCTTATTCTATTCTCTATTGCATGCTTGGTGTGTATCTTATATGCTTCATTTATAACTCTTGATTGAAAAGTGCATCGCCAACATTTGTATATTAAATCCTATGAAATGCGTGATGTGGATATGAATTGATTGTATGAATTTAGAGAGTCCCTTTTGTTGTTCTTAAAAGCTTGCAAGTACTATGTTTATGTAAGATATGAAATCGTTTATAGCATGTGATTCGTATTTTCCAAGTCATCGTGATGTGTAGCTTATGGCTTGAGATCTGAGAGTATAATCTAGCGACCCCTTCCACTTCGTATTCTTTTATTTCATTTCCCTTATTTTTCATCTCCCAAGTTCGTCTTTTTTACTTATCTTCCTCGAGGACGAGTAAGAGGTAAGCTTGGGGGATTTTGATCGGTCCATATTTTACACCTTTTTTCTGCATATTTGCATGCCATTTCGATCGCCCATATTGCGATTTTCACGATTATTCGACGATATTGCATTACTTTTCACTATTTCTTGTTTTTGTCGGATTTCAGGAAATATGGAGCGATCGGGAGCAAAAATGAGCTTAAGGGATTTGCACCCACTCCGGAGTGTCAACCATGGCCCTTTTGAGGGTTATTCTGCAATGGAAGACGAGTGGAAGAAGAAAGAACGTCGTAGGAGCGACGAGGAAGCGAAAAGATGGAGATTGGGCATTTTCAGCATGCCACTCGGCCGAGTGAAGGAGTCACTCGGCCGAGCATTGAGACCCCGCTCGGTCGGCCAGATCGGACACGCAACAGAGATGTATCAGCGTGCACTCGGCCGAGCATCGCACGCCCACTCGACCGAGTGCGGAGACTCTGTCCGCCCGAGTGGCACCCAGACGACGGAAAGCCAAAATGTCCAACTCTCTGTAATCCGTCAGTCGACCACGAGCTCCGACTCGGCCGAGTTCCAAAAGCCCCTCGGCCGAGTGACATTTGCCGCTCGGCCGAGTGATGCCGAGGACATGCAGCGCCCAGATTTTCAGACAGCCTCCCACTCTTTTGAAATCTGCTATCATTCCAGCAACCAAAGTATTTTTCTCATATTTTTATGGATAATAGACTTCATGACGATTCCAACGCCGCCAAGAACGCGCAAATCGGAGGTCAGATGAAATCTGGAGAATTTCTGCAAGTTGATGCTGCAGTGCTGGAATTTCCACTCGGCCGAGTCACATTTTCCACTCGGCCGAGTCGGCGACGGGCCCAGATTTTAAGTTGCGGTTTGGGCTGTTTTTGGGCACGAATTGGAGGGGTTTTCTAGGGTTATTTGCTAGGGTTTTGGGAGAGTATTTAAGGGTTTTGTAGCCACCAATAGAAGGTGATCCCCATTATGTTTCCTTAGCCCCCATATGTTTTCTTAGGATTATTTTAGAGGTTAGGCCATGCCCTAGGCCCCCTCTTGGATCTAAAAGCTTGTATTTTGGATTGAAGATCTTCATCAAGCTAAGTATTTTCTTCTTTTTATTTGAATCTTTGTTTTTCTATCTTTTTGTATGCAAGCAATGATTTCTATTGATTCTCATATCCTTATTGCTATGCTAGAGTAGATTTGGTGTTCTAGGGTTTGGGGATGAACCCTATGGATCTAATTTCATATTTGTGAAGAATGAATTCTAAATTGCTAGAATTGCTAGGAGGTTAGGTTGTGATTGATTTCCTACGGATAGCTAGGGATTTCCATCGATTTGGGATTTGCAAGAGATTGGATTCTAATCGATGGGAAGGCCTAGATATTCGATTTAGGTTTACAATTGGGTTTCTCTAGATTTGGTTTGCAAGAGATTGGACCAAATCTAGGATTTTTAATTGTAAATCTATACACATATTCGTTTGCAAGAGATTGGACGAATACGAACTATCACAACCTAGATCGTAACTCGAGTTTGCACGAGAGTGGGCTCGAGGGGCGATTGAACGATGATGTCGATCCTCATGCTAGTGGCTTAGGTTAGGGTTTGCAAGAGATTGGGCCCTAACCTAGGTTTGCTATAGACCGGCAATAGCGCGAGAGCGTGAGCTTGGTTCTACATTAAGTTGCGACTAGTTCACCTCAACGCAAGTCTAGTAATATTGAGATTCACTATTAACAATGATGCATGACGGTCCGTAGTGGGGATTCCCTAGCCCTAGACGTCTTTATTTGATTTTATATCCCCATACTTTGCCCGACAATTGTGACAGGATCGCCGCAAGGCAAATTCCCTCTTTTATTATATTGTATTTAAATCGATATTTGACCGATTTCTTTATCATCGACACCGACATCCACCACCATTTCCATTATATCATTCCATAACCATCTCCACCAATAATACATTCGTAGTCAAACCAACCTAGGATAGATTGGAACCAACACCACCTCCTCGTGTTCGATACCCGCTCGCCACTTGACCGGGCGCTTGCGGTAAAACTACAATCGTTCTTTGGGTTACATTCCGGAGCGATCACCCGTGCCCTTCTCCGGTTTGGGTGGTGATGACGGATCCTGCCCCGGAGTTTTCGTAGGGGAGGAGGGAGCCGTAGTTCGGTCCGTGCCCTTTTTCTCCAGTTTGGGTGGTGAAGCGTGTTAGGCTTGCCCCGGAGACTTTACTTGAGGGGGGAAGTGAGCGCGTAGCTCGGCCCGTGCCCTTCTTCGGTTTGGGTGGCGAGGATGGGTCCTACCCTGGATTCTTTATTTGATGGGGGGAGCGAGTGCGTAGCTCGACCCGTGCCCTTCTCCGGTTTGGGTGGCGAGGATGGGTCCTGCCCCGGAGTGTTTACTTAAGGGGGAGCGAGCGTGTAGCTCGACCCGTGCCCTTCTCCGGTTTGGGTGGCGAGGATGGGTCCTGCCCCGGAGTGTTTACTTAAGGGGGAGCGAGCGTGTAGCTCGACCCGTGCCCTTCTCCGTTTTGGGTAGCGAGGATGGGTCCTGCCCCGGAGTCTTTACTTGGTGGCAGCGAGCACGTAACCCGGCCCGTGCCCTTCTCCGGTTTGGGTGGCGAGGACGGATCCTGTCCCGGAGTCTTCGTATGGGGGAGGGAGCCGTAGCTCGGCCCGTGCCCTTCTCCGGTTTGGGTGGCAAGGACAGATCCTGCCCTAGAGTCTTCGTAGGGGGAGGGAGCCGTAGCTCGGCCTGTGCCCTTTTTCTCTAGTTTGGCTGGCGAAGCGTGTTAGACTTGCCTCGGAGTCTTTACTTGAGGAGGAGAGCGAGCGCGTAGCCCAGCCCGTGCCCTTCTCCAGTTTGGGTGGCGAGGACGGATCCTGTCCCAGAGTCTTCGTAGGGAGGAGGGAGCCGTAGCTCGGCCCGTGCCCTTTTTCTCCAGTTTGTGTGGCGAATCGTGTTAGGCTTGCCCCAGAGTCTTTACTTGAGGGGGGGGGGAGCGAGCGTGTAGCCCGGCCCGTGCCCTTCTCCAGCTTGGGTGGCGATGACGGATTCTGCCCCGGAGTCTTCGCGGGGGGGGGGGGGGGGGGAATGGAGCCATAGCTCGGCCCGTGCCCTTTTTCTCCAGTTTGGGTGGCGAAGCGTGTTAGGCTTGCCCCAGAGTCTTTACTTGAGGGGAAGAGCAAGCACGTAGCCTGGCTCGTGCCCTTCTTCGGTTTGGGTGGCGAGGACGGATCCTTCCCCGGAGCCTTCATTGGGGGGAGGGAGCCGTAGCTCGGCCCATGCCCTTTTTCTCCAGTTTGGGTGGCAAAACGTGTTAGGCTTGCCCCGGAGTCTTTACTTGAGGGGGGAAGCGAGCACGTAGCCAAGCCCATGCCCTTATCCGGTTTGGGTGGCGAGGACGGATCCTGCCCCGGAGTCTTCGTAGGGGGGAAGGAGCCGTAGCTCGACACGTGACCTTTTTCTCCAGTTGGGGTGGCGGAAGCGTGTTAGGCTTGCCCTAGAGTCTTTACTTGAGGGGGAGAGAGAGCGCGTAGCCCGGCCCGTGCCCTTCTTCGGTTTGGGTGGCGAGGACGGATCCTTCCCCAGAGTCTTCATAGGGGGGAGGGAGCCGTAGCTCGGCCCATGCCCTTTTTCTCCAGTTTGTTTGGTAAAGCGTTTTAGGCTTGCTCCGGAGTCTTTACTTGAGGGGGGGTGTAGGATCCTGCCAAAACAGAGTTAGGATCGATAATTAAAGTTGAGACTTACGCTTGCGTATGCGGCACGGTAGTCTCGGAACTTTGCCTTCGGATTCGCCACGACGGATCGAGTCTTCTCACGAACGGAGTAAGGCTACTAAATCTACAATCTAAATCTCTACTTTAGATTAAGAACTTGGATAGAGGGAGAGGAAGTATTTCGGCAGAGCTTCGCTAGAATGAAAATGCATGCATGAATGCCATGCAAAAGTGTAAGGAAATGGCTAACCCTTGGGTCTTATTTATAGCCCCCAAGGTAGTTATTTTAGGATCAATTGTTCCTTTGGAACAATTTAACTAAGGTGTACCATCGTACATGGCATATTATAAGCTTAAGTTGTACCATATGCATGGTACAATATAAGCTTAAGATATTACCCCTTTATTAGCCATATGTCGCATGCATTTATGCACATATAATGCGACTTTCCCATCAATCTAGAGATCCTCTCAGCAAGGGAACATTTTCCCTTTGCGTACGACTTCGTGTACGCGACGTTCGAGGTCCGTATTCCCTCATACATCCCCTACAAGGGTGTACTAACGTCTTCCATATCCAACATCTCCCACTCACACTTGAGGGGATTGTAAGAGAACGTCTTTCTCTTAGTTCTTTCATCTATCATACCGAGAAATAGACCGTGCGACCGTCATGCGCGTAGAGTCTGTTGTTGTGCACTTGTTAGAGATACACAACGACCTCGAAGGTGCAAAGTTGAGTAGTTCAACGCATGCTTTACCCTAGATTATTTCTTCACATTTCTTATACTTTATATTCAACAATTGAATCCCATCTGGATCATAATTGGCTGGCCAGCTTTGAATCATTAAAGTCCAAATGCGAATATGAATCAATCTTCCTCTTCTTGCGAACCTTCTGATCTTGACTTGATTCGCTTTTCTAACGTGCCCCGCCGAGCCGAATTATCATAGCCCATTAGCAACATGCTAAGATAGCGATCATCTCGTCAAATCTAAAGGAACCAATTGGAGTCCTTGAGGGTAAGAGTTAAGACCCGTATGGCCTTTGAGTCTCACATAATAGCAAACACTATTGCTACTAACTCAGTGGTCGAAATGCATACGTGGTATGAACACGTATTACAACATCACTCCTTTCCCAGGGAGAGTATGTCTTAATGATGTTGTATGGATGAAAGATCAGACACCACAGTGCCTATCTTTTGAGTCCCCTTACTACTCATGAAATATTCCCGGACTCTCATCCTGCATAAGACAGATAGGATTTTTTTTAAAAAAATCATATGAGATCTCTTTCAAATATCCTTGTGATACAGATCTCAGATCTTTTGTAAGCATCCATATGATGCAGATCTTTCATTCGACTATCTTGTTTAAGTCACGACTCTAAATCATTTGTCTAATGATTTTGACTTTAAACTAGTCTCATCTCCATCTTATCCATCTGATAAGATAAGGCGGTTGCTCATGTGAGAGAGTCAACCTTAATCTGTCCGACATACACACAATAAAATAGCTGAGACTTAAACACAAATGTATATAAAATCATTTGTAAGAAACTTGTATGCAAATTAAACTTTGATCTTCTATAGACATGGGAAATATTACATGATACAGCTCAGCACCTACGCATTCCCATAGATGATAAGTGTTTGAAAAACACATCTCTGGGGATCGCCTTAGTAAGGGGATCCGCTATCATCTCATGCGTGGATATGTATCCTATGTCTACTTACTTCCGTTTGTCATAGTCCTTCGCAAACTTGAATCGAATGTCAATGTGTTTGGTCTTACAATGAAATTTAGGATCTTTGACATAGGCAATCCAAGATTGACTATCACTGTATATAGGAACAGTGCTCGAGTCAGTGGCATTCGTCAGCCTGTCTAAGAATTTCCTAAGCCAAACAGCTTCTTGGACCGCCATGCTGAATGCTACGAATTCGGCTTCCATGGTTGATAGGGCGATGCAGGTTTGCTTCTTACTGCTCCAGGATATTGCACCATTCCCGAGCAAGTAAACAAAGCCTAAGGTAGATCTTCGCTCGTTGAGATCACCCGCCCAATCAGCATCTGTATAGCCTTCGAGTCTCAAGGTATTGCCTTGATAGCATAACGCATAGTCCGCGGTCCCTTTGAGGTATCTTAATATCCTTTTCATCGCTTTCCAGTGTGCCTGTCCTGGGTTGGATTGGTAACGACTTACCATACCAACAGCATAGCAAATGTCCGTTCTGGTACACATCATGGCGTACATCAGACTCCCAACAGCACTGGAGTATGGAACCTTTTCCATAGCTTTCTTTTCTTTTGGATCTTTGGGACACATTTCCAAACATAGACCCTCGCCTTTGCTTATTGGAGTATCAATTGGCTTGCAGTCCTGCATATTAAACCGTTCTAAGACTTTCTTTATATATGTCTCTTGAGAGAGAGAAAGAAGTTTCTTGGAACGATTCCTTGAGATCTTAACCCCAAGGATATATGCAGCTTCACCCATGTCTTTCATCTCAAAGACGGATGAAAGCCAAGCTTTGATATCCATGATAAGACGCTTATCATTTCCGGCTATAAGTATGTCATCTACATAAAGAGACATAATTACATACTTGTTTTTAATCCTCTTAATATATACGCAGTTGTCTTCATCGAGCATGGAGAAACCATACGACAAAACGACTTCTTGAAAGCGCATATACCACTGCCTTGAGGATTGTTTAAGACCATATATGGATTTACGAAGTTTACAAACCTTATGTTTGTTTTCTTCTTGTACGAACCCGTTTGGTTGTTCCATGTAGATATCCTCATCCAGTTCTCCGTTAAGAAAAGCAGTCTTTACATCCATCTGATGTAACTCGAGGTCCAAACAAGCCACCATTGCCAGAATTAAGCGAATGGAGGTAAAACGCACGACAGGAGAGAAGGTCTCTTCGTAGTCTATTCCTTCCTGTTGCGTGAAACCTTTCGCAACAAGGTGAGCTTTATATTTCTCGATGGAGCCATCAGCCTTATGCTTGATTTTGAGAACCCACTTGTTCCCAATGGCTCTACGTCCCTTAGGTAAATCAACCAAGTCTCAGACTTGGTTTGTTTTCATGGATTGAAGTTCTTCTTCCATTGCCGCTATCCATTTATCTTTAGCAGGGCATGTGACGGCCTGTTTGAAATTTGCAGGTTCGTCATCATCTTGTAGTAATGTCATGAATGTTTGAGGAAATTCATCCTCAAATCTCAGAGGTGTTAGCCTCGTTCGATTACTACGTCTTGCTTGAGTTTGATCACTCCCACTTGGAATGACATCACTCCCACTTGGAATAATATCACTCCCACTCGGAATAGGATTGGTATCGTTCGTATCATCCATTGGTGAAGTTTGAAACGTATTTTCTTCTTCACCAAGAATTCTCCCACTCGAACGTTCCGATCCTTCTTGATCCCAAGTCTCAAACAAGGATAAGTCTTGACTTATCTCACCCTGTCTTGGAAACTTGTTTTCCAAGAAGACAACATCCCTCGATTCGAATTCTATTAGACCCCCATTGTCCTCTTGACCGACGAAAATATATCCTTTGGAGTTTTCAGCGTATCGGATGAAGATACACTTCCTCCCACGTGGCCCAAGTTTGCCATATTTGTGAGAGGATAAATGTGCGTAAGAGGCACAACCCCAAGGTTTTAGAATGCTTAAGTCTAGAGTTCTATTGTTCCACAACTCATAAGGAGTAGAACTTACCGACTTCGAGGGTACACGGTTTAAGATGAATGCTGCCGTCAATAATGCATCACCCCAAAAGGTGATGGGCAAATTTGCCTGAGACATCATTGATCGGACCATTTCCATCAATGTCCTATTTCTTCTTTCCGCAACACCATTTTGTTGCGGAGTATAAGGCATAGTTATTTGATGAACTATGCCTTTTTCATCACAGAGTTCCTTAAAACTCGTTGATTGATATTCTCCACCCCGATCGGTTCGCAAGACCTTTATCTTGCGATCTAGTTGATTTTCCACTAAACTCATATAGTTTTTGAAGCAAGTTAAAGCTTCATGTTTGTGGGAAATCAAATAAATATGACCGAAACGAGTGAAGTCATCAATGAAGGTGATGAAATAGGACTTCCCGCATCTTGTCTTAACATTCATTGGACCGCAAATGTCCGAATGGATAAGCTGTAATGGAACTTCGGCCCTTGTGCCAGTTCCAAACGGCTTGCGACAAGTTTTCCCTACAAGACAATGTTCACAAGTTGACATTTCAACTTTTGAAACATTAGATAGCAAGCCACTTTTGACAAGTCTATCCATTCTAGTTGGTCCAATATGACCAAGTCTTGCATGCCAACAAATGATCTCAGATTCAGAGTTAGAAGCATTTGTCAAATGGAAACTTTCATTAATGGAAGAAGAATCATCATACATTGTGTTTAAAACAATTAATCCATTACAAACATTACCCGACCCAATTAAAGAACTATTACAAACAAGGTCAACCTTCTGTTTATAGAACCTCCATTCATAATCTAAAGACATTAACATGACCACGGATACGATATTTCTTCTAATATCTGGAGCAAAGAGGACGTCGTGCAATAATAAAGTCCGGCCGTTGTCGAGAACTAGCTTGCATGTTCCGACGCCTTTGACTTCAACACGTGTGTTGTTGCCGAGGTATATCCACTTTGTTCCTTGAGTTATCTTTCGATACTCTACGAAGAACCTTCTGTCCTTCGCTACGTGGTCTGTGGCCCCTGAATCAATCAACCAAAAATAGTTAGATTCAGCAAGAAACATGGAACTAGAAACACATATGTAACTAGCCCTACAAGTTACCTTATCACTTCCATCCGTTCACGTACGGGCGAAGTGACCGTACTTGTTGCACTTAAAGAACTTGATCTTCTTCAAGTTTTTCTTCTTTGAGTGCACATTCTTTTGCCACTTTTTGTTCTTAGTCTTCTTTGAGGTTTCCGGTTCTTGCTTTCGTTCGTTCACAAACCTTAAGCGTTTATTCTTCCGCTTATTTCCTCCATGTGAGGAACTAGCGGCCATGTGCACTTCTGCACTTGGTTTTGCGGCTTGAATCCGCTCTTCCTCGAGTTCGAGGTGTTTCGATACATCGCTTAAAGTTTTAATGCACTCATTATGAGTGAGGTGCATTTTCATGTTATCCCAGCTATCTGGGAGTGAACAAATGACTGCTTGGATCTGCTGTTCGTCAGACAGCGTAACGCCCGCATCCTTTAATTCAGATATGAGATTCGCCATGTGGCAGAGATGCTTTTTCATAGAGTGATCTCGCCGCATCTTGTACGAATCAAATTGAATATTTAAGGAGCGGAGTTTGGTAACCGAAGTTCCACCAAACTTTATTTCTAGCTCAGACCATATGTCTTTTGCTAGGTCGAATTCCTGAAATAGACACATTATGTCATTGTCCATTGCGGATAGTAACGTAATACGTGCTATTTTGTTCTTTCGAGTCCAAGTATCATAAGCTTCCCGGTCCCTCTTGTGTTGGGCCGTATTGCCCAACTCAGGTTCTTCCATTATGTTTTGGAGTGTTTCAAGCACATCTTGCTCCTCCAAAACATATTGGATTTTTATTGAGCAAAGTTTATAATTGTCGCCGTTGAGCTTTTCACCTTTGTTAAGCTCTGCGACAATGTTCTTAGAAGCGGTAGACATATTCGATTCAAAAAAACTGCAAAGAGAATGAAAAACACGATCAAAATTCTATGCATATAGTTTCGATTCTTTAAACACTTGATAAGTTCCTTGGATGCGTTGAAATGTTACTCTAGAATCGAGAAGTTCACTACGTTCCCAACTACCATCTAGAAGTAACTTTCAAAGTATCCCTCTTACTTATCTCAAGTAAAAAGAAATCAGAAATAATACCCGTATGGTATTAGCAGCGGAAAAATACTTTTGAAAAACATATCTTTCAAAATGGAATAGGTGAGAGTTTGCGCAAAGAATTTTAGCGCAACAATTGCCAAGACACGAGACCTGTTCTACACACCCATGGGTTAGATAACCATGGCCGGATCGTGGTAGGACTTGGAATTCTAAATTGCGCTATCCCGATTAAGGACGGGACATAACCTATTTGAAAAACACCTTTTTCAAAAATTTGAAAATACATTGGCTAATCTCCGTAGAGTAGAGCACAACGTTATAAGTTCATTGGCTAATCTCCGTAGAGTAGAGCACAATGACATGGCTAATCTCTCATGAAGTAGAGCACTATGGCTAATCTTCAAGGAGTAGAGCCCAAGTAAAAACTTTATAAAATGTTAGCCCCGTATGGGCAAGCCGACACAGTGGTTAGCCCTGTATGGGCTAATCGGCACATTCGAGTTTGACCAAGGCCTTTTGTCACCCCGTATGGGTCATTCGACAAGTTCGCGATCGACCAAGACCTTCTGTCGGATTGGTCGACCAAAACGACCAAATTGGTCGACCAATTATTTTTTGGTCTGCAACTTCTCCCGGACAGGGCCTCTGCCCTGGCCGAGGCTTGGCCAAGGGCCGACCAGGGCCTCTGCCCTGGCCGGCCAGGGGCCCTGGCCCCCTCAGCCAGGGCCGGCCAGGCCCTGGCCTCTGCCAGGGCAGGCCAGGCCCTGGCCGAGGCCAGGGCGCCGGCCCTGGCCTTGGCCGGCCACTGCCGGCCCTGGCCTTGGCCAGCCACTGCCGGCCTGGCCATGGCCGGCCATGGCTTGGCCATGGCCGGTCATGGCCAAGGCCATTTGGCATTGGCCGGCCATGGCCCCTTTGGCCATGGCCGGCCACCCCCTTTGAATGGGGTTACCGCACACCCCACCGGAGGGGTGGCCGTGGTGGTTATTGGCCGTAGCCAACCCCCTCCGCATGGGGAGGGGGGTGCATGGCCTTCATAGCCCATTTGGCCATGGCGCACATGCACTAAAATTCATCTTCTCCGATGGAGATAACTACCATCATCTTCCTCGATGAAGCACCCGTTCGTCGATGAAGCACCCGTTCGTCGAGAAATTAGTTATTTTCTAATGGCCGTGTGCCAAAAATGAAAAATAACATACTACGTGAACGGTCGGTTCTTCCCGTCATGGAGAGTTCCTACCATATACGTAATGATAGGAGACCCTAACGTGAAAAGAACAACCGCTGCATTCTCTCCGTCACGAAGCGTTCCTACCATATCCGTAATGGTAGGAGACCCATTCGTGAAAAAGACAACGACTCGTTCATAGTTTCGACCGGACGACGGGTTGACTGGGGCGAACCCATATGGCTCTGATACCAATGTAGGATCCTGCCAAAACAGAGTTAGGATCGATAATTAAAGTTGAGACTTACGCTTGCGTATGCGGCACGGTAGTCTCGGAACTTTGCCTTCGGATTCGCCACAACGGATCGAGTCTTCTCACGAACGGAGTAAGGCTACTAAATCCACAATCTAAATCTCTACTTTAGATTAAGAACTTGGATAGAGGGAGAGGAAGTATTTCGGTAGAGCTTCGCTAGAATGAAAATGCATGCATGAATGCCATGCAAAAGTGTAAGGAAATGGCTAACCCTTGGGTCTTATTTATAGCCCCCAAGGTAGTTATTTTAGGATCAATTGTTCCTTTGGAACAATTTAACTAAGGTGTACCATCGTACATGGCATATTATAAGCTTAAGTTGTACCATATGTATGGTACAATATAAGCTTAAGATATTACCCCTTTATTAGCCATATGTCGCATGCATTTATGCACATATAATGCGACTTTCCCATCAATCTAGAGATCCTCTTCGCAAGGGAACATATTCTCTTTGCGTACGACTTCGTGTACGCGACATTCGAGGTCCGTATTCCCTCATACATCCCCTACAAGGGTGTACTAACGTCTTCCATATCCAACAGGGGGAACGAGCGCGTAGCCCACCCCGTGCCCTTCTCCAGTTTGGGTGGCGAGGACGAATTCTGCACTGGAGTCTTCGTAGGGGGGAGCCGTAGCTCGGACAGTGCCCTTTTTCTCCAGTTTGGGTGGCGAAGCGTGCTAGGCTTACCTCAGAGTCTTTACTTGAGGGGGGAGCGAGCGCGTAGCCCGGCCCGTGCCCTTCTCCGGTTTGGTTGGCGCGGACGGATCCTGCCTCGGAGTCTTCGTAGGGGAGGAGGGAGCCGTAGCTTGGCCTGTATTCATTTTCTCCAGTTTGTGTGGCGAAGGGTGTTAGGCTTGCCCCGGAGTCTTTACTTGAGGGGGAGCGAGTGCGTAGCTCGGCCCGTGCCCTTCTCCGGTTTGGGTGGAGAGGATGGGTCCTGCTCCGGAGTATTTATTTGATGGGGGGAGCGAGCGCGTAGCTCGACCCGTGCACTTCTCCGGTTTGGGTGGCAAGGATGGGTCCTGCCCCAGAGTTTTTACTTAAGGGGGAGCGAGCGCGTAGCCCGGCCCGTGCCCTTCTCCGGTTTGGGTGGCGAGGATGGGTCCTGTCCTGGAGTCTTTACTTGAGGGGAGCGAGCACGTAGCCCGGCCCGTGCCCTTCTCTGGTTTGGGTGGCGAGGACGGATCCTGCCTCGGAGTCTTCTTATGGGGGAGGGAGCCGTTGCTTGGCCCGTGCCCTTCTCCGGTTTGGGTGGCGAGGACGGATCATGCCCCGGAGTCTTCGTAGGGGGGAGGGAGTCGTAGCTCAGGCCGGGCCCTTTTTCTCCAGTTTGGGTGGCGAAGCGTGTTAGACTTGCCCCGGAGTCTTTACTTGAGGGGGGAGCAAGCGCGTAGCCCGGCCCGTGCCCTTCTTCAGTTTTGGTGGCGAGGATGGACCCCGGAGTCTTCGTAGGGGGGAGGGAGCCGTAGCTCGGCCTGTGCCCTTTTTCTCCAGTTTGGGTGGCGAAGCGTGTTAGGCTTGCCCTGGAGTCTTTACTTGAGGGGGAGCGAGCGCGTAGCCCGGCCCGTGCCCTTCTCAAGTTTGGGTGGCAAGGACGGATTCTGCCCCGGAGTCTTCGTTGGGGGAGGG